>CM017900.1:18459870-19659870 GCA_008369825.1 Triplophysa tibetana | reverse complement strand
GAGATACAACCGTTTTAAACTCGGGAATCGGAGAGTGCAAAAAAATCTAAATATTGAGAAAATTGCCTTTGAAGTTGTTAATCATAGGCAATGTTGGGGGCCATCAACTGACAAAAATAAAGTTTTTATATGTTTAAGGTAGGACATTTACAAAATATCTTCACGGAACATGATCTTGACTTAATATCCTAATGATTTTTGGCATACAAGAAAAATCTATAATTTTGACTCACACGATGTATTTTTTTCTTTTACTAAAACTGTTCCGGTGCTACTTAATAGTGATTTTGTGATCCAGGGTCTCAAATTAACATTTTTTACGGACAACTGCTAAACGAAATAACCATCACATGAATGTAAAGAGGGACCTGTTGCATTAATAAAATGATATTTCTGTATAAACTTATCACACCCAGCGTTCATGGAACAGTATGTACAGTAATAAAGTTTGCTATCACTTAAGACATCTCGGCGTTTAGCCAAACCTGCCTTTCATTTCCAAAGAACGATAACTTTCACAGAATCTGTCAGTAGATAGCCTGCCTGAGAAAAATGTGTGCTCTATTAATTGCACGCTAGGGAACGGAGGTGAAATAGCTGCCAAAACAAAATGGAGTTTAAGCAAAGATGAGGCCAAACGTTTATGAAAAGCATCTCCAAGCTATAGCCCCAAACAGAAGTCACAACGAGAACATTACATTACCAAAAAGGCTCAAAGCTATTGTTAAGACGATGAGACAGTGGCTGCAAATTCTATATTTCTGTATGTAATAATAAAGTATACGCCATAATACACCATGTGCCGAGCTGCTATCGCTTTGCTTGGCAAACATCTTACAGTTACTTGGTAAGATATTTTGTTAATAATTCACGAAATAATTTGACATCATTTTACACAAGCAGTAAGCCAAATGTCTGTTTTTAACACAGTAAAGAGAGTTTAAGAACCACTCTGGGGTTTAAGGAGACCTCTTGTAGACCCATTTGCTTATTGTTTATTGCTGTAATATACAGCATATTCAACAACAACAATATGTTCAATGACCAAGTAAAATAAAAATAAATTAGGCAAGACGAATATTTAATGTTTTATAATGCTTATTGCATCCTATATGTCATGTTTAAACTCTTTGCCTCAATACATATTGCATCTATTTCTTCAAGAACCGTTTTAAGGGTTTAGAAACAGCGATTTATAATATCATAATGTATTCCTTCTTAGCTATACAATTGACTGTGAATGATCTTAAGACGTCATTCCTGCCATACACCAGCGTTTTTAAAAGTCAAGATCAAGTGCTTCCACAATATCACGTTTTGCTTCATACATTCATAATCGTACTCCAAATTTTAATTTCAAGTGGACCTGAAATTGATGTGACCGCACACGTGTTAAAAACCCTTCTTTATCATATGCAGTACGTGAGAAAAACACAATCAAAATTATATTACTGCTAGAGTCAACCGCTGTTGCATCTCTATGACTGAAGCATGTTTCCATGGATACAATAGCTGGATATTTCAACAAGCACCATGATTTATTATTGGCCATGAAGTTACTGTATTAAAGACTCATTGAAACAAATAAGAAGACAATGGCACTAAAGCACACACACACACACACACACACACACACACACATAAAAACTGACTTTCACTTACATAACAGAGCTGTCCCACAGTGCACAGAACGGGTTCATTGTTCCCTGGAAGAAAAACACACGCTATGATTGAACTGTGATTGGATAAGCGGCACAATGAAAAAACATATTGCGGTACATACAGCACATGATAAACACCATCACAATGCCAGCGTCTTGTCAGTTTAAAGACCCAGAGGAATAAAAAATAGATCTTATATGTATCTTAAAGCCCCGATGTAATGATATGGTCATATCTGTATCTGCTCTCCTGACACATTGAAACAGCTAGAAGTGACAAATTAATTACTGGACTAATGACTGCTGGTTAATTGTTGAGTAATGAGGCTTTAACATATGACAGTGGCATTGTGAAGCTCACTGTTGCTCGGCTGTCGTGACTCACAAAGCCATGGAGGAACAGAAGACCAGATTTCAGTCCAATTTCAGCTCAAATGAACCCGGTTTCTGTTGCTAGCTTCTGTTTTAAAGGCCATGTGTTTTATGGTACTGGATTCTGGGAGTATATTAAAGGAATAGTTCACCCAAATTGAAACCTCCACTTTCTTGCCCCTCATGGCGTTCCAAACCCTACAGCATATGACTCACATCTGAAGTGAAACTTTAAAGAATGTTTCAAACAGGCTTTCACAATACATAATGATGAATTATAATGAGTGAATAGGGACCTAGAAGAAAGTCATACAGGGGTGCGTTTCCCAAAAGCATTGTTAGCCAACTATGGTCACAAGTTCTATCGTTTCAGCATAGTTCAACGATTCAAGTGTTTCCCGAAAGCCTCGTTCCAACGATCAATCGCAAGCAGCATCGCAAAGTTGCGTAGTTGGAACTACAGGTCTAGAGCTGTGGTGAGAAGCAAAGTTCCTTATTTTTATGACATGTAGACTTAGATACATCGTGCTTTTGAGCAAGCAGTGCATTCTATGTCTATCCATCAATCTAAATATTCAAATTAAATTTGACATCTAATTTACATTTTAAGATGCGCATGAGGCTAGACCTAAGTGCCCTAGGACCCTGGGGAATCCCTGGGTGGAGTTACATAGGAGAAAACGTATCAATACGTTTAATATCGTTAAATAAAACAATAAAGAGCAAAAATACAATCACAAAAATAGTTTTCAGATGCAGTGTACATTATTTACAGCAATAATATGACATTAAATCGATCTAAACGGATTCATTAGATGAAGGCATTACTCCACCACCTTTGTGAGGTCATCAAATGTGTTGTTGAACCAACGTTTTTCAAAGGAAAGATGTGCGACAAAGCTACTATGTTTTCGGGAAACAGCCGTGAGTAGCTAGTTAGTTTCTCAACATGCATCGCACTATGGTGGTTTACCAGCGAGTTATTTCATTGTTCGGGAAACGCACCCCAGGTTTGGAATGACAAGATGGAGATCGAACTCAAATTTGTAAATATTTTTATGCGAACTTAAATTAAGGAACTTGCATCGAACAATTATACGATTTAAATAAAACTAATATAATAAATACTGATGTTAAATATTATTACTTATTAATTAATTATAATAGTATTAATCAAAGATAAGAATGAATGTAATAAAACATAATACATACAGTAGAAACATACAATATAATAATTTAAAAATAATAATAATGTAAATATTATATAAAAAGTATTATTATCATTATTGTCAGGTTTGGAGTGACATGAGGGAAATCAAAGTCGGATGTGAACTTATTATTGTTATAAATATATATATATATATATAGTATATATATATATATATATATATATATATAAGCTATAATAAACATAATACATACTATATATACTATTATATTCCATATAATATACTAATCCTAACAGGTGTTGTTACATAATTATTTATGTTATTAACTATAATATTACATTTATGAATATAATATAATATAACATAATTCATATGATATATATATATATTTAAATAATCATACCAAAATGTATTACTATTATTATCATTATCGTCATCAGGCACAGCCAAGAAAGAAATCTAAAAAGTTATAAATCTAAAATTAAGAAAAACACTTTGCTAAAATTATGCTCTTATCAACATTATAAATATTAATATTATCAATGCTAATATTTCACTATAATGCACTTATTGCAATAATCTACCCCTGTGTGTCCTGACTGTATTTTAAAGCCAACAGAAAAAAGAAAAAGTGAATAAAGACAAAAACTAGAGTTAGAATATGTTTAACTATTTAATGTATATTTCCTCTGTGTTGGTGTCATTTAAGAAGCATGCGGAGATCTGACTGGTGCTTACATTAGCTAGATGAGCCAACTCAATCTCCAGCTGGGTCTCCGTAACTCTGGGTTCTGGTCGGACGGTCACAGTGATCACTTTTGAGTTCACAGCGGGGTTATTCCTGCAGAGATTCAGACAAAATCAAACACAACTATCAGTTTACGCTTCCATTAGGGATGCTAATTTCATTCATTTCAACACTTCCATGTCAACAACTCTTCATTCTGCGCATTTGCATAGAGACGTCGGTTCATTTAGCATGGAAGTATGCATTGACGCTGGGTGAGCTCAGTGTAGGACTTCATCACTGTGGGGTCGACATTTGTGGTATTTCATTGTGAACAAGATATTTACTTATTTAGATCAGCAATGGTGATATGTATGATGCTTTATAAATGGGAAAACAAATCCAACGCAAACCAAAAAGAAGATAGAAGCGTCAGCTAAATGACTATATGTAAAATGTGAATATGAAATACAAATGTCATAAGGGTTGATGAAATAACCAGCAAACAACCATATTTGATCTAACTGTATAGATGAGCCAGTTAACAGCATATTAAACACAGCAAATCAAAATGTGTTTTCCTTCAGTCTGTTTGATTAACTTTAATGGTCGCCTCTGGGCAAAACAATCACAGATAAGAATCTGCCTGTAACCTGTCAACATTCAAGAAGTTAAAACTTTATTTAATGCATTATTTTTCATTTTAGTAACCAAAGGAAACATTAATTGACCATGCATATTTTCTAAAGATATATGTATTTGCTCTTATCTCTTGCAGTGGGGGGTAAACATGATGTTTGATACTAGGTTTCTAATAAGCTTAGGATTCGAAAAGCCTTCTATCTTTTCATCTTGCCCTCCTCCAGAGAACAACCGAGAGAAATTCTTCTTGTGTAGGATTTGTCAACATGACCAGTTTAGGGCATGATTTCATGGTCCATTTGAAAAGAGGCAAAGAAACAGAAAACAGATGCACAACATGTAGCTAGTCTGCAGTGTAGAGTGATGCAACTTCTGAGTGCTTTTTAGTGCCTTTGACACTGTTTTTATTATGTCTAGAACCCACATGTAGTGGCCTAAAGATAACAGTGGACTTGTAATGTATTAATGAAATACAGAAAACTAATTTCTTTAGACAATGTACGTAGATAAACATATGGAAAAAAATATTCCTTTAAGAATGAATAGAACAATGTTCTCAAAGACATTGTGTGTACATGATCAACCAGCCGTTAGATTTGATTTAATCAAGCAGAAATATTGCTTTATGGTATCATGGTTGTCTGCATACCAAGAAAGGAATGAAATTACTCAAGTCTTAAAGGGACAGTGCGCCCAAATAAAGCATATGTGTTCCATTATTTGTATTAAAATGAATGCTATTATTTATCAAAGTAATTTTTTTCATAATTTAAACTCCTTATGTCATTCCAAACCTGTGTCAGAAAACAAAGAAATTGGGTCACCAAACAACACTGGCCCCCATTGACTTCCATTGTATGGACAGAAAACCATTGAGACATTTCTCAACATATCTTCTTTTGTCTTCCACCGAGTATTTCTAATTCACTTTTTTTCATTCTACCATAAAGTTCCCATTGTGTGTTCTACAAAAGAAAAAATACACAAGTTTGGAAAGACATGAGGGTAAATCGTGTCAGGATTTTAAAGCTGATTTTATTTCTTAGCCAACAGCGAAATTGCACAAAAATAGATTGTTTACAAACACTTGTTACGTGAAAGCTGGAGAACTTCAGCAAACATGACTCTGCTCTTTGAACTAGTATTAATGTGGTGATGATTTTAAAAGTGATATGTAAGTATTTGGTCTTCTTATTAAATTTAAAACTCTGTCTTTACAAATCCCGCATGTGTAATTCATTTTTTGTTTGTTTTTCTTTCTTTATTACAGCTCCTCCACTGTTTGTACAGATCTCCAGCTCCCTGATGGCTTCATTGAATCCAGCACAGCTCAAGAACACAGACCCGCCCCTGCTATCTCTTCCATGAACCTCTTTCTCTTGTCAGTGAAAATTCCACGGAGGAAACAAACTTAGGTTTGCTGAGATCTGATTGACAGCTCAGAGCCACATCAGGAAAGGGCTGTTCTGTCCTCTGGCTCTCTAGAGGTTTGCTGGATGTCCTCAAATGGAAGTAGAGGTTTTGATCCAGAGCTTCAGGACCGACTCCAAGGATCACCACAAATTTTCATTCTGACATAAGACTGGGAGAACACCACAGGCTGCTGTCTGTTTTGGAGTTAAAGAATAGCTGACTTAAAAAAAAATCGATCTTTAAGTTTGTTGTGTGTAATTTGTCGAATGACAACATGTTTTTATTAATAAGATAATGACCCAGCACAGGACACCAATCAATTTCTAAAAATTGTGAAGGTTAATGGAAAATAATTCAATTTTCTTCTACTTTTCTGAAAAATAAAATTGTACAAAAGACACTAGTAAAATATTTTTAATTCTAACTATTTTGTTATTTAAGTTTAAATATTTAATTATTCATTTAATTACTAAACTAAATTAATTTTATTATTGAAAAGCTATTTTGTAACTTAAAAATAGAAATAGAAATAAAACTAAACAAAATCAACTAGTATCAATTGAGTACAAGTACATCAGAAATCTGTCTCCTTTACTCCAATTGACAGCAGTAAGCTTCCTTAAACTTTGAAAATGTCTCTGTTTATTGTTATTTGTTTTCTCAAATTAACATAAAAACTAAAAATAAGAAATAAAAGCTTAATAAAATAAAAAATACAACTGTGATAACTCTGCCTAACAGTATAAAAATAATTTATAATTTAAATTAAATTTGCAAGGGTTTTCCAAGCATTTTTTTTTCTATGACCTTGACCTCTTAAGAAACAACATATTTCGATAGAGGTCAGAAGACAACTTTCATTTTAACCAGAGCTTTACCACCTTATAGATTTTGAAGCAGACATGACAACTGACTGAGAACGGCATGTTAACCCCACAGTCATCAGGACTGCCTCTTACCGTGGAGCAGGCAGCATAAGGCCAAGAGTTTTGTAGAGGACCGTCCCAAGAATGAAGACAGGAGATCCATCCATATCTGCCGGAAAACATTCTGGTTAGATTATCAGCATATTATGTAATCACATCTGCAAATAGTGTCTCCAAAACAAGACATAGGCTTCTGTTTACAAGGCAGTGTGGAGGATTATATGTTGATTTGGAGTATAGATTTGTTTTGTGTCTTTAAACAGACAGACAAGACAAAAACGGATGAGAATATCAATCCTAAATAATCCTGAGAGGTAATCCATCATAAATGTCCAGCCAATTAATGGATATGGTGCTAGATTTGGCTATAATAGCGAATGCATTGATAATTAAAATGAATAGATATTCTTCACCATCAGGAGGGTTAATCCTGATTCGAGCAGCTCTTCTTATCCCTCTAGTGTAGCCCAGGGTGAGCTGGAGTGAGTTATGTATTAAATCAATCCTCCATTACTTCCCTCTGATACACTTCAGATAAGACTGATCACTCTAATTAGGTAAATAGCCTGGTGCTCCGGCGCTTAGCTCGCTTGCGCTATCATTGTTCCAGAGAATTCCATAAGCACTGTGTCATCTGAATTGATGCCGCCTACAAAGCGTATTCTCCTCTAAAACAAGCATCCGGCAAGGATTCGACATATTATCCTGTTTTCCTCAAGCTATCCCATTAAACAGCAATCTTACTGTAGCAATTATCAAACTTCCCACTTATGATTAAATATAACAACAAATGTCATTATTTTTTAGAGAGCAATCCTTTAACCCTGTGTGAATGTTTGGGAACACTCTGTCTTTATATTTTTCCACTTCCTTTTACAAAACTAGTATTCTCACCAAAACTGTACCACAATTGAAATTGTGGACATTAAGTAGAAAATAAAAGCATCTAAATTATTCAGTATTTTAGCATTTTCAAAGTTGTCATTCTTTGACTAGAATTAGCAAAATCGATGTCTTGGCATTTTATAGTTCAGCTTCTTGAGATCTCACCCTGGAAAGCATTTATAACAGTACTGAAGAAGTTCTCATTTATTCTGGTCTCTCATTGGCGGCTTTTTCTTTATTATTTAGTCATCCATTTAAATATTTTTTTAAATAAATATTTTGTTCTTGACTGAAAGAAACTCATATGTTGACACAGTTATATTTTTGTCTACAAAATTTAAAACATTTTAGCATACACCTTGAGATGATTAAAAAAGGATTCTTGGTAACAGTTCATACCAAAACTGTGTATTTAGATAAAACATATCACTTCTGTCCGTCTGAAACCTTTATAAAATCACCAATTTCTGCTGGCTTAGATTTTTATGTAAAATAAAATTAGCTTTATGAGTCAATTGAACTTAATTACGTTGAGCCGACTTAAAAAATCTTGTTAAAATTTACTTAAAAATCAATAAAGCTGTTCAACTTAAGTTTTTTAAGTTGGTTTTGCAAACCCGTGGCTTTTGCAAAAATCTGAACAATAAAAAAGTGCAAGTATTTCATCATTTAAAAAGTTTTTTCCATTTTCTGAAAAACAGTGAATGTGGACATGCAAGGTTTTGCAAGGACAACAACAATACAAAACTATGGTCCTTTATGCATCACCAGCATCACTTTGTCATAAGCTCCATGTGCTAAAATGCATTTGTTAGGTCAAACCCCAATGTTTAAATGGGTTAATTAAATCATGTTGATGTAGTCTACGTGTGCTGGCCACAAGATGCATCCTTAACATCTGCAACGTGACATAATAAAATGAAGTACCTGCTGTCTGGGGTACAAAGATTCCTTTGGGAATGACAACTTTGTCCTCTGGGTTTCTGGCCCAGTCTACCATCCCCTTCCGACCCTTCATGGGGAAGTTAATATCAGTCTTGTCAGACACAACAGGCAGCCTCTGTATACTGGCAACTGGAGAGAGAGAGAGAGAGAGAGAGAGAGATGAGCAATCACTCTTTTACAATGTAGGAAGAAATCTGAGGATGGGGTACAGTATATTTCAGTAATAAAAGATGGTGATATCACTACAAATCTCTTAATATTTACAGTCATGTGGCCTTCCGAACAACATCTCGTCACCTGATGTACCAGTACTTCAAAATGTTCCATTCATTTCACATTTATGGCTGAATAAACATTCAGGGGACTCTTACATCTGTAGTTAAACAAATAATAATGTATGAGCATCTAATTTCTTTTCAGCCTCAGTGTATTTTTTATGGTCCATTTCTTTACTAGGAGCAGCTTTTTTGGTGAAAGCTGGTTCTAACTTCAATGCCAACAACATCTTCACTTCTGCCTCTAAAGTACAATTTTGCAATCTCTTCTCAGGCTGCAGTGAAATAAAAAGACATGGGTCAGCGCTGTCAGGTTGAATTGCCATTGATTCTGTGTGATTTCACTGGATCACAGAAGTAACAGAAAAGCCTCTAAGACACAGAGCTTTAAGCCAGTCGCATTTCAGATGGACGGAATCAAATCTGTAATCTGACATTGGCACGATCCGGAGTGATTTTAGGATTCTTCAAACATATGCCTGTTGGTTTTGCAGGAAGTCACTTGGCATATGGGTAGTTCATTTATCGTGCATGTGCCCTAGTGTGTGACAGCACCAATTTAGCAGCATCTAGCGGTGAGGTTCGACTTTTTGCCAAAGGAGACAACGTATTTCCGAATCAGTTTGTCTGTTGAGGCTACTAGAAATAACTCCAATTTCCATGCAAGGGACTCTCTTTGTATGTAGATAGAAATAGCTCATTCTAAGGTAATAAAAACATGAATCTTCCTGATGTAAGGTCTTTATACACCTCTAAAAACATATTTATGGATGTTATATTGCATTTCTGTCAATAGATCCTCCAAAAAAATCATACACTGGACCTTTAAGTTTGACAATTTATTTCCCAATTTCTACTTAAAATCTTCTCCCTGAAATTTTAATTAGAAGTTCATTAAATTAGATGTTTATCCCACTTGCAATTCAAATTCATGATTTCTCATTTTTACATCTCCAGGTGAGGATCATCTAACAGAAGGCACATAATTCCTCTATCCTATGAGGTGTGTGTGTTTAGGAGGCAGGCAGTCTTGCCAGCTGCTGTGTTTGGCAGAGCTGGGCGAGGGCATTAGTCACAGGAGGGAATGGGTAAAAACAAGAACATTGGGTGAACCAGCTCACATGTAAAGTACTTAAATCACCACGTCAGCAGCAGGCCTGTGATAGACGTCTCGTTTACTTGAAAGTTATTTTAAAAAATCGCATACGAAACAAAAACCAAACAAAGGGAGGAACACTACCGGTCAAAAGATTTGGATCACTTGAAAAAAATGTTTCTTGTCAAAGTGTAGCTTCTTAGAATATGCTACATTTCGTTTATTTTGGATGCCACAACATAATTCCCACAGCTACATTTGAGTTATTTTTTATGGTTTTGAGGGGTTTAATATTATTAAATATGAATAAAGAGCGATCCCTAAATTTTGACCGGTAGTGTATTAGATTCTATCATAAGCAGTATGTATCCATCCGGATTTTCCATCCCCTGCAATACCTGAATGACCTGCTACATTTGCCGAATATTGTATCCCACAATGCAAAGCTCTCAACTTGACCTTCTATTCCCTGTGAGATGAATGAATCCGATGTAGTGTCGTCGATTTTTAATATCTCCTTCTTGACTGCCTATTTGATCAGACCGCTACGTCTTAAGACATTTTAAAACCAAAACAGATTAAAGGTCAGGTGTCCATTTTTCTATATTAAAAATCTATCGCCTATCCCAGCTTAATATGCAGAGACAGGTATGCGCCAAAAAAGTGTAATAAATTGTACTGCCTAGTCAGACTTTGGCTGTTTATGTGACGAATAATAGAGAGGAGGATTGTTCGGTTATCTTTGTTGAAAAACAAACATTACTTTAATGTTTCTACTTAGTGACGTCAATGACAGAAAATGCGAAAAAGCTCTTACAAATGCAAAATAACTAACTAGACGGAACCCATTGAATTTAACATACAATAAAAAGGGCCATTTGAATAATGCTCAGTTAGAAGCATACTACTAATTAAAACATTATTGCATACTATTTCTTTGTCCAAATGTCAAATCACTAGAAGACATTTTTAATGTATAGCAAAAAAGAAAAACAACGTAAGCTATGAGAAATTGAATTGGTTAAGAGACGCTGCACATCAATTCCAATAAAAAGCCGAAGAACAATGAGGAGATTGATGGGACTCTTGTACGGACAGGCTTTAATTATCTCCCACCACACTCATTAATTCAACGCATCTCTCTCGTTGTGTGAGGTCCATCGGTTTGGATGTTCTAGAAGCTGTTTGCCTCCTCATGACTGTGGCGTGAAGTCTCTGTGCGTAATGGTCCTTAGGGAACCCAGCCAAGAGACACATCGCCACCTGCGCCCACCTGTAACTAATAAGCTTAATCACTGAATCTGCGAGATTAAAAACAGACAGACATTAGCATCTTTTGGTAGATCAAAATTTTGGTGCAATCTCTAAACACCCATCATTGTAAGGGTTTGTTAGACTAGATGGCAGGACCACTTTACTCAATCAATGTGCACAAATCGATGTCCATTAAACGCATTTAAAAAAATCAAATTTCAGCTTTAAAGACTGCAGCAAGGGGCAAATCTTTGTTTATTCTTACAGGGAGTCTGCAATGAAGGTTACTTTGCTAAAAGAGGACGGAAGAGTGTGGAGTGTTGACGGAAGGTATTTATTATAGTGTCAAGAAGGTGCTATAAATTTGCAGAGGAATGATGCTGCAATATCTTACTATGACAGATGATTTCACTTGGCTAGTACAGGCCGACCTGTTTTTGTTCTTTTAATCAATGGGAGCAGACTCTAACTCAGAAGTCGTTTAATTTCACTGAAAAGGATAAGGAAATTGACATTGCTAATGCAAAAGAAACAAAAAGGATTAACACTTCTTTTAAATTTTAGCCTTGTGGATTTGCCTTTTTATCATAAGCAGCTCATTACTTGAATATTTGGCGGAAATAATAAACATTTATGTAAAAAGAACTTTGGCTGTCAGTCAAAATGGGGGAATTTTGTGTGGGTGTCCTGATCAGTTTAAATCAGCGTCGGAGGTCATGATTTTTTTCATTCATTCAGATTAAAAGAGTCACAATGTCAAACCAAATAAATGCATTCATTAAGTAAAATATCTTTAAAAATTCCTTAAAATTAGAAATAATATCTAGCTGTTTGCCTGCCTGTCTGTCACGATACCTGTCTGCGTCTTGTTTAGTGTTTCCACCATTTTGTGACTGTATCACCATTTTGTATGGTTTTAAACTTGCTTGGTTTGTCTATTTAAGTCCCAGTGTTTTCTTTTGTTGTCGGGTATTGTTAACATGTTCTGGATGTAACATCTTTAAATGATTTGATTTACTATTTGTAGGTATGTGTTTAATTGAAATGATCATTTTTGTTTCATTCTGTGAACTTGCATTTATTTGCAGAAAATGAAAACTAGAGAAACAGGTGAAAATAATAGAAAAGATGCTCTTCATTTTTCCAGACCTCAAATAATGCAAAGAAAACAAGTTCATATTCACTTTTTAAGCTATATGTATTGTGGAAACGTTAAAAATAACAGTTTCGTGGGATATCCTCGATTTTTATCACAGTTTTCATGTGTCTTGTCATGCTGTCTGTCTTTCACTGTATCGTTGGATGACTTTATGTCACTCCTGAGGTTTGATTTTGTCAAAATAATACAGACACTGACTAGAAATGCCCACAAAACAACTGAGAATGCTGATTAAAGTAATTTTTGAATATCCTCTAATTTTCTGCAGCTGAATATACATACATACAAAAATACATTTAGCAGCGCGCTCCCAAGATACACCTTTGTCTCGATTTCTCTCAAGGCTTTTGAAAAAGAAGAATCACTGTCTATATACAACATTACAACGTAACAAAGCTCCATCTCTTTGCCAAATTGCACTCTGGGAAAAGAAAGGCTTGGCACTGATGCACTGCATGTTTAACTTTCACATATTCTTGATTTCCAAATGGATTCTGAAACCATCGCGGAAGCCTCTCAGCAGCTTTTAACAAGTTTTCTCCGTTTCAATGTCACCTTGTGACTCTTTAACTAATGGAGTCTTGATTAGACTAATACTTTGCTTTGTGTTTGAAGGCTAAAATCACCTTTTTATAAAATCACTGACAGTAACGCCGTCCAATATAAGCGGGCGTAATGAAATTACTGCCTCATGAGGTCAAGAGTGAAAGTCTGATGCTCATATGCTCGTACTTCAAATTAGTGCTCTCAAAGTTAGCTCCTGTGCATCTTGTATAGATGGCTGAAAATCAGATAACAAATAGTGGACACCAAAGCAACAGAGACATAATGTCTGAGGAGAAGCATCTGCTTAAAAAATGTTCTTGGTTTCTTGATTGAATCGCTGGAGTTTGTTCATGCATCTGTTAGCAGCAGGTGGTCTCATTCAGATTAACCTTCATGGCACGAAACGGCTGTCAAACGATTAATCGCATCAAGAATAAAAGTTTGTGTTGACATAATATATGTCTGTGTACAGTGCATATTCATTTTTATTTCTAAAAGCATACACATACATGCATATATATTCAGGAAATATTCACATATAGTTATTAATATTTTCCCAGTAATTTTAATTATATATTTTAAAAGTGTTTATTCATTTTTTTACTTAATATGTTCTTAAATATATGCATGTATGTGTATTTGTTTACAAATACAAAATGACTTTGCACAGTACACAGACATATATTTGTGAACAAATACGAGAATCAAACATTCTAGCTCATAAGGTCCTTCAAATGCCAAGGTCTTAAGTTTGTTTCACATAAAAAACATCAAATATAGACCTGTAAGTTGCACTGGATATCAAAAAGACTAGATTTGTTCTTAACCTTGCGAAAACAAAAGCATCTCTGTTCAAATATTTCTGAAGGGCATTCTCCTTCAAACTAGCAAACCAGGCTTTAAATACACATTGTATATAACAGCATGTCTAGAGACAAAAAGTTTTATGGCAAGCCACATAAAACAACTTAACGTTAAAGAATATATCGAAGGTGCCCTTGAATGCAATTGCCTTTTTAATGACGGTTGGCTTTATACCATTCCCAACATTACAGAGTCAATTGTATGTCTTCTGAATAAGAGCAAAGTCATCCTTATCCATTCATTTCATATTTGTTGAGCTCTGCAATTCAAGCAGACTTCAATTTTGTGGGTCAATGTTCCGTTCGTTCGAATAAAGAGAACTGCGCTTCACCACCGGAAGCGAACAGGTTTTTTGTCATTTAAACTTCGTTCTGCACAAATCATGTAGTGCGAGACAGCAGTTAGCGCTGGAGTGATGTGGTGAAAAACATGGTGACTCACGCTGCAGAAAACCTTTCTTTATAAATCAAATTGTTAACAGGTTAACCAGTTAACAATTCGAAGCTCCATTATAGATTTCCAACAGCATGTAGGAGGATGGATGAAAAGTGATTTTGTTTTCCAAAATAGAAATCTCCTCTCACCCAAACTGATATACGATGAGGCTGTTTGCATGAGAATTTAGCACATTAAGTGAAAAGGGCTTGATTTTAATTAACATTATCGACTGGATGGCTATGCCCCCCCTCTTCCCCTCCATGCCCCATTTATCCTCAATTAAGGACGACGCACAGAATCGACAGCGAGAGTCTGTGGGTGGTGCTAGGCACCGCGGATCTGTCTGGAGGTCTTACCCAGGTTTCCCGTCATCTGGTAGGTGTTCTGAAAGTCCTTCATTCCCAGCCCAACGATGTGGATGAACTCTTCGATGACCTGCATTAGCTCCACTGATCCTGGGTATATCTAGGAGGAGAGACAGATGGGAGAAAATTAGCAAATTGTAAATTAATATTCATCGCAGATAAAAAACGATCCGAAGATGGATTAGTCATTAAACTAGATTTCAATGTTATGAAACCAGAAATAAGAAATGTTCGCAGGACAAAGTTTGCTGTTGGCTCGGCATCAAGATTATTAGAAAAAGAAGGTTAGACAGACAGATAGAAATCTGACAAGTTAAAGAAAAATTATAGTATACACCTAAACTACAATGTGCGGTGGACAAAGTTTGAAAGTGTATTTAATATTTAGATATTTTGGTCTTGATTTAGAGCAGGGCTGTCAAACGATTAATCGTGATTTATGCCATCCAGAATAAAAGTTTGTGTTTACACAATATATGTCTGTGTGATGTGTATAGTGATTTTGCATTAATAAACACGTACACATTCATGTATACATATTATGGAAATATTAAATGCTTTATTTAGATTTAGCAATCATTTAAATAATACATAATATAATATATAAATGTTTATACATTTTTATATTTCTCTTAAATACAGTTATGTATGTGTATGTTGTTATAATAATATGTATGTTGTAATATAAATACATTTAATTGTTTAACAACCGGGTGTAGATGAATTAAGGCAAATTTTAGCCTATGACCTCTTTGGAAAAATATGAAAAGATGATACAAAATGTAATACCTTGGAAAACGGCATTCAATACATTTTAAGGGGCTTAATTTTCTCTTAATTTATTTATCACCCTTTAATAGTTTTTAAGACCCAACGGATATGCATTTGCCACCCATAAAAAAACGAAAAATCACAGATGGAATCTCTGTAATATCTAATATAATTATATCTACTGGACATCAATGAGATTCAATGGAAAGCAAATGGAAACTTCTGCCTCGACCTCCTTGTCTCAGATGTTTCTGAGAAAAAGACCCAAAAATCTCACAAATGTCACCATTAGAGCTTCAGAAAGATCTCCAAAATGTCACAAACTGAGGTCAGATTTCCCACGTCTGCAATCAAAAGTCAATATTATTGAATCATTCAAACTAAACTCACTACATTTTCATAAAGTTGACTGAAATCCAAATGATTTTACCTGTAGAATTTTTATTTATCTCGCAGCTCCTTACTCTTAAAAGACTTACCACAATTGTCCCATTTGTTTCAATTTTCCCTCCTATGCAATTTCTAGCCAAAAACCTGAGCCTATGGTACTTAAATGAAACAACTGAGAACTCAAATCTAATCTCTGAAAGAGCATTCTCGAAGCAATACCACTTTCCTCTGGGCAGATAAATAAAGCCCTTACACAACAGTATCTGAGAAAGCAGCCAGTTAAAACACTTCTAGACCCACACGTCTAACACTTTTGGAAAGAGCCTATAAAGTCTTTGTAAAGGGCACTTTCTGTGTATCTCATCCTTCAGAGCTTCCTGTCTGTTCAGTCCTTCACAAAGACAAACTCGTGCTGCAGAATGATTGTGCCGGGCTTACAGCCTCTCTAGAGGACCAGCCATCAGTGTCAGAGCAAATGTAGAAGAGGAATTCAGACCTATGGCTGAAGCTGTGGGTCAATACCCCTCCACCACCACCTCACTGCACCGTCTCAGCCTGTCAAAGTACCTGCTCTCTTTTAGTCAACAGCATCATGGGCTGCTGATCCAACGCTTGACCTTCAGCTTCCTGAACTCGGCTATTTACCTCTGCCATCACTTCAAAAGTCCTCAAAGATCTTTAGAAGGTACGGCCATTTTCAGGGTGATTTCTAGCTGTTTATACATCTTATTTTCAATAATATCATATTTAAAAATTAACAAAATATGACTCTGTGGTGTAACATCCACCAAAGAATGTATAAGATCAGTCTTAAAGTCACAAACTTTTGCGTTCAACTTTTAAAAGAATCTATCAGTAACACTTCCATCACAAATGCTGGAAACAGATTTTTTAGACTTATACCCAGCAGATTCTCATCTCATTAGCATCATCCGAACTGTCTCTCCTCATGACAACAAACACAGCGCAAAAACACATTGCAGCCAATCTGCAAAAGACAAAAAATAGGGCTGAGTGACATTTCATAATTAGCACCCTTAGTGAGGTGCAGAAACAGGGCGATGGAGTCACATATCTAATAATCCCCCTGTCGGGAGTGGGGCTCTGCGTTCGCACGAGGGCCGATCTTGGGCCAAGCCAATTAGACGGGCTGCAGACGGAGAGAGAGATCCTGATGGCACGCAGGCAGATAGGCCCTCCCCCTTGGTCAGACTGGCGGGGGACAGCGGAGAGCATCTCTCTCCATGGCAACAGCACTGGGCTGCTGAAGTGTGCAGGAGGACAGCAGTGCGGGAAATGGCCGAGGCAGACGGCCATTAGATGAACCAGCACTGTTGCTGTACTCAGTTAATAATGCAAATCACTGTTATCTCATACTGTATACATCATTCTGTATATTCCTATGATGTTCCATAACATTATTCTTTTTGCTCCTTTTGTGGTATTCCACAGTTTTGATGAGCTTACTATTTTTCCATAATGAGGTAAAAATATGAAGTAAGTGTTCAAAAACTTGACCGTTAGTGTATATACAGTTATGCAGATTTTGTGCATGGGGTGTATATAAGACTTTGCTGCACTGATTTGAACCAATGCATGATTAAATAATATGCAAAATGAGAATAGCAAATTGATATTTCAGCAAGCTATTTCCTGAGGCTCTTCAAAAGTTATCAGCTAGTCAACAGGTTTGCCAGATCTGCAGAACAAAACCACCAAACTGGCCAATAAAAACTAGCTCAAAATCAGCCCCAGACTAAATAACTGTAGTACCTGAGACGGATCAGACATGCATAACTACTTAAATTTCTTAAATATTACAACAACACCCCTCACCCCACCAGCACGCTAGTCGCTTGGGGGTCAACCCCCAATCTGCAACTTACACCAAGGGCAGGACAAGATCTCTGGTGACCATAGCAACTCACACCAATTCATCAAGATAGAGTATTTTACGACCCATTGGAATGTAAGGAGCTGAACTCTCTTTACTCACTTTGGGGATAGACCTACAATTATAAATGCATTTATATGGAAATGTACACATTCATTTATAACATTTCCATGTATTAATGTTCATGTTGTTATGTCTGTTTTAACATTTATCCAACGTATCCATGAATGTGTGTTTAACTACTGGAATTATTAGATTTGTAGTAACTCATTTAACCAAGATTTAGATCATGTTTGGTGTCTATGAGCTACATTTGTGATGTCCTTCGCGTTGATGTTTGTTGTGTTTTGGTAACTCTTTTCTTATTAGTTTTATCAAACTCTTAGTAGTCTTCTAGTGAACATCCAATCAGCTTTCACATGCAAAACACCATCTGAAAGACAAAAACAGTTAACTTTCCCTCCAAAGTTGCCATCTCCTGATTGGACCAGTCACGTCTGTAGGATGTGACATCCTCACAGTTTAAAAGAGACCACGAGAAGATTCTTTCTCTCTCTTCCTCGCGCTTCCTTTTGTCTCTATGTGTGCTCTTCTTTCTCTCGATGCGTTCTGCATCTCCAAAGGATGGACTAGAAGAAGACTTCACCTTTAACCCATAAGTTTGTGCCAGGCTGCGGCCTCGTCTTTCCAGATACAGATCCTCTGCATAAAACTGGTTCTCTCTGATCACTTCCAGCCAAGATCAACTGGAGCCTTAACAACCTGCATCAGGACTCTTTCTTTCTTTGATGGGCAAGACGTGCAAGTATCAAACTTAGTCTTATTAATGGATGCATAGGGCATCATTAATCCTTTTAACAAAGGTCCGTTACAAGAAGAAACTGATGTTTAGTTCAGGCTATTGATCTTCTGAATATCATATACTGCCATAATCCATGCTCTGTTCTTCTCTGTTTCAACTTCAACCATCTTCTAATGCTTAACTGTATGTGTGTGTATGTTAGATTAGTATGTGTCTAGTCTAGATAATAAAGTCCTGTTTTATTTCACACGTGATGTTGTTTGTAGTTCATGCTCATAATCCGGAGTCCCTAAACATGCCGATTCTTGCTACCTGCTCGTAATGCTAAGTGATTTCCCCAAATCATGAATTTGATCCAGATAATTATAATTGATCATTATTAATTAAATTCATCCCAATTTGGATTGATATTTGTTTCCCTTACAAAGGGTGGTGGAGAAAATATTACTTATAATTGGGATCAAAGCTCATGATAATTCTTACATATTTGATGAAGAATAGTGTTTAAATAATTCTGTTCCTCATTGAATTCACTACATAACACAAAACACGCCCCCCTATACCCAATATAAATATTTAACACTTACTCTTATACTTAACATACAATTTCATCCGAAGAATCACTTTATACTAAAAAATGTTCATGATAGTTCTTCACACCTCTGTTCCTGGGTATCAAACCAAAGCCATTTTCTGTCAGGGTTGCCAAGTTTGTTTAAAATATATTCAAAAATCTACTTGGCAATACTGAAGTGAAATCTATGATATATGCTTTGTAATGCAGGACCCAATTAAAGAAAAATCTAGATTTTTTTTCCAAATTAAAAACAAAATGTAGAGTAAAAATACTTAAAGGAACAGTTCACCCAAAAATGAAAATTCTATCATCATTTACTCACCCTCAAGTTGTTCCAAATCTGTACACGTGTATTTCTTCTGATGAACACAGAGGGAGATATTTGGAAAAATGCTTGTAACCAAACAGCTCTTTATAAACGTCTTTGCTTTGCTGAACACAGAAGAAGATATTTTGAAGAATGTTGGAAAGCAAACAGTTCTAAAGCAACTTTTAACTACCATTATCATTTTTCCACTATGGTTGCCAAGAACTGTTTGGTTACAAGCATTCTTCCAAATATCTTCCTCTGTGTTCATCAGAAAACAAAAGATCTGGAACAACTTGAGGGTGAGTAAATGATGACAGAATTTTTATTTGGGGTTGAACTGTCCCTTTAAGTACTTACACCTCTGCTCAGAAATGTGCATACTCATAAAAATCTAAATAAATATCCTTAATAAATGGATACATGTAATATAATGCAAATACGGATATAGTTCCTCACTAAAACAGAAGCTCCAGTAGAGACTTTCTGTTCTGTCTTTCTCTCACTGAATACCGGCAAGCACCATGAATCTGAGGTGTGAACTCGAGACAGGCAATCAAAGCTCAGTCTGTGAACACCGGGCAGGCTGACTTTGTAGAAGATGACAAGACAGGCAGGCCAGATAAAATCCTGGGTGATCTTTAAACGTCTGGTCCCTTTGAGGTCAATCATTTAGCAGGGCCGCTGACAACCACCTCAGATGTCCTTTAATGATTCGAGGAGCTTGAAGATTTAATCTGCGACAACGCCGAGGAGCAGTGAATGAAAAGAAACATCACGACCACTCCGAAGACCTGTTTAGGCACGCAAAACAGCTCCGCCAAAACAAGCGACCTGCTACGTGACCTGATCTCCAATCATGCTTCAGACTAGAAACACATTACTTGTGACACTCTCCTACTGTACACTCTATTAAGGGCTAATTCGGCTGACACGCACTACCTTTCTGCCTCAAGAACATGTGTTTCACAGCTCTCACGAAAACATAAGAACTCCAGAGCAGCTCTTGTTTGACATACAGTCAACATTACTGTCTGATTAAGAAGCATTACAAGTTTAAGCCTAAATAGAAAAAATAAAGGCACTCAAAACCACAATAATGCACTTAGCAGAGACGTTCTTTAGTTTCAGAAGAACACTGAGCTCTGCACGATCCAAATCCCTCCTTTAGACCGTCTCATGTGTGAGCAAGAAAGACAATGCGTCATCGCCTGCGGATGAGCAGCACCGGGGCTGGACGTTTGTTGCCAGTGTTGCTGCCCTCAAGTGGCCGCAGCTGGTACTGCAAATGCCCTTCCACCAATCACCACAGCAGGCAGGTCTGTGTTTGGCAGAGAGAGCTCGATCTGACGCAGCTCTGCCTGTGGAGACAGCCGCCCCCTTGACCTAACAATTACCTAAAGCATCTGCGCGGCTGATAGCCATTGATTCGCTGGGGGCTCATCACACAATATTCAGCCGCAGAGCGAGTCGGAGCGACACAACACCAGATACTGTCAGAGATGTCAAGCTTCACGAACGGCGCAGGACATTCACACCCACCTGTTGTGCATCTTCCCACTTCTCCCTGTTCTCCTCCTCTAGAAGATTACTGATGATCTGGAAAAAATTCTGTGTGTGGGGAAAAGAAAACATCACGGGTCAAGATAAAAGGGGGGATATCAAAAAGGGACATCATTGCTGTCCATTTGGTACGGAAAATATGTATTCGACTGTTAAAGATACTAAACCACTTTCTTAATCTGTATTTTTGTCTTACTTTCGACTACAAATATTTAAATGCTCTTAAACAAGCTTTTTCTTGAAGGCTAAATTATATTAGAAATGAAAACTTAATCTAAAATGTATTATCTGAAAGTAAGATTATTTTAAATTAGGCAAATTGCTTCCGTTTTTAAGACGAAGTCTATACTTATAACAAGCACTTACAGCTGTTTTTTATTGGGAAAAGAAATAAACCTTTAATTCAAGACATACTGAATTATCTGAAAATGTCATAAATTAGGTTCAAGGACATTCATTTTCAAGACAAGACAAAACATCTGAGTAAGAAAACATTGTGGCAGTATGAGATTAACAGTTGAACCCATTAAAGGGACGGTTCACCCAAAAATGTCATCATTTATTCACCCTCATAAGTCTGTATGACTTTCTTTCTTCTGCAGAACACAAAAGAAGATATTTCAGCACCCGCTCCCATTGACTTCCATTGTACAGACATAAACAACTGAAACATTTATCGAAATATCTTCTCTTGTGTTCTGCAGAAGAAAGTGTCATATACAGATTTTGAGCAACATTTGGGTGAATAAACACAGAATTTTTGTTTTGGGGTGAACTATCCTTTTAAGTCTAACGTACAGTATTATACAAGTATTCAATATGGCTGAAGAAATACACCAAATGAACATTGAATACAGGATATTAATACTTAAAATTTTACTTCACATTTATTTGCAAAGCGTTTTTTACAATGCATATTGGTTCAATCTATAGCAAAAATGTGCTGCGGTTGATAGAGCATTAAGCAAAAGATTACTAGATTGTTTCTGAAGCCATTGCAATATTCATAGTCCATGATACATTTATGTTGTCCTATATTATGCTTTCATGAGATAAAGTGAGCATGAATATGGCACGACTTACTGTCTTAAATACAAAAAATGTTTGTATTGGGACACTAAGAGGATTTTTTATTTCATGTCAATGATCTAGTCAGATTGGTATTATCCTTTTTATTCTGTTAACAGATGAACTCTTTTAAACAAGCCTTCCCTTGAAGGGACTGTTCGCCCAAATATGGAAAAATTTGAAGTTGTTCCAAAACTGTATAAATGTATTTGTTTGGTTGAACACGAAGAAAGATCTTTATAAAAATTAGCAACCAAGATTTTTAAGAAGGGAACTATTGACAACCATATTTCAAAATACTTCAAATTATCTTCTTTTGTGTTTAACACAACAAAAAATACGATATTTATTCAATGGAGCCCCAGAAATGTCAGTTGCTAACATACTTCCAAATATCTCTCTTTGTGTCACAAGGTTTTATAGGTTTGGAGTCACTTGAGGATGATTCATTTATGAACGAATTTTCATTTTTGGGTGAACTATCCCTTTAAGCTCTTTTAGTGAGAATCTCTTCAAGACTTTAGTTGTCATACTGACGCCTGGTTGATCCATCACAGCGAGAAACTGTGTCGCTTGCAAATTTTTTTACTCATTTGGTTGCCCTGTGGTGGAATGAACTGATCAACTTTCAAAAAACAGCTCAAAACATATCTGTTCCACAGTTATTTGACTAACCAATAACTGTTTTTTTTCTAAGAAAAAAATCTTGTTGTTCATTCTCTCCATTGCTTACGCCAGCTCTTATCCTCCTAGTAGCATGGCCTTGAGAACTAACGGTACTGTTTAGTGTGTTGACAAAATGTCTATATGCTCTCCCACTTTGGACAAAAGCGTCCGCCAAATGAATAAATGTACTGATTCACTTGTTGACATTTTGAAAGATTTATAGCAAAACACCTGTGAGCATTTCGCAAGTCTGACATGTGAAGCATTGGCTCTTACAACCGCTACACTCACACGGTATAATGAAGAGTTTCTCCTGCCCTGTTGAAGGTCTAAACAAATAGCATCATGAGGAATTACATGGCGCCTCACGGCTCTGATTTACTGGGAGATGATGGGATACATCCAGCGTCTAAAACTCTAAAACACACCTGGGATTTCCTGCTGCTTTCAATTTCAGGGATTGGTTGATCTTCTCTAAGCACTCAAATGTGCGCATAATTGAGGGAAACGACAGAGTCTCTGCGCACGAGTTTGAAGGCGCTCAGGAGAGCCGCGTACTCCAAGACTGGAAAGAGAGCTGCGTGCCTGGGCTGAATGAGATATCCTGCTGGACGCGTGCCTGTCTTTCCTGTTTGCTGTTCTGCCTCCGTGCCATGAAAGACAGCAGAGAGGCAGCGTCTTGGCTCTGACACGTTTGTTTTTCTACTTGAATGCTTATGCTCCCTCTGGTGGTAATGCGTCCGCTTAAAACACACCGTTAATACGTTCTTAAACACGTGACACATACGGGTAAGGGAGAGGGGCCGGTTTGCATGGGAGCACGGATAAACCCACCCGTGACCCGCACCAATCAAACACGCAAAAGTCCATGAGCGAAATCACATCAGGCTGTGTGTTAGGTAAAAATAACCATGTTTTTGCAAGCAGTTCGTGAGCAAACAGTTTATTGTGGCATTGAAATGCTTTGAGGTGGAATCAGATAGACTTGGCGACAATCGCTTATCAGCTGCTGGCGCACGGTGTCAAAATCCTATAAGCTCTCCGTGAGGGGCAGAAGCGGGGAGATGTTTATCAGTTGTGGTCCAAGTCGCACTACCATTTTGAAGGTGCTGCTAGTGATTTGGGCTGTTTTGCTGACCTCCGCCATTTTGACAACTTTAACTGCATGACATGAAACCTGAGTTCTTTTGAAACTCAACAGACTGACTGTCGCATCATAAACGACTTTACCTCTATTCAGACCATTTTTTTTCATTTAAAAATGTCTTATGTCATATGAAAATTGCATGGAAACACAAGGTGGGCACACACAAGACGTACGTCACCAAAACATCAGGTATTTCTCTCACCTGCACGTCATCAGAGGAGGGTTCATAGCTGGCCCTTTTGAAGGTGTCCGTAACGTTCCGAAGAATCTCCACTGAGGACAGAAGGTCACCGGCGTAGAAATTGCGTCCCTGGGTGAGATTCAGCAGGACCTTTGTAACTTGGGACATGCCACCCCCTGCCAGATTCCTCTGACCTTTAGCAAGGTGCCCCTGGACCTGGAGACAGACGCAGGGAAAGAGACTGGGTTCTGTGTGTCCTTCAAATTCTGCATCACACACTGCTCATGTCAGGAAAATTACTGGAATTATAGTTATAAAAAACTCAGATTTACCTATACATTTGATCAAATTGAAAAGCATAAATGATATATTCACCTTATTGGGGGGTATCACAATATACTAGTGTTGACAATAATTGTGATATTAAAAATCATGATTATCAATATTCTGCTCATTTCAAACACATGATAATATGGTAAATTATTTATTTAAAATATAAAAAGGGTTACTAACTCTTTTTCTCTCCACCACATTACAAAAAAATAAAATAATAAAGAAAATTAAAGATATATTTGAAAGCATTTTTTTTATTAAAAACAGATATTGTGAATTATTTTGGCAACGATAACTGTATATAAAATATCAAATACTGTGATAGCCCTAACATATATATAATAATATATATGTAGATAAATAAACAGTTTTTAAAATATACTAATTAAACATTAAAGAAGAATATATCATTTTCATTAATGAAGAAATTTACAATTCCTCATCTCCATTTAACGACATCAATATCGACAGGCTGTGGACTTGGTCACCAGAAATTGTATGAAAATGTTAATCAATCATTTAAATGTTGATTTAATAAAGAATTTTATATTTTTAAAAGGGAGTTTTGATGGAAAATCACATCTTTAAATTTAATAAGTGAGAAGTATAGCTTTTTTTTGTTTTAACTTAAACAACATCTGCCAAGTAGCAACGCTCAAAGTTCACAGAAAAGGAGGATAATATTTTCCTTAATAGAAATCCCTTTTAAAGACTATGTTGGACTACACCAAACGTTTTCCTGTGTTTGTGACATCATGAATCCCAAAATTTACATTGACACTGCCCCTAGAACATGGATAGGGAAATCTCAACACACACTCTAAGTGGTAGACCAATCACAAAAACTGGCTCAGCTTGACCAATCAGAGATCTTCGGAAGGAATGGACTTCATAGAACCAGGAACTCAACAGCCCGTTTTCTGATAATCGAGATGACGGTGTAAAACACAGGTGATATATGTTATATATAACTTCCTTTTTAACGTTTTTTAGCACATCATAAACATAATAAAGAATTGAAAATAGTCAAAATAGGACCTTTTTAATATTTTTATATTTAATGTCAACTTAAAAGCCAATAAAGACAGAATTTCAACAATTTCTTTAAAGGATAAGTGAGTTATTTTCTCTTCCAGTGGATGAGTTGGTAGAGCATTGCATTAGCAATGCAAAGTTCATGTGTGCAAACCCCAGAAAGCACACATGCTGATAAAAGGTATAAAAGCATCTATACTGTAAGTAAACAAGAGCCACATGCATTCATGTAAAGTTCCCCGTTCCATATTATTTCTCAAATACTTCTGCCATATTCTCGACAAACATACACTATTGGGTTAGCCAGAACCTGACATGCAGGACTTATCAAACAAACACAGCGTTTTAAAAGCGTCTGAGAGGGAATAAAAGCCAATGCCTGGTTTCTATGCATATTAAGCAGCAACAGGAACAAATATTTAAACATTAATTAATAAAAACAATTTGGACTTTACCCCCAAGCCATACTGTAAGGAACTGACCAATGAACAAGCGTATATAAATCCCACTGGTGTGATGCCATGCACACTAACTCAAGAAAAAAGCAAAAGAATGCAGATTAGATTGTGTGTATGTGTGTGTGTGTGGGGGGGAGTCGGGTTTTGTCTACGCTGTGGGAACCAAACGTCCCCACAAGACTACAAAAACCCAAAAGCAGCGTGTGTCCTAAAGCCTTCCATAGCAATAACACAACTCAGCATGCAGCAAGCCTCAAAGAAAAGGAAACGGGAAGTTAAAAACAAAAGGATTTAAAATCACGCATTTGCATCAAGCAAAAAAACGACTTTGTGCTAAAACATCCATCTCCGGGATTTTACTGGAAATTAGGGTCCTCCATTATTGCGAGCTTTAGAAAAGTGCAAAACGAGCAGTTTAATTTGCCTCTTCGATGATAGCAGTTAATCTTGCAGACCTGCGCGGAGGTCTGTGATGCTGGGGAGGGTGTTGGTGGAAATAGTTTGGGTGATGTTGACGACTGCAGGGGTAATTTATGACACGTCACAAAGAAACGGCGGAGCGCGGCGAGCTGACTCTGCACCTACTGATTGTTGCAGGTATCTGTATTCATTTGTGATACATCGAGCGTAGCTGGGCTGTTCCCAATAGGCCACCCCGCGGTGATCCAGCGAGCAGCGTCGACTAGTGGTGCCTGCAGAAAAAGAGGAGGGAAAATAGAGATTCAGTGACGGTGTGAGAGAGAGAGCGAGCTTTTATACTTGTTCGTTTAAGTCTTTTTCTCCTTTATCATTTCACCTGCCAGCCCCCACATCTCACATCCGCGGGATAAAAACAGCCTCCATCATCGGTTGCAGAATCACATGCGCCTCGCATGTGCCACTGCAGTAAAATTTCTCATGTGCAAACGAATAATCTGCAATTATGAATTCATGTTAACCTACCATGTGGGTTTTGTGTGTGTTGGTGACTACCAATGAAATCCTGCAACCTGTGATATCAACAAAACCGCCGCCCACACGCGCAAGACGCAATAAACAAGCGCGACTCCTCAGAAACGTTTTTCGCATCCTACGTATATCGATTTGCATTAACAACACGTCCTGCCAGTAGAACAACCTCACCACACCCACCCGCAACCATCCACCACACGCTCTACTCTCACAGAGTCTTATCGCCTCTCATTCCAACACAGTTTCACCCGCTACCCAGTCAACCTGGGACGCAGCTGCCTGCCCCTGAGCCGAAGAATCCGACTTGCGGATCACGGAAACCCCCTGCGGTGCTGGATCAAAGCCCTCGTATTCAGAGCTCACTGTTAAACACACATGGCACCAAGGAAGGGGCCTTAACAGATTTAATCTCTCTCACACACATACAGTAAGATCAGACACACTCAGAAAAATTGGACGAAGTGTGAAAAGTTCTCATTCGTGCCGGCGCAGTTATAACAACTTCGTCGTTTATCAATCATTTCTTTCCAATTAAACTTCAACCAATCCCAAACATTTAGTTTTTGTTGCTCTATTTCGTTTCACGCTGCTACGTAGCAAAAAAGAGCGAGTTTAATTTAATTCCGACCTCATAATGAATAAAGATTTTCAAACCTCATTTTCCCAAATGCTTTTGCACGACACGGAATTTCAACGTGGGTTATGCATTAAACAGACAATGTAAATCCAACCGCTTCCACCTACGAATTGACACACCGTTTCTTTCATGTATGATATAATGTTTTCCACCCAAAAACACACAAAAAGTGCACACCGGCATATGGCAGCAGTCCACCCACATATCGAAAGATATCCACAAAGAGATGAATCCACACACATGCATTTGAAATCAGCCTCTGCCTAGTTTCAGCTACACCGGTGCTGCTCGCTGTAATCACTGGAGTCTGTGGCACTTCTGTCCACATTTTTTATTCATTCTTCAGCACCTGCTCTTTCAAGAACAATACAGCCGTGTGGCTGAGCATCCTAACAACAGGAGGACGAAGGTGCAGCCCCGAGATACCAAGAGCACTGAGAACAATACAGCACCTTCTGCCAATCTCACAGCACAATCAATAGGAGCAACATCTCAGAACAGCTATCTCAGATAAACGAGAGAGAGAGAGAGAGAGAGAGAGAGAGAGAGAGAGAGAGAGAGAGAGAGAGAGAGAGAGAGAGGGGCCACAAACTGGATTAATCTTTCATTCTGTGTGCATGAAACACAGTATAAACCTAAAGCTCCAGTGTGTAGTTTTTTGGATGATCTATTGACAGAGATTCAATATAATAAACACAACAAGGTCTTCAAAGGTGTATAAAGACCTTACATAATGAGGGTTATGTTTTTATTACCTTGGAATGAGCTATTTCTATCGTACATACATCATGGGTCCCCTTACATGGAAATCAGACAAACTGCTCTACTGAGCGCGTTTCATAAATATGTAATTTCCAAAGAAGTGGAAACGTGACGACATCTTACTTCTGTGTCAGCCACCGTAGTGCTTTAAATGGGAGGGGTGGAGTGAGCCATTGGTTGCAATTCACAGCCTCACTGCTAGATGGCACTAAATTTCACAAATTTGACCTTTAACGTACGAATAGCATGAACATGAAAATCTTTTAAAGGGACAGTTCACCCAAAAATAAACATCAGAGACGATTTTTGGAGAAATGCCTCAAAAATGGTTTTGTGTCGAAACAATGAAAGTCAATGTAGCTCTGTTGTTTGGTTACCAAAATGTTTTTTCGTGTTCTGTCATACCGGTTTGGACTGACGAGAGAGTGAAGAAATTTTGACAAAAAAAACTTTTTAGGTGAACTAGCCCTTTAAATTCATTTGGTTGGGGATTGATCTCACTCTAAAATCAAACTAATGTAAACAGAGCACTCAAAAAACGTATTCATCTGTATGTGGTCAGAGAGTTTACAATATCTCGCTGCAAAAAAGTACAGATTTGTCTTCTTTCCCTCAATATTGTAAAAGGCGAAGCAGACACACAAAGATGTTGACAAAATGCTGGAGGGCTCTATGGTATGTAAATGACAGAAGTCTCTAGGTGCACGCAGCATAACGCATTTAAAGGCAGTCACAGTACAGCTGAATACACTAGTCTGAAACATTTGTCATTGTGGGCTTTGGAATTTATGAATAATTTTAACACCATTGAAATAAATGCTTGGAGAAAAAACATGCCAATCTTTTTATTTTTTTGAAAGTGACGCTGGTCTATTCTTCCATCATGTGTGTGTGCGTGCTTTAATGCCATGGCCTGGGGTGTTCGCCGGCTTCCTTAACCGAAACTGCTGTGTCTGTTCTTACCTGTGGCGTTGGGTGGACACCTGTTGAAGGCCAGTTCCCCAGAGGGAGTTCTTCTCCATAGCATGGACACAGCGTAGTCTTCTGGACAGATTTCATAAGGAGCTAAAGTGAAGAAACAAAAAGCATATTCAGGTACACCAATATTACAATTATTTTTTGAATTATTAACAGATTCTAAAGATATAATGAGCACAAGCACTGTTTCCATGGAGACTCTTACAGATGCATGAGAATGGCATGGCATCGTTTATGTGACATTAAACAGCCATTACTGGCCAAAACCATGCCCCCCTCCACAACGAAACATACAGTGTAGTTTCCGATCATTATTTCTCGCACGAATAATGATCCAGCGCAAAAATCGCCAGGGCTCTCTGAACAGGAAAAATAATTATCCCCGCATCCGTATCTCATTCACCCCTTTCTTCCCATTCTGATATAATTGACTCTTGGGGCTCAATTATCCGCAGGGTTACCTGGGCAACGCTGCTCGCTGCATCTGCGGACCTCCTCTCCATTGCCATCGCACGGCTGCCCCGTGACCGCCTGTCCCTGGCACACACGCACCCTCCGCTGCCAACCACCATCGCAGGACTTTGAGCACCCGCTCCATGGTGCCCAAGGGTTCCATTGCCCATTTGCTACAGAGAGAGACAGATATTTTTAAAAACATTCTTAATCGTTACATTAAAAAAACGTTCTTCTGCCAAATATGTATTCCTGAAGTTCAATTGGTCGAGAATTGTGTCATTGGTTTGATTTTCAGGGTACACGGCTAAATATACCTTATATATCATTGTATAAACTGTATTATATTTTATTACAAATAGAACTTTTACAGTTCATTATCATTATGCTCATGATTGCAAAGAGTAAAATATCAACTCATTATTACAAAATGTTAAAGGTGTACATTTAGTTGCGTTTTACATTCAAACAGCCACTTTAAACTGTCTTATAAAGACATATTTACAGGTGTACAAAAAAATGTGTCTCCTTGATTTCTGCATAATTTGTTGATCCAATGTAAACTGTTCATCTTTAACCATGTCACAACATTAAAGGAGTCATATGACACGGCTAAAACGAATATTATCGATTGTTTTAGATGTAATGCAATGTGTATACACCATTTAAGGTTCAAATTCTGTATTTCCCACATTCCATGTACGTATGTTTGTATCTCCTCTTTGGCCAGCCTCTCTGAAACACGCAGATTTTTTAGATGAGCTCATCGCTCTCAGAGCCTGTGAGAGGGAGAGTCACGTCAACTCCGTTGACTCCAATGGAAGAGTTTTTTCACAGCAGTGGAGGTTCATGGAGGCTCTCAATAGTTCCCGAAAGTTACGCATGGTGCTGCGACTAAACAGACCAACTGAGGAAAACTTTTAACCCATTTAAAGATGACAGCCATTTAATGAATAAACAAATTAAAGAATGAAAGCGTTTAAACAGAAAAGATAACTTCCTGGAACAATCTGAAGGCTCCATGAATTACGTGACGCTCCAGCGTTTTGGACTTCCGTTGGCAGAACTCTCTTTCTCAATGGCTCTGATCTCTGAAAAGCGAGATGTGCTATGATTGGCCAGTTAACCAGTGCGTAGTGTTTAGTCGAATACTGCAAGCATTTGACGGAAAAGTAACGCTTCTTACCATATTTGAAATATCAGGTTCCAACGCAATTGTATTGACAGGTACGCCCACCCTACTAATGTATACATTTGGGCTGTCTTAGTCAAATCATACCACAAACTGACGTGGATTTGTGGGGGTGTGGTTACACAAGTCGTTTCGGGCAGGTCTCGGTGAGCATTCGCTTTTGGAATGCATCTTTTGTCCCGACACTTACATTTTTGCAATTGTACGTCTCTAATAAATGCATGGGCAACTTATAACACACCAAAGACACAGAAAAAATGACTCCTTTAAACTAACACAGTGTGTGCTTAAAGGAATAGTTTGCCTTCACAATAAAAATAATGTCTACATTTTAATCACCCTGTTGTCATTTTAGACCTGTGTGATTTTCTTCCTTGTGGAAAACACAAAAGAAGATATTTTGAAATATATTGGTAACCAAGAACTTTGGGTCCCCATTGACTTCTATTGAACGAACACAAGTCAATTGGGACCACTGGTTTTCTGTTACCATCTATTTTCAAAATATCTTTTTTGTGATCTGCAGAAGAAAGTCATACAGGTTTGAAATGACAAGAGGACGTGCAAGTTTTTTTATAGATGTACTGTTCCTTTAAATGACACACATTTTATGATAGTTTACATGTCTTGGAACACACTGTCCAACCAATGAGATTTGACTGGAGGTGTTGGTCATGTCCATCCCAATTTTGAGTTTGCCCTCCGGACCTCAACCCGATGCGGACCCTGACATGACATGAAAGAGTTTTGTAAAGAGAAACAGTGCAAAATCCCTCCTGACCTCCTTCCTTACAGCAACTCAAACAGTTATTGCAGCCAAGAGAGGCTTATACAGTCATTAGATTCAATGTTATCCTTATAACTATGAATGTTTAAACTGCGAGTTAAAGAAGACTTAAAAAGCTGTCATTGTTTGCCCACCGTGTGTTTGTCATCATTTAGCTGAAGATCAGATACATTTTTAAGACAAATTCATTCCGAAATAAAGGTAAAAACACCTTTTATAGTGCCTGTAGGTGATAAACACATTAGCTAGGGTTCTTATTCTATTTATCATCTTTTACATTTCATCTTTCGTAACATCCATCCCTTTCACTCTCAATAATGAGATGGAAGCTTTATGTGGTCATGTGCTCGTGGCTCTTTGAGACGACTTCTGTGAACGCTGAAAACAATTATGAGAAGTGTAGCGTGGAGCATTATAAAACACACTCGTTCGTAAAGGAGGATTCAAGCATTAAAAATCAGCCAGTATCATACAGCTTTTCTACACCGGGATGCTATATAACCCGGACCTTTGGCAGAATTCTCGATTGTTTCAATTAATGAAACTCATAACCATCATACTTGCAATAATCAGATATTTGTCTCTGTTTTATGAGCGTGACGGTGCCCAACAACCAGGAGAGTCGTTTTTTGCACTTTGCAGACCTGAAACACGTTTTATGGTTAAGTTTTAAAAGCCTCCAGAATGCTTTATGGGCATTTAATGAACGGCATAAAATCTCAAATCTTGGCATTGCAAAGAGATAAAGACAGACGCTTTACTTAGCTGTCCTCTATATCATACATGAGAGAGAGCATTTTTAGCTGCGGACCGGCGGTTCACCTGTACTGACTGTACTTTCGGATCAAGGACACATTTACATTATCAGTTAGACCGTGTGGGTGCTGGTGGAACGTTACTCTGAAATCAATAAATAAACCAGGTTTAAATGAAGCGCTGGGAGACATCTGACCTCAGCATGGCTTAATATAAAAGCCTTTAATCAAAGCACCTCAATAAAAGTGTCAAACACATCTTGGAGATGATGCTGTAATAGCGCAGGTCAAAAAAGAACACTCAGTATCTGATATACACAAGCATCTAAGCGCACAATATTCTGATCAATAAAATGCAAACAATCCTCCTTGTTGTGTATTTTAAAGACCAAACAACCTTCAGATATTATTAGATTATCATTACATTTATATATTTGGGAGACACAAAATAAGAAATATTCTATATTAAGGCCCCTAAATTGTCTACAAAAACAAATATAGACATGACTCCAAAGTTTTAAATATATAGAAATAAAGAGTGAATGTGGTCTAACTGTTTAGCGGTTTGAAGTAGAGATGCACATAGATTAAATCTCTCCACCGATACAGACAGCCTATTATTCGGAGTGATATGTGCCGATACCGATTGAGAAGATTAAATTAATATTTCTTAATAAATATTAATATTGAAAACCAAATTGGTGACATATTTTTTTATATATAAACACAAAGCATTGCATTTCCCAGTCTTCTTGTGATTGACAGTGATATATAGGCCTTGATCATCAGCTGTTTTTAAACTATCATCCGATAGCTGATAGTGTGAAAAATTGCTTTATCAACCGATATCGGTTATTGGCCGATATATCGGTGAATCTCTAGTTAAAAATATAGTGCATCAAATAATATGTTTCCAATTATGAATATTAATAGAGAATATTAAAGTCAAAGCTCACGATGAACAAAATATTTCAGATTTAATGCTACCCTAGTGTCTTACACCGAAACTCCAAACTGAGGCTCTCTGTTATCATGAACCGTGGAAAGCAAGAGTCTCACAGTTTTAAAGTAGCATGCTGAGAGGCCTCTGTGTATCAAAGAACTACCTGCCAGGCATACTGAGCAGGGTCCTCGTGAGACAGTCACAGAACCATCACCATAGGCTATCATCAACAAAGGCTTGTGGCTAATGACTGACACAATGACAGACCTCTTGAAAAATCATGCAGTGTGTTAGACTAAGATTGCTGTTCAAATATGTGCCATAAAGACCCCATGTCAATATAAACGTTCTGTGGCTTTTTCATCTGTTAGCTGTTACCTTTGAGATCATCTATGTAAATTTCTATTATCCAACCAGGGGCTTTATTTTAAATTTGTGCTATAAGAACTATAAAATAAATTAAGGTTTTAACTGATACAATGATTTTTATGTTTTTTAAATACATTTACCCGATAAAGCAGAGGTTCTCAAACTGGAGGCCCCAAGATGGATCTGGGGAGGCACAGATTTTGTTGCTTTTTATGAAATATAAAAATTTGTCATAAATGTTATGCAATCAAACACCAAAAAAATAAGTCCACCAACCAAGAAGATGTTCCAGCATTGTATAACTGAATATGTTATTTGTTTTATTTACATTTTTAAGTTTAAGATTATAAATCTTTATATGGGGGGCCGCAAACCAATGTACTCTTCACAAAGGGGGACTAACAATGAAACGTTTGAGAACCACTGCTATAAAGACTTCCATGTATGTACTTCTCTCTTAATCTTGGTGTTTCTGATTTTTATTTCAAAATTTGAACAAAAAATTTCGCTACATAAAATACTTGGTTCTGTATGTAAAAAATTAAATGTAACACAATTTTTTTTGTCCTGTCCTAGTATGTATGAAACTTAGAAGCAAAATTAAGAACTTTTCAATATGCAAAAACCTTGGAGGTCAAAATAAATCTGTAAACGAAAGATGTAATGTTTTATGGACTCAATGTTCCATATAAAACAAAGTTGTTTAGAATGACAATGTCTCATCCTTGAAATGAATAAATAATACAAATTTAATTTATTAAACAACAAAAATCTTAGATTGCTCTAGAGGTTAAATATGTTTATTAAGTATACTAAACCAGTATAATGGTCTGTTCTGCTGCATTTTCCTCGTGCACTGAAATGATTCAGAACTGAGGCTGTCAACTAGGATTTCTTTTCAGTTTGGATTAACATGAGTCAATGACAGATTATTTTGGGATGAAAAAATCCAGAATAAAACCAAAGTCATACCTGTACACTCAGGATTAGAGCATTCTCTGCTCTCCGCCCAATGTCCTCTACACTCAGATCCTCCGTGTGCGGCTGCCGAGCATTGCCTCTTCCTCTGCTGTGTCCCGTTGGAACAGGTCACTGAGCAATCACTCCAAGCGCTCCACTCCTGCCACTGTCCGTCCACTGCGGCCGCCCATGCAAAACCCAAAAAAGCATCCGGGGAGAGGAAAGAAAAGTTGACGGAGAGAACAAAATAAGTGTCCCAAGTCTGCCTGGACAATACCACAGGCAAAATATCCTATAAGCACACATTAAAGAAGTGTCAGAGCGGATTATTAGACTTTCGAGTTTATTGGGTGGGCGCTTGTGATAACCAACCACCCAGACAAATCTTAGCCACAGCAGAACAATGTCCTCGCTACTGGGGTTATTTACCCTCTTATCTTTCCCCACTAAAATACACAAAGCCCTAATCCTGGACAAAATATGGGACGTCCTAGTTAATACGGAACAGTTGGCAACCAAACCATAACTGGTCTAATTAAAATATAATGAAAATGCCAGCGGGCTCAGAGCGGCTCGGTTTGTGTGCATGCTCCACACGGGTTGCATAGAAAACACTGCAGAGCATGCTAGTTTGACTTATTTTCACGTTGTCTTTCATTATTGTCAGTTTTCTGTCAAACAAAAAAAAGTCGCTTGAGAGTGAAATAAATTGAGAGCGAAATAAATTGCCATTGTTGGGTGAACTACTTAATAAGAGGCTGTGTCCACCGAGGCGCTTTTACACGGCTGAAAACGCCAGGAGCTTGGCTGAAAACGGTTGCTGCAGGCGCAGTGTTCTGCCCCAAGTTCAGCATTTTTCAACTCTGGGCACCCGGTCGAGCACAAAAAAAACACCAGCTGCTCAGGTTTTCATAAAAAAGCAGGGTTTCAATAGAAAACAATGAAAACACATGCCGTACACCAGCAGAAACGCCAAGGCGGACACAGCCCCTAAGTAATTCGTTACAGTAATTGAATTACTTTTCTCCTGATAAGGAGTTTTATTTTTAAATTCTTTAAATTTAAATTCTGAATTACTTCTGTAATTGGGCTAAATACTGTGTTATATATACAATAGTGGAAATGACATCAAAATTCTAAGTTTAACTATAAAACATAGGCTTTAATGTATCCTTCTCACATTTGTTAAACTTTGTTTAAAAAGCTTTATCGTATTTATTTCAATGAATTAATAGAGCCATTTGATGTCTATCCTTGAATCACTTCTAATCACAACTAATCAAGGTTGATGTAAGATATAGAAATCAATTATTGATAACTAATTAAATACTTTTTGGAGAAAGTACTGTGTACAGTAATCTAATTACCCTATTGAATATGTAATTAGTAACTAGTAATTAATTACTTCTCAGAGTAACGTACCCAACACTGCATATTGCCACGTAAAACAACTGTTAAATAGGTATAACTATTATGGACAGTTATCCAACAAAAGATGTGGTCTAATGGGTTACTGTACATTATCTCACTTATTGTACACCTGCTTATTTTGAAAGACAAAAGAAAAAACGCAATAAAAACACAGTGATAGTTCTTGGTATACTTTCTTTGATTTATCTTTATTAACTAGACAGGGGTTGTAACATCATATTCTGTAAGTAACTGCAGGGCTCAATGCAAAGGATTTTTTCTACTGCCACGGTCGGGCACATTACTCCAAATTTTACTGGCCCTGTCAAAACATTCACTGGCCCCAACAAAAAAAAGTATTAAATAATATCTAATTATCTTTTTGTTGTTTTTTACATATGTATTTTTTTAAATAAGGGATTGATATCAAAAAACTATTAGCCTATAAATCAAAATTTCAAATATGTCTGAAGACGGCTAATCAGTAAGTAATAAAATAATATCAAGTTATTGAAGTATGTGCAATAGCACAGATATATTTAATAAAGCAAACATACAAAAATTTAATCAGTGAAGAGCAGTGAGTTTTTTTGTCTTTGTTCTTTGTTGTTTGTTGAACAAACCAGAGGCGTTTATTATGCTGCTGCCCCTTTAAGAGATGCACGGATCATATATAATGTAACACACGCATATTGTTTCCACATGCGTTTAGTTCATGTAAGACATAATTGATTACTTTTTTAAGGGTAATTGGTAATATTGCCATTTTGGTATAATTTTGTATCGATATGACTGATTAAGACTAAGAAGACGTGAAAGAGAACTCAATTCAGTATTTTGTGCGTTGTCTGATGCAGCATTCCAGCCGTGCGCGTATCTCAAACAGCATGTGAGAACCGCATCCAGTCCTCTTTTGCATCTTCTTGGAAATATTTAAATACGCAAATCTAGAAAATGTACAAACTATAACTCCCATGACGATAGAGCACTGGCCCAATCGGGCAACTGACAGTTCTCTCAACTGGCACTAGGATCTCCCATGCTGGCCTCGGGGCATCGGGCAGTCTTTTATGTCGAGCCCTGAACTGGATATAAAACACTGATATGAGATGAATTGTTTTAAGCAATTTTCATCTTCAACCTTTGAGTAGTGATTAAATGATATTGATATATTGAGGAATATCAAACTGTTGGATGGTCCATTTGACCAATCAGAATTGAGTATTCCAGCTTTGTAGTAATAGATTATTTTAATTCCAAAAAAACGAATAGCGTGAATTTAGTAAGTACTGTATGAGGACAGCTTTCTACAGCTTAAAGTGAACAGCAAATAGAGCTCTAGATTCACTGTAGGTGGTCTAAGTTAGTGCTTTTAAAGAGTTTACCCAAGGGTGAAGTCTTAAATGGGCACAGCATGACTTAATTTGGAGACAAAAAAAACGATGGTAGCTTCTGTGAATGGTATTTTGAGCTGCAGTTTAAATATTTTTTATGTCTTTTTATTCTTTAAGCAGGAGCAATATGGGATATTGAATGTTTGTTATATTGCAATCAAAATATTGCAGTAATTTATTAAAGAATTTATTTGCAAAACTGGTAACTCAAAAATTATGTTATTATCATGTTTTAGGAAGTTTTTATGCATTGTTTTTAGATATTATTACTTAAAGGCAGAATGCATCATAAGTTTAGGTGCTAACTTTAGCCTGCTAGCACAGCAATCATGATCCCACCCTCCATGGGAATCGCTGTCCGAAGCCACGCCTCCTCCAAACACATGAACGCACACAGACCTGCTAGCTGTTGGAGGGCAAATGGCACATTTTCCGGTGAGAAAACATTGCAGTATGAAGTCAATAACATTACTGTAGTAACGAAGCTAAACAATTGTTTATTTTGGAGTTTAACACCTGTGTTACTTGTGTACATGTCGCTGCGTAATAAAGTTCCGCCGGCAAGTTAGATGTTTCTCCTTCTCCGCCATTCTCCCTTCACTGACATAGCGGACGTGAGCGCACTGATCAATGGTTGAAAATGTACACAGGTCCAGTCTCAACCAATGGCTCTCGTCAAAACTTTTGGCCGAAATGTTTTTATTGGTCGAACGTTTTTTGGTCCTACGCCTTTCACAAACGATATATTATTCAAAAAAAATATTTGACCACAATACTTCCAGGATGTGAAGAGATTTACAACCAGCATGACCAAAATTGTTTATGAAGAACGTGATTCAATCTGCCTTTAATAAAAACAACCCAAATGCAGTTTGATTGATATTTTCAAAACAGTGTTATCTGTTAAGCAAATGAGCTCTTTAAATATAACGGTTTGGCCAAATTGTACCAAACACATTTTCTTAAAGAAATGCAAAAATCAAATTATTTTTTATATTGCAGTGTGATGTCGCTTGCGACACGGAAATTACATTCTTTACTTCTAAGATTCACCTTCTCATATATGGAAAACTTGCTTGATTTAATTTGAGTTCAGCATTGGAAATAAAACAACATTTCTAGAACACACATGTTTTGATTAGAATGTAATCAGATTCAGGACTGCAGAAAAGAGAGCGACCACGTATAATCTGAATTAGGGCTCCTATCAGGCAGAATAACCCTATTAACCCTGGAAAAGAAACTAATACAACCTAAGTGACTGAGATAGGCTGCCAGCTAGCCGACGTAGCCTGGTAAAGCTACTCTTGTACCGAATATTCTCCATAATGCATGACAAAACGCCTCCAATCTCAACCGTGTCGAAATTTCTTGCAAATGGTGAAAATGGCCTATTTAATCACACTCGAGCTCTGAGGTCAACTCTAAAAGCATCGGACCAAAATATGCAAACCGGAATTTGGCAAAACAGCATATGCGCAGGCTAAGCAGATGCTATAAAACAAAACACAAAGGTGTAAAAAGGGGATAATTGCCTTCTTTTTCTGCTGAATGGGCTGGGGCTTTTAAAGCAGCGGGCTAACAAAGCTGCCCAAGATTGTACAATCAGTTATTTACTGAAACAGTTTCAGCGCACAGAAACGAAATCATGGCTAAAGTGCCTATCATTCACAATGATTTTGTGAATTCACTTTAGCCGCGATGTGTTGAGTCTGAAGCGGTGCCTTTGGGTTTTATTGCACACGGCTCGTGGTTGCTTTCAACATGCCAAGAGGCCTCGCGAGCGTATCCGTTCCCTATCTGTGCCACGCAATAAACTATTCTGTAATTGATCCTGTAATGTTTCACCACTGGCAGCTGCTGCTTACTCCCCGGAGCCACCTCAATGCGAGAAGAGCTTTGATTCTTTATAGACGGGATCAAACATGGAGGGGCTTCCGTGTCAGGTCTAATTCCACCGAATCATTCTCGGAGGACGGTGGCTCGCAACCGCATCCAAATTAGTGGAGTGGTCTTCAATTTATAGCAAAATTGATTACGGTTAGGTTGGAGAGTGGCTAGAAAAAAGCCAGAAGGAACGGGGAAATGATGGATTTAGACTGGAGAATAGAGCTCGAGCAGAAAACAGAAAGTAAAATCATTTAAGCAGACACACCTGGGCAGAGAGCAATGTTGCAGAGCTTGCTTTGGGTCTCGGGTCCGTCGCACGCCCTTCCTCCGTGCTGGGGCGGAGTGCACGTCCGAGTGCGGGTGCGATGACCCCGCCCGCAGGTGAAAGAGCAGAGGCTCCACGGGGACCACTCCTCCCAAACGCCGTGCACTGCCAACAGAGGAGAAGAGTTAAGACGCACGCACTCCGCCAACATCACGCACCCACACATACCATCACTCAAGCGCAGCAGAGAAACACTTCCAGCACTGACTCAATGAGCCCGTTTATCAGCAGCTGTTCCGGCACGGCAATGCATCCAAACAACTGCATCGGTTCTCCTTTCCTTCACGATTTACCTTCCCCGATCGCATACCGCTCTGCCCCCGTACGCTGCACCGACGCCACTCTTTTGTCTCTGCCTGATAAAAGACGCACCAGGAGGGCTTGCAGCATCGCCGAATTGGTCTCGGCTCTCTCCGCGCCCTTATCGGAGTCCCAGGTGAGTGTTTCGCGCGTGCACTCCAGTTTAATCCTGTCATCAGTGTCAAGACCGGTGGGCTCCACCCCCCCCCCCTTCCGAACTTCAAATCCCCTTCTCTAATGCTCTTACTGTATAATGAAAACTCCAATCCCACTCAAAGAGCATTAATTAAACACAAACTCACGCCGAAGCACTCATGAGGAGCAGGCATTTCCAAAAAGCAGCTCAGTGCCGTTAACCTTTTTATCCACTGGATTCACATCTTATGTGGAGATATAAGATGAGGCAAACAAACAACTTCTTGGCCATTTTTTACTTGCTATTACAGGTAAATGAATGGACTGGACCAGTGGGGTTAAACTGGTGAGTCGCTATTCAAAAAGGGGTCTGCACATCTGTTCTGCAGAAAAAACAATGCTAAAGGCAAATAATAATTCAACTGCGTTGTTAGGAGAGCAAAATAAATAGGGTGATTAACTTTTAAAGAAGAGGAGAAAAAGCGTTTTATATCCATTGCTTTCGATGTCAAAGGCTGTAGGTCTAATTAAATTCAAGAGTATCTTGGGACAAAACTGGCGAGAGGCAATTAGGAACTAACATTTTTGTATGATAAATATTGTAACTACGAGAGGTCACCAGCTGATGTCTTAAGTCAAATCTGGGCTCGGAAGCAAACTAGGTGAAATCCAGCCAAAAAATATGTTCGAAAAACATTTAGCTAACGTTAAACGAACATTATTTCGAGGTTTTAAACATTCTACGAACAATTTAGGAATAATCAACATTTTGACGACATTTAGCAATGACATCTCTTTTAGCGATACTACAAAATGTTTTTGATAACTTTGAGAGAACTTTTAGAAAACGTTAGACAAAGTGCAAACAACAGTCTTTTTTAGTTGGGAATCATTGGACCTCTCACTTAAACCAGTACAACTGTCTTGACAAACTGGGATTATCGACCGTAATGAAGTACATATTGAGTTTAATTTCAAATTTCAATGGATTTAAGACTATTCCACGAGTTTATAGTATATTTATCTAACATCGTTATTGTGCTGCATTACACAGCGATTTGACAAGAACTGCCCTCAAAATAAAAGTTGTGTTTTGATGAATTAGGCTGCCGTCCAAGAAAGTCCAGAGAGAAAAGAAATGGTTTGATTTGAGCATTCAAGGGTCTTAGTTTTCCTCCCTTAAGCTCCGGGCGGGCGGTCCAGCCTCATGTCATTTAAATGTGCCTACGAGGCTTTTTCAACATCAGATCTGAGCTGTTTTAATGGTTAAAATTTTGCATAGAAAGAATTTTTTCAGTTTATGCAAATGTGAACACTTTCTTTCTTATCTGTATAGCAAGCCCATTTTAAACGATGATTAGCAGTTTTTATAGATTCTTCCTATTCATAAATACGTTATTTATATTTTTTAGAGAGAGAGAGACAGAGAGAGAGAGAGAAAGAGAGAGAGAGCTAAACTTACCGGTTTAACCTACCAATGCTAACAATAACAACTGACCTATAAATGTGAACATCTATATATTCTTCAAACGTATAAGAAAACGCTGTATACCTCCAACTGTGTAAACCACATCGATTTAGCCTTACAAAAAGTCTTAAAACAGCTGAATTGCCATTTTTAAAGCTAATGGTGTAAGCAAAACCAGTCTTCATGCCCTTTTGCTTAAAATAAAAATCCAGTTAGCTCATGACAGAAGTTCAATGCAGCTGAGGTGATGAGTAAACAGCATTAATTTACCGATAGCAAAAGTCCTAAAAGAGCTGAGCAGCATTTTTATACCTCATGATGAAGAAAAAAAGAAAAGTTCTCCCTTTACGTTGTTTTACTCTAGATAAAAAAACCCAGTTAGCTTGTGACAGCAGGTTCAGCGCTCTTGGCGTATCATTGAACCCTCCTCTATCAAGACGGCACCTCTAAGAATTAACAATTAAAGTTTATACCTCCAGTAATTAAAGATTTTAAAACCAGAGGCTAATTCGGGTCGCTTTCGGCCACACGGGACTTTCACTCGGGAACATTTTTACCGGCGCCAGAAGAACGCTTCTGACATTAAATCTCGCTTTGTGTCTCAGCAGGAAAAAGACACGAAGCTCGGCAGGGTCACACATGGAGAATAGTGAACGGTGAAGGAAATGCGAATGAGAAAATTTATGGACCAACATAAAAACGAACCCGTGGCAAGATAAATGACAAAATAAACAAGAGGAAAATGTGAATCAGACCAGACAGAAGAATAAATAATGAGGAGGATAAAAAGAAAAACATCCAACATAAAAATAAAACAATTTGAAGCAATGACGACAAACAAAACGATAAATAAAAGAAAGATTCTCTGCCCTGAGAGATGAAAGATACATTACAGACACTGAGGGAGAGTCCGGAGCCTGGGCTAACACTACCTGGGCAGGGGGCAGTGTTATTGCACACCCTGGATTCTCTTAAAGGGCCGCTGCAGTGTGATCCATAAGGTGAGATACACGTTCTTGTTCGCACCTGCGACCCTTGACCGCATGTAACTGAGCAAGAGCTCCACTGGGACCACTCCTCAGCACCAGGGTCACCTGTAGGAGAAGGGTGACACCAGTTAAAAGCAGTAAAATGGTCATGTGACACCCCGAGGGGTCGGAGCCAGTAGGAGCATTAAGGGCCTCGCTAATTAACACAAGAGGCCATTGTAAAATATTAAAAGGGGGCCGATGTGGGACGGAGTCACGAGGGAGCGTGATTTTAGATATGATCCTGTCTGAATGACGTTCAGTTGGAGGAAACGTGCCAGTACTGCTCACTTTTGCTCCTGGAGGTCTCAGTTTCAAACACAAGTCAATCTTGACATGCGTTTGATGAGGGTTTAAGCCAAATTTTGCATCACCTCCGGGAGAACAGTTGAGCAGTTCTGTTCTGGAAGATAGAAATATGCATGATTTGTTAGTGGCCCACATACAATATTTATATTAGGTTTTTGATCAAAATAAGACCTGAGTAGAAGGGAAATGTCTTAATAGTGATGGGAAGCAATTGTAAATCATTTTACACTAGAACATATTCAAAGCAGGATCATATCAATGTTACTATGTGGCCACCCTGTATCATAATGGGAGCTTTAACTAGCATTTAAAAAACACTAAGGCTTCATATTTATATTTTCATATAAAGCATGCAACCAACTTGATGGAACAAACCGAAGGAAAACAAAGGCAAACGAAATTAATAGATGAAGTAAATATATAAAATATGATAAACTATGCAGAACTCATGCAAACATGGCTTTAAAAAGTTAGAATGACCTTTTGATGGGAGTTAGTTTTCTACTGACTACAGTTCCACAGCAGAAGAGACCTCTGACTTGAACTCTTCTCTCTTTCAGGCATAATCAATTAGAATTAGAGAAAGAAATTGGCAGGGGTGTATTTCCCCCCAGCGTTTTAGGCAGATCACAGCAATTTACAGAAAGGTCGAACGCACAACTTCTATGTCGAATTCAAACAATCAAAGCTCTTAGCTGGAAACCTTATAATTTTCCTAACTATAATGTGAATTTTATCATCGCCATTGTAGGATGGTGTAAGAATACATGATTGCAACGCTTATTGTTGGTTTAAAAGCATCAGACTGCTTTCTGGCTTACACCTAAAAACAAACGTGGTGCTTTTATTTCTTTAGGCTAGAAATTGAACTCTGGCACAGCTGTAATTCCCAATGAGCAACTGCATGGCCAAACCAAACTTTAACAAGTCACAATATAACAATCCAATTGCCATGTGATGCCGGATAAAGTGATAGCATGACAAGGAAAAAAATGTTGGATTGAGACCTTTAATGGCTTCGTTTTGTCTTTTGAAAAAGATTATAACAGTGATCAACATATAATGGATATAATTAGCTTTTGTTTTACAGCGTTGAAGCCAAAACACTGACTGAAATTCTGAAGGGCATATTTTTTAATAAATGATATCCTCTGGAAAACGATAATCGGTTTTAGTTTGTACTAAGTTTCCAGAGAATCTACCAGCCTGCCTATGGTACATGGGTTTACGACAACTTCCTCTTATCTTTAAAACTTAGATTAGATTGAAAGGTGGATCAACTGTGGATGAAGTGATACGTTAACTCAGACAATCTGAAAACAAGAAACTAAATGCAGGATGAATGACATTATGTTTGCATTTCGCATAAACAGAAATGAAGAAATGGACATTCAAAGAGACAGAAACCGGTTGGAATGGAAACAAGGTTGTTAAGGTTTAGTGATGCACAATGACTTGCAAATCAAATGATAGTAAATGCTACACAACAGGTGAAAAAATAAGATGGCTGCTTAAAGCCCCTCCCCAAAATAGCTGTAAACCATCTACAGTACATGCAGGAATTCAAAAGAAAACAGGGAATATAATGCAAACGAAAAAGGCAAAACCTGGTAACACGTTACAATACATCATACATCAGGTAACACGATAAAAATATAATCTAAGTTTTATTAACATTGATTCACATATACTGATACATATTAAAATATTTGATAAATCTTTAACATTGATCAAAAAATGCTATAAGAAACTGGTAATTGTTAGTTCATGGTACCATTAACTAATGTTAGAACATCATTGTAAAGTGTTACCAAGGATCATTAAGCAACAATTTCATATTATGTATATTTTATAATGTAAATAATTCGGTACTCAATAAATCAGGCTTATTTTGGCTCTAAACATTTTAACATCAGCTGACAAATTTATCTATTTCATTGTGTCTGACATTGCTTGTCTCTCTCCTTGAATCTTTGATTTATCACTCCAAAGTCTGGGGTCTATTTACCGCTTTTAGTGGATAACATTTTCTGTCAGAGCAACACAAATTGAAAGCTGAAATTCCAATCATGTATTCTGTCAGTATGCAGAGGTGGCCAATTCTGCCTGTCTTGCGGCTGTTTTCCTCACCGTATTAATATGGTGATAGAGGGAGAAAATAAATATGATAAATAAACATTGTCACTTAAAGGTGCAGTACATAAAAGAGCATGCGAGTGACTTAAGATGAAAATTAAGTTTAGTTTACATAGGAAAGGAAAGAAGCATAACTATTGAATTACCAGTTTGTGCCATAAATTTAGCAGACTCATCTCGCTCCTGTAGGTTCTTTGTGTCAAGTACTGATCTCGGTCGCTGACTTTTAACAGTATGTTCTCCGATCATTCCATATTCTAGGGACAGAATAGAGGTTCATGAAAACTAGGCTTGGATACAAAATCTTGAGAAAGAGAGAGAGAAAAGGAAATTAAAGAGCTTAGCACAATTCTGACAGAATGCAGAGTCGCTCGGCAGTACATGGCTAAAGGAAATCACACATGGACAACTTTCTTGCCTTTTAGCTTTATCGTTTAAAGGAAAGCAAAGAACAGTTCACAGAACGCTTTATCAGTGGTGAGCTGGGAGTATTAATTGAGCGAAGAAGCACAGCTTTATGACACATAGAAACACATGCAAAATCAACTTGGATTCATTTTTTTTACAAGACGCTTGGATTTAACCTCCCAAGCCCTCCCCTCCCGGCCGGATAAACAAAAACCAAAGGATAAAAACCAAAAAGGAAAATGTGTAAGCCATCTGAAAGCCACAGAGGAAGGGTAGGTGGTGGCGAGGGTTGGTTGGAGGGAGGGAAGGAAGGGGGTGTGGCGTGGTGTCATGGACATGCTAGATTGATCCACAGTGTCAGCAACAGATCCAGGCTTCTGGAATAATTTGTTAGTTAAGACCCAGAATTAGTAAAGGAATTATATGCGGTTATATCTAACAGAATATCGAAAGATGAATTATCTGGCAACGCTTCGTTCATTCTGGATTAATTACCCTCCATTTTGCCTAAACAACATGGCTAGTTTGGATAGTTTTTATCACGCTTGAAAAATAATCTAAAAAGCTTTGTGTGTACAAATGTAGAGATTATTGACCCGTCCTCGGGTCACACTTCTTTGCTGTATCTCTATGGGTCACTTGGGGTCATGTCTAATCTCATAGATGGGGCCGAAACAGATCAAAAGCAATACACAGCCATGCCTCCATTGCTAATTGGGAATTACAATGTAGATGTGAGAGAAAAATACTGCTTTTGGTTGAGTCTAATTCCTGTCCACACAGTGATTTCCACCCTAAGAATAGAAATTACAACAATAGCAAGAAATAACATGCCAGAACTGGAACTTAACAGATGCAAAGGTCAAAGTCCTTGCACAGTACGTGTGCTATGTATTCGTGAACCACTCTGAATATGATGCAGTTATGAGAGATTTCAGGCCCGGGGCTCCAAGAGCCATTTGGTCATACACACGTTTACGGGTTCTGTCCTTGACCCTGTATGGCCCAGAGCTTTCCCACTTTCTCCAGTACACTCATGATAAATAAAACCACACCTGGCACTGCCTTGCAGAAAAAGCGCTACAATGCGCTACAATGTATAAATCTGCTAGTGGTGGTGGCAGAGGGGTCTCCCGACCCCACCTGAATGTTTTTTACTAAATGCAGGAATGCCTGAGGATACTCTACCTGATCACTTTCTCATGTTCTAAGCTAAAGAACAGTTCAGTGAAAAATGAAATCTCTGTCATCACTTACTCACCCGCATGTCGTTCCGAACCACGGCTTTCCTCTGTGGTAGACAAAAGATGGTATTTTGTTGAATGTCCTGGACCTATTTCATTTAATGAAAGAGGGGACGAGTGCTGTCAAGTTTCCAATAGGACAAAAAAGCACCATAAATGTGTCATAAAGGTTATGGTGTTGTGGCATGATGTTGTGGATTGTACGAGAGCTTGGTGTGAGGAACAGACCATTACCTAAGTCATTGTTGAATTAAAATTCAATATGGTGCCTTTAAATGACATAAATGTTGTTTTTGAGAGGGTGTGAGTAAATGATGGCAGATTTCTTTATTATTATATTATATTATAGTTATTATATATTAGTAATTATGTCTTATACGAATAGTGTGTTTTAAGTATTAAACAAACTAATAAACTGAATATAAATTTGGCTTAATTAGTACATAATTATTTACATATTTATTGTTTTTTCCAAAGTGATCTACACATGATGATGCTTTGTGATTGATTCAGGAAGTTCAAAAATGTATTTATTCATTCAAAAACTACACCTCAGCTGACACAAGGAATAACAAATTTCTAATAGCATGCGACTTTTCTTATTTACTTTTTGAGTTCCAGTGGTTTTGTGTTCTCATTATTATTCCACTTGAATGAAATAAAATTGGGTGACTTAATAATTTTGAAAACATATTAAATAAATATAAAAAAATTTCAATAAATAACTTGAAATAATCTATGTACATTTTAGAGAAATTAACTGTTGGAAGTTGAATAATATTTTTATCCGTTCGACTGAAAAATATCACTTGATGATTTGTACATTTTCGGTTTTCCGGCTATTCTAAGTTACTCTATTCCTCAGAGATGGCAAATTAAATCGTTCTGGGCTGGGTTTCCCGATAACGATGTGTCTTAGCTTTTAAGAGCGTTTTCTACGTGCAAACTTACGAACGCTCGCAGCAATTCCACGAGCGTTTCCCAAAAATGCACTTAACATGAACGCGCGAGAACGCGCTCTACGTGCTACTTACGAGTCGCTGTCCATTCGCGAAGTGCAGAAATTTAACCTTATATGGAATCGTATTCTGAACGTTTAACCTAATAATTGTCATCTGTTTTGGATTACCAATCAAGACAATCAAGTCTATATAAAGCACCTACATACAGGCGGAGACACTGACAAAATGGCTGAACAAAAAAAAACAAGAAAAGATACCTTTCAAAAGGATGAAATTAATGTCCTCTTAGAGGAGATAGAGAAAAACAAAGATGTGATTTTTACCAGATTTAAAGGACACCGTACTAATAAAGAAAAACAAAACATCTGGGAGGACCTTGCTACCAAACTAACTGGAACCAGGGGTGTTCAAAGGTCACCTTTGAACGAGGCCTAAGACCATATGAAATAATATAATAATTGTTATGAGTTCTTCCAAATGTTTCTGAAGTAAATGGCTAATGGTTGATGATTATTTTCAGACATAAGCATTTAAGTTTCAATATTATTAATATAAAGTCTATATATTTGGCGTGACAGATAACACAAATATATATACAGTACTTCATCTAGCCAATACATTTCTACAGGTATAGACAAAAAAATCAACAACATTTTTTACCAGTACTGTTCTATGTATACATTTTTATAATAAGCACAACTTTTCATCATTATGAACAGAGGATAGATTAAAGGAATATAATATGTAATCTATACAGTTTCTAAGTATGCCACACCTTCACTTTCTTCAAGGTAGGGCCTAATGTCATTACTGAAATTGATGATAGGCAGTGGGATATGTGAACATTATCACAGCCTGATGACCTTCACATGGTTTCTTCAATTAAGCTAGGATTAGAATAGAGTTTACACCTCACTAGACTTGCAGAGGAAATCATGGCTGCACTACAGCGTGTTCTTCAATTGAGGGTCAGAGAAAGACAAAGACAGAGACGACCACGAAGTAGACTGGTGACTTTAAATGCCTTCATCAGACAGCATCAAACCCCCTTGGATATCCTTGATGACATGGCTATAATAAGGCGATACCGTCTGCCAAGAGGACAAATAGCCCAATTGCTAAATAGCATTGGACCTCAGCTGATGCGTGCCACCAGGAGAAATTTTGCCTTGTCCCCTGAAATCCAACTCCTATCAGCCTTGAGATTTTATGCAACAGGCAGTTTTCTCCAGGTACTTGGTGATGGGCTTGGACTAAGTGAGGCATCAGTTTCAAGAGCTGTTCAAGCGGTCACCAATGCATTACTTCCACTTGCTGTGGAACACATTCTATTTCCAGCATCAAGACAGGACATCACAGAAATACAACAGTATTTTTTAACACATCATCACATCCCACAGGTCATTGGAGTGATCGATGGTACCTTGATCCCTATCCTTACACCATCTGTGGATGGCCATGTATATATATGCCGCAAAGGCTATGCAGCTATCAACTGCCAGGTGATCTGTGACCATAAGGCTTTGATTACAGACATTGTGGCAAGGTGGCCCGGAAGCACACACGACTCCTTCATGTTCACCAATTCATCTGTTGGTCAGGAGGCACAAAACTTACAGGGACAGTGGAGGCTGCTTGGGGACAGTGGTTACCCACTGAGGCCATATCTCTTCACGCCTGTGGCTAATCCTATGAATAACAGGGAGACAAATTTCAACGAGGCACACTGTGTTGCACGTAGTATTGTGGAACGCACAATAGGGAGGTGGAAGATGCGCTTTCGGGCAATTCACCAGTCCAGCGGTGGTCTTTTGTTTGCTCCACAAAAGTGCTGTTCAGTAATAATAGTAACAGCTATGCTGCACAACATTGCAGTGCAGATGAGAGTGCCCTTACTTAACAGGGAGGAAGATGAAGAGGTGGAGGAGGAGGAGGAGGATGTGGAGGACGAAGATGGCATGGGACCACATGGCCAACCAAGAAATGCCCAATACATGGCTGGTTTTCGCGCACGTCAGCAAGTCATTGACAGATTTTTTTGAAATCATTCCTATTTTGCCCAGTCTTTGAAGCAAATTTCCCAAATTACTTCTTTTATGATTTTTTTTGTTCATTCATTTAATTTAGATGTGTTTTTTTATCTTGTTTTCCCCTTTTTATTTATTTCATTTATAAATTCATGTAAACAAAAAACGAGTACAATAAAGTGTACAATCAAAATATTATTATATTACTCGCGTTGCAGTGTGTTAAATCTAGATAAAAGTGTAATCTGCCGGTTGTCCTGCAGGTGTCCTCATAAATCTGTCTTCTTACGATGCACTTGGGGATGTACGATTACTCCAGAGCACTCGTAGATCTACGAAGATTTTCAAGTGCTACTTAAGCTACGATGCTTTTGGGAAACAGACCGTAATATTAAGATCAATCGTACGATCGTTTTAACGATCAACTTAGGCTTACGATGCTTTTGGGAAACGCAGCCCTGGACAATAGGCAATATACATCAGTATTGGGGAGAATACATCCATATGATTATAGAGTAATGTTCCCATCAAAGATAGTAAACTATAGCGGGCTACATTGATTGAGTCTGAATTGTTCAATGGGAGAATTACAAACTCTCGACAGAAACCTAATGAATCCTCTAGCATAATCTCTACAATAGCAAGTTACCATGACAACAGTGAGGCAAGGGAGGTAGAGAGAAAATAATAATAAAAAGACCTAAAATAGGAAAAGACTATTTAAAAAGGATGGATTAATTGGTTATAAATGTCAGAGAAATGATGCTGTAACCACCGTGGACAATGAAGAGGGAGAAAAATCAGGTCCTGTATTATATAAATACATATAAATATGACAAATATAAGATGTGTTTTGTTCATTCAAATATTTAAAGTCAACTTTCTGATTGCACTACAGTAAAATAGCTAAACACCTTGGTCAAAGACCTGACATCTTAAATCTCACAATCTCTGCCTAAACGTTTTTGTTTTTATCAGGAATTAAGAAGATTAAGATTAAGAAATCAGGCTTTTGCTAGTTTGACTGTGTGTTTATGCAAACATTAGCATCTAGTCTAAAGATGACCGAGCTTCACTAAATGAATCTCTTTTGAAAATCTGAGGACAGTTTGGCAACATTGTACTTCACAAGCTCTGAGTGTTGATACACACAAAAGATGAGATGCTACTTAGCACAGCTGAGGTCAGGGGTTAAAATCACCAAACCCAATCCACATACAAGAGCAAACAGATAAAGAGCTCATCAAATGCATCCACAACACTGAAACGAGAGACGCCGGCGAACACTGTGAACTAGCCATCTGTGATGTGTGAATATATCTGTGAAGAGCACGGCACATAAAACCTCTGCTTTGTGAGAGTCCGTCTAACAGGGCACTAGATGAAACACAACTGCTCATTACTAACAGCACTTCAGGCTGTTTTTATAACTACGGGCACAGGAATTTTAGAAATTACACTCCCTAGTTTCTTTGAACTAACAATGTCCGCGAGTGAATATACACACATTACTAAGAATTCAGTTTTCTGGTTTGCTAATAATTTCGACTTATTTCATAGATACAATATAAAAATAAAGGTTCCAAAAAAGGTCTCGCAGACTATAACAAATGTGAGGAAAAAAATCAGTTATCTTTCATTGAAAAGTTCTTTGGGGAACCAAAATAAATTAAATGAACTAATTATTTAAATATTTGATTTTAAGGGTGCAAAGGTTCAAAATAAATATAAAATTTCAATACATTTCGCAAAAATGCTAATTAATGTTTTTAATTTTACTTTTTAATATTTAATACTAGTATAAATACTAAATTAGTACTTATACAATAGTATTTAAAATTATTAGTATTATAATAAGTTTAAATAAATCTTTTTTATACTTAAATGTAATGTTCTAACAATAATTCAAAATATCTATCTCTTTTATCATTCATTATTATTTTTTTCATATTATTTATGGTTTTTATTTATTTATAATTAAAAAATCCAAGCATTTATCGGAGTAAAACATGAAACCAAAAATCTATATACGTTTGAAAAAGTAGCAAACGATAAATAATAAGAACAAGGTTAAATATTTCTGTAATAAGACATACATGAAAAAGAAAAGACGTCAAAAATGTGTGACATACAAAAGCTTTAAACAACCTTTAACAGATTAACTTAGCACTAACTCCATTAGCCATAAATGCACTTTGTTTATACCTACATCTGAATTTTTATGTATTTTATACATTTATATGCTTGTACTTCGGAATCTGTTTTGGTCTTGATATAGAGTGAACTCACATCCAATAAAAAACTGAAAAACAATCCCTGGTTGATTGATGGTTTAAGAAAACTGCAGCTTCCACTTTTCCTGGTGCCAAAGGAGGTTCAATACTGGTTCCATCAGAAGAAAACAGCGTCCAACAACAGATGTGGTGATAAAACACAGACCAGACACACGGAGCTCAACCCAAATGTTCAGACTGTGTTCCTGGAACATCAAGATTTTTCTGCAGTCCTCCAAAGCTACTAGTGATAGATGACGCCCGAGCAGACAGCTATCTATACCCAGCCCTCTAACCACGCTAGATGGGGATGGATAGCCTGCTCTTTACTCTGACAATGATTTGAAAAATAGGGGACATACCGTCTGAGGGGATTCGGCCTGTCTGATTCGGCCTCCATCTCGCTCTCTGGGCCATGGTTAAAGAGCGGCTCCATAACATTCCACAAATACTCTTTGCTGTCCCATTACTTTGAAAATGCACTAGACGCGCATATCTTAAGTAAGTTATATGAGCGATTATCAAACAAAAAACTAGCATAGCGTGAAAGCAGCGAGTCTTAAATATGTCAGGTTTGACCTTCTCAAGCGTGTCCAACAATTAAAATCGTACAACCATGTCATAATTCTAACATAATCGGTTGAACTGATAATCAGATCATTGTAGTGAAACAGCCATTTTAATAATTGATCTTAATTTTAATAATTTTAATATTTAATTTAAATGTGTAGCAATGTGTGTACAACACTGTTACAGCGATGCATGCATAAAAGACCAGATCCATTCCCAGTGTCATGAGAAACATACATATTCACAGCACTGAGAGCCTTTTAAATTATGATGATGTTGAAATTCTGCATGAAATGAGGGAGGTGATGAATGTTCACACAAGATAATGATCCAGAGAGAGAGAGAGAGAGCGAGAGAGTATTGGTTGGATATTTCAAAGGTTGCTTTTGGCCTTTGCAATCTTGCAAAACAAACAGAAAGCTCTATTGAGAGTATTGCTCAGTGAATAGCTTCTATAGTACAGTAACAGCAGACCTAAAGAGTAAACACGACCTTGCAAAATGTAGGAAGTCTGTATTTCTGTAAAATATTTACTTAAAATAAGGTTACGGCTACACATTAGACATTTCAAACACGGCAACACGACTCGTCCGGAGATGTTCTTGTACAGAGACATGTTTATGCATAATGCAGTCACTGCAATAGAGAACTCTGATCTCGCTCTCAGACTCGGTTTATAATTGTGATGTAACCTCGCAGTTGTTCTGTATTGGTGTTGACTGCATTTAAGAAGTCAATGTTTGCAAACATGTCACACCTAATTTGCACCACAGGTTTCCTTTGGCTCTCGGAAATTAGTGCAGAATTTGCTGTAAGTAAAATTACGTATTACATTTCTGTGATATTATACTTTCGAATAGACACCAGTAGAAATAAATAGAGACCTAATGGAGACTTTGAATAATGTCTTAAACTGTGCTCTGATTGGCAAAGTAAATGGTAATGTGAGTGTGTTTGTCAACATCAACACTGCCTTTATTCGACTGATATTACACAAGAGTCAATGTACACACGTCTCAATGTGCAGATGTGAACAATATCTTGTTTATATCAACATTTAAATCAATTCTTTTGAGATTTAAAGGAACGGTGCACCAAAAATAAATTAACATCTATCATATGCCACAACACACACATATATGACTTTCATTCTATGACTAGATTTAAAGGATGCTAGACAGAATGCTTAAAAAATGCAGTTTTATTGCATTTTTTGCTTACAGTGAAAGCGAATGGTGACTGACACTGTCATACCGTGTCCTAACCAAACGTGATGCGACGCCGGACACGCGATAAAAAGTCTCTTTTTCATGTTAACTAAAGGTTTCGTCCTGACGTGATGAGTTTTTATTTCAGCGACGTCGCAGCTGACAGCTCCGCCCACACAACGATCTCATTCGATGTAAGTTCTGCACCTTATGAATATTAATTGGCAAACATGGATGAGGACTGGCTGTACACGTTTGATTACATATGTTTGATTAAAAAAATTATAGCACAGCGTCTGGTGAGGCATCACTGAAATCATGAGAGCAGGACGCATCTTTATTTAGGCACTCTTTAGCTGCAGTGTGCGAGGCTGCATGGACAGATAATTTTTTTTCTTATTAGCTGTGATTTGTGATTGATTGTCGAGTCCCGCCCCATTTTCGTATTCGGTATGGACAAACAAATTACTTATTGCAGGAATATCATCGTGTCACATTTGGTTAGGATGCAGTGTCAGTCTCTAACCATCTGACTTTGTAGGGCTGTTCCATTAATATTTGTGATTAATCGCATCCAGAGCAAAAGTTATAATATTTGACCCTGGACAACAAAATAATGTATTAAGGGTGAATTTTTCAAATTTAGATTTTTACATAATCTGAAAACTGATTAATAAGCTTTCTATTGATGTATGGCTTGTTATGATAGGATAACATCTGGTGGAGATACAACCGTTAAAAAAATTTGTGGGTGCAAAAATATCAAAATATTGAGAAAATTGCCTTTGAAGTTGTTAATCAGAGATACCGTAGCAGCCATCCACTCACAAAAATAACGATTTTATATATTTAGGGTTTGAATTTTACAATGTATCTTCATGGAAAATGATCTTAACTTAATATCCTAATGATTTTTGGCATAAAAGTAAATCATTTTGACCCGTACAATGTATTTTTGACCTTTAAATAAAAATGTTCCTGTGCTACTTAAAATCCAGGGTCACATATAATCCTTTAATATGTCAATGTGCACTGTGAATATTTATATTTATAAACAATAAGAAAATATTAAAATGAATAAAGTATATGTAAAATACTTGTAAGTAAAATAGTAGTAAAATATATGTAATCTAAATGCTGTATACATGCAGATATTTCCTAAATATATACATTTACGTGTATTTGTTTATAAATACAAAATACATGTGAAAACTTAAGTGAATGATCATAATAATGTAAACACAAACTTTTATTCTGGATGCAATTAATCACGATTAAAAATGTTGATACTATTTTTTGTACACGTTTTTTAAGGTTCGTTAAATTTCTGTCATCATTTACTCACCCTTGAGTTGTTCCAAATCTGTATACATTTCCTTGTTCTGCTAAACACAGAGAAAGATATTTGTAAGAACATCAGTAACGAAACAGATCTCATCACCCATTTACTGCCATAGTAAGGAAAATAAATGCTATGGGAGTCAATGTGGGATGAGATCTGTTTGGTTACTAGCATTGCTTCAAATTCTTCCTTTGTCTCCATCACCAAAGATATTTATACAGATTTGGAACATCTCGAGGGTGAGTATAGGATGACAGAATTTTCATTTCTGGGTGACCCATCCTTTTAACACTTTCCCCAGAAAACACCAGCTTTTCAAACAATCCAAAGCTTGCTGCTTACTTTACATATTGAAAAACATTTTTACACAGGTACGGTGTGAATTAGACATCTGTCTCGGATGCTGTAAATAAAAATCAACCTTTTAGTGACAAGTATTGTTCAATATGGGATTCCCGTAAGTTTAAGTGGTTAAAAAAATTGCTGATAGGCTCTTTAAAAACAGTCTCAAATAAATGCCGAGATTCCAGTTCTCAGCCTTGTGCATAATCAAACCATTTCCCATCATAAAATACACCAATAACCAGCTATCTGGACTCAAGCTCTTGCTTATAGGCTTATCCATTTTTAATGGCCTACTGCAAAAATAAACCTTTCTAAAGGAACCATTTTGTCCAGCGCAACGTTCTAAAGAGAATATCTGAATCAGTCCTCGTCATTGCTCACGTAAACCTGCACGTCTCAACGAAGAAAAGGGAAACGTTGGTGCCGGAGCATCTTACTCCCATTAAAAGGAGCCACAAGGGAGGGCAGAGATTTATCAATGCCTTAAAAACCTTTCAAAGCTTCGCCTCATAAATCACGTTCAGTACCTTTAAGACAAACTATTTACCCTCCCACTCTTTGTCAGATCTCACACCACCTCACCTTCTTTTGTTCAGAAGCTGAGAGAGAAATAATGGCCGAGAGAAACAAACCTCATTTACCGGGCTAACTTCTGACTGGTTAACCAAGAATGTGTCTGAGCGTTACGTAACGTCCACATCGACTATAAAAACAGCTTACCCATCTACCCTTGGCTCTTACATTCTGCTTTCATGCGACACAAAGTTTAGGAAAGATTTCAGGGCGCTGTGGCGGTGAGCAATCGAGTTTGGCCTTGATTTGAGTGGAGAAGCTTTTTTGAAAATAACTCTGCTTTTCTTTCTGAGGGGTTACAGCACAAGGTGGGAGGACATTTTTTTCCGACTGGAACTGTCCGCCCACTTCTCTCGCTGTTGGCAATCACATTCAATTCAGCCTAAATGCCTGCTGTATAGAGTTGATGCTCCACGCCGGAGACACGGGGATTTAAGCCAAATAAGCAAGCTGAAATACAATCGTTACAAAACCGCTCTGGCGTGGTGATGAGGTTCATGGTTGCTCAAAAGATTTCTCCAGGCATCAATATCCAGAATATTTCAGCAGAGGCCAATCGCTTCGAAAAAAACACAGAGTATTAAAGCTGCAATGAGCAATATTAATTGTGATCTAAAGGGTTGTCACGCATCGATCCGTAACTGTACAGTTTTTAATATGAATATTTCATCCACCAAATGATAATAACAGTCATAAAACATATGGGCACAGATCACAAACTTTCTGTTCAGGAGGTTGAAATGACAAATGGTCTGTCAGTCAACAAACCCCGTGTCCTTATTTTGCATAACAGAATAAGTCAGATTTCCCCTTGCACAGAGTCCTTTAAAATATTCTTACAGCCTTGCTGTCTACTCCCCACACAGACAGCTGTCTCACAAGACAAACTTTCTAACTGATGTAACCTTATATGTGATGATTTGGCTGTCCCTACATACGCAGGATATTTTTTTAAAAGCGCTCTTAAAGGTACAGTTCACCCCAAAAAGAAAATTCTGACATACATTTCTCACTATCTAGTTGTTTCATAACTGCATACATTTCTTTGGTGGAACACGGAGAAAGATATTTGAACTAATACGAACAGTGTTTTTTTTCCTACTATGGTAGTCAACGGGGTTCAAGAAATGTTTGGCTACAAGCATTCTTCCAAATATCTTTCTCTGTGTTGATCAGAATCAAGACATTTATACAGATTTGGAAAAAACTCAAAGGTGCGTAAATGATGAAAGAATTTTTTATTTTGGGGTGAACTGTCCCTTTAAGGGTACCACACCAGTGATGACTATTGTACCTTAAAAAGTACAGCTTTTACTCTTTTGACCGTGTTTATTGACATCAGATTTAAATAGGTCATTGTTTATTGCATGAATTACAGTATATTTATGAAAAAAAAAAAAAATACGTTGTCTCCGTGCATTATGGGATTGATTTCCACATCAAGCTGACACACACTGGTTGTTTGTGGATTTGGCCAGATCTTGGAAGGTAGCATATTGTAATTATGCTGCTTAGTCTTTGGAACGGCCGTCGTGTCGTGCCCATGACGCCTTAAAATGCTGCCACCTCAGGCAGCTCACTAGGTTTTGAAACAGAGCCAAATGATATTGTACAGCCTGTCTATGTAAAAAGATACGGCAAGGGACAGCTGCTTACGCCTGGCATGCTTATTCCAGACATCCAACTAAACATCTCTATCTATTCATCATCTGTATTTTTAATTTAGCACTGCATTGAGTTGTGCTTCAGAGTTACGGAAGTGTCTGCGAATGGATAATGTCAAGGAGAAAAAAAGCCTATACAGTACATACTCCATTTTCTTCTCTTTCATTTTTGAAGAGCGTATAACTGATCACCTGTGATTGGTCGGCCGTACTTGGTTGGCTGTGATTAACTGTGATATTTAACAAACCCCATAACCCACTTCACACTCGGTCGACCCTTCGGGCGTAACTTTATCTAACTATCTCCCCAAGAGTAAAACATAGCGCTTGAGTGCTCTGATACTCAGGAAAGCAGACTGTCTGACTGAATGATGTGTGTAACCTTGCATGAAATGAGACTCCTCTTTCCTGCTCACCACCGGTCTCCGACAGCTCTGATCTGAGCTAGTCATCGCATCGCATAATTCTGTCCAGCAAGCGGCATGTGAGATGTTGTACGCTGTGGTAAAAAGTTCCCACTTTGAAGCGACGAAAAGCCACATCTCGAGCTTTCAATCGATGCTGGGTGATACGCTTTGAAACAGGAAATGTAGTAGGAACACCATTCTGAAATTTTTTTAGGTTTTACAGAGAATGATACAGGAAAACCGCAGACTGGTTGTTTTGATAAATGATTAAAGAAGATTTATAAGTGTCTCAGTTTCGGAAAAGTCCATTGTTATCATAATGTGTAATTATTGAACATTCTTTTACAGAATGCTGCATCAATTCCAGTTTTGTACATCACGCTGGTCATTACAATGATTTTGGCCGTTACGTCTATGATATACCCTGTTTCATAGCTCACTGCCTTTAACATTTTCAATATCAGGTCTGAGTATGTCCTATGCTCAGTTTACAGCGAAATCATTTTTATATCACTCATGACCGAGGAGTACGCACACACAAAAGCCCTAAACTCACCCATCTGTGACTTGTGGTTAACAGCAGATCACTAAAGCTGGGCAGTTTGTGCTCTAAAAGCATCTTCTTTTGAGTCATTGAGAAATAATTAATAGATTAACAGTTAAATAAATGAACAATAACTTAAAAGGGTTAAATTAAACATTAATCTAATTTAATGTCCACTTTATTATATTTACAAATTCAACTGAACCTTAAAAGTATAAACTAAGCCTAAAAAATTGCTATGAAAATATTGTGATGCATGATATATCTTGCATTAGTTTATGTTGTAAAAATGCATAATTGCATATAAAATCTGAATAATAATAATGTAATGTTTAAAAAAAAGTCCACCGATGCATGCATTGTCTGAACAGAACTAACAATAATCCAACATCCTGCTAAAATGGTTGACCATGAAGTGCAATAAATTAAAAACACAACACAATACAATTCAAAGTTCATACATAGGAAACTATATAATATGATCTAATATATATATTAGCAGAAATGTTGCTACATGAAATTGACCAGGATATCCACTAAAAGATGTAGGCTGCTTATAAATCCACAATGAGCTCATCTGGCAGTACCTCATACAGCTACCTAGATGGCGCTCTCATGTTATGTATACACACCGAGCTGCTGAAAGAGTCCTGTTGCTGAGAGAAACACACACTCATGATCCACAGAAATCCACACACACACATGGTTCTGACCGCCCGATGCCAGCTCCGTCTGCGGCTGTCTGAGAGCGCCGTGGCCCGATTCTGTTTCTCTGACAAAATAAACATGTGCATTTGAATGCAGCCCACCGGTACTTACAGACTAATGCACGTCAAAGACGCAATAAGCTGCAGAGGAAATACACGGCTTTCAGCATTTTCCTTTTATCTTCACTTAGGAGCCTAAAACATTCACAGAAAATAAATCAGTCAGATTTATACGAGTCAGAGCTCACGGAAGAGCAATGGCAGCATTAAAGCAGCTCAACACATCCGCAACTGCTTGAGATTATAATTCAAAGTCATAAGACCATTAGTCTGTTTAGTCTATATATTCTCAGACCCGATTTTATCGGTTACTAAAATGCACCATCATATAACAATTACAAATATATTGGTAAGTAAGTAACAAGTATTTGTGAAAAAAGATTGGTTTGAACTTCCTTCAAAACAGAACATGTTATATAAAGTGAATTTAACAACAGCTCAGTTTGTCATAGTTGCAGTCACATCATTGCCGTTACATTTCATTTTATTGAGGTAGTAGCTATTTTGAAGTAAAACAATTTCAAATCTCTGCTGAATTAAACTGTTTTCTGTTCTCGATATGTCACATGCGTTGGGTTCAGGCAGATTTTGATGCTGAGCAGCGACTGAGCTCATGAGATCTGCCAGCTAATAGTGAAGATTACACAGAGCAAAATATAAAGACGATTATGTGCGAGAGAATCATAAATGATATTTTACGTAACATGAAATTCATAATGGATTTGTTTCATTCAGCATTTGTCGAACGACACAATACTCATCAAGTCAAAGTAATCTGATTATTTTTAAGAATGGTCATAGTACCTGAAGTAAAATAACAAATCTGATGTTGTTTTAATCTCTGTTGCAGACAGAATAATCTCAGTTCTGTGCCTTGCGTATACAATTTTGCTTTCTCTGTTCTCTTCAGCATCTGAAACGCAAAAAGGTGCATTGTGGGTAACAGATTGTGATGCAGTGTGGGTGACAATATGCTTGTGACAGTATGAGTTTTAGAACTTCCCATAGACTTCATCCTGAAGGCTTTATCTGATTTAGAATGCATATTGAAGGAAACACTGCGACATAGCATCTAAAACATTGGTGCTATGAATCGCAAGATGGGCTCCCTGAGCACAGACAACCAATTTGGGATTTTGCTGATGGTCAACAATAGAATATTTTGAGAATGAGATTGCAAACAATGTAATGGGAGCTGTGAAAGAGAATAAAAAATAACTGAAATTTCTGAATTAATGCTTTTGTGGACCAATGATTCAACAGAACAACAAGGTTCATGCCTCTTGCTGTCGAATGACTCAATGCTACAAACACGACATTTATTATCAGCATAACCTTACCAGAGTATGATTACAAAACAAATCAATACTGTAGCATAATATTGTAAAGTAAAATAGTTTAGAATATTATAATATCCTTAAATATAGTTAGTTGACAAAATGTAGTATACTTTTAAAATGTACTATTAAGCATTCACTATAGTATCTAGAAATGTTACTAGTTTACTATACTAAAAAGGACACTCAGTCACTAGACATTTTTCTACGATTCACCAGAAAAAAGTTCAAAATCTGCCATTGTATACTAGAAATCTTACTACGGTAAAGTTTACCGGGTAAACTATATTAAACAGTACTCTCAGAAAAAAAGTTAAAAACCTGTCAGTGTACACAAGACAATTTAATACGGTTTACTAGTAAACAGTACACTCTCTGAAAAAAGGTACAAAATCTGTTACTGCAGTGCACACTACAAATCTGACTACACTTTGCTATACTAAACAGCACGCACTCAGAAAAAAGGGTAAAACATCTCTCACTGTGATCTAGAAATCTTACTACGGTTTACTATAGTAAACAGTACACTCTCAGAAAAAAAGGTACAAAGCCTGTGAGTGTACACTAGACATTTTACTACGATTTACTATAGTAAACAGTACACTCTCAGAAAAAAATGGTAAAAAATCTGTCACTGAGTTGGTACATTTTGGTACCAAATCAAAACATATCAGTCACTTAATTGAACATATGAGTGCCTTTATAAAGGGTATCATACTAGGGAAAGCTTTTGTACATCAATTTCTAACAGTGTATAGTAAACTACAGTACTTCAAGTTAATACATAATATAAATACATTTTTATTATGTGAAGAGACCTCATTGTGACTTTTGGGGCCCATCTAAAGTTTGAAAAGCTCCGGCCTTGATAAATAGATGAGACATCAGGAGATAGTTCAACATTTATCTGCACAATTAACAAACTCCTACCGGCAACAAGAGTCAAGCATGCATGGACCATTTAACGTAATAGCTTACTTAATTCACAATCGATCTGTAGAAAAGTCTATGCCTTATTTCTGCCCAGCTGCCCACCTCCGCATAAACTACATCGCTACCTTAAGACATTATATTGATTAGGATGCTTGAAGATGTGTTAAAACAAATGCACATCATCATATATGTTCATGCATTTCCCAACATATCCTCCTTCTTTGCTAGCAAAACATGTTCTCTTTAGAAGCTTTGGGGACCCCTACAGAATGAATAATGAGAGTTCTCTCCGCACAAACAGATCTTGTGATTGACACTTCAAGGAATTTGTGCTGTCTTCTCCTCGAGCTTAAGGAAAAGGCTGAAGGATCTTGGCATAGGCCACCGGCCCATCAACCATTTCAAGCCCGTAATATTCCTTAATGGTCACTGCCAAATCTAAAGAGTTCACGCCAAGCGCTGCATCTGTCATGTGAGAAGCATGACACTTTTTTAACGTTGACTTAAAAAAATCTCCCTTTAGTCTTTGAATTATGAACACACATGGCAGCACAGACCTTGAGATGTAGCTGTTAGAAGAGAAGAGAAACGGAGACATAGTGGTCCGACAGAAAGCCTCCCTTTAATGGCCCGGCCTCGCGCACCCGGAATAAAGGCCCATGTAATGGCTACGCGCTATTACAGGAGCACAATTCCTAAAGTCTGACTGATGGAACTCCTATAATTCATATTCCCACGGCAGTCCTACTCTTGTCACTTGCATTAAGCCGGAAAATTCAACAATCGCTGACCACCTTTGGAGAACATTTCGTCATATGCACGAAGCAGCCATGAGGAAGATGTCCGGTGCAAGATTTGTGTTGGCTCCATGATGAAGCTGAAGTAAAGGCAAATGTGCTTTACTCGATCCATAATTCAAAGAGACGTGGGGGACAAGGGCAAAGAACATTGGGAAGACAGCCGCGAGATCCTCCCCTGCCATAATGTGGGGATTAAACTGATGCAAATTCATTAGAGAGGACACTATCGTTTCAGGATAAAAAAGGTCACCAAACGTTCTCTTCATAAGAGAAATACTTGGCTATATCAGTTAGGAAAATCCGTTCATTTTATTGCAATGACCTTAATGTTATTCGTTTCTAAAGACAAATCGGAGAATTACCTCATAAAGTTGGCTTCCTGTTTAAGGTGTAATATTTACACAATTTCTCACCCAAAACTGTCCCATTTGTACAATTAAACCGAAGCAATACATCTCTTTTGTTATTAAGGCTTTCTATATAAAGAATGTTGCCGTGTCGTGCCGACTGTTAATGTTTCCCTCACCGTAGGGGATTATAATGGATTATATTGTCTTAATGTACAAACACTGCATGCTTTAATTTTACATACAGTACTTGCTTTCGACATTGTGTATACAGTGGTGTACTGTACATCATATATAAATGGAGAGCGAAAGAGAGAGAGATTTTTGTATTTATGTGCACTTAGACTATAAATCGCAAAACAAACACGCAGACATCTTTGAGTTCTTTTTGAATCCATTAAATGTTCACAACGTATTCAAAAATATTTTCTCTTACTGTAATACGAGGTTTACAAAAATATTTTTTTGGATTAGCGTTCGTTGTTTTTAACTAAAAAGATGTTTTTAGCTGCAATGTACTGAAGATACTCTTCTTGATTTATGTTAAAAAACAATTATATCTCAATATGCCTTGAATCTGAATACAACCAAAAAGCTCATTATGGCGGCAATAAAGATTTCTATTTATTTCATGTATATCGCAAAATCTATTATTCTGTGGTGTTAATTAAGAAATGCCCCCTAATTCTGCTTATTACATTTCATGTTTTGCATAATATTTATTTGGTTGAAAGAAACTAATGGCAAGTTAACGTTAGAGTTATTACCAATATTACTGCTGGAAACAAGGGATTCATTTTCAATCTTTCTGCCAATTAAAGGCAGCATGTTCCACAGCATGTTATTTACATCATTACCTCCATTAGCTAAATCAAAAAACAACAATGATGCTAAAACACATTAGGATGAGAATGGGTGATAATATTGGACTGCCGTAATTTAAAAAAATCAATTACAGGACTGGTGTTATAAAACACATGAAGGGTGTTACTGCTTCAACATGATCTATAACCCCCAAGGGAAAAAGCAGGATATTTGCCTAATATTCATTACAGGTCTGAACTTTAATAAAGTGCACAATTACAAAATCCTAGTTTGAGTTAACATCTGCCAATATATTATATAACTGTAATCCCAAAACTGATTTCTTATTGGATTCAAAAATGTAGTTCCCATTCAGATGGTTTATACATAATAGTTTTAAAAACCTAAAGAAATAATATTTGTATGATTGCTAATCAAGTATATTATATATTAAATAGTAGTACTGTAGATGAAGATTATACAGAAAATGAAGGGACTGATAGACCTTTAAAGAAAAAGGTGCATGTATATATGCAAATCATATCCCAATTTCAATCCTAGAGTATCTGGCATGATGGAAAACTAGCGGGAAATACAGACAACATAATACTTTCTGGCCATGGCGGATTATATAGTTTTAGCATTTTCATGTTAATAAAGACGATATTTCAGGTCTGTATGTGTTCATACGGATAGACACAAAGTGATTTATGTCGTCATGATAAGCCAGACAGCTTCAGCTGAATGCAGCAATGCTCCAGAGTTATTAAAATTCCTCTCACAAACACGAAGACACACATATCAGCAGCTCATGAAATATTAAGTCCACAGCTTGTAAACTTTCTAGGACAGATTTCTATGATTTGCGAATAAAGTAACAGGCCAGAGAACCTGTTTATATATACCTCTAGCAATTTCATAATGCATGAATCATGTCCAGCAAGCCACATCCCTCAAAACACACCAGACATTAATTTATGCACCTGAATAAGGATCTGACACCCTGTACCTGTGTGCTCTACGTCCTGCTGAAAAAGTAGATAAAGAATAGAAAAGAGTAAACAAACCACAGCTGGGAAATATTCTGAAGTAATGTCCCGACACTTACAATCTTCTCGACCGTGTCAAAGCAGGCATGACGTGAGATTAGTTATAGTACTGCATAATTCCATCTGTGGGTCTAAATATTCACCTAAACTTTACCTTCCTAAATATGACAGTCCAGTGATGAATAAGGAGAAACAGGAAGATCCTTTCGATTGTTTTCCGAGCATCCCCTGCGGCACACGCCCAGGTCCGCTGTTAGAGTTGGGCTCAAGTAAATGAAGCATGAAATGGCTTATCAATGATGGACTCCTTGTTCTAAAGAGCCACAGAGTCAGCCAAGAACAACGGCGATATTGGAAATTAATTGTTCCTTAATGTGCACGTCGCAGACGGCCATCGCCGCAAAGTTAAGCTATGCTAATGTCTGCAATTAAACGCCCGGCGGTCTCGCGCCGGTCACATTTACTTACTGAAATGTATGGAGCTGCTCATCATTCGACTTGCTTCACCCTGACATGTTTTCACGTGGGGGGGGGGAATGGATCAAATTTGGAGTCAACTTTGGAGCCAAAATGCCCTGTCCACCCTCTTGCTCAACTGGAAGAACACTGTATTAGAAAATTAAGGATTATGGGTTCGAACCCCAGGGAACACACATACTGATGAATTTGGAAGTGGAACCTTAGATAAATGCATCCTGTAGTATTGACACACTATCTGCACTTTTTATCTTTGGCATGAATTATTAAAAGTTAAAGAGCCTCTGAAAACATCTCTATTGCTCCGTTTCACAGCAGTACTATCCATCACAACATTAAAGAAGATTGACGCACATTATCTCACTGCACAATGTCTGCTGTTCTCTCTCAGGCAGCCGATTCTGCGTAGCGGAGTGAGAGACTCCACAGAGAGTGAAAAGTGGAAGGGCCTTTTAGACCCGTCGACTCCCCAGATCCGCAATAACTGTTCTTGAATAGCCCGACTGACCTCCTGTCAACCAAGCTGCATTACTCCCAAAGACCCTGTCGGACATTCTCTCAAAGCCCCCGCTCAATAGGCTAAAGGCATGCCCGCTTTAAAAGGAACAGTGAAACATACCATTCGCTTTTTCACTGTATTGAATGTCGTTTCTGTGATTCGGGACCCTTTGAAATCCATAAGATGTGAAAAAATTTATATGATGAATTTAAAGAGGTATTTTTTGTATGCCGGACATTCAGAAATATACTCTGGTCACAAAGCTCAGGCAAGTTAATGCTTAGTGAGAGTTTCATTATGTGATAAGTATCTGCTTTTTTCCATCAAATCTATGTTACTTCCAGATAGATGACATCATTGAAGGAGTGGATTTTGTCTGATATTGAAAATACTAAAATGTTTAAACACTTTACCCATTAAAACTTTGCCAATTAAAAGAGTGTTTCCAAGAAAACATTTTGAATGTATAAAGAAAATACAAAATTGGCAATATTTCTTAATAAACTGGCAGTTTTTCATTTCAGAAGTGTACGGCACCTGGGGATTGTGCAAAAATAGAACCATTTGCTCAAACTAAAACAGTGAAATTGTTATTATAGAATATTATAAAAAAGCTGTCCATATTCACTTCAGTCATACTGTTGAAGAAAACTACAGTATCACTGGCGCCTGGTGCACATTTTTTTAAATGTTTTTTTAATGTTTCATCACAACTATCAAAGCATTCAATGGTGTTTATTAACAGTAATAACTAAGGTGCCAGTCCAAACTAATAACAATATTGCAGAATACTTTATTATTTACTATAGTAAACTGTAGTAAAATGCATAGATGCTTCAGTATTTCTTAACCCATACCATAGTAAATCTTAAGGTACAATACAGGACTATCAATTCACTGTTGTAGTGTACAGAAAACTCAGGAATAGTTAATAATGACCATCCTAGGGTGAGGAAAGGATTCTCTGTGAAACTATTAACAATCATCCAATCACACGAGGTCAAACATGTAAAATCAATATTCATACAGTATCAGCTAAAGTAGGATGATGTTCTAGACGCGAGCCTTTTAGAGAGTCTCGGGTCACCTGCCTGCCAAAAGTTTGTGTACCTACATAAACACTCATTAGTCTTGCGCCCGCACATGGAGTATATATGTATTGTCACAGAAATTAACCAAATACAAATTGAAATAATACTTAAATTGAATCTAAGCGTGTGAATAAATCTGTTGATTTCAAAATAATTTTGCAATTTATAGTAAGTTGTAGTAAAATTCATAGATGCTGGAGTATTTCTGAACCATACCATAGTAAATATTAAGGTACAATACAGTTTATCAATTCACTGTTGTGTATGGAGTGTCCTGGAAACTCTGGAATAGTTAATAATGACCATCCTGGAGACCCTACACTATGTGTTGTGTTTTGACTGGCCATCCATATTTTCTCTAACACAATACGATAGAAACTGTTAGAAAAAGAATAATAATAGTCCATCAGTTGTCTCGTCATTTATTTGTGTTAAGCTATACAAGCACAACAACAATAGTTTTCTGCTTTTGTTGCATTGCTCGAGTGCAATGTAAACACTTACTGCTAAGGGCGAGGAACATTTGTCCTCTATCAATGCTGCTGTGAAATGGAAAATCACGTTCATGCTGTCTATACTTCTAAACTTGTATTTAAACTTCATTTTGTTCTGTACCGGGGTTCTGGGTGAGAAAAGGATTCTCTGTGAAACCGTTAAAAATTGTCCAATCACATGAGTAACCTGCCTGCCAAAGGTTTGTGTACCTACATAAACACTCATTGGTCTGGCGCCCGCACATATATATGTATTGTCACAGAAATTAACAAAATACAAATTGAAATAATACTTAAATGTAAGCAAAACCACAATAGTTTTCTGATTTTGTTGCATTGCTCGAGTGCAGTGTAAACACTTACTGGTAAGGGCGAGGAAATTTGTACATACATAAATACTCATTAGTCTGGCGCCCCGCACGTAGAATAGGCCTATACATGCATGTTCACAGAAATGAACCAAATACTATTTTAATTAATACTTCTAATAAATGCCAACACAACTACCAGGCAAATTTATTGTGAATAAATCTGTTTCATTCAAAATAATTTTGCAAATTATAATATGTGTCAAACTTAAGTTCCACAATCTTCTTCTCTGGATATTTTGTTGGGGCGGCGCCCCTGAGCCCTTTGTTGACCAGCCGCCACTCTTCAGTATAAACCCTTTCACACTCAGCGTCACTTTAAAAGATGTATTGATTTTGATGTAACATCTTGTTTTATATTATTAATAAAACCTTAACTAAGGTTGTCATAATTCAAGCATGAACATACAATATATAGTATATATATATAGTAAAGTGGAAATGATCCATTCGTCCATGTGTATTGTGTGGTGTATAAGCATCAGAAAACAGCCAAACTGTTAATGATGTGAATGTGTCAGGTCTAATTGCTTGCTGTATCTCTCACATCACCGATGGCTATCTTTACCTAAGACAAGGTGGTATTAGACCAAAAGATTGATCACAAGCATACGGCTTCACACAAATTACACAATCTGGTTTTTGTGCACATGCCGGTTTTCTCTTCGCTGCACAGAGCAGCCTTCAGATCATTAAACAATCAATACGTTATTTGCATGATTGAATCAGCCGTTTGTTTAAGCTTAAACAGCTCTCAGCGGCTAGGATACAGTAGCAGGTCTCTCTAACATACAGTTTTATGCATGTCTGTGTAAAACTGTCACAGTATTTTTGCAGTAATCTGTAAAGTGTAAGTTTGTGTCCTTGAAAACCGCCCCTCTTAAGCTAATTAGAATGTATTAAACTCTGCTCGAGCCCAAGGACGTAAAACCGGGCCAATTCTTTTTTCTCTGGGTTTTGAGAAGTCAAACAGCCTCTATATCGTCAACCTTTGACTATATCATTTGATATAACAGTTGGTATTTTAACGATACATTTTGGGGACGCTAGTAGCACAGAAATGACACATTTTACATTTAAAGGTCCAGTGTGTAGTTTTTTGGAGGATTGACAAAAAATATAACATACATAACTATGTCTTCGGAGGTGTTTAAAGACCTTACAAAATGAAGCATAATGAGCTATTTCTATCTACATACACCTCAGGTCCCCTTACAAGGAATTCACCAGGTCGTTTCTACAGTAGCCCTTAAAACGAACAAACTGCAGAGCGCGTTTTATAAATACGTTATTTTTCCTTGGGAAAAGCGAAAACGTAACAACATTTTCATTCGGTGTCAGCCGCTGTAATGCTTCGAAAGGGAGGGGTGGAGTGAGCCGTTAGTTGCAATTCGCAACCTCACTGCTAGATGCCTCCAAACTTTGTACACTGGACCTTTAAGATATTTTTTTTGTTGTAAATAGACATTTTTTTGACCTAGCAGTTTATAAACTCGTTAAGTCATTAATTTGGAATTCTAAGCAAATGTATTTTAATGTTGTTCATGTGTATGTACACATGCAGGGCCAGACAGAATGTGTACATTATATTAAAGAATACTGCTTATTCACAAACATGATCATCATGTCATATTTCATTTTCATCTTAATAAGATAACTTATTGTTTGATAACTTAAAGATGCTATATAAGTACACTGAAAGAGAATCACGGGTTATGATTTTTGAACATTTCTGTGGGTTACCAAGACAAAGTGAGCTGTATTCATCTGGTCATGTGATCTTAACACATTGGTCACCTTGGGGAGCTGAGGGGGTTGCTGTTATGTCTTTTTTAGTTAGAGTAACTGTTTCTGGGCCACTGATTTTACTAGAGCTCATATTTATGCTTTTTTACACATTAAAAGCACTATGGCCCCGGTTTTACAGACAAGGCTTAAGGCTAGTCTCAGACTAGAAGGAATGTGTGACCTATCTTAACTGAATATAACTCGCCCAGAAATATCTTAAAATATATCAGTGGCATTGTTTTGTCTCAAGATGCTCACCAGGAACGTATTCTTCTAAAGCATTTTCATAAAAGCGACATAAACATCTTAATTCAACTAGGGCTTAGTCCTGGTTTAAGATAAGCCGTGTCTGTGAAACCCAGCCCATATTTCTTCATAAACATATTTTACAGTTTAAACAATTAATCGAATTACGCCACTTTGATGAAAAGTTTGAAAACTCTGGAGATCAAACACGATTCATTATTGATGGCCTTTCATTTGTATTTCTATACTTGGTAATTCAAGTTTCAGAACTTTTAAATGGCCTTTCATCAAACAAGCTTTCTTAATTGTAAAAGAAAACCATTACATTTGCAAAACTGCATAATTTATTGGAGACAAATTATTTAACATCATACTGTATATTGCAGAGATCCCATTCAAATTTGTGTTTCGAGATCCCAAAAGAATGTGCCAACGCTGTTTATTAATGCACGCATTCCTCAAGATATAAAATCAATCATAGCCTTCCCTTCACAACTTTCAATCACCAAAAAAACTCTTTCCAATCTGTGGATTGAGCAATTTTAGCCGGGTTTATGACTGTTAAACCAAAATATTGTGGTCCTCTTCTGTCAAGAACTGCCCATTTAGACAGGAAGTGACCATCTGACCGAGATCTGAAATGACCGATCACAGTTCACACCAGCGAACACTGACGTTCACGTTCCAAACCACATAATATTTCCTCACCAAAACAGGCTGAGAGAATAAAAAAAAGGTATTTTACATTCAACAAGTCGTTTGACTGTACAAACAGATACAGATATCATACAAGTTTTCAGGTTTTTAAGTGAGGCCTAATACATTAAAACACAACCAATGTGACCTTTATACGTCCTTCGTATTATAATCAAAACAGAAGAATCCGTGCAGTAACAACATCGCACTCCATTGCTAGGAAGTCGGCAGCAGACCTATTTTAAGTAAGTAGGTCAAGCAGGAAGAGGGAATGAGTCCCGTAGTCGACTAGTTTTATAATTCAGTCACATCTAAACACATCAACTGGTTTAAGTAGGTCCCGTGGCAGAGGAGATCCGCTTAATGCAATTAGGTGAAGTCATTAGACACTTCTTTCAACCAGACGAAAAGATATGAGCGCTGCCACAAACCAGACGGATCTGACAAACGTACGTCTGTTAAAGGAAACCAAAGTAAAAACAGAATTATTTTATCAGGATGCAGTTTAATAATTGAATTGAAAATTATTTGCATATAAGAAAAAATCACATATGTATGGACGAAAAATAGAGACATCGCTAATGAGCCAAGACACACTCGCGTGGCATTTAATTCATAAATGAATTCAAAGCATTTTCATTTTAAGTCGCCTTGGTCAGCATTTCTGTGGCCCCTAGGCTTCTCACAGAGGAAATATTCATCATATATCTTATTAATAATTCATCTCGCACGACTTTGACCCTCACAGATCTTAAATTGACGGCGCTGTCTCCTTTTGCTCCGTCGCTCTCAGTTTTACACACCCACCCAAATGAACACATCATCATCGTCCCAACACACACACCAACACGATCTTACACAAACTCATGACTATTTGACAAGGTGGATAATTTATATGGATTTACGATGGCCCCATTGCAGTAAAATTTTAAAATAAAATTGTCGGGTTGTTTTCCGTAAGAACAGGAAAATGTGTACACGCCCGTGCACACATACTGTATCCACCCCAAACACACCCAGAGCACCTCTAGCATCATTCACACATACAGACGCATTAAAGTAATTCCTTTTGAAGTCTCATCTGAAGATAAATCAATCAGTTTCTCTTTCTGTCTCGCTTTCCTCTCGTCTCCTGTCTTTCTGCTCTTCCCGTTTCTCTTTGGTGCTTGGCAGCATCACTGATGGCCGGTTCCTCTCTTCCATTTCCACGCTGGTTTAGTGGTTTAAATGATTAATAAGCAGCTCGGAGCAAGGATCAAGTCGCATCTGTTATGGCTTAATATCTGAAATTAAACTTTTAATGGGAAAAAGAGCAGCTTCAAAGTACGTCCTAGAAATTTTTCCAGAATGATCGTCCCAGAATTCCAAGCGTTCTATTTTCGTCCGTTTATTTTTTATTTACCTTTGCTAGATTTCATGCTTGTGATACTCAAGCATTTACTCTATGAAGTATTGCATCGCAGCTGTTCCTCTATAACGGTTTGTAAGGTAAAGGTAGTTACACCATAGCCCAAACACACAGGAAAGGGATAAAATCACATAGGAATGTGTGATTGACCAATCAGAATCAGGTATTCCAGAAAGCCGTATAATAAATTGCTGTTATTATTAAAGTGGCCCAAAAGGAATCCGCACCCACGGAGCACGGCAGACAGCTCAGCACATTTCAAACGGAGGTCATTCATATACTTCTCCAGGTCTCCTGCCTCTTGTGTGTTTATTCGATATTTGGGCTAAAGTGATGTAGTGCATCCGGTACCAATAATGGCTTAAAGTGATAGTTCAACCATATGTAACAATTCTGAAATCACTAACTCACCCTCTTGTCATTTTAAACCTGTATGACTTTCTTCCGCGGAACACAGAAGATATTTTGACGAATGTTGTTAACTGGTCCCCATTCACTCGCATTGGTTTTGTGTCCATACAGTAGAAGTGAATGGGGGCGGTTACCTTTCTTCAAAATATCTTATTTTGTGTTCTGCAGTAGAAAGAAAGTCAAAAAGGTTTCAAATGACAAGAGGGTGAGTAAATGATGACAGAATTTTCATTTTTGGGTGAACTATCACTTTAAAACTCACAGCTTTGTTTGATAGTTTGAGGCCAAACAGACTTTTCTTGTATTGACTTATAATAATATGCAGTCTTTTGAACATTTAGTATTTCAAACTGACTTAAATCCAACTCATTCATTTGAACCTTTATTGACTGAATGTGGCTATTCATACCGTCTTCCCCTTTCTTTAAAAAATATGATTCCCTTTTTTATTGAGCTTTGAAATCAAATCTGCTCTGAAGACTACTGTAAAAACCTTATCGTAATAGCACATAAAATAAGTCAAAATACCACTATAAAGATAACCTCCACATAACATCCATCCACATCAAGCAACATCTTTTTCCTAATTCCTGTTTAAACACCCACCATTTAAACACCACTGACAGCATCAGAATAACATGTTTCGTTTGAACGCTTCCTATTTCTGAAGATCACATGAAGACTTGAGTCAACAGATAAAAAAACAAACTGTTTGTCCAACAGATAAGCACAGATGCTCAAATGCAAAGTAAATAATTAAATCTCAGAGTGAGTTTTTTCCCATCTCCCCACATTTTTTTAACGTTACTAGGCAACCGGAGTCAAGAACGTACATCGCGACCCGACTGCATAACAGGCTGCTCTTAAAAGAAAGGCGGTTCCTTGTCAATTTCACTAAAATGGCTTGAATATGAAGGGCAGTTGAGAGAAAACGAGAGCTGCAGATCGGAGCGTGAAAGAGTTTTTTGGACGAGTGAGCTTATTCGAGTAAAGGGCGACATCCTACAGGAGGAGATGCTGTGACTGGAATTGAGAGTAGCTGGACTGAATGGACTAGGCCATAATGCTTTTGAGAGAGAAAGAGGAAGCTACAGCCGGACAGAAAGAAAAATAATGGAAGAAAAAGGCTAAAGAATGTGATGTGACTGGGTGGAGAGTTGAAATACATGTTATGGAGACAAAGCCAAAAGTATAACAGCAGGGGTTTACAACAGGGACGTGACAATGGATTGAATCACTGCATGGTTACTTAAATTGAGCAGTTACAGAGTAAAACAGAATGAGTTAAACAGAAATGCCCATATAAAAGCAGACATAATACATTATACTGTATCAGAATCAACATATTGGTATCTTATCAGTTATAAAAACAAACAAATCAACCCATTTGTAACACTTATACTTAACGGATGTATAATATTGTGGTTTATTGAACAGATTCAGATGTTCGTTATTATATTAAGGCACAACTCAAAAAGATATGTATAAAGCTACGGCACTGTTTTTGCATAATGATGTCTGTTGAATCCTAATGGTTGAGCTGCCAACATGTGACCAGCATCAACATATAAAGCTTTGTTTTTTATTTTTGCTTTAATAATCGTTTGCTTTAGGTAAGGTTTAGCTTGTTTAATTACTTTTGTAATTTAGTTTTTTTAATATTTGATTTAAAAACTTTTTTATTCTATAAAATTTTAATTATTTATATGAAAAAAAATTCAATTATACCTTGAATATTGTCAATCCGATAATAGGTTATGGATACAAAATGTAATAGAAAATTGTTAATATTTTGGAAATCAGTATTTGATAAAGTTTTGTTCTTTTTTTTATAAGTAATTAAATTATTCTGTTACACAAATGAGAATACCTACACATCACCTGGTTTCTATATTTAATTTTATATCGACTTTTATTGTTTTTCCCCTCTGCTAAACTTTTGACAGCCACTATACGCATCCTTGAGTTAAAAGATTTTCATTTCAATCGTGGAGATAAAAATGGCAAATGTATGAAATGATTCCACCCCCCCCCCACCTCCACCAAACAACTTCGTGTGTGTACAAATATGTGTGCCGCAATCTGTCGAGTTCGTTTCTGTTGAAAAGGTGGAGATACCTGACAATGCCACCGACCCCCTCAAAATTCTGACAGCTCTATGCATGACAGATCACCCAGACACGTAACGCATCTGAATTATGCAGTCGCCGGGCACGGATCTATCCCATCACTCGCCATCCAAAAACTGGATGAAGTTCTGGGTGCGCAGGCTCGAGCGGGTACTTTTCCCTTTTTCATGAATTTTCACAGGGCTTTGCGTTCTTTTTAGAAGCGTTCGCTACTCTGCAGTGACGACCTGTCAGCGTCAGCCTCCAGATCGCCTGCAGCCCCTCTTCAAACCATTAATCTAAATTAGTGCTCTGACAAAGTGTCAAAACACTTGAAGCTCAAAAGTGACGGAAGCTCCAGAGGACCACATCCATTTCCAACCATCTCGTGACATTGACGCGGGTAAACGCTTAAAAGTACAAAGGATAATCGAAATAATTGCGAATTGGTTGGAATGGGACTACAAGCGATTTACGAGATGGGAAATGATCCATGATCGAGCCCTTGAGATACGACAGAGTCCCCATGGGGATAGAGAAAAGTCTTCCACTTTCAACAAAAAAACAAAACTGACTTGTGAGGTTAGTGATGTGGATGTTGGAGAACAAAAAAGTTGCCCAAAAAAGTAAAGTGAGCTGATTCTAGTAGGCTTCTGTTCAGAAAAGCATGGAATATAAACAATAAATGTGATAAAAAATAAAGTTAGCACGACTGATTTTAATGCTCAACAATTATTGATTTTTCCAGAAGCAACCGATTCACATGAATCTTAATGTGTCAAGTTCTATAAAACAAAACAAAAACAAAAAAAACTACTGAATTTTGCATTGCTTTTAGTATGCTTTAGTATATTCGTAGATCAGTTCACAGTTAAAAATAAATATAATTATTATATCAATATATTATATTGATAATGTCACTACTGTTGCACAACAGCTACATGTATGCGTTTTAAAATTAAAAAATTTAGTTTTTAAGCACGAATAAGCTTGCAAAGTTCCGTACATTTTTAACTCTCTCTCAAAAGTGGAGCTGAAAAACATTTTTCATTACAAACTTAAAGCGCCATTACACAACAGACTAACACAATTATAAACCTATTGTCTTTTTACTCTACCTCTGTGTGTGTGTCCTCCGAGTAAAACAATTCAGTTGGCTCTTGGTAACCTAGTTGTTTCAACAGAATGATATATACTTCAAAGGAGCAAGCAATACTTATCTATTTATATCCATTTTTTTATGTGTGTGTGATACTGCGGTGCTCTTTATATCTTTAAAAATAGGTGTGAAATGCGGAAGCCAGACTATCTAAAAAATTATGAATTGATGCTGTTCCATTCATTGAAATGTGACTTTGTAGGTGTACCATTCTATTAGCATCCACAGCAGGGTAAAGTTGCAGTATTTTTGTTTCACCGAACACTCCGGGGTAAGGGAGATGTGTTGTTAGGAAAGCAACCAGCAGCATCCATTAGGAGCAGAGACTGAGAGGTTTTTGGAAAATAAATAATTCAACACTTGGCATACAGCTCTACTATGGCAGCAAGTCATAATAACTATGTCCAGTAGTAAACAACATTCAAAATAACCGAAAATATTCACCTACATGTATGAGAACCAATCAGTTCCTCATCGCAATGTTGATTATAATACCAAGAATCCAACAAATATTATATTTTTCCGCAAGCACTCTGAGACTCATTTGGAAACACTGACATCCAAAACAAGACTACTCAAAGTGATCGGCTATAAAAACTGTCATTACGCTTAAACAGCTAAACTGGAAGCAAATTTTAAAGCCATCACACTAAGAGATTAAAAAGTGTTTTCCCATCTGTTAAATAGTTGTGTTAATATTGTTTCTCACACATCACTGGTGCTAACAGGCCTGAGAGTTAAACTAATCTATCTAATTACGGCATGCATTGGTTTGCATATGTAACTCCGAACAGCCCTCGCTCATAAACAGCTCTGGCACGGCCCACACCTCCGATGCCATAAATGCTTCATTTCCCATTCACTGCTCTGCCTTCTTGCTATAAATAAACACCCTACGACCACAAATTGCTTTATAAATGACTACGGCGTACTGCGCTTTCCTGCCGAATGACACTCGGTCGCCGTCCTGCAGAACCAGGTGGCGACTCTTGGCTAGGCCCGAGGCATCTTCCTCTTCAAATATCTACGGTAATGAGGCGGAAGTCACGGGACGCTTCGGCCAATGGGGTGCCAGAGTGCGGCGGTGACTCAGATGTGGGCACGAAAAAGTCGGAGCAGCAAAATTAAGGCTCTGAGATGTCGAGATGACTTCAACAACATGCCGGGGGACATGCTAATTATAGCATAAGGGATGGAAAGCAGGAAATGTTGATGAATTATTATTCGGGCTATGAGAGATGGAAGTGCGGGCGGTGGGAGGAGAAGCGCAGAATAAAGTATGTGAGGGAAAATATAAAGAAACTACAGTAGTGGACAGAAGAGATGTTTGGAGGGTCAATTCGGACAATATTTGCTTTGATAAAAAGTTGAATTAAAGCAAAGTTCCATATATGAGGTGTACGATACATAATGAAAGCATCATTTAATATTCTTATATACAAAAATTCATGAATAAAATGGGAAATAACTCAATCACAGGCAATAAACCAAACATTGAATACAATTTTACCAGTGATCACTCTTGTTGATTCTCTCATTTTTATTATAAAAGTTGGGGATGCTCGATTATGACAAAAATTATGTTGAGTTTTGAGTCAAGATTATTTAACATGATCATCATTGACTTTGGAAAAAAATCAATAAAAAGCTAAATTTATAATAAAAAATGTCAATAAGTTTTTATTAATTATTAATTGTCAACTAAATAACAAAAAAATTAAATTAAACAAAATAACACTATACTATACATTCAAATAAATTATATAATATAATAAAAAGAAAAATAATAATAAATAAAAATTATTAAAAAAGAAATATTTTGTATTATTTTTTCACAATTGTTGGAAGAAAAAGATAACAATTAGTTTCCTAATGCATGTCGTTCCCCTTGTGATGAAATTAACTTTTTGCATCGTTGTGTGTTAATTTTCGTCAAAGCCTCCATTCAAAGGAGAGCTTAAGTTTACACTTCAAATACAAATGCAACATGCATACAATTGTTAATACAACTATAATAATATTATATTTGAAGGGTGCGGTGTCAATTTTCCTAAATTGGACACCACCTTTGGTCACTACTGTATTTCTGAAGTATATCGACCATTGAGTTAAAGCAGAGGTTATTCACACTAAGCATAACATACACCACTTGAATTACCAGTAAAGTACAATTTATGCAATTTTGGCCGAAAAATGACATTAGAATAATTATATTTTATTCAAAATAATTTCTTCTAATCACAAATGTCCTTCTTCCTACAGAATGTCAAGAAAATATCTTGTGTGAATTGTTTTCTGGACTATTACAGATTACAACACTGGTGTTATTTACACCTGCCGCGCAATAAAGTATCTTGAATTTAGGAGCAACAAGAGAATTTAACACTAACTTCTAAATAATATTAGTTTTTCTTTCCCCACTACAAATGTCTTGCAAACTACTCCGTAAGGCTCAGAAGGTCAATCTTTGGCCATGATTTTAATTGCTCGTTGGTTTAAACCAACATTTCCTCTAAGCCGCTCTCGAGAGTCCCGCTGTTCTCAAACACGCTAACTTAAATGTCAGGATATCAACTGCTGATATTTGCACATTCTTACAATCAGTCAGCAAGTGAATCTCCATGTCAAGGCTTCGCTTCACTAATAATGAAAAACACCCGCTCCTTCCAACTGTTTTATCTCCATCTCATTTTATTCCGCTAGAAACATGACCGTCTGCTGGAACCAGAGGACACTTTTAACAACTTTCAATAATCCTCAGTTCGTAATTATTGAGAATGATGAGCCTGTTCCTAATGTTTTATGGGATTAAATAACCCAGAATATTTGATTGAGTTCTAGAACAAAATGGTTTATGGTGCTCAATTGTCAAAGATTTGAGATTTGGATAAAAGCGTCTGCTTAATACTTCAATCTAAGGGTACGTATGAGGTTAGGTATCTTTGAACCTTGCAGAATTTGTCCTAACACATCACGTTTCCCTGAGCTTGTTTAGTGTAGTCAAACACATTTCACAGGGCAACCGATTCTCAGTAAGGCTGAATCTGATATCAAAAAAGCACAGGAGCTATGTTTTTATACCTGAGTGAGCCCCTCCAATCTAACTTTGGCCTAGTGTTCATTCTTCAGAAAGACTTTCTCCATCTTTCTAGTTTCTCTGCACACTGATGTGCTTCTAATTCCTGCTAATGAAAAGCAGCATGATTTTATCACTACTACACAGCACTTCTCTCCAGGCACTTTTGACTCATATGACTTACTGAAATTTGCCTAAAAGGGTCCTACCCTGCTCTCACCATAACCATGCAATCTTTTCCCATATTTGACCGGCTCTCAATGCGTTTTAGCAGGAAGAAGTAATAAGTAATGGCTTCAATTGTACCACCCTTCAATCCAAGCCAGTGTTACGCGGCGCTCTGGATTTACTTAACACTTAAACCTGTGACTCCTTCAAAGTGATTGTTAAGCTCACTATGGCTTCTCATAAATTCTCCGACTTGCTGAACTGGAGACTTTTAAGAAATAATGTTTCCTAGAGACACTGTGCTTTAAGCTTATCTGAACCAACGGTGCTCACCGAGATAATATTGTTTTGTCCTATTCACCTGATGTATGTGTTTGCAATGTTCACGGCTGTTAATTTTCACAGCAGTCGTCGAGACTCATGATTCGTAAACTGTAGGATCACAAGATGTGGTGGTTATTTTAATGGTCCGCAGATGATTCAAGCCAATTTAAGAGGGATACTTCAGCCAGAAATGAAAAATCAGTCACAAAAGGAGATATTTGGAAGAATGTTGGTACTCAAACAACAGTGGTACCCATTGACTGATATTGTATAGACACAAAACCAATGGATGTCAATGGGCACCGCTGTTGTTTGGTAACCAACATTCTGCAGAATCTCTTTTTTTGTGTTCTAGAGAAGAAAGAAAATGTAAGACAATTGTGTTGTTGTAATGGATTTTGGATGTGTATTATCTCATAGCTTCTTCAACAACAGAGAGACCTTATTAGTATTTGTACATGACTGCTATTCTAGAACGCAAAAGCTATAAGCACAATTTCAATAACAGCCTGAACAGTTTACATTTCTGAAGATGTACAAATGTTTACAAAGTCTTTGGTGAAGATCACAAAATATTGGATTTTTTGTAATAACTGATGCTAAGTGTATTATGCAAAAGAACCATTTTTAGTAATATTAAAAAGAATTTTAAAAAGTCAATATTTACTTTTCAAAGCTTATACACACTCATTTAAATAAAGTACACTGAACCTAGTAATTTTCTGCATTTAGCAGACATCGTGTTTAAATACTCTCCGACATAAACATTGGAAATCTCCAGTTGATGTTATAATGGACTCCATATAGTGTCACTCTTATCATGAACAGGTTAGTATGCATGCATCTGTTTAGACCATTGGCAAGCGTGCGGATTCATATTAGTAGACATTTTCTCCAACACAAGATCAGACCATAAACAAAGCAGAACGATATCCCTGAAACAATAACTTATCTGCCTGTAAGAATAAAAATGCTAAATTAAACTTCAGTTACACTACAAAGCACTTCTGTTTGCTCCCAGCAGAACACAGAACCAACATGTTATTCATCCACATGAATGAAAACTCACTTTAGAGCAGAATTCTCTGTAACCAAATCTAGGTCAAAACGTATCCGTTACGTACTAGCTGTAATGAAAATGTAAAACAGAACACTTAATAAAAAATTCACCATCGTTTGTAATACTCTTCATGACATTTAAAGGCAAATGCAATCGAGGATATTAGACGATAATGAGTAAAACCTATGGTGACAGACTGCAGAGAATGTTTTTATATTCGGTATTGCCTTAAGGAAAGTTCTTGTATGTTCTAATATGGTCATTCATTTTCCTGCACTGAGATATTAATGTAACTCTATTAAGGAGTTCTGTTGTACATCTGCATAACTCAGTGAAGATAGGAACCTGTTCACAAAACATCCATTATAGATGGCTGGAGTGTGTTAAAAACAAATCACAAACATGCAGATTAAGATCAACTGGAATATGATTAAATCTTATACAATGCTACATTAAATGCAAATAACAAATACATGTAGAATCATGTAACGTTGGGAAACTTTTGTACATTTCTTGTTAAGCGATGAATCTTACAAAGCGAATCAATGTTGGACTTCATTTTCCTTGTCGACGAGTGCAGAATGAATGAATGGGTCTTGAATTTCTTGCTCCAGTCTCGGCACAAAACAAAGAAATGCTCCGCTGATCCAATTCAACCAACAACACTATTAGTGTAGAGATTTCCACCGGTCACGTGATCTTTCTGCAAGTAGCATGTTTAAACGCCCTTCTTCTCTAATAAGCATATACTCTGATCCGGACCACTTCACATGGCTAGAATAATTATCCTTATTGCATCTTCATAACTAGAGGCACACAAAGCAGAAGGCGCTGCCAATATCAGTCGTCTTCCAGAGCGGAAACATGCCCTCACATCACTTTCATCTCTGCATGCGCCATGATTCATAATTCATTATTTGTAAGAATGAACGGGAAAAAACCCAACAAGTTATCTCAGCTGTGGAATTCGGCTGGGCATGAAATGCAACTACACATCAGCGTCTTGTGCATTAAGCAAGAAGGGGGAGGGATGTTTGTGCACCCACTCTTCCATACACAAACAAACAAACAATGACATAACTGATCACTTTAAAAATACTTGAGTTAGGTTTATGCATTTGAATATGTAATAAAAATAAACATTAGGAAACAATTGGATCCGGACAATGATTTATTTGAAAGGGATGCTAGGGACATGTGGACTGATGATGGGAAATAAAATGAGCAGTAAAGCAGTTTGACACTTCTCTAAAGACCAACACTGTTAGTTTAAAGGGAAAGTGCACCCAAAAATGAAAACTCTGTCATGATTCACTCCTCCTCAAGTTGTTCCAAACCTTTATATATTTCTTTGTTCTGTTGAACACAAAGAAAGACAAAAAATGGTAGACAAAGGTGCCCCAGAACTGTTCGTTTCTGTTAATTCTTCAAGATATAACAGAACAAAAAATGTATATAAAAATAGCTTACAATGGTAATCAATGGTGTCCCAGAAATCCTAGTTGCTGACATTCATCCACATATTTTTCTTTGCGTAAAACCACACTTAGTATTGTTTACAGGTTTGGAATAATTTGAGGATGAGTAATTCGTGACTCTTCATCCCTTAAACCTAAAACCAAGCAAACAAACATTGAAAGGAAATGCCTTTCCTGTAGCTCAGTGGTAAGAGAAAGGTTGTGGGTTCGATCCCAGAGGATTGCAGATACCCAAGTATAAATGTATAAGATAATTTAATGTAAGTCGCTTTGGATAAAAGCGTCTGCCAAATGCATAAATGTAAATGCAAACATAAGAAAAAGATAATTGGGCACCCTGATGAGTTTGGACTCAAAAGTGTCAGAAAACGTCAATAGTCCTTGTCCCCTTAGAATTTTAAACTAGTGTAACTTTCGGTTTTGGCCACTTTAAATGCTGATAGCAAACGTAAGACGTGGGTTGTTCAATAATTCAATGGAAACCTTTTTGTCCTTTTTCAGGTAGAGAAACATTAGTGGCACCCTTCACTTTTTCACTGAGGAACATTATTCTATTAGCAATATTCTGACTGTAAAAATGGCAGAACATGAGACTTTACATCTGTGACATCACACAGTAATATGAGTAATTGTTCAAGTTCCTATTGTCTAAAACTTCACATTTCTTAAATATGGAGAAGAAAAAAAAGCGCACAAACTCTTTGAAAAAGCACTTAATAAAGGTTCAGTCAGAGCCTGACACTCAAAACCACCATAAAAACTGTTCAAAACATTTTTGGAGGGAGCACTCATGGTACTGACAGTTAATGGTCAGAACGACAAAATGAAGCGGGAGATAAAAGACAAATCCGATTCCTTCATGCTTTCTGCACATAACTTTGTGACTTATAAGACCAGTCTGCTGTTTTTTGTTCTTTGCAGACTTTAAAACTGATTTTTAAAAGTATGCAAGTGTGACTTCAACGCTCTGTTAAAACTATCAATCCAATACCTGCAAAAACAACCCCGCACGGTTCCCCAGTCATCTCTCTGTGACCCAGGATAAATGTGCACCAATCTGTAATTCATTAACCTCTATCTCTCGCGCCGTACTGCGGTGCCAGCAACATCTGTCAGGAGCAATCTGACTCAAAGAAAGCCTCCTTCCGTCCAGCATCCATAAGCTATGCAAATTCCAGAAGGTGGAAGATGCACCGGAGGGAGCTGCAGTGCGGATGGGAAACGGAGGATGAAATTTACCTTAAGGACGCTGCCGAGATCCCACATATGTTGGCGGTCTGGGTAGAAGTCCCATGCGTGTGCGTGGCCCTCTCTCTTGCCCCGCTGTGATAAGCTGGACAGGAGAGTGAGCAATCAGTGATTAAATCGGTGTTTTAGCCCACGCCAGCTACCACCCGCCGCCCTGACCTCAGGGTCAGAGTCTGCAGCGGCTATCTGATCATGAACAAAATAGCTCTCGGCTGGTGGGGCTTCTGCTCTTGGGAATGTTTCGGCGGGGGTCAAAGGTGTCATCCATGCCTAGCCGTGGGGTGCTGATTCAGGAACAGCTGTGTGTGACACTCAACAGGAGCGAAAAAACTGTGATTAGCCCCTTACACTTGACCATGCTGACAAGCGACGCTGGCGATATCACAATCCCTCACACACACAGGGATTCATAAGAAGATTTATGCTGCTAATGTCAAAAAGTTCACACACACACACAGACAAACATGTAATGCTGATTTCACACAGCGTTTTCTTCCTCTAATTTGTCAGTGTTAATGGGAGAAGAAAGCTGCAATCATTGCACCTCGGTGTTGAAGCAACATGCTGATGACAGCCAAGGTCTTCTTCAGCGAGCTGATGGCCATGAAAGATGCAGTGAAGTGCACTCGACAACTTGAGGATTCACATTCCCTGATAGAGACAAGCATCTGTTCCGCACCAGAGCTGCAGCCCTACCGCAGCAAATGCACAATCATTCCCAAAATTTGCTTCAGATACTTGGGTACCACGATTTCTGTTGAAACTGCAACCAAAAATATGGATAACCTTCTTTTTAGGGAATCAGGAAAAGGAGTTCTATGAAAGAGTGTACGGGAGTTTTAGAAATATGCTTTGGTCAAATGTGGACACACTTCACTCAAAAACGAGTTCTTGGAGCTCAGTTCCTGGAACCGGTTGTATAAAGCACCTTAAAGTGAAATTGTGTGCCCTTAAATATAACTTAAGTTTTACTTAAGTTGTTCTCCTATTGTCTTTGGTAAAGAGAAATCACCCCTTAAGTGTCACACTAAAGGGAAACAATTAAGGTGCTTTTTGCAACCGGGGACTGAACCCCATTGACTACCGTAGTAGGAAAAGTGACAATGGTAGTGACAAGTGAGAATGGTTTGCTTTCCTACATTCATCAAAATATATTTGAATGTGTTCAACAGAAAAATAACGGTGGTAGTCAATGGTGGCCAAGAACTGTTTGGTTAGAAGCATTCTTCGAAATATCTTAATAATTTAAACCGGTTTGGAACATCTTGAGGGGGAGGAAATGATGACCGAATGGTTTGAGGGGGGGTCCTAAATGTGTTTAGATAAATTAAGAAGCTCCTAAAAGTGTCTTCCTACATTGCCACCTTTTAGGTACGTTGTACCGTAACATCTGCTTATTTAAGAAAAATGTTGAATGCGTTTCAAAATTCATGTTCAAGCCATATGTTCACCTAATAATGATATTGTGTCTCCTAAGCCAATGAGAAATGTTTGTGTCTTACAAACTCACTCAGACTTCGGTGATGGTCATGCTTATATACTATCAAATGGTCTGATATCAATATGTAGCGCATATTGCAAAATTTTTTTGTTTTTTTGAAGCCGTGTTGCAGACCCTGACACACATCTTAATTCGTCTTTGAACTCAAATGTCTTGTTTTAGAGTCACATCAGCACGACAACCTTGATTTATTTCTGAAACAAATGAGAATGAGAGAACGGTGCAAAATCTAAAATATTATCCCAAATAAAACAAAATACTGTAGAGTACTTTAGTAAACTGTAGGGGTGTAACAATATATTGCAGAATTGCAGTACAAAAATATTAAGATATGTATCGTAGTGCTTTTAAGATATGTATTTTTAAGATATGGCAATATATTTAATATATTTTTATGTTCACATTTTCTGTGTCAGATCTTTTCAGTTTACATTACGATTGTTGAACTAAACCTTGAATGATGTCAATTGTTTACCAAAATAACAATGGGAATTGCAAATAAATCTGTCAATTGAGTGTCAGTTTCTTATTTTTTAAATATTGTGACACAATTGCAAACTCAGTATCATATCGAATCTTGAGATGAGCGTATCCTTAAACCCCTAGTAAATGTTAGTACAATTCTTAGATATTAAATACTTAAAGTATTTTATATACTGAAGTATACAAGAGTAGTTCACTTGAGCTGATAAATTCACTATTGTTATTACAGCAGACTACTGTAGTTTATAGTAAACTGTTGTAATTACCACAGTATACTACAGTTTACTATAGTATACAAAATCACAATACAGCATTTTTCCATGTGTAAAACATTACTTCTGAATCATGTTTACTTTGTAGTTCACATACTATACTCAAAGATTTTCAGGCACGAGTGCTTCCCATCTACACAAGTGAATTATGCACCGCAGTTGTTTTCAACATTCCTGCATATTTTTGCTATCCAGAGTGCCGAAGACAAAAATAACCATTTAAATTATGAAGCACCATATGCCTGTAGACTCTATGGATTTCCCCACCGTCCCCAACGCAGCCACGGAGAGCTGTATAGCCATGCAATTAAACACCTTAATTATCAGACTGCCCTTTCACCATAATAAGATAAATGTTAAAATTAAAATGCAGATTCCAGCATTCGGTCGTTTCCCCCCGTCTAATTCAGTTCAGGTTCAGAATGGTTACCGTGGCAACGGGGATCCTTAAGAGAATAAGTAAGTGCCATTGATGAGAAAACAGAACTTACAAGGCAGGTTGAGTCATCTGGCACGGAGAGACGGAAGTAACAGGAAATATTTCAGACAACCAACATGTCAAAGAAAACGCTAAATTCAGGTTTAGGGTTTGAGGGAACAATTTTAGGGTAAACGTATGAAAGGTGACTTAAACAATCACGATGATTGTGCTCTTCATGCCTCTATGGAAAGATTATGTGTACATATCCGTTAGGGCAGTAAAAAATGCCCAAACAGCCCTAAAACTGAATAAGATATAAAGCCTTGTTTTCAAAGTTTATTTCTTGGCTTGTATTTATTCCTTAAAATTGCCAACAGGGTCAATAAACCTCAGTGTATTCCATGTACCAATAGAAGAATACACATTATTTTATATATATTCTCTTGAATTAATTCTTGTTGATGCAATCTGGCTTGGAGTAAACTCGTCTTCTGATAAAAATGCCGTCTACGAGCGATGAAAGACGCTTTGTTTGGTTTGTGTTAAATAGAACTTCTGAAGCACAAGCGCAACAATAAATGCTGCAACATTTTATATGAGTTAGTGGTTTAATGTCGGCTACATTTAAAATGAATGACTTTCCAATATTCGCACTCTTCCTCAGGGAGAGAAGTGCAGTTGATATCTACGGGTTTAAATAAAGAAATAGATTGTCTCATTGTACCGGAGGGTGAAAAGGGGAAAAAAGATTTCTGGTTGTTTGTTGACTCATAGGCTTACTGGACGACTCGCAGTCAATTAGAATTAGTGTTGGAATGAGGCATTACATGTACCTGCTATAGTTAAATTGTCTCTTTGGCTCTTTGGAGAAGAACCTGATCCAGGGAAAGCCAATACCGAAGCAGACTAACAGAGTGAAGTGTGTGTTTCTGCTGGGAGCCGGTGGAGAGGGTGAGCGTCTGATTCAATCACAAGCAAACATGCTGATTACCAAGATCACAGTCTCTCTCACCGTGGACTCCTCGAGAAGAATCACTGAGATGCATCTCAGGACTGCTGCCAAAATCCACAGGTAGTCAGTACAATAGAGGACCTCACTAAGTCTCTTTGACTCCGGGCTTGGGGCAACATAAGACTAATAAATATATAATAAAATACAATATAAAAGAATACGTAAGACATTATTTACAGGCAGCTGGTTGTTGATCCAAGAATCAACCTCGACAGTGATCACGACCCGACGTGCATTATCCCGCTTATTACACGACTACTTACCACATTAGTTATTGAACATTAAATATTGATTTGAAAACATGGTTAACGAATGCAGACCTTTCACCAGAAAAACCTGTGTACTTTGGGTTTTAAGGTAAATCAGCGTTTAAATGCCACAGAAACACACAATTTCGTTTAGCCATTTTTAAATATAATTATCATATATTTTACTAAAAAACATTTGTATTTTTAGATTTCGTGTAATATTAATCTGTTGCTGTCAAAATGATTTGCAGCAACTCTGATTACCCTTTGATATTAGTTTTAAGCGGTTGTTTTCTGGGAATACCAGACCTTGGAATGTCGCAAGTATTCCAGAGTGCGTTGTAAAATAAAATAAAAAAATATCAATTTTATTGGGCAATTTTGATTTGGGAATAATATATTAAAAGATTAAAATGTAATATTATATATTCATCATTAGGTAACAATGTATACCCAACTCACAGATGAAATGCTGTCTCAGAGACTTCAGACCGGACAAGTTTTACAAAGCTTTACATGAAAGACTTTGAGATAAACTGTGTTTTGTTTCCTGATATACGGCTGCAGAAAGATGAATTAAAGAACACGGTGTGAATTAAAAACTTCTCTTTTGATCCTGAATAAAAAGCAAAACACATTTTCTTCAACCACCTCTTAAGAAAATGAACTCAGGCTCCGGTCCAAAGTGCACAACAAATTCAATACCCTAAAAACACTCAGCAGGAAATGCATCTTGTATTGATGTCTCCTCGACAGAACAAAACATTTGCTTATAATTGATTTTATCAACAAACTTTCTCAAATTTCAAAAAACTAATAAAAAAGATACCGCATTTTCTATGTCATCAAATAAAGTTGCAGTCCTTTGGAAACCTTTGATGTCTAAATTCACTGTTTTCAGGAAAACGCTATATATTCTAAATGATTACATACTGTGGTTTCAAAATTGACAAGCAATATTTCATACTATTGATTGTTAGATATTTGCAAAACCCAGTGACAAACATAAAGGGTGACTAGTAATAATGATTTATGACAAAAAAATCACGAAATAATGAGATACAAGGGTTCAGAAAGACAGCAATGAAATATTATATATCACAAGACTGCAAAACCCATAACATTAAGCCATTTCATTTACTGAAACCCCCAAAAAACTTGACAGCCGCAATAACCATTCACCACCATCCTATGACAAAGACCATCTTGAATATTGTGTTATAAATAACTGCTTTTGTGTTCCCTAGAACAAAGACAGTCTTAAAACGGATCTGGAGAGACTGTGTAATGATGACAGATTTTTCATTTTGGTGGGAACTATTCCTTTAAAGTATGTTCGGGAGCATGCCACCACCTGTTTGCCTCAATCCTGCTTTTTGCTAGTGGAAAAAATGATTTTGGGGTAAATTGTCTCACGCTTCCTGTCGTCTGAAAAATGAGGCAGCGAGATGGAAGCCAGGAAAAAGAGGGGCTGCTCAGGTGGGATGTTTCTATTGATTCTTTATGTGGGGACAATTTCCTGAGTGCCTCTGATTTGTCTGTCACATCCCATTATGACTTGTGTGCTTTGAGTTCCTCTTTCCTCCATGATACTGCACAGGGTGTCACCGGTCTTTACGGGCCGGTATGGAGGGAACGTATTGAATTCTGTGCAGTGTGGTTATTATTTTCTTTCGAACTTGATTTACCCGTCTGGGCGAATTTCTGAAAGTAAAACTGAAATGCTGTAATCAAGTTACCCATTGTAAAAGTGTTTCAGTCATTGCGATGGTGGCAGGGGGTGTCTAGATGTTGGACATCTTACTGTGCCTCGGTCTAGACGCTCTAGGCAATCATGATAAGGGAAAATTGTTGTACATAAAACAATCAGAAGCAGAAAGACTTTTAGCGTCTCCTTTAAAGATAACAGAAATGATTACTTTCATTACTGAAATGGTAAATGGATATATATGTTTCACAGCAATCAGCAAATAATGCCAAAAATGGATGTTTGTCTTTAAACACAACAATCAGGAGTCTATCCATACCAATGAGAAAAAAACAAGAAATGTCTTTTCTGCCCTTGGCTTACTCTTTGAGGATTTCTAATGCCATATTCTTTATAAAGCTGCTTTAGTACAACTTGGATTACAAAAGGAAATATCCAAACAAACCGAATATAAAAACAGAGCTAGTACTGTATATATTGCATAACACACAATATATGGCATAAGTCAAATGGATAGTTCACCCAAAAAATTAAAATTCTGTCATCATTTACTCACCCTATTGTCATTTCAAATCTGTATGACTTTCCTACTTCCGCAAACCACAAAAGTAGATATTTTGAAGAAAGTTGGTAGCCGATCAGCTATGGCGCCCATTCACTTCTACTGCATGGACACAAAACCAATGCAAGTGAATGGGTGCCAGGTAACAACATTTTTTTGTGTTCTGCAGAGGAAAGAAAGTCAAACAGGTTTGAATTGAGGAGAGGGTGTGTAAACCATCACATTTTTGGGTGAATTGTAACTTTAATGTAGTTTCAATACAATAACCTTTCCGTCAAGCGTGATTTGCAACATTATCGGAAAACCTGACCATTTCTGTGCCTCTTTTCATGCAACTTTTGACACATTTAATTCAATTGTACATACTGAGCCCAAGAGCCAAATCACATCAGCCAGAACTTCCCCAGGAAACCCCAACCGCTTCTACACAGCATGTCACACTCACAACAAACACCGGCCCATGTCACGTCACCTTTTTGTAATTGAACATGAACGGCCCTAAAACACCTACACTTTACAGCATTGATCCAAGCAGATTGGAAAAACAAAGCCGAACACGTCCTGCATTGCTGCCATTTTTCCATTTGCATTTCACAGAAGAACACCACTGAATGAAGATACATGTCATAAACATTGATGATACGGCTTTCATGTTCCAGTTTCCATTTCATCAAAGATGATTCTAATAGATAATGCCAAGGTTACTTGTGATAGCAATCAAAGGAAGTGTAATTGTGAAAGCTAGAAGAGACTGCTTATGCGTTGGGTGGAAATGAAATTAGCATTAGTTAGCATAATCGCATGGGAACAAAGAGAAATGATCATTTCCTTTAAAAACGACGGGTTGGAGAACAACCAAACGCCTTGAAAAATTATTACAAAAATAACAGAGACCAAGGTCAGTGTAACTGCACAGCGTCTTTTTTTTGTATAGTTTTTTTCCCGGTGGGGAAACTCTCTGATTTAAAGTTAGTCAATATAAGTCACACAAAGAGATGGCGTTTCAATGCCAAGTCAAATCAACCTGCTGAGCTCTGCCCTGAATATTGTGTTTCGAACACTTATATCCAAATGAGACAGACCGTCTAGGAAGTCAATTAAAGTGAAGTAATTAAAATGTATTCAGGGCAAAAACACATCCGAAGCTGACTACAGAAATTCACAGCAAGTGCTGACCTTAAAAACGTTTGAAATCCATTCAGAAATGAAATGCTGGTGAAAGGCTTAGTGGCATCTTGACGCCAAAGTGCAACAGCACTCTTTGATTTAGACTACTCAAAGACTAAAGCTGTTAAAATGTTCACAAACCTCAAATAAAAAAGGAACATTTACAGGGTTCCTACAGTGCACAGCCTATTCCAAAGATACACGCTTTGATTACAACGTATGTGATGCACACATTCAGAAGTGGCATTTTAATTGCCAATTCCGCTGATAGAGAGTTTAACAACATTCACAGCGACTGAAATTATAAGTGCCTTTTCAATTTCACAATCAGGATATGACAGTCACAACCACAATTTCAATTGTAATTTCTTAATTGAGACCCAATTGAATTTTCACTTTCAATACGAGTGCAGGACATTGCGCGTATCGTGCGTCTCTCGTTATGCGGTCATCTCCATTTGCACTCAAATCCACAGCAGTAAAACACAAAATAAGCGAATAGTGTTGGGGGAAAATAATGACTTGGTTCTTGACCCCCTTCGGCGATTGTGAGCCTTCAACGCCATGTCCCACGGTGACTGTAGAGTACTGTTTTACTCAGGTAAGGTTATGTCAGCCTGTGTTCATCACATCTCCCCGGACACTCAACCCTTCATATCGTCCTTGAGAAAGACGCTCATCTCTGCTGTTTGTCCTATCACATCACTGTTTATGGCTGAAACATTCATAATAGGCCACTTAATCTCATTGCCCATTCAGTTTTCCCATCTCTCTTGCTCTCTGGGAATGCATTTATTTGTGAGCCCATGCTTGTTTCTTACATTATAATGAGGAGGAAAATAACCCCCTTCCATTCTATTGCTTTATTTGTCTAATGAATTTAAATTTGTTTGCTTTCAGTCGTTCATAACAGTGTGCGGTTGCATCCTGTGGAATTTCAAGACTGAATTATTTATGGTCTTATTATATCTTAAGAATTAAACTTCAACACGCGTTGAAGAAAACTTTGATGTTTCCAACCACACAAACACGAATGTTTTGTATGTAACAGGTTTTTTGCCTATTTGGTGGATGCTTTTGTCCAAGCGACTCGCACATTTTTCATCACTATGCAGGTTCCCTTTAAATTGAGCTACTGGATTAAAAACACATTGTTGATACAAATATGTGCATCTTTAAAACAAAAGTATGAATAACTAAATTCTGACGAAATTGTCAGATTCCAAGGCAACGATATTGTATCTATATAAGCATTACAATAAAGACACAAATAAAAAAAATACAATTCTTCTATCAAAATGTGTTGTTGTTCTTTTTACAATACATTTTAAAACAGTTACTGTCATAACTTTAACTCCCATTTCTTCTCTCTAAAGTTATATGTGAAAAAGTGACAAAGACAAATTTTTGCTTTATAGAGAGAAAAACAATGCAATAGTCTAGCAATCATATTTCTTCTGCGTAAGTGTCAAACTTGAAACAGGAGGTTCATCTGCTTTCCATAAATTCTCTATTTTCCCGGATGCATGACAAAAACTTTCATTCAGAATTATATCAGCACCCGGCGCATGTCACTATTATCATTACAAAGTGTCTGAGGCAACCATGAATTATCCAGCTAAAGGCTCAAACTCATCCACCGTCCATACGAATCAGTTCAGCTCATTTCACACATGGAACGACTTATTGTGAGCTCTTCACATAAAATCGGAATCAAATGCATGTTAGACGGACTCAGGCCGACAAATATTTTTTGATCAGCTAAATAACTTTGTGTTGTACAGCGCTTTAAGAGTCCATGAACTGAATCCACGTCACAGGCCACAAAGACAAATCTGAGCTACTCCACGAGCATTACGTGCTATATAACTGTGCCAAATAGATGCGGAAGGTTCTCCCGAGAGACACCGGAGAACTAAGCTCCCAGTAATGTGAAACGGAGTATGTGCTCATTATTTCGGTTTCAGATAAATAGAGGTAAATGAATATTAATGGAGAACTTATCATGAGCCTTCAATAATGTGGGCCAAATTTCTTCCAATGTTGAGAATTTCAAAAATCGAAGTAATTAAAATAGTGTAACGTTCTGTTGAAATAGTTCTTTAGCTCCACCCATTGCGAAAGTGTGTCAATAAACAAACCACCAATGCAAACTCTTTACACACATACAAGGCATGTTCAAATAATGATCCCTTAATAAAAAAGCAATACCGCTTGTTCTTCAGTTTCTAAAGCTCAACATAATTTCTGTGACAAACTATTAATTAGTAATAAGTCATTTGACATGCTAAATAACTCGCACAGTGTAGATTTTGCTGCCTGACATTTTAAATGAAGGTTATATTTAATCGTGCTTCAACTAAAACACACAAAACCTTCACTCCTTACCTGGTTGAATTGAAAGAAATTAGGGCTGTCAAAAGATTATTCACGCCTAATCATATGCAAAATACATAAATTATCTAAAATAAAACTTTCAACAACACAGTCTCAAGGGAATTTGTGAAATAGTCACAAACTGTAATCAAATAATTTCCCCTTTTTTCGTGTCAGTCTGCGCCAAACATTTTTTATGTCAATCTTAAGTATTTTAATACGCAATATTTATCAAATGTATAAATATATATCAATGCAATCTGATGGAAATCATACGTATTTTACAAGGTGGCTCATTCGTGTGAAATTCAATTTCCGACCATCTTATTGGTCTGTTTTGTTATGATTAGTAACCATTTAGCCATTTATAGCCATATTTCGTTGCTTTGACACCTCATGAAACTTGCTTTTTTAGCAAAGTTAGCCTTTGCGGTTGTGTTTTTAGAGTTTGGGGTGAGGTAAGGTAGGGTGGGCAACCAACTCGTAAGATATTTACGACTTCTTTTTTTATCTGGTTATAAACATACAGTATAAATGTATATACACACGCGGTCTGTGTAAAGTAATGCTGGTGACACAAAAGAAAGTTGTGCTGAGTGACATGAAATAATGGGGAAATGCATGTCCAGGAACACAAATTAATAGATTCCAAATTTCGTGCCTATACAACGATCTGCCTTGGGACCGGGATGGTATATTACATAACAGGCTACTGCCATTATAATGGTCTGTCTGTCTGTCATCAAATATTAAAGTTATAAGATAGATCTTTTCCTGTAGCTCAATTAATAGCACAGAGCATTAGCAGCATAAAGGTTGTAGGCTAAATCCCTTTGAACATACCTGCAAAAGAATGTATATATCTTGAAAAGCACGGTAATGGGTGTTGAACAAAAGCATCTGCCAAATGCATTTAAAGAAAGTGTAGGTTTAATGTCATGGCATTACAATCAATATGCTGTGCAGATCCATCGGACAATCTCCATGTTTCTTAAAAGATTTAAGCAAAACATCCAACGTTCTGGACTGTTTAGGTCTCTGCTCCACTAAATGAAGTTAATAAGAAGGGTTAATAATGTGCTGTAATGAAGGTAGTTACAAAGATCCAAGGATATGACCTCCCAGCTTCCAAACGGGGAATTTTGTTAAGTAAGGATGTACATTTGATGCTATTTTCTGCAGGTTCAGTTCCCGTTGTTATCTGCATTCCCTCCTAATAAGACAGTGACAAACGCTGGGTCATAATGGCCCATGAATGGGGTCAGACACAAGCATAATGAATCAATGAATGTTTTAAAACACTTCAGCTTAATGTGTCACAGGAGAACCCCACACAAAGACTCCACAGAGAGCCATTCTGACCATGACTATTGATGTGACAATTAGCCGCTAACGCTAATTCATTTCTCTACAGCTATTTGATTTATATACTTATTATAGTCTAGACGGCTTGTAAAAGTTGACTTGATATTTTCAGTTCTTCTCATTTACTTGTGAATTTACTTGTACAAACTTGTGAAATCGATGCTGTCTTAAAACAAAGTGGGACAGATCAAACAATAATTAATAAAGAATAATGTGCATGGTCATTTTTTAGTTAAACTTCTTACATAAACTGCCATGCTGGTGATATAATATTTAATGAGAATATTAGTTTATATCAATATGTATTTACGTTTGTGGTTATTTTAGAGTAAAATCACAGACGGAGATCAAGTCAATCATAATTATAGCATAATGATCATTTTATATGAATGTTTAATAACCCGTCTGACTTTAATAACTAAGAAATCTAATATCACTTCTGTGTTATTTATTTCTACAATTATCAGTAACGTACAATGCTCAAAAATCTCTGACAAAAATAAAAAACCTGTTAGAAAGGTACATCCAAAAACAGCTAATATCAACAGTGAACATGAAGTCTCTAAAAAATGCTTCAAATCAGCAACAGCCAAAAACAGAGTCTCAAGTGTCCATCTCTCACCACTTCTGCTTATTGATGACCCGGCCGCCGTGCTTCAAAGCTGATTGGATGACCATTTCAAAGCGTATCCAATCAAAACCCATCAATTTCCCCATGCATGAGTGCATCATTTTGATGATGATGCTAGTAACAGGACCATATGGTCATTCTGCAGTCAGGGACCTCCCAGGAAATCAAAGCATCTACGCTCTTGCCAACATTTGTGGAGAGTAACTGACTGGCAGGGCAAGGATAACCGCAGAAGATTATTTTGGATATGCAAAATTAAATAATTTGCATAAATATTGCTCGCCTGTCAATGTTAATTTAATACCGCAATGGCATCCTGCTTGTTATAAAGATGTGAATGAAATTTGATTGCTTTCAGCTATTCAAAAAATCCTCAATATTCTCAAAAACAGGATATTTTAAATACGTCATGTCAAATCTATCTTCTGTTTACTTATTAATAAACACTTATGAAAACATTTCACAATTGGAGCCTTGAGATTTCTTCTCTTTGTCTGTCATTTTTACAACCTCAAACCTGATTTGACTTTGTAAACAGCTGATCTACAAACCCAATATCTACAAAGCCGTTTGGCCCTGGGCTACGATTCCTTTGTGTAAAATGACAAAGTGGAGCCCAATTCAATTTGTAATTTTGCAGATCATAATACAGCAACATTGAAATCAAAACACACCGATTTACGGCTGATCTGTTTAACAGGGGAAATTATTTTCAAATAGTCAAAAAGCCACTAACCTGTATTAGTCAGATAAGCAGTAAATAACCTAAATCGCTTCAAACAGATTACAACAAAAAGGCCGCTCAGGCTATCCAATGGTTTTTTTTTTGCTTAAGAGCTTGTAAAAGAAGTACTATTTGTCATAGTGCGGTCTAATGCTCGTAAATTTGCTTTCTATTTTGTCGTCTGTCATCCAACACCAACTAGACATTCACAAATTATGGACAGCTGCTGCACTTTCCTCCCTTTGAGAGGCTAGAACAATCCTGCGGATGACATGCAAAATAAACATTTTATGGTGCGTGTATGTATACACAATACTGCAGAACCCAAGATCCGCTAAAACCACAAGCATCCAACAAGCTGGTCCTTCGACCTCAAAAGACTTTCCATCCCTCTGCAGATTCTTTTGATAATATTGTTTCCCATTTGCCATTATCACCACTACAGGAACATCTCGCATTGCATACAAATATAACGCTAGCTCTAGTATGTCTGAAAAGATTCTGGGCATCGGAGGGACACTCTGCTATCCCATAAGACCACAGGACTCCCTATGATCGTGATTTCTGTAAAAGTAATTTCATCAAGTGGAGAAAGCGAAGACAGTGAAGGTGTAAGTGTGATTTTTTTCCTAGTATTAAAGATGTAAAAGAAATGCTGGCTTTGCAAAAAAGCAGCATTGTGTATGATTTGTGCACCGCAGAGGCTTTGCATCCCTTGATAAATGCTAAACAGCCCTCCCTCCTACATCTGTGCCTTACACACTCTTAAAGTCACACATCCCTTGATATCAATATTGCGCTTATTTACTTTTTATTGCATATTATTGGTTTTATAATTAATAAATTATTTAAACATGTTTTTCTTAAAATCTTATGAATTCTGCAAAACTTTTTTTTAAGAAAGGAGACTTTCAGAAAGTTGAAATCAACAGCCACGACAATTGTGATTGCCACTTCGCAATGACTTTTCAAATAAACAGCTTTTGCTATAAAAGCAAAATACCCCTCAAACAGAGCTATAATATACGCCCTCGTGAATATAAAACTATGCAGAAAATGACAAGAATTCAAGATGGCCTCCAAATTGAAGAACTGAGATCAAAGAAAACAAAAGGCTGCACTATACAGTTAAAAACGCAGAGGGTTTTAATGGCCCCGGGCATCAATAAAGAGCCCTCGTTCTCGTAAACGGGCAATTCGATAGGATGTTATCCTGATGATTCTTTTATATATAACAGTAAAATCAAGAAGGTTTGTCCAAGACAAATTTCTGTGAGGACCGATAGAAATAACTAAAACAAAGTCTACCAATAAACCATCCATCAGCACAGCTTTAATCCTGTTTTAAGCACAGCAACAGAGGGCTCTTTTTTTCAGTAGGCATGCATCGCCCTTATAGAACTTCACCCCATCCTTTAAACCTAATTACATCACGTAGAACTAATCCTGGAAGTACTTAGCATTTTCAATGTCTACATGTGACGTATACAAATGTACGTATACATTTATACATAAAATATGCAAATAATCAGTTTCATTTTATACATTTAATACTAAGGTTGGTTTTGCAAGTCATTCGCCATCTATGTTTAAAACTGTACTTATTTTTACATGGATTGAAGTTAAAATACATTACACTGACATTTCCCACAAAATAATAACCCAAATAATTTCCCTGTTGTTTACAGAATATATCGCTTTTCACAATTCTGCATTGTTGCAAAGCAGCTTTACATACATTTAGGAAGCGGTTACTATAATAAAGAAAAATAAATATGAAAAAATAAATAAAACCAGAATGCATGGTATTATAATAAACAATATTATATAAATGATTGTTATGCTTACAGTTGTGAAGCGGTAAAGGTAGCAGGGCAGTTTTGAACACAGATTTTTGATGTACTTGTAACTTTTTTGGGTTAAAAATAAGCCCAAAATTTTGTAAATATCAGCTTTAAGGAAAGTTCTGGACTTTCTTTCAAAGGGAGAGGAAAAAGGCCAGATTATGCTGTGATGAAATTTACAGTAACTATATCCTAATAACATCCTTTACGTAGAAAAACACCCAAAAATCCTCACTTACATGTATCCCTTTAACACAGAATTATGGCTGCATGATATTGAACAAAATGTGATAAGAAAATAACTTGCTAACAAGTTCAACATGAAATATAATAATGCTTTCAGTTTGTAAAATCAATTTGAACTATATAAAATATATTAATATACTGCGATTTGAAATATTTTTATAATTTCAATATATTCTGCAACTCTAGACAGAATAAACAAGAATGCTGTTATAATGCCAGCCATCACGATTACATAATAGTTGTAGGTCTACAGGCATTTTATGTTCCAGTTTTTAGCTCATATTTGTTATGACCGTCAATTTGTTACGATGTGGTTTGCTTTGATCTTCGTCTTTGGTAAATAAACAATTTAGATCATCAGAATAACACAGAGTTTGACCCCAACAGCCCCATTGAAATCTATTAACAAAACAAATCGACCTCAGGATGCAAAACACCAAACACTCAAGTCCGAAAATGCCAAAAATGATCTCTGCATTTTATGTTTCAGTTTCAAACTCTGGTTTGTTTAGACCAGCATTTTGTTACGATGTGGTTTGCTTTGATCATCTACATTGGTAAATAAACTGTTTAGATAATTAGAATAACACAGAGTTTGATCCCAGCTGCCCCATTGAAATCTCTTAACAAAACAAATCGACCTCAGGATGCAAAACACAAGTCAGAAAATGCTAAAAATCATCTTGCCTGAATCCTTCTCAATTGTTACCATTCCCGTTTCTCCCCAAATCTGACATTTTGCATTCCAGCGGGTGGATATTATCACATGTACATGACTCAGCACAAACTGACAAACTGTGGACGTGCACTTCATTAGCATCAGCCGAATTCCCGCTCCGGTGCCCAGGGCCTGACAAGGGTCATTCGCACATAGTGACAGATCAGTACCCACACAGATCCGAATGCAGGAGCCCTGGACCCTGCAGTGCAGTCAGACAAGTTTCTTCTTCAGAAGCGGTCAGGCAAAAGAGCAAACGGACACTGGCGTCTGAGGGCGAAGGAGCGGGAGACAGAGAGTAATGAGGAAAAGCCCCGAGATGTTGCTCATCATCTCCACCAGGGCTTCATTTGTGACTAATTTGGGAGGCGCCATTCAGAGCGTCTGACTTTGAGCTATCACATCATGTGTCTCTGCGCCTGGAGAGGAGAAGATATCGAGATAAAGAGAAGAGAAAGCAGTTGCTCATAATGGGAATGTAGGATGGCTCAGCATGGCCCATGTATGGCCACCGCACGCAGGAAGCACTATGAAGATCGATACTTGAAAGATTACACATTATGAGACCATGTTTCTCTGATTCAACAATAACCCCCTGCCATGTGTAATACCAATAGGCCTATTAACAACATTACAGGAATACAAAAATCACATTCTAATGGCATGAAATTATAGACAGCTAACATATCATTATAAATTTTGCTTTAAACTATCAAGCAACCATGTCATGCTTGAATGTTGTAGGTGGCAGTCTTTATTATACGCTACCTTCAAGCACAAAGTTATGCTCAGCATTCCAATTTCTCAGCCGCAGTTTCAAGGACAACAGTGACATTTCTACAAAAATCCGAAGCTTGAAAGGGATAGTTCACCCGAAAATGAAATTCTGTCATAATTTCCTCAGCTTCATGTCATTTCAAATGTGTATGACTTTCTATCTTCTGCAGAACACAAAAGAAGATATTTTGAAGAATGTTGGTAACCAAACAACGATGCATTGGTTTTGTGTCCATACAACAGAAGTAAATGAGTACCGCCATTGTTCAGTTACCCACATTCTTCAAAAAATCGTCTTTTGTGTTCTGCAGAAGAAAGAAATTCATACGGGTTTGAAATTACATGACGGTGAATAAATGAAGACAGAATTTTCCCTTTTGGGTGAACTATCCCTTTAAATCAAGATACATTTTTTTGAGAATCAGATATTGTTTTCTCATAAATGATCAAAATGAAGTTAGTTTATGCATATAACAAGAAAAAATATCTAATATGATGAGATTTCTTTCAGCGATGCTTATCTGTGACTGACTTTGATGTAAAACCTTTGACATTTGCCATGTTTCTTTTTAATAAGATCCGCAATCTGGAGTACAAAAAAAACGATTTACTTCGCTGGTATTAAAACGTTTAACACTTTTTAAAAACTTTAAAAGCCTCTCCTCTCATTAGCTGTATCTTCACTCAAATGACGCTGCAGCCATTTCAACTCAGACCTGTTTATTGCAATTACAGAGTTAATTTAACAGAACTACACAAACCTGCTTAAAGGTCACGCTAAACAAGCCCCCCATCTCCAATCACACACAGAATCGTAAATCCAAACAGTTACGGCAATATCACCACGATCGGCTAATGCCCGCTCAAGTGCATTTAATGTGCACCACCATCATAATTATCCATTATGCAAGTCTAATATGTTTTTACATTTCAAAACACTTTCGTTCTCCGCGAGGCAGCTTTCAAACACTGTTATCATAAAGTATAATCAAGCTCATGTTTTGCTGGCTAGCTTCACATGATCCTGCGAAGAGCGATGAACCGGAAAAACACTTTTTTTCACGATCCTCTCGTCGGTGTGTTCAAAGACCACACTTTGTTGCCATGCACACAAGCAGGCGTGAGGGATATCAAAGACGGCCATTTATTTTGGCCCCTCTCCTCACAGATCTTGTATTGTTGCCGTTGTTTGAAGGCTTGCAACGTTGAATGCTCATCCGGGAGAGCGGGGGCTTCATTCTGACACCACAGCACGGCCGTGTGTTCTTTTAAACCAGCGATAGCAATCCACTAAAGCCGCCAGGGCTATAAATAGGAACTTTCGGCGTAATCTTTTGCGAAAAAATAAGCTGATGCATATAAGCGTCTCTAAACATGCAGCTAGTTGACATGTTTAGAAAAAGTTGAATGTCTGCTGCGGTACTATGGTGAACAGCAATGTTCTAGTACGAAACAACTTTCTTGAGGGAATGTTTTATGGCCTGTTGGATCATTTTAACACACTGCAATTCGTGACTATGAACAAATTCACATTTGTTGATTTTATATATTTTACTATCTTTTTTCCTGTAGTTAAGTTAAGGAGCGGTGCTTCATTCCGGCTTTATTTTCTTATTATTGCATGTTTTTTTTTTGTCTGATCATACAAATTCATACACAATTAAAAAAAAATTCAACCCAGCGTTGGGTCAAAAATGGACAAATCCAACTGTTGGGTTAAATTAAGATGGTTTATATTTGACCCCGACATTTGATCACAAAACTGGGTTAAAATAACCCATCGTTTTTTAGATTGTAGGATTTTTTTAATTCATCATCTTATATAGTTTAAATTGTCCAACCTGATCTGACTGGAAGATTTTATACACAAAGGACAATGATATTAAAAGGACAGTTCACACAAAAAGAAAATTCTGTTATTATTTACTCATCCTCTTGTTATTTCAAACCTGTATGACTTTCTTTCTTCCGCAAATTAGAAAAGATATTTGGAAGAATGTTGGAAATCGAACAGCACCCGCACCCGTTCGCTTCTATTGTATGGACACAAAACCAAGCGTAGTCACTATTCGGCTACCAGCATTCTTCAAAATATCTTCTTTCGTGTTCTGTGGAGGGAATGAAGTCAAATAGGTTTGAAATGACAAGAGGGTGAGTAAATGATGAGAGAATTTTTATATTTGGGTGAACTTTCACTTTAAAAAAAGAGAAAAAATGTATCAATAATTTCATATTAATTTTAGACTTGATTCACATTCAACACATTACACATTGTACTATAAAAAATGAGCTTGTTTCAGCTAGAAGCTCATAAATGGAATATGACATAAAGCTAATTCGAAGAGGAATGAGAAAGGAAATTAAGGCCCTACTTAACTGAACTGAACCTTGATCATTCCAAAGCACCGTGTTACACTTGATCGGAAAAACTGCCACTTTCTCCCCGGGGGGTTATTATTTTCAGCGCGTAAAAACGCATTGCCCATGGAGGGTTTCTCCCTTGCTCTCCTGCTCACTCTCTCCACCTCATTATTCATTATTTTTGAATGGCTGTGCTGGAATTGAAGTGAGACTGTCAGCATCCGTTTCCAGCCAAGCATCTCTGAGAGCTTTTATCCTTTCACAGTATGCTGGGTCATCCCTGCCTCCAGTTGATCTCTATCTTGTGCCAGTTGCAAAATGTTACAGATGCTAATTAGCTGTAATGTCTGTGACCCCGAAACAAGTCCATAATGCATCATCTGAGAATGATCCGTGTCTGCTAGTATTTTGCCTTGCTATTAAATTCCTTCAAAGGCTGCCAGAATCCGTATTGAGAGGAAGCCGGGTAGCTGACGGGCATGTGACAGGACACTTGTCATTGATGGAGGCTGACAGCAGCATTACAATTAGATTTAAGCCAGAAGGTTGCCAGGTGTGTAAACTAGGTTAGAAGGACCCCCCTCGCTGCAAAATGTGTCTTGTGCGTTATCTATGCCTCAATAAGTGGAAATTCATATGATAAATTGTCTTTTTATTGCCTCCTGGATACACAAAGCTCTCTTTATTTTTCAATGGGAAACTCTCTGAATATCAAAAGGCTGAAACACACGTTAAATTATATTAAAGATAAAACAGACTACAGAAAAAATACTCCCCTTTCTACCAAGAAAAATCCAGGCGTATCAAACAAGAAAATAAAACACATCATCAAGTAAGATTTGTAATGTTTAGTCGACACAGATCTTAACCGAACAAAGAAATAGCAGTAGAAATCAATAGCAGAATGAACTTCATCCGTGTTGTTTAATAAGGAAATGTGAAGGAATACAGGAGGGCATCATAAAGACATAATTAAGATATAATAAGATATAATTAAGCTGTGAAATGATCTCCGGCGTTAAAGGCCTGCAGCTGTCTGGTTCATACTCACCCTCCTTGGACGGGCGCCGCACTTCCGCGCTCAGATTGCACACCTGCGCCGAGCGCACCTGAGGAGTCAGGCATCCTTCGGTTTGAGGATTTAAAGGCAACACCACGTTACTGAGCATCAGCACGCTTTCAGATTCCCCGTCGCCTAAATGCTGCGGACACGAGCATTTGGTGTAGACTATTCCACACGACTCGTCTTTGCACCACGTGCACAACACCTGACATCCAAACTGACTGGGGCTCGCCTTGTTCAAAACCACAAACTCCACCACCGACCTTTCCTCTTCATCCATCTTCTTCGTCGGCAATCCATTGTAATCGTATGGAAACGCCCTCCGGAGCTGCACGAAATTCTTGTCGTAATGCAAAAACACGTGAATATTATTGGCGTCGTCGCAAAGGTGCACGATGGACTCGTTGATCCTCAACAGCTCGTTGATCTTCTCATGAGAGAAGTGATCGAACTGGTAAGCCAAAAGGGAGAATTCAGAGCAGCTTATTTCTTGTTTGTAAAGTTTTAGGTAGATGCTGTATTTGGTGGGATCAGGGTTCTCCAACGTCCACGTGCAGTTTGTGAAGTTCTTGGGGAACATTTCACTCATTGAGTAAGATCCATAGATAACTCCTTTCACCAGTGTGGAACACCAGAAATCTTGGCCGCCAGTATATCCAAACATAACCAGGAGATAGGTGGAAAATATATAAATCAACAGATTACGAATAGCCTTCATCCTATGTCATTTGGCCTGCAAGATAAACACAAAACACTTTTATTGTTAGTATCATGTGTATGTTTAAATTCATACTGTGTTCGTCCATGAATCTAATACACATTAATTGTTAGTATATGTGTGTCCGTTGCATAGTGTGTTCATTCATGAATCTAAAACACTAGAGTATTGGGATGCCACATTTTAATAAACAAGTTTATTTATTCTAGTAATTCCAATCAAAACATATTACATTCTATATCATACAATATCATATTAAAGAATTTTGTTTCCATCTTTGTTGCAACAGTTTTGAAAGGGCCTTATTCTATTCCAAATAGACTGAATGAGGAGTTTGGGTGATGAGTGTTTGGCTCAGTTTGGTTCAGATATGAGCTTTACGCAGACCAGTCAGGTTCTTCCACACTAGAATGAATCAAACATATTTTTCATGTTGCGCAGATAATTGCTACAAAATTAGAAGCACAATTCTCTAGAATATCATTATACGCTCTGACATTAAGATTTGTGCTCATAGAAAAGACTAAATTAGTCAAAGCTGTTCGTTTGAAGTGGGCATCCCATTACTTTTGTCCATGTATTGTTTGCACTCATCAAGCTTTACACAAAACAGACTCACCTGTGATGTTCATTTGCGCTGCCTACTGACACCATAAATTACATACAAGTCATCGTGCAACGTGCGTCTCAACGTTATATTGCATCTTCGGGTCAAATGATTCTGTATGTAACACATTTCGGATAAACATTGCCACCTTGTGGTGTTTCATAAATTGGGGGTAATAACTTTGGACATCTGCGCTGGCGGGATAAAACAACATCATAATATTCGGTGATCAAATGATAATTTTATACGATGATTACACGTTGAATTATCTTTACTGTGGCTGAATTTGTGACACCGTCGGACGCGGTGATCATTAACAACCAATGGCTTTATGGACGTTAAATCGAGTCTCGTTAGAGGATAAAAGGGCTGAGATTATATTTCGTCAACAAAAATTAGATTTAAAAAAACTAGACGTATAAAACACGTTTTATTTGGTCGATGGGGATGTGTCGCAATTCTGCAGTTGATCTACATGTCTGCGCGCATAATCCACATCTCGGTCTCCATATAGACTCCGTCGGGTTTTCTTCTCGTTTTTAGATTTACCAAATATCTTTTCAGTGAACGAGAGGATTCGTTTCATTGTATCATTGCGTGGTCGTGTAAGAAAAGCAGCGTACTTTCAGCATTTTATAACCTTAGGGAATCGCAATCGTTCCTTTCTATTGCGCATACAAACTTTCATTACTATGTAAACAGGTTTGTCTCTGCGACGATCTGCTATGCGTTTTATCATCGCGTGCGCAAGTGTGTTGAATCCCCAATATTCTAGAAGTCTGAAAGAAAGGCGGTGAAGAGAGAGAGAGATAGGGGAGAGAGAGCTATCCAGCAGGGGAAAAGCTATTCGATGTCCTGCTTGCATGAATCCTGCAGGCATTGCAGCTGTGTGCGGTGTCACGGCATTCCCAAACGGAGCCTTTATTTGACATTTATTTTATTTTCATGCCCGTGTGACCTTAAATGCGACAAGAGTTAAACTACATCGAAAGACACGTTGCGATATGCAGTTTAAACGCGAAAATGTAAGAGAACACATTATTGGCGCACGTTAGAAACCACCGCGCACTACTTGAACAGCCCGTGCGCTGTGTCGCGTCGTGCGCTTGCAGTGTAGCCTGCTCGGAGGATTATAATAAAAGCGCTCCAGTTTGTCGCGTCATTGGGAATAAAAAGGGATTAGACGTGTTCTTATATGTCCAGCCTCTCACGAGACCCAACAACACCACCCTAGTGGGTTTTGGGGATGCAAATGTGGTCAAATAAACCACCAAACGGATCTGATATACAGTCGGTGCCCAAACTCCATTTCATGTCATTTTCCTTCGAAACTCGTCTATCGTCGTTTAACTTCGCGCTGCCCTGGTGTAAGGTTCGAGTCGTCTGAAATATTGACGTAGTTTGCTTTGCATTGATCAGAGGCAGATACGATGAACTATGCAACTCAGATCTTTAACTCGCATGCGTTTAAGAGAAATAAACTTGGGCGAGGGCCATCTCATTTCCGCACGACACACATCTATTCACCCGTATCTATACCAACAAGAATCGTGATAATAAAAAAGGATAATTTCATCAGACTTACCTTGCACTCTGACAGCTATGGCTATTTTTCCCACATACTTGGAAACATCCTTTAGTAATAAAACGCGTCGCTCCCTTGCGAATCAATATCTCCCATCGCCGATCATGTAAGTCCGGAGCAACAAGATGGTCAATGAACAAAAATGCATTAGACTCCGAGCTGGATCATCATCTCGCTCCTTTATATCACCTCAATGCAACCAAGTGATGAGAGCGCAACAGAAGTGAGCGGCGGGGATATTATACTCTAGAACGAGGGCTAAAAATGTTGTCTGCCGAATAAATGTGAATCTGTGGCAATCAGTCGTCGTTTGCCCTTCCCTCAAGAGATGCTAGGGTCCGGTAGCAGGTAGAGCGCAATCCTTGACGGATGGAGGATGCTGCTGACTCGCCGTGGAGTGAGATGGAAAGCGCCGAGCCTCAGGACTGGAGCTGCAATATCACGTCACTGCCACTAAGATAAGGCACGTATGGACGTCTCGAGCTGCGTCTCTCACCATCTCGCCCCCCTTCCTCTCGATCACATAGAAACTCTTTTTATTGGGAAATCAAGGCAGAGGAATGTCCCGCGCACTGGAACTAACGGCGCGGCGTCTTTTCTGCGACCTCGGTTCAATTTAACACGGACTATTTTGTCAGGAGACAACAAAGACGCGAGGAATAATTAATCCTAACGGGCTTGTTACCCTGGGAATTATCCTTACAATTGTTTTGCGCGAGATTTTAGAGGGTGTTTCCAATGACTGCCTCAACTTCTTTCTCGTACGGTCATGAAGAATTGTTTCAACTTTTTTGGTCTGAAAACAAAACCTCGATTTCAGTGCGAATTGCTATCTGAAAAAAAACTTTTGCAAGCATACCTGGAACCACCCCAGCTTTTTTCTTATTTTGATGCTTTCGAAAAGACAGCAGACTGTATGCATTAAGAGGACACAGTGGGTTTAAATGTAAACGGTACAAGACATGCGGGAGCGCATGTCTTTTACCCCAGAAATAAGGCATGTTCATGTACAGATGTTCACGTCCATCTGCCCGTTCCGCGGTAAGTGAATTGCTCAAGAGATCCATAAACTCACAGCGGCCCTTGGTGGACTTTTAAAGTAGTCTATGTTCATCGCAAAACAGGATTTGAAATAAACCACTATTTTGTGAGTAATATAATAATGCTATAAACGATAGTGCGCATCTGTATCTCCCAGAGATCGACAGGACGCAGCATGCATTCGATTCCTTTTTATTTAAAACGACTGCATTCTTTGAGGATTTGCAAAATTTGTGGAAACTTCGTTTATGGATGAAGCAGCGACGGATACAACAAAGAGCAGAATAAAGAGTTCACCAGACAAAGGATATCAACATTGCGCATGCAGTATCATTTGCAAATGGGGGAGAAAAGGAAAGTATTAAGGATCTCGTCTTAAAGCTTCTTTAAAATCTGATGGCCTAGTTTCTTGCATCCAATGGATTAGAAGGGTTCGAGATGAATGGAGGTCTCTGAACAGATGTTCATGTTCCAGTCGAATGACTTTAGGTCGGTGGGCGTGTCATAGAGGTGGTTTAATCATCCATCAACTACAAAGATTGGAAATCCTCTATGTAAGAAAATGCTTTTCATTATATGTTCAAGAATTATTGAGAAAATGTTATTATTTGTGGTACATTCCTAAAAATAAAGGTTCCTAAATGGATGGACTCTGTTGGGCTGTTTGCAATCTCCACAAAAAGGAGGTGCAGAAAAGGTTCTATGGGGAAAGGGGTTTTACGGACTAAATGAAGAAATTATTGTTTTAGGAACCTTTGACTGAAAGGTTATTTAACAGGACCAAAAATTTTTAGAGGGATGTTTAGTCATCATTTATTCACTTTCATATTGTGAAACACCTGTATAGGACTCTTTGTGGTGTGGAACAGATAGGAAGATATTTCGAGAAATGTCACAGTGGTTCTAGGTCCATGCAAAGGAAGTAAATGAGATCCAATGTTGTTTGGTTATCCACTTCTTCAAAATATTATTTTTAATATATCTTTTATGTTGTGCAGAAGAAAGATTCATATTGGTTTGGACTGACTTGAGGGTGAATAGATACAGAATTTCCATTTGACAACAAACTTCATGCACTGTATTAAAAAAAAAAAGATGCATTATCATTACACTATAACCTCTTTAAATATCTCCTGTCTTTAAAGGAAGATATACGAACAAACCACATCTATATTTTCATGGCACACAAATGAAAAGATTTATATAATTATTTCCTTATCGCTATAGTTGACTACATGGCCAGAGGAACAATAGCTCCATCTCATGAACACTAATCAAGCGTTTCTCATGTGTATTTAGCCTTTGACAAGGTCATTATAACATCAAACTAGCTTGATCACAGGAAACCTGACCAGCGCTTGCAGCTTTGATCTCTGGAGGCTTTAGTCTTCATGTCATCCTTAAAAACAAAAACACCATGTTTCCATTTAAGATGGCACGTACAAGGAACTGGCACATGCTTTGTTTCGGTTACCTCTTCCTTTATTCTGGGTGTCATGAGCTCTGCTTTGGGAAGTGTCCTCATATTGTTGTGTAAATCTGATCAATTTTCATTAGAAAGTGTCCAAAGACCTGCACTATTTGTACCTGCACAATGACTGCCAAAACTAACAGGCCACAGGGGGCTCTCCTGGGGTTTTGTGTATGGTTGTAATTCTTTGACTGTTGCGTTGTTGACAGGTTTAATGCTTCATGGTCGTGTTCTCATAATGACAATAGATTCAGTGAAAACTTTGATTATAAAGGTTGCATATGTGTAACAAATTAAAATACAACTATCTATTCACTTAAATTTGATTGTAAACTATTTACATATCAGTGATGACAGATATGAAAAAATTGTTAATAAACATCTCAATAAAATATATTTTTTCCACTTAAATTGGAAAGGTTTCCCACAGTCTGTGTGCTACAGTCTTGTTTCATAAGCAACTAACAAGATAATTGACAGTGAAGCTGAAGTGTTTTCAAAACCACCGGGAGGTGTACCACACATTTACAGAAAGGACACAATTATTGCTGTCGTCTATAAAGTCCATACAAAGATTTCTGCAGTTGCGATCTGTCAAGGTGTGCACTCACTAAGAATCAGTACTGATATAAAACTGCAGTTAAAGACAAGATAGACATACAGTTCTGGCCATGTAGAGAATGATTAAAGACAGCATCACACCACAAACCTTCCATGTTATTTATATCAGCAGCCCATCGAGACTGCACTGTTCATATGATAATCATCATTTTACATGTTTCTGTACAGCATATACCTAATGTATTTAATCATAACATCCACAATTCCTTTGTCTCCTCAAAAAAAATATTTTATTAGAGTGTAGCTAAGACGATGCCAAAAGACTATAAGTGAACATTAAACCTTGAAATCTGTGGTATGACTAACTCCTCTTGAATAGATGAAAATGTATATACATTTCTGGGTGAATAGAGTACATACTCTTAGTTGCCATCCTTAAAGGGGGTTTTCATACCCGGAATTTATATCCATGTAATGTTTACAGTAATAGTTCCAGGAAATAACTGACATATGCATTCTGCTTTAAAGGGGTCATTTCATGAAAATCAGACTTTTTCCATGCTTAAGTGCTATAATTGGGTCTCTGGGGCATCTACCAACTCAGAAAATATGAAAAATGACAGCCCAGTAACTTTGTTTATGTGAGCCTATCTCAGCAAGCCTGTGAGAAAACGAGCCGATGAGATTTCGCTCCCCTTCTGACGTAGGTAGGGGTTTTGATTATAATATTAACGCCCCTTTATCTGAACGTAGGTTTTTTTAAATACATCATCGGTTTGTCATGTGTACTTTCGCATGTAGTTTACATGACGCGTTTGTTAAGAGTTCCTCAATGACTTACGATTAAATGCAGCCACATCCTAAAGCCAGAGGCCGGTCCTGGAAACTCTGAATACGGGAAATAGAAGAAGAACAATTAGTTCCAGGAAATGCCTGTGGTAATATTCTATTGCTGTTCTTCAAACCTTTTCAGGTATTTTCATGATAAAACAGTTGACATATAATCATGATGATAGACGAGTGTTTCTTTTTCAAACACACATTATAAACGACTCAATCTCGCAGTGTTTTAGATCGAGCAGTACTTCCTACTGATCAAACAGCTGTTGTTCACAGAAGAGCAGTGCATAAAACATCGAAACGATGTCAGAATCGATTTAGACATGTATAATTAGCATGAATCGCCATATATCGGCAAGACCTATCTCTACAACGTGCTGTTTTTTTCTTCTATTGTTTTTTTGTTTGTTACTTAATTCACTTTCAAATTTAAATTGACATTTATATGCAATGCAGTAGTTCAGAAAAAACAAATTAGCAATATAGCAGTCCGATGATAAAAACTATATAAATAAGGAGTAAAGAAATGACAGAAAATTAAAAAATAAATATATATGATATTTTTATTATTTTCAAAAGATGTACATTTTGGAAAGTGTACAAAGAAATTTCTGTAGGATTGCATTCTGACCAGTATTCACAGTGCCTGTACATACGTGTGTCTTAAAGGTCCTGTGTGTATTTTTTTTTTGGAGAATCTATTGAATGAAATTCAACATAATATACAGCATCTCGGGGAAATGAGTACACCCCTAAGTGAAAAAGTCAAATTTGGGTTCAAAATGTTGCTACAATTTTTTCAAGCACTGGATAAACCCTCTTGGGCATTGAGTTCACCAGAGCTTTACAGGTTGCCATGGAGTCCTCTTCCACTCCTCCACGACAACATCACAGAGCTGGTGGATGTTAGAGACCTAGCATTCCTCCAGCTTCCGTTTGAGGATGTCCCACAGATTCTCAATAGGGTTTAGGTCTTCACCTTTAGCCTCAGCTTCCTTAGCAAGGCAGTAGTCGTCTTTGAGGTGTATTTGGGCTCGTTATCATGTTGGAATACTGCCCTGCAGCCCAGTCTCCGAAGTGAGGGGATCATGCTCTGCTTCACTATGTCACAGTACATGTTGGCATGTATGGTTCCCTCAATGAACCGTAGCCCCGCAGTGCCGGCAGCGCTCATGCAGCCCCAGACCATGACACTCCCACCTGTCTTTGTACTCCTTAACTGGTTGCCGCCACACACGCTTGACACCATCTGAACCAGAGAAGTTTATCTTGGTCTCATCAGACCACAGGACATGGTTCCAGTAATCCATGTCCTTAGTCTGCTTGTCTTCATCAAACTGTTTTCAGGCTTTCTTGTGCATCATCTTTAGCAGAGGCTTCATTCTTGGACGACAGCCATGCAGATCAATTTGATGCAATGTGCGGCGTACGGTCGGAGCACTGACAGGCTGACCCCCCACCCCTTCAACCTCTACAGCAATGCTTGCAGCACGCGTACGTCTATTTCCCAAAGACAACCTCTGGATATGACGCTGAGCACGTGCACTCAACTTCTTTGCTCGACCATAGCGAGGCCTGTCCTGTTAAACCGCTGTATGGTCTTGTTCACCGTGCTGCAGCTCAGTTTCAGGGTCTTGTCAATCTTCTTATTGGCTAGGCCATCTATATGTGGAGCGAAAATTCTTTTTTTTCAGATCCTCAGAGAGTTCTTTGCCATGAGGTGCCATGTTGAACTTCCAGTGACCAGTATGAGAGAGACAAATTTAACACACCTGCTCCCCATTCACACCTGAGAGCTGAGACCTTATAACACTAAAGAATGACAGTACACCGGGGAGGGAAAATGGCTAATTGGGCCCAATTTGGAAATTTTCACTGAGGGGTGTTCTCACTTTTGTTGCCAGCAGTTTAGACATTAATTGCTGTGTGTTGAGTTATTTTGAGGGGACAGCAAATTTACACTGTTATAGAAGCTGTACACTCACTACTTTACAATTGTATCAAAGTTTAATTTCTTCAGTGTAGTCACATGAAAAGATTAAAATAAAATATTTACAAAAATGTGAGGGTTGTACTCACTTCTGTGAGAAACTGTATATACGGTAACTATGTCTTCAGAGGTGTAGATGTTTTTATTACCCTAGAATGAGCTTTTCCTATCTACATACACCATGGGTCTCCTTACATGGAATTCGCCATGTTGTTTCTAAAGTAGCCCTAAACGGACAAACTGATCTAGAGAGCATGTTTCGTAAATATGTTATCTCTTTGAGCAAAGAAGGGAAAATATGAGGACTTCTTTGTCCTGTGTCAGCCACAGATGTGCTTCGAAAGGGAGGGGAAGGGGTGGAGTGAGCCGTTGGTTGCAATTTGCTACCTCACCAATAGATGCTGCAAAAATTTCATACACTGGACCTTTCAATACTGTATTGTCACATAGTGAATGTTAAACCACTTTCAATTTAAAAGTATTTTTATTACTGTTCATATTCATTGTATTCATTTATATTCATGAACGGTACCTTTACTCATCTGACCTTCGCAGATAAGAACACATTGTTTCATAACCGCGCGCAAAGAGCTGAATTCCATTCTCTTTATATCTGAAGACATGGAAATATGTTTCCTAAAGTACAACAAGCAGTTTAAAAGTAACATGTGACATCCCATTCAGATTTCTGTATTCTCTTTCAGGCTATTTGTGATGTGCACTCCATCCCATACTTTCATCAGCTGAATATCACATTGTCCTCAAAGGACCCTGAGGTATAAACAAAAGAACCCCTTTTCCATCATCAACAGCCCTGTATGCTTGCATCAGACAAATATCAGTATTAACCGCTGAAAAATGGTAGACTCTTCAATCAGCAGTTCACAAACAAATGAACCAATATACAATCTTTTATTCCAACCCCCAAAGCTCGAATCACCCCCTTTTGTTCATTAAAAATCAGTGATCTCTTGCTTCACAGATTGCATTCCCCTGCCTTCGGTTGTTCTGGCACGGGTTGTGAGTGCGGCATCAGAAATCCTCCTCAGGCGGCCAGAGGAACATCAGGAGTGACCCGGAGGCGTCCCACATACAGCGGCCATAATGAAGAGAGGGGAGCTCTGGGAGCTTTAGCTCAGTGAGCTGTGATGGGGGAGATCTATTCAAAGCTTTACTGAAACATGAATACACTGAGAGGGGTGTCTCCTGTGAGAAACAGAGGCCAAAATGGAGACTGCAGGAGCCACAACATCTCTCTACACTCCTTATTGACTGGCACACCGTCCTCCCCCATGGCCCCATTTGACCTTGAAACAAGAATATGCAATCTTTAAGGTGTCTTAGTGAATTTTACACTGAAAACAATGGAGGTGATTGTGTGTCTTGGACAGTTTCACAGTGCTTTCAAAATGGTGGCGGATCCGGATCTGATTCCTAACATAGACTTCTCCTGACCAAATAAAAGCATGCAAACGCATGCACACCAACGGGAATGTGGACACAAGACTTATCCCACTTGACCTCTTGATCCAATAGTTGGGAGAAAATGTGATGAAAGGAAAGTTAAAAGCTCTAGTCTAATTAAGAAAATGCCTGCATTTAAAGGAGAATTTTAAATGAATCTGGATTAATATTGTGGTAAATGAACAAGATATTAATAGACATTATGTTTTCCCCCACTAAAATGTCCATACCAGTGATTGTACAAACAAAATGAACATAATTTAAAGGTAAAGTGCGAAAAACTTCTAAAACCCAAACCAATTACAAAACTACCATTTACTTTACACAAACTGTGTATTTTGCAGCGAGCATCAGGATCCAAGAAACTTGACAAATTGTATCTTCCAAACAACCTCTCCAGCAACTTATTACTGAAATCTATTCACATATTTTGACCTTAAAACCTTTCCAAATGATAGAAGGTTGAGAAATGCCTCCCCCGAAGCGAGAGTTGGTATTTTCCAACATTGTGTCAACTTTCCTCTAAAGTCCGACTTCTTATTCCTTTGCTTCTTATTTGCCAATGTTGTTGTTTCAGCCCACTGCTTTCCCCGAGATGAACCAGCAGCTATTATTCAGAGCGCTAGAATTAATTGGTGAATCCCTCATATGCTTTGAGACATGAATAGATCTACATAATCAATTACACAGTGTGGGAGGCTGCCAACAAAACTTTGGAGAAATGTCTGCTTAATAACAAAAGCAGAGAACTGTGGGGCGCGAAGTCAGAAAACCAGTCTTACAGGGTTGTATCAGAATTAACTATGAGGCCAAAAAAACTTTGTGGACTAGCGTGACCGTTTGCCCTCTTCTCTACAACTGCGAGCTGAATATCGTTTCACATTACAGGAGCCTCATTGTGCATCAGTTAGACGTTTCCTCTGGCTGCGTATGAAATATCATGACTGGTTTATTCTGGAAGATGGTTGAGCTTGTGTCATGTGGACGTATCTTACTGTGCCAATTGCCGTTTAGAAGATTTCACGTGAAAGTGTTAATTAGCTTTGTTGTGTTTTTTTTTTTTATGTTTAGAAATATTGCGGGGCTATTCTGAGGCACATTAACTCATTCATCTGTTCGGCTCGGACTGAATATGTGTAAAGTGTTATTCTTTAGGATATGACTCGCATACATTCAACATATAACTTTTAACCAACAAGAGTTAATTTGCATAAAGGGATTTTTTTTTTCTTCAAAAAGCATAATTTTCATTGTGTTGATTTTTATTGTGTTATTTAGCTTTTAATTATTACTTAAACAAAACAACCCAACTGAAGTTTGATTTATTTGAACTGGAATGCATAAATTAAAAAAACATGATTTTTGAATGTTTTTCTATTTTCGCAATTTATGCCACTCTCATGCCATCCACGATGTATATAACTTCCTCAGTTGAATACACAAAAATATTTTGTATTTAGAAACCTGTCATGTTATCTGAGTAGATAAAATGATAGTAGACAATATTATTAATATTTTGAGATTATTTAGGAAAACTGAAATTGAGTGAAAGATGTGATTTTTGTAGATTTGCTGTTTAAGAAAATAAAACATTTTGGAGGAACTATTTTCTCAATTCATAAATTTTCATATTCTGTCCTCATGATTCAAGTTTGATCAATCATGATCAACTCGTTCTTGTAAACTTTCCTGGGAAAAAATGACAGGATCTATTTCCCATGTCTATTGAAGAGCTGACATTTACATGTTTGTCTTCAGGCCCCAGCATTAGGCCAGGACTGATGCAGCTTAATTTCCTCTGTCAATATGCCATGGTGCCTACGAGCGATTTTGCCGTGTGGCGTCTCCGTTCTGCTTCATCCCCTCGCACCTGAGGCATTGCGGCCCATTCAAGCGTATCAAGGACCATTTCACAGCCCACAAAAATCTAAGCTGACTCTATAAATAGTATAGAAAAGCATTGAAGTTCCAAATGATGCTGACCGGAGACTCATAAACCTATCGCGGGCTAAACAAACACATTTTACCTCATCAGTGAAAGATAGGATTAAACAAAATATGAGTGTTCTTTGAATTTTTGTTGCATAAATTTATAAGAAAAACATGTTTGTGAGCCATTAAAATGTTTGAAAGATTGTCACTAATCTATGCAATTTCTTTTTGTTCCACAATACAAGCATTTAGCATCCGAGACAAAGGTGCCGCACCACGATTCTCTGCCTACACCCCTAAGAATTACAATTTAAGCTCTTATGAAGAATAACATAAAATCAATCAAGCAGTCTCCATATTATGCTTAACATATGGCTCATGTTAATCTTAGGCATACAGTTTTTCATTACTATTTAGAATGAACAGCATATTTCTTTGTTCTCATCTCTTTTCATACGTTATAATAAGCTTTTTATTGAGATGGGATCTCTTTGTATTTGGCGTTTTAGGATAAGCAAACCACTTGTATCGCATGGGTTTGTGCCAAATAGGTCAATTTCAGAGTGTGAGAATAATCTCTGTCAGCACAGATCACGCAACACAAACTGAACTAATCTCTTACTGTTGTACTCCAAGGATTAATATTGCGTAACGTATTGTGACAAAACAGCCACAAAAACAAATAGCATAACACAGTATGTGAAAATATGTAAATGATGCACTCCATCCTTGTTTAGATCGTAAATAACATGCAGATACAAAACAGTATCTTCAAGATATCATCTTGTTTACCATTGTGTACCTAATACCATCATCATACCGTATCAAAAAATAGCACTGTTAAATTGAAACCAATGTGAAAAGAATGACCTTCAATAAGATTTAATTCCCCCCTTCTACAGTTCATTCTGTACACTTGTGGGTTCGCCCGTGCCATGGTTGGATTTGTAAGCGAATTTTAAATCAAGGCGCTTCTTACCCAGCAGTGCTCCTATTTTTCAGAGACAATTCAGAGACACCGCCACCCGAATCCTCTGGGCCATTGGTCCTTTGAACGCTGCACCAACCGTTGGGCCCCCTGCTGCCCCAGACCAACAACTCTGCCTACGCAAACATCCCACCACCAGCTGCCCTCACCACACGCATAAGGCACCAGATGCGACAGAAGGCCTCGGCGGTCCTCACGAGAGGCCGAAACGGCCCCATGAATGGGCACGTGGCTGCGGCAGATGTGTGTTTGGAGGTCAGTTTTGAGCAGGGGGTTGAACATAATTTGGATTTTGTTGCACAGGTTACTTCATTCGGAAACAAACAAAAAATAGATGAAATAGAACAGATAATTAATATTCAGACATTCTGCATTAATGCACATTTAAACTGCATGTGCAACATCCTTTCTACTGAAATGAACTCATCTAGTAAACTTAAAAGCATTCTGGATTTTTTTACTGGATCCACAATCCTGTGTCAAATCACTTAAAGGATAGTTCACCCAAAAATGAACATTCTCTCAGGAATTACTCAACCTCAAATTGTTTCAGGACTGAAATGCCTTTGTTCTACTGAACACACAGAAAGATATTATGAGATTTTTAGTTTGTTTGGCAAAATTCTTCAAATTATAGAATGTGACGATATTCAAGTTAACAAAAAAGTTATGAATATTGTTTCTGTTATCGTAGGGATGGGCATTTAAAGAAAAAAAATATTCGATATTCGCTGGGAAATTAATCGAAAATTGCACCCTTAATCGAACCGCATGCACGCATATACAGTAGGCTGAATGCACAGATATATAGGCTACAGACACATAAACAGAGAGAAAGAGAACATGACAAACTGTTTAATTCATTAGAGAATATGCTATAGCCATAGCATATAGTAATTTAAGGATAACATGCTGAAATATATTAATATAATAAACATATCCAAATGACGGAACATATTACGAACAGCCTGAATGATGGCACTTACAGTATCAGCTGATGGGAAGCGTATCATCTTAGTGATAAATGCCATTGTTTGCTCTGCCCTTCTAGCATTCAACTTGGTTGATCTGATCATGAAACTAGCCGATTACCACTGACCTATGGATGCTTCGCCCTAAAAATGAATGCTCATCATATGGGTTGACCTATGATAAACAATCTTCCCATGGCAGAGCTAGCACTATACTTCATTTTCATACATTTTGAAGGATCCAACACATAACACATATTTAACATCATACCAGGTTACTGTATATTCCTCACAAGTCTGCAGTAATGTTAACAAGTGTGAGACTTCTTCAGTTCACTGTTAGTAGCTTTTAAGTGCGTTTTTAGTAGCGCCACACTCTGGTTACATGAACGTCCTCATCAAGATGGAAAACAGAGGGAATTTTTGTTTGTTTTTTATTTTGAACGACAATCGCACACATCATTCGATGTTCTGTAATTAAATCAACTAATTGAATATTCCAAAATCAGGACTCATAGTCAATGGTGCCACAGAAATCTCAGTTGCTACGATTCTTCCAAATATCTTACTTTTTGTTCAACCAAACAAAGAAATGTATACAGTTTGGAAAAACTTGAGGGCGAGTAAATCATAGCAGAAATTTCATTTTTATGTGAACTATCCCTTTAAAACCCTAATATTAAAAACAGTTTATATAAACCATGAAAGAACCACTGTTGTCACTTGGTTATCTCTACCACAGACTTTAATTTGTTCTAGATCATCAGACGTGATGTCATGGTGCCTTGAAAACCAGTGCAAAACCTTTTGCACACAAAAACCCTGCTTCACAAAGTCAATAAGAGGAACATGAACATACATCTGAGCAGATCTTCCAAATGTCTCAAAAGGAAGCAGAAAAAAAATGCTTATAATTTCCATATATTAATCCTCTCAAGAGATCTTCATTACACTGTGATCCAAAACACCTGTGACTACAGTAGACCACCCCTTGATTAATGTTTAAAAAAATGTTAACATTCTCCTAATGCAAGCGAACATCTTCTACACGTTCTCAGTCAGTCATGTATTCTCTATGTATTTCACTCACAATGACAACTGATTTGCCATTGACAACACATTCATTAATTTAATATTAAGTAAAATCTGAAGTGTGTTTTAAATAGGACACCTGTAGCTGATATCAGCGAAATTTTTAGGAACATGCCGAGAGTGTTATCAAAGCATGGTATTCTGTGTTTATCATGAACTAAATGGTGAATCACGACTAATTCATGGCAGGATCAGGTCTTTATCTGGCCAGCTGGAATTCAGTTTAATGACACTAGTCTTACAGAATTTACACACTTCAACAGTTACCAAGGATTTTTCCCAATCAAAACATGTTAGAAATGTACAACTATAATGGAGGGCACGGTTTAATGAAGTAAAAAAGTAAAGTAGAAAACAATGTGAACAGGTATTTAGGCATCTGCACAGGTTGTCAACGTTCATACTCATGGCATCTGTTCTGCGTTTGAGGAGCCTCTCTCTCAGTCTAGTAATGAATAAATGATTCCGAGTGCGTCACATGTGACATCCATCAACACTTGTGTTAGGGACTTTCTGCACCAAGCATTGCTCTAGATGCAGTTAATTAAAATTTTTGTGATAAAATAATTAGTCTCACTTGCAGACAATAGGCTGGAAAATTCCTCTTCCTAATAATTAAAATGAGAAGATAAGGGAGTGGGAAATTATGAAGTCTTTGTTGAGAGTGTAGTTGTAATTCCTTTTTTTCTGCAAAGGATGCTGGGTACAACGATGAGCATGTTTGACAATTATTTTGTAACAATACGTGTCATGGAGAAATGTATAGTGTATACACACATAAAAGAACCTAGGTGTACAATTGACAAGACTTTATCAGAACAATCAGACTGGGTAATATTCAAAAAATGATCTCTAGAACAGAATAAAAGCTACATTTTCTATTAAAGAACATATCTTGTTCCGAAATACGTGACATTTTCCTAAGTTGCACAAGGAGAAGAAAGAGTTCTGTGAGCTTTCTACTAGCGAGACCTGAAAATGTGATATAAAAAGAAGATTGAGAATTCAGAAATATTATAATACAATGTTATCTCAGATGTTTAACCATCTTTATGTCCCAGATTGGTAGCATCAAGCACACATAAAACATGTCTGCATGTTTGCATGCTGGGAAATTTTATGACCCATGCAAGCAGTCTTAAAAATGATGTACTATCTACCAAAGATGGTCCAATGCAAAATGTTTCTTTAATAATTCAGCACCTTATTTTCTTTTCTTGGTAAATTATTGTATTTAAGCTGAATCTTTCTTTTCTTGCCACACTATAACTTTCTATTCAAATGCATTGCTTCAATCTATCGGTGTCTGGAAAAGTATGAGAAAGGAGAGCTTTGATAAAAACAAGCCTAATGCTTTAGTTTGGTTATTAATTTAAGATTATTCTCACTATTGAAATTCAACAATGGGGGAAGCGTTGATGAAAGTTAAGACAAAGAAATTAAAGACTTTACACACGAAATCACACATGATAAAAGGGAGAGTTTCTCGTTGCTTTCTTTGAGAAGTCCTTGGAGTGTTGCTGTGTTTTATTTATGTTTTAAAGTTTGAAGGAAGCAAAAAGTTTATTTCATTTTAAAAAGCCTTTTTTTTTTAAAAGCTCTTGTTCTTGGGCCCTGTCTTCACAACTTAGAAGACGCTTTCCGTCAGCAATATGTTCCAAGTGTTTTAAGAGGGCTGTGCACTACAAATTCACCCCATTTGTAGTGCACAGCGTGCAGATTTTCTCCCTTTTGTTGATTGTCAATTTGGCTGTGCTAAAATGAGCCACTAAATCAGCTCTCCATAGCTACAAACTGTCATTATATATGCAGAGTCAGACAGGGCCATTCCAATCATTTTAGAAGTGATGCAATAAATAAAAATAACTATATGTGTAGCAATATAGTTGTATATTGCTACACATTTGTTTGTATTGTCATAGGGCTTCTCCTATAAGTGCCTGTTTTTTGTTTCTATTTTAAGCCCAAGTTTAGCCTTGACCACCAGATACAAGATGTTTCGCAATCTTAAACCACCCCTGGTGAACAGTTCATGTTCTGATTTACAGACATCACTCATGACACCACTGCCCATAAAATACTACTAATAAACTAAAGGTGCACCTCAAATCGCACACTTATACAGTATTCTACGCCATTTTGTAGTATAAATAGTGAGTAATGAGTTCACATTGAAAATCCTCAGAAATAAGTGCATTGTAATTTCCCGGATGATACACTTTTTCGACCGAAAATATGAAGTGTGGAACCGTGGACACTTCACGCACTCAATGGTCGCAGTTTCCCTTACGTAGCGGAAGGGAGGCGGGGCTATGAGACGCTGCTCAATCAAAACTCTTCTGCAGAGTAATAACGCTTCAATCTGATGATGACTAAAGTAATGCTGAGCAAAACAGATTAAAACTACATTAATTCAACAATTTTATTCTTACACGCATTGTGGCGTGCGATTGATATCATTGTCGCTCGTCTGGGAAACCAATATACTTTCGGTTAGTATAAAACTAGTATTCCATTTGGGACGATAATATTCTTCTGAAATTAATTTACTAGACGGTTGAGTGCATAGTGCATAGTTTAAGTGCGTAGTGTGTATAGTATGTCATTTGGGACACAGCTTTTATGTTTTAAACTCAAAAGAAAAGTATTTTATATTAAAACATTCTTATACCAATAAGAACAAGGCTAAGACTAAGAAGCAGCTAAACAATTCATGAAGCTCGATGCTGAAGAACAGCCCTCCAAGGCAATCCCACATCAAAAATGCAACTATTTTACGATGTGGCTATTTTGCATGAATTATTATGATTTAATTCGTAAATTTTAGAACAATTTGCTTTTGCGCCAGTATTGCCTTTTCACCTTGTAAAATAGTTATGACTGAGATCAGGTTGGGCCCTCACAAAACTTGAGGATACCTGACAGTTACCTTCTCATTATTGAAGTCAACTTCCTGTACAGTGCGAGCTAATATGCCCCTTAGCCTTCATATTTCTTTACAAAGGGGTTTACAGCCAGCAGCACAGAGCAGCGAGAAACATGTCGAAAGTTAAAGTTCACATGAACTGGCCTTGTTTATTTTTTTATACTGTTGTATGAGGTCTAGTTATAACGTTCGCCTGATTTTTACATTAAAAAACAAGAAGTAATAGGCTATTTTCTAAACTGGTTTTGAGGCTAGCTCTGCAAACGCTCTGGCCGCATTGAAGACTTTATAAGTAAACACCAACTGCTTTGATTGGATAGCAGTTTGCGTAGTTGGAGCCTTCTGTGAATTTGGTTAGAGACATACCGTTAGGTTACACATTAACACCATTCAAAGTTTTTGCACGGCATTAGTATGGAGACCTCCTGTGATTTATAAATGACCTCCCCTCATAAATATTTCATGTGACTCATTTGCAAGCGATGATTTTATTCATCATTATTTGCAAACAGTGCATAAAACCTTGAAAATGATATACTGTATGAGCCCGCCTAATCACAGAGCTGCCGATTCACACGGGATTCATATCACTGACAACCTCTCCAATTAATACAAATGACTAGAGGTCCCCAGGTAATTCTAATCTCGTGCTAATAGTGCTCAGGACACATCAAGCAATCTCTTACAAAGCCTAGCGATGCATAGTACAAAAATGTTTTACTCACATAAGATTGCTGCACCGTTCCTAACGGATCCAATATTGACTACACTGCTTTGTAATTTTAGTCATTCCACAAATTCAGTGTCGATCTCTGCCTTGTTCACGAAGGAATCCTCGAAGAAATGAAACAAATAAACGCTCCTTGTTTTTCCCACATGAGCTGCAATGTCTTTAAAAATAAACTTTAACCCCGCATTACTAATGTCGGAATCCAAAGGAAAGTTATGTAGCGAGTGTTATCTTTCACAACCAGGGCTAGCACAATATTTATCGATCTTTAACGGCATGTTTGTTTATTGCTTGCTCGCTCTATATGGTTCCGCGTCATGTGTGTTATTTCAGAATTGTCATGCGCGAACCAGTGGGCGGGGCTAGAGAAGTAGTCATTGATATTTTTCTGTGGAGGTGGTGTTCAACCTATCAATAGATAGATACATTCCAGAACCTGCAGTTCGCTGGGCCTGGTGTCAATAACAGATGTCATCTCAGTAACAACGGTGTTTTCAGTTCTGACACTTACATGATGTTCATGTGAATACGATTCCCTCTTATATAACAAAAGCTCGGGTTAAAATTGTTATTTTAATTCATGTCTCCTTCAAGTATTTGTTGGAATCACAATGCCGGCTCAACATAGTCATGCGTGTCAGCCATTGGCAAAGGACGATGATGGCATCGTTAATCAACCCAACCCTAGTTTTAAACCATTTCAGACTGAAACATTTAGCATTTAATAGAATTTTTTTTGAACTACTGCTATTGTACAACATGACCCTGTTCAAGCATCCATTACTTTAAAGCTTATCAAACAAAGAGACTGTTAGGTGAGACTATGGAAATAGGGCTTAATTTAGCTTATCTCATTAACAAAGCTACATTTTAAGTATCTCCATTGGGTTTGGGTTTGTTTCCTTAAGGGGATACTTGAAAACAGCAGCTAAAAATGTTTGCTTTTCACATCTATGCCTCCTACTGTGTCTATGTTGCTGTATAGAAAGATATGAGGTGTTTGACTTGAAATATTCTTAAAAAGTCCAGAGGGTTTTAGGTTTAACATTTATTCACACATGCTGATACAAAGGGAATGTTTTCAAATGGATCGTGATTATGGTAATGCAATACATCGGGCAAAAGGCTAACGGGTACAAATGAGCCATTTTCCTCTTCAGTTACTTAAACTGAGCACCACAGTGCGCTTAGCACCAATGTTTCTTATTATGCTGTTTATTGGGTGCTTTCTAATTCATTCCCACAAATCACGAACATAAATGTGACATGATTAAAACAAACACTCAAACAATTCAATTGAAAACACAATGCCCATTTGCTAATGCTGCGTTCAAACTAATGCAGTGCCATTGGACAAACACAGGAATCTTCTCCTCATGGGGTATATGTGCGTGCCATTGATGAAGAGCAAAAGAAAGAGATCTCCCACTCAAAACCATTGTGAGTCACTCCATGCAAGGCTCATATTTGCCAAACTGCTTTTTAGAGGGGCTGGTTGTTGTGTAAGCTGTAGGAAGGCAGCTGCATGTCAATGAAGCGCCGTGTCTGTCTACGGCTTCGGTAACACAGGCGTCGCAAGATATTTCGAGATCTGGAGCAGTGAATGTCTGTCGCTACCGTCTGACTCTCAACAACCTATGCAATTTCCATAGGTCATGATTTAAAGTGGCTGTCCCTGAATCAAGCAGATTACATGCTGTTGTGAAATCTGTTTGTGTGTGTTACAAGAGGCTCTATGGGCTCTTTGAGTTTAAGCTTCCATATAATTAACTTTACATAGTAAAATACAGGAATCATATAGTTAGGAAAGTAGTTTTCATCTACCACAGGTTGTTTAGTTCTTACGAAGAAATAGTTCTGCTGTTGTTCTTACTAAACAACAGCAATCAACAGGGATATTGAGACGATTATCTTTATTTTAGTTTGATGGTTTTTTGAAAAAAATAGCAGGAGACCTCTAGAGCAACAAATAAAGTCTTGGCATATAAAGTCATTTTAACAAACATAAGAAAGCATTTACACATAAAAAACCTACAGAAGGCTTACATTTGTCTGTGCACATTCAACTATGATATAGTAAGTTATAATGTGAAAATATGAATAAATTTGACACATCATTTTGGATAAGTCATCCACAAGTAAGTTTTGCATGAAAAAATAATTATTTTAAAATGAAATGTTTTTTGTTTGCTTATTTTAAGTTGAGTGTAATGTCTAATAATGTTCAATTTAACAACCAGAACACGACCTGAACTAATGAGTGTGTCAAATTATGTGAACACATCCAGGACCCAGTGTGAAAAATATTTATTCAGGGACTCTTTCCTGAATAATAACTAACAAATAAAGTACACACATAGGGAGCTGCAGTTCACATGGCTCTTTGTTTTTGACAGTTTATTCAGCTTTTTTGTTAATAACACATAAATATTAATTAAGATGTCCAAGTCATGGGTTCAATCCCCAAATGCATAAATGTCCCTTACAGAAAAGACACTTGTAATTAGGGGTGTGCGATATGACGATATTGGATCGCGAACGATTAAAATGACTGCACGATCCACTTTTTCGGGAAAATCGTTAAATCGTCCTATATAGTGATGTTCTATAGAATTCGTCAACATCCTAGCGATAGATTGCGCCATGTTAACAAGCTCGTATACGTTGCTTGTGAATTCAGTAAGATTAAGTGACGCGGTCAGTGACGATGGAGGGAAACACGGAGGACTTGGTCCCTAAAAAAAATTCTACATCAGGAATATTGAAATGGTTTGGGTTTTCCCCAACTGACACGGCCCAAACAAAAGTTATTTGCAAATGTGGCAATGATAAGATCCGAGCTTCGTAAGGCAACACAACGAACCTTTTTAACCACCTCAAAATAAAGGGACTGAGTATGCCGACAGTCAAATTATAAATGGATCCCACGCGAGTAAATCAGGTACAACCAAGCATACGGAAACTACAAGGCTTACACAACGATTTTGGCGAAAGAACTATTTGAGAAAGGAACTCCGTATCCGTATGACAAAACGAGCAAGCGCTGGAAAGATGTCACTGACGCGGTCGCATTTTACCTGACCAAAGACATGATTCCCATAAAGACTGTGGAAAATGAGGGCTTTAAAAACTGCTCAAAGTCGTAGATCCACGTTACGAAATACCCAGCCAAAAATATTTTTCCTCCACGCCCATTCCACAGGTTTACTCTATGTGCCGCAACAAGATGCAAAACAAAATTCAAAATGTAAAGTTTTTTGCTAACAGCTGATTTATGGTCTTGCACTTGCATTAAATATTAACTTGATTAAAATATTCTTCAAAATATAAATGGTAAAGAGTATATTTTTATATGGGGACTTACTTTGGCTGTATTGAAGCCCCTTTAATGCGCAAAATAGTCTTAAAACCAACTCGAAGAAGAACCGCGATAAAATCGTGAATCGTGATCTATCTAGAAAAAATCGTGATTTGAATTTTTTTTCTAGATCGCCCACCCCTACTTGTAATCACATGTGAAATGTGCGTTTTTGGAACATTTTTGTGTGCATCCAAAGTGAATTCCCAGGGTTTTCATATGTGATGATATGTCTCCACATTTGATCACATGTCATTCCATGGGATTTTACATTAGATTCCATGGTTCATACATGGGAATTCAAATTGGATTAACACAAAAATCCCCAAACACATGTTTTACACTTGTTATCACATGTAAAATTCATATTTCTTTTCTGTAAGGGCACAATATATTCAATAAAAGACATATGGAGAAACATCCTCTGCAAAAATATACCACATTAAATGTGTTCTTTATACCTAATCGGTCTAGTAAACAGTAGTTTACCTGTAGCCAAATGGTTGTTAGTAAACTTATGCACAATCCATAGGGCCACATGCCAGCTCAATAACAGCAAGCTATCGTTAAAGAGTCAGTACCTCCATGGCCTGCAATCTTATTTGGTCGCCCCATATGCTCTCCTAATCTCTTTTCGTATAATTTTTTAAATAAAAGAAACCATATCAAAGAGACAACTGCGGGAAACAAGGCATCACATGCTCAAATGTTTGCCATTGATTCTCATGCAGCAGACAAACAACAAGACGCTAACTGACAGCATCACTGACAGAGGCAAAGCAACATCATAGCCTCTGATACCAAAGGGTAAAGCGGGTCAGAACAAGCATATTTTAGTATTTGGATTTGTTAAGCAACTGCCTAGCGAGATAACGCCATGTTTTATTTTTCAGTCAGCTCTTTTGCTAAAGATAAAGTCATCATAAAGGCCATAAACGGAAAGGGCAAATGGGCTTGTAGGCTTTTTTCAATTTGCAAGCTTTCTCCTCCAGCAGAGATAAGACACACTGCATCTCTCAGATGAAAACAAGGGAATAACAAAAAACTTCTAAATAACTACCCACAACATTGCTCCGCCTTTGAGCACCTAAACAAATCCCTCTAAAGATCACAGAGAGAGTCATAATTAAACAGAGCAAAGAGGCAACAATGGCCAGCATAATGATGCTAATTCTATGAATATTAATGGTTTAAAAGACATTTATTTTATTTATAATCAAAACTCATTAAAAACGCAGAAGTAACATTGCCATGTTTCTTTTTCTCTCCCTTTACAGTCTTTTGACAGAACATGTTGGACTGCACCTCTAGCGAGGGCAGATCAATGGGCCGGTCTTTATTGACAAAATGACAAGATCCCCCCCTTCCCTTCCATCACCAACCCTGCAGAGGCTGCATGCGAAAGGTACAATAAGGACCACAGGCAGGAGCATAAAAATACCCATGCAACTCACACGGGGTAAATGGAAGGATTATATTCAATCCCTTTGCAAATAGTTTGGAGATATTAATGAGGTAATTTGTGTTGTACATCTCCAGGGGAATTTCATGGGAGAACTCCAGGAGGATTCATTTCTCACTTTTGGGGACTATGCAGCTGGACTAAAAAACCTGCACCCATTACATGGGTATGAGAGAAAAGCGAGCGAGAGAGCTGTTGGTCCATACGAACACGTTTAGAAAGACTGATACTGTATGTACAACAAAACAATATTAACCAATAAGTAAGAGATTGTTTTATCATATTTTTGCTTATAATCCCGAACACTGATTTCTTTCTGATATTTAAAAAAAATATCTAAACACACGTCTGCAATCACAAACACAACACTCTTTAATCGAGTCAACAAACTGAACAACACAGCACCCAGCCGCTACATAGTAGCCTATATTAAACCATGCAGCACATACCAATATAAACATTATAATACACAACAGCTTCCTAATATTTCCGGTCGTCAAAACCAAACTTACGAATCTAGAAAAATAAAAACGCAACACTGCTCTGATGTCATCCACCGACCCCACAGAAAGATACTAAATCGAACACTGAAATATACGTCAGCGCAGCCATATTGGACCGGTCAAGACGTACGTACATTTTAGCATTTGTGTACTTCAGTTTTATACCGTAAATCTTTGAATTTGGTTGATTTTTAATGTAAATTATAAATGTAAACATTTATTATCCCCGTTTACTCATATGTTTTCGATGTGGAACTTGGTCTTACGTCAGTTATCACGTCAATGCGTAATACAGAAGACGCTCCACTCTTAGGCCTACTAATAATAAAACGTACCTGGGTCCTGGAGTAACATACTCCCCGCCTTAACTGTGGTAAATGTAACGTTATGTATAATCCCGTCAAACACTCGTTTCCTCATTCTGTTATCCCGCAATACTATTTAGACCCACACCGGTCACTTTTACCATAAGCTAGCGTGATGACGCACTAAAGGTTGCGATCCTAATGCTGATTGGCTTCGGCTTGATCAACTAATGTTTGGCTCAGGCTGTTACGCGAAAGGAAACCGCGTGCTCACTGCTTGTAATTTCGCAGGTAAATTTGCAGACTTCAGCATAACGGAAACTTTAGGTTGAAAACAAATACGTCAGAGTTATAATAATTCATTATATCCGCCACGTTAATGTAAACAGGTTAAAAGTCACACTACAGCATCGCGTCCCGCGGCTTTGTACAGTTGTTTTCTTAACAGGTAGTCTAATCCTAAACTTTAGCTAATAGCTACACCTGCTCTGCGTAAAATAACAGTGCATCTATTTGGACACATCAAGCGCTCATCGCATCGTGCGTTGGGAAATTAGACAATTTCCAATTCAACCGGAAAATAATGTATTGAATTGAAATGCTACTGAATCATTAGTAACATCATTGTTTTAATGATACTAAATCTCTTAAATGTTCGTATATCCAGACATTACTTCCCAGTTTGTGGTGGGAAATATCACACTTCCGATGTGTCTTGAACGTAGCGTAACGTGCAGTATATAAGCCTACATCTAAACAGTTAAAACTTTATAAAAACTGTTATTTAATAATTTTTGCAAAGATGTTTGTTGACAATCAACAAAATTGACTATGGTCTTATAGTAATTATAGTTAAACCATGATAAATATTAATTTGTAGTCCATTTATTAAAAACGTCTCTTTACTTTAACTATAAAACCATGGTTCATTTTCAGAATATTATCTTTGGTTAGATGTTATATGTTGATAAACTGATGCATTTAATATGGAAACTTTGTAAACATGAAATTACAATATAGGCTGTTTACCATTTAAACATGAAGATCCTTTATGTAGTTCTTTCATGCTCTTTTGGTTCCCAGCTGCTGGAAAACATCCCACCGTTAAAACCCAACATATTACCAGTAGTATTTCTATAATGGTTTTTGTTTCTTCAGCAGTGAAGATATAATGTACATTTTACACAAGGTTTCACAAAATCCAAACCAGGGCCAGTTGTAATGAAATTGCACAAGATCCACATTGTAAATGCCCAGCACCTGTTCACAACTACGATCGTCTGTCTGGCACATGGTTGATCCACCCTGCTGAAAAGACCAGCATTGACCAGTATAAATTTCCCTGCTGGTCTAGGCTGGTTTTCGTGCTTAGTGCCAAGCTTCTTATGAAGTCTGATGGGGACACCAGCATCCAAAACACAACATAAGCTGGTGACCGTCTCCGCTGGTCTTTTCAGCAGGGCAGCCCACAGGCGCAGCATGAGATAGCACATCAGTCAGCCCTGTGTCACAGCCTCTCATTTAGAGGTTGATGAATGCCACCCAGGAACCCAGCGGCTGCTCTGAAAGATGAAAACTTTGAGCTGTCAGGGAACGTTTTGGATGGCACGGTTGATAGGGCAAACGCAGCCAAGCCATATCGCACACTGCTCTCAGCAGAGGGTCCAGAGACAGGCTCACCGCCACCAATTAAATGCGGGCTACGATCACCTTGGATGGACACGGGGCAGTGGTCTGTACAGGCTTGCTGTGTTTTGACAAATAACAACCAGCCCGGGTCTAGGTAAGCATGAGAGCACAGATGAAAGCAATCTACAAACATGGAAGGAGATATTGAGTTTAATAGCGGTGAAATTCTATTGACACAACTCAGAGAAAACACAATAGAGACTTTTTATAACCATTCCAAAATCTGAGCTATTTTGGGGCGTTAAACTCGGCACACATAAAAGCTTGTGGTTTTTAATAGTTGAGCAGCATAGTACTGCAGAGGTTTTGCATTTCTTAACAAGGCATTTTATTGATGTTCTTATCGCCAGCGTGTGTTCACTTTCTCTCTAAAGTCCAAGTCTTGAATCTGTGCTGCTGGGAATTACCGTGTTGTGCTTTTAATCAGGTAATATCTATACAACACCAGGGAGTCTTTGTTTGCAGCGCAGGGCTGTTCTGAAACAGGATCAACATAGAAAATGAAGTTAACACCAGAGGGTGCCAAAGCTTTTTGTGTTTCCACACATCAAATTACTCCTGTTTTTAACCTATCCTCCCCTCCCCCGTTTATCCATACTGTGTTTTATAAAAAGGGGGTTAATTCCCAACCATACCCTTCCTAATAGATTGCAGGATTCGAAAATATCTGCGTTTTCAGTCTCTGCCACCTTAGGGAAATAAATCCAGGAAGCTGCTAAGAAGCTTGGCCACATTGAACTGTCAAAACAGAACCGTTCAAAGGCTTTATTGGCAGAATTTAAAAGCAGCAGGTAGTCTGTCTGAGGCCAACTCTCCGGGCGATGGGATTTTTCTCGTGTGGGTCTAGAAATAATGCAGCAGACGGTCTTCACCACTGTCACCGTTCGCACTGCGACCCAGGACACGGCCACTGGAAATGTGCCCCAATACTTGAATGACCTGCCAAATGGGCAGTAATAAACTCTATTAGTAATCACCTCAGTGTTGGGCCGAGCCTGTCCTGCATTCCTTCGGCTGCCAAAATCATTTGGGGGCTTGGAGGTGGGGTTGGAGAGCTGACAGTAGAGAAAAGAATGGAGGTGGGGAGTTCTAGATGAGGAAAGTGAACTTGCTTCAACTTGTGCTCCGACTTAAAGGTACAGTTCACCCCAAAATTACAATTTGAGTTGTTCCAAATCAGCATACATTTCTTTGTTCTGATGAACAAAGAAAAAGATAATTGGAAGAATGCCTGTAACCAAACGGGTCTTGGCCACCATTGACTACCATAGTTGGAAAAATCACAATGGTTGTCAAAAGTGTCCCAGAACTGTTTACTGTCCAACATTTCCAAAATATCTTCTTTCGTGTTCAATAGAACAAACACATTCATAAAGCAACTTTTCCTAGTCAATGGTGGCCAAGAACCGTTTGGTTGCATGCATTATTCAGAATATTGTTCACTGTTCATCAGAACAAAGAAATTTATCAGATTTGGAATAACTTGAGGGTGAATAAATGAAGACAGAATTTTCATTTTCGGGTGAAAAGTTCCTATAATATAAGACCTTACACACGATACCACAACTACGCAGAGGACTAACAATGACTAGAGTCAGTTTATTGGGTCTGAATTTTTGCAATTGGCTGACATTTAAAATGACGTAAAGGTAGCTAGTCATCCTATATTTCTATTAATGTTTAGACTATAGAGACAGTCAAATTCTAATAAATGATTTTAGTTCGAACATGTGAGTGCATAGATGATAATGTTTTTAAGCTTTAATTTAATACAATGCTGAGGATAAATGAAAGGTTTAAAATATTACAATTACAAATAAAACGTACAAAATAGCATGTGTCAAAGCGCATGAATAGACTATTTAATCATATAAAATAAGGTCTTATATTGATTTAAATTAAGTAGTCATACCAGTTGTGGTATTGAAATGAACTATGTTTAATAACTTAACCCCACATTCCCTCCTCTCATCAGACATAACATATTTGTTTTAAATTCTAATGATTTAGTTCAAATCTGGCTTTTTTTTTCTTCGTTAAACATAATTATCATGGTTGCTTTACTTTGAAACTGATAGTTGGTGCGTTTTAAACCAAAATGTTTGCTATCTTAACCTAACAAAATTTCTGGCTCTTCTATGATTTGTCACAGGATATCGGATATAGCGAAGTCGTGCATGTCGAAGACATTTTGGGATATGTGCTAGAGATGCTGCCAGCATTGGCTCCCAGCGTGGCAGGCGGACACTAGGAGTGACAGATGTCTGATATGCTGGTGTCGATTTGCCAAACCATGGTTTCAGCCTCAATCCTGGCTGATGAGTCCCATTACAACAGCAAATTGCATGCTCTCATAACCATATGCAGCTTCAGTCATGTAAGTGACTCGGAGACAATATCCAGAAGAAAATCTTTTAATGATTGAGTGTGCTGACCACAGGACAACACTCTGTTCCAAACCAAAGCTTTGCTGACAGTTTGCTGTTTGCATATTGCTTAGGTTACACTGTTACTGTTACATATCTGTAAATAACAAATAATGGGTAAGTAGTCATTTTTTATTGAATATGTGTGAAGAGTTAAACGGATACCTTCATTTTTAAAAACGTTCATTTTTTGTGCATTCCAATTAATATCAAACTGCAGTTGGTTTGTTTGTTCTTGTAATAACAACAAAAAAAATTTAACAACCACAATAAATAAATAACACTATAAAGTAACATGATTCTTGAAAATTAAAAAAGTTGACGGTATCTATATATTCAAGTAAACTCTTCATGTGTTATTCAACCATACAATATTTATAATCCGTATTTTAAATATTGGTCACTGCGACTGTGTGTGTTTTAATAACACTGGATACATACAATGTTAAAGTTTGGCCAAAAGAAGGTATATCTTTTAACTCGTACCATGTGGAACAGCCTTCATTTTAAAAGTATGCCTATGGTGACTTGCAAAGCTGACTATGTAGTCGGTTCACTAGGTTGTATATGTTAGAGTTGAGAAAATGTCCATAAAAATGTACAGACTGTCTCTGCTTTTTTTATTTATGTTCGTGATTGTCTTGTCTGCGTCTGAGGAAACTGGATTATTAATTGGATAAGTGGAAAGCCCACACTTGCAGAAATAAGGCAGGGAGGTTTTGATTAATTTCTTTAGCGGGAAAAGTAAAAAAATAATAATGATTAAACCTCTCTTCTAATGCAGAGTGAAAAGGTTTATCCTTTCACATAATGTTCCATCCAACATTGCTCACAGTGACAAGCAGTAGAATTGAATTAGGAAGATGTTGCTCGGGGCTCTGCTACAGCTGTGGATGTTTGATATGGGGTTTAAGGTGAGAGTAAAGCTGGCTGGACCTGAAAGACCAGTCAAGACACATTCCACATTAAATATCAGGCTTAGTGTGATGTCTCAGAAACCGATTTTGGGCTTTACTCCGATGGAACAAGTACAATTAATGTCACGTTATGAAATAGTTGGGATAAAGGAAGATTTGAGCAAGTAGTGATGATTGGAAGCTATTTTTAATAACTCTCAGTTGTGAAAGTGGCAATAGAACATGAATAGCTTTCCTGTAGCTCAGTGGTTAGAGCATTGCGTTAACAATGCAGGGTTGTGGGTTCGATCCCAGGGGATTGCACATACCTAAGTATTATAGGATAATGCAATGTAAGTCGCTTTGGATAAAAGCGTCTGCCAATTGCATAAATGTAAAATGTAAATGAATATCGTTTATTGACACACATATCCATATCAGTATAGTTTAGATAGATTTTGTTCCTGGAAATAACATAAAATGTCTGCCAAATGTGCAACGTGTCGTAAAATTGTGACAACATGGTTAGCGTCTTTGGCTTTTCTGGAGAGCATTTCCAACAAAATGATTTTCGCCAACAATTACACAACTGCATAAAAAGAAGGCTTATTCGATTGGGGGGCATATCTTGAGGGTACTAGACTACAGTGACAACACGTCTAAGATCAAAGCCGGCTAAATTTACTTTTGGCTGTCATTCTGAGGAGGGCATGCTTGCCAGGTCTCCCCAGGGTACATGACAGGGCCAATGTTTTCGATATCCCTCGCTCCAGATTGGTTTCAAAGCGCTGCGAGAAAATAGATGTGGTCCCATGAAGGCCAGCATTCTTCACAAGTGCAATCGTCAGATTAACTGGAGGGGATGAGGTCAATGTTTCTGCGCACTGAACCAGTTGCTCGTGGGCCGTGTCAACGGATAATTGACAAATAAACGGTACATTTGTCTTATGCTGTGACAGCAAATTTTAAGAAAACAAACTGTTATTTTATATTTATAATAATATAAGAGAGATTTATATTCATCATTCTTTATTTTTTTTGTACTTTTTTGCAACCATAAGACACACGGTTTATTTGTCAACTACTTCATTCTTTATATTATACCATTCAAAAATGTGAAATATTTGTATCCAAAATATTTGTCATTCTGTCATTAATTATTATTCCACACCAACATGCTGTTTTTATTTTCAGTAGAATGCACAAGTAGAGATAGAAAACACCCAAGCTCTCTTTATACAACGTCCGTAATGGAAATGTCTGTCTAGCTCCTAAAACAACATTAAAACATAATAAAGGTGTTCCTCAACTATTCTAAAAGCATTACTACAAACAATAAAAACAATAGCTTTATGAGGCACAAACTGAAATTGAAATCATCATTTAGTGAAAATCTGTATCTCCCTTGAAGCTTGCTCATCTGAGCCACGTCCGGGTTTAAAAAGTTTTAATGCACAACTACATTGGTTTGCTGATGTATAGCTAAATGAAATGAGCCATTTGATACATTCTGGGTGTGAATGCATGTGAATATGAGTTGAACAGGATTTTACTAAATTAAAACACACTGTATATATTTTTATGTACTGTATATACAGTATATGTATTGCTTGAGCACATATTCTTATCTATTGTATGTTTATATACAGCCGCAGAAAATTCCATTCCAGAGACCATTTTTCTGATTTTAAAACTTACCAGTTATAGGTAGGCTATGTGCTTATGTCGTTCTGTGAACTACTAACAATATTTCTCCCAAATTTCAAATATATATTTTTTCAATTTGCAGGAAAATATTTTTCAGACCTGAAATACTGCAAAGATAACAAGTTCATATTCAATGTGATAAACAATGCAACAATAATATTTGTACATTTATTGAGAAAAAGTTCAAAAATGTTTTTATGTGAAAACTGGATTTTTATCAGTTTTATGTGTCTTGTCATTAATGTTGTATGTCTCCGTCACTCCTGAGGTTTGATGTTGTTGAAATTCAACAAACACTGGACTGGAATGGCCACAGTACATCTAGAAATGCTGATTTGTAATGAAAATTTGTGTTGGTCTCCTACTTTTTTTTCTGTTGCTGCATATGTATTTTATCATTTTAATTATTCTTAATCCTGTGTTTGTTCACAGACAAAAACAGATACAGCACATATGCCTGCTTCAACACTGAGGTGAGTAAACAATGACTTTAACATTTTTTCTTTAAACCACCAAACATCAATGAATTACTTCTTCGTCATGTCCAACCCTGTACAAATTGAAATCTTAGGAGCGTTTACCATTAGCCATAAATCTCACAGCTGTATGTTTGCAGTTTGCTCTGTATTGATTATACAATATGCATCATGTCAAATAGTGTCAATGAAATCGAAACACAAACGAGAGCACGATTGGGAACAGACAACGTTTAGAAAACACACGGGAATACCCAAGCCTTTGCCTTCTGAACAGGAATAACAACAGCACAGCATGTAAATGGAATAATGAAGATACAGTAGACTTCACTACGATGTTGGGATGCAACTTCCCTCACAGAAGCTCATTGGCGGCAGCAGAGTTGAGTGGAGTAACAGGACGTGTCCTCAAGTGCAATGATTGGATTTCCAGGTTTGCTACAATCACCTCCAGAATGAGTCTGTGTGCCAATGAAATATAGATGAATCTGAATACATTTGCCTATCCAAAAACACCCGATCAGTTTAGAGAAAGGCAGAACATTGAAATCTTTAGGGTCCTCGCATCTCTTTCCTGTCCATCAGCTCTAACTCGCCGCTTGATTGCGGCTGATGGAACGTCTGAACGTCTCAGACACAAGACGGAATAGGAAATCAGTTTGGCTAATCAGACATAAAGCCGAGAGCTGACCAGGGAGAATAAATGGAGCCAGAACGCATGCAAACAGGCATAAGTTGAGAGAAAATTAAAGCTGGCATTGCCATGGGAACCACAGTGCGCGTCTGAATGAAAATGTATCACCTCGACGGTGAAATAGATGACGTTTTCCTCTTTCAGCCAAACCTCAAATTAACTCGCCTTATAAAGGGAGGGCAACAAAGACAGAGTAATATCTTGCGTAGATGATATTGGGAATAATAGCTTGTTGCGCGCTGAATGCAACTCATTCATGGCATGGTTTTGTGTGCATGCATAGATGTATTGTCCCTGAGGTCAAGAAGAACATTTGATTTTAAAACATTAACAAATATATAAGGCAGGGTTGTGCACCATTCAGAATTGAATTCAGGATGTATTCCTCTTCCCAGTTCCAGTTGGAAAATTCATCCTCCTGTGGGCATGGCCAATTCAATCCAAATGCAAACCAAGAGGAATTCTTCAATTCAGAACTTTGATGTACTGTCCAACTTGTCGATGTTTTAAAAAAATCTGAGAATCAGGTATAAAGGGTCAGAAGATCAATGGCAAAGAAATTAACCAGCTGCTGTATGTACATTAAAAGCAAGCATGTGCCAGCGTGTTGATTCATCCATCATCATTTTTCTAATGGATTTAGGCAGTCGTCCATACTTCCACTGACAACGGCATGCATTCATTACTCACATTGACACTTCGACCCTCCATCAGAAACGTCTGAACGCACATCATCAATAAAGCTTACTCGTTTTTTTATATTGAACAACCAGTCGCATGTTTCTTCGTACGAGAAGACTATTAAAACAATGAACATTTTGGTTGAGTGTAATTTTTTACTCGCTGCCAATGACTTAATCTGTTGACCTTAAAATACATTTCTCATCCTTATTGAGGTAACAATGAGGGTTGAAAGTAACCCATCAGTTCTGCTGTTTTTCTTGTCTTTTATTTTGCGTTTATCCTGCCTCTTGACAGTAAACATTTCCTGATCATTTCCGTATTCATTTTTTCAAGAAACTCTTGGCTTTGAGCGCTTTGGCAGATGATGTGTTGTGAAAAGCTGCCAATTAGCCAGTCAGTTCTGAATGGCTTCTCTTTGTTGCTCTCGGGAAATTGCAGCTTTTTCCTCGAACCATCGCTCTTAACCATCATTCACACCAAACGTGAAATTAGTGATCAGTAAAATATGTTCAGGCAGTGGGATTTCGTTTCCATGCATGGCTTCCTAAGGCATGTTTTTTGGTGATGTAAAAGAAGAGGTAAGCATCCGGATTAATTCATCACTTGTCTGGATGTTGTAAAGATTGTTTTTCTTTATCATAAAGAGGATAACGCCATCATCCACCACTTTTATCTTATATAGACATCCAGGATTTTTTGTTGCCGAGCTCACCAGTGTTTTTTTCTTTCGCAGAATGTACCAAATTGTTGATTTGGCAACTCTTCATTTTCCAGGAAACTTTCTGATGGATTTGTTGTGTTTTTGAAATTGAACTATGTTATTATCGTGGAGATCTCCCTGAACCCTAGGTGTGGGTTCACAGCAACAGCTACCAAATGCAAACACCACACGTAGAATCAACTCCAGGGTCCAGACCTTTAACATGCTTAATTCATATAAATGATTTTACCAAAAGCCCACATCCGTGAATAAAACAGCTTTTGATTTGACTGTCCAATGACGTTTGGTCCCTTGAAAAAGGGGCAGCTACATCTTAAGGGCTGTAATTCTTAAATCATTCAGCTAATCCAGATATGAATACACTTATGTAACCATATAACCATGAGTATGGGCCATTATGTATTTTACGGTATTATATCTGTTTTAAAAACATAAATTTTGCTTTGTCCTATAATTGGGGTCAAACAGTTCCAAGCAAGCGCGGTTTTCTTTCACTCTGTGTAAACACAACAGACATATCAATATGTAATGAGTTTCGGAGTGAGAATTATATCAATATTTCAAACTTACATTAAAGCCATCATGTACAGTTTTGTAGATAATGAATTAAATATCGAATCTAAGTATAATGCAGTTTTCACAGTTTGTTTTGTCAAACGTCTACTGTTAAAGCTCAGTTAGTGGATTATACTGACAGTGACAGTGACAAATGTTGCCACCGCAACAACAGAACATGTTCATTAAATTCATTGTTTCTGTTTCTCACTTTCAGAAAAGGACAACATTGCTGCTCAGATGATGTTGAAACCATCAGTCATGATAAAAGTAATTAGTTTCTACAAATGGAATAAGATGTACTTTTCAAATCCCAGCCACGACCTGTGCAACGGGTTGCTTGATAGCCTCGCTGCGGAGTCAGTCCAACAATTTAGAACAAAATACTATCCATGCCAAACCCTTCCATATTATTTTACAATTTAAAGGAGCATGTGGAGATTTTAGTGACATCTAGTGTTGAGGTTACGAATTGCAACCAACGACTCACTCCACCCCTCCCTTTCAAAGCACTACGATGGCTGCAAAGAACTAAGATGTCGTCAAGTTTTTGATTCTTTGCCGAAGGAGATAACGTATTTACGAAACGCCCTCCAAAGAGTACTTTGTCCATTAAGGGCTCCTATAGAAAAAACATGATAAATTCCATGCAAGGGGACCCGCAGTGTATCTAGATAGAAATAGCTCATTCCAGGTAATTCAAAACAATGCTTCATTATGGTGTTTTTACATCTCTGAAGACGTAGCTATGTTTATTATATTGCATTTCTGTCAATAGATATTCCAAAAACCTACATACTGGACCTTTAATACAAGTTAAGGAATAGTTTTAAGGATACAACTGTTAAGATTTTGATCTGTGACCTGTACATACACTCATGTGCTGTATGTGCACACACTTTGTCTTTAATTAAATTTACATTTAGCAGACGCTTTTATCCAAAGTGACTAACATTTAATTATCCTATACATTTTTACATAGGTATGTGCAATCCCCTGGGATCGAGCCCAAAACCTTGCTTTGTTAACGCAATGCTCTAACCACTGAGCTACAGGAAAGCTTTATACATTTTTCCTTGAAGATCGAGAGATCTGGAGCTTTGTTACATTGGTTGTGCTTATAACGCAATATCTTTGAATTTGACCGTTGCAGATGTTTTATTTGGTTTCTATTACATTGTGCCGCACTGCTAATCTCAGCGTTTATGAAAAACAAATATGAACAATTATATGCAACCTTTGCTTAGATTAGCAGAGACATGCACAGTAGACACATACATTTAATCCTTCAGGTGAGTTTGTTCCAACATGAATAGAATGTTTTTTTGTTTAAAATGCACATTTTTTTACCCAAGTTTCCACTGAAAGTTCAATAAAACAACTCATACACTCTTAATGTTGGGTTATTTTAACCCAGAGGGGTCAAACATGGACAAACAAAACGTTTGGGTTAAATTAACCCAGCCAATGGTTAATATTTGACCCAATAATGGGTTAAAACAAATACCAAACTGTAATACAGTTCAAAGTAGAGAAGGAAGGAGGCGGGAACCTGCAAACGTTAAATAAAGTTTAATCACATTACACGGAAGTAAAAGCATCACTCCCTCACGGCTCTTGTCCCGCCTTGCTTGTCACAGTAACATTTATATACAGAAGGATTTATAAACAATTTACATATTGTTTAACTTCACTGTTTCATTACGGCCAAATTAAGCAAGTGGAAAAATTCTTAACCTTCCGGTATATCCCTCTCCTTCAACTTCCAGGTATTTTCTAACGTTTGTATGATTCATAATTAATAATAGCTTCAAACTGTAAGTCTTGCTTACCATTCTATCTGTAGAAAATAACCAAGTTTGTGTAAATTAATGAATTCAAAGAATGTTAATCAATAATCAGGCTAATCAAGTCTTTTCAAATGCGGATTTGATATTTCAAGTCTCTGTGCAAGACAAAAAGATTAATGTTACAAAGAGAAAGCAGGCAGGATATTGAGGTTAAGAACACTTGATTTTGATCATGCGCCCACAGCTGCTCTCTCACTGAAATATTCACAGAGTAAGATTTCTCCAGTCTCTTTAAAGTTTGAGGTACATTTTTCCATTAAAGTCGCGCATGGGCCTGCAATCCGCTGATAAGAGGCCAACCTGGCGTGATACATATCTGATGAGCATTTCAGTTGCTGAGATCAATAAGCCCTGATGCAAGGCAAGCTTAGACCCGTCATGCCCGGCTTCGTCATCACTGAGGGCTTTTACAATGAGCCCCATTGACAGATCGGGTCTGTGTGACCCTGTGAGTGACTTCCAGGTTAAAGGAACAGACAGGCACTAATCTAACATCAGAACGCCGCTATTTCTCTTTGAGACAATCCACTACATACCTAGCAAAATCAATACTATAGTTCTCGATACACTCCGCCCACAGTTTGAGATATGCTTTAATGTATGTGACTGAATGTTTGTGAGCAAAAGAAGGGGTGGATTGGTTTTGGGCTAACGTAAACCTGTAGAACTTGATAAAAAGGTGGATGTACCTTGTGATGTGCTAAAGCGAGGGTAGGCATTATTTTGATGTATCCTTTGGAGGATGTAAATACTGGTCCTGAAGCACTTCCGGTTTCATCTCACATGTATAATTAAATCTTACAGAAATGTTTAACATTCTTATTCGATTATAAATGCTACATTGGTTTTATTTTGTTCAAACATTTGTGCATTGTTAAAAAAAAAAGAGAAGTTCTTCTGAACCAGCAGATCGATGTTTATGACTTTTAAAGTGGTTTGTCAAACATATTAGATATAAATTGTTACGGTTAGAATACTATGGCTGTAAAAAGATTAATCGCGATTAATCGCATCCAGAATTAAGGTTTGTGTTTACATAATATATGTCTGTTTACTGTGCATATTAATTTTGTATTTATAAATACAAACACATACACATGTATACATATTTAGGAAATATTAACATGTATTTATTTATATTTACTAACAATTTTAAAGAAAAATAAGGTTAAATAATTTTTAGATTTTTCTTAAATATATGCATGGATGTGTATGCATTAATGAATACAAAATTATTTTGCACAGCACACAGATATATATTATGTTAACACAAACTTTAATTCTGGATGCGATTGATCGCGATTAATCTTTTGACAGCCCTAGTAAATACAGATCAATCCATATATATATTTACAGTATTTACAGTTATGCTTTTAATGTGTTTTATGTTGTAATTTTGGAGTTATTACTTTTTCAGATCAAACCAACTGCAGTTTGATTGATATTACTTGCAATAAACAATAAGAAAATCTGAGCTGTTTTTGCAAATTAACTCTGTACTGTAATGTTGTAGTTATGTATATACTGTAATGTGAGTATGTTTTGGTTCCTCTACTATTTTAAACCATTAGAAGCACAAATCCTTTGTGACTTATCGTGAAAATCGTTCTATATGAACAGAAATCACATACCTCTTAGAAGATGAATAGAAAACAAAACAATTCATGTTTTTTAGGTTAAGTAAGCTCCATCATTTTACTTGAAATAGAAACAAAAAGTTTTTTTTTATCTCAGGCATTACCTGTTTTATGGAAATTGAGATACATGTCAGTGGGCGCATGTGGATGTAAACATTTTGTGCACCCTAAAGAAGCCCTCAGACATTTGAAGCATTATAGAAGTACCGTATAAGGTAGCAAGTTACGGGGACGCATGATTCGATGAATTATTTGCACAAACCCAGACTAGGTTTGAAATAAAAGGATCTGCCTTATCTGTACATGACTCTTTCTTCTGGGAAGCACAAAAGCAGATTTCTGAGAAATGTCTTGGTGGTTTTGTGTCCGTAGAGTGGGAACCAATGGGGGTCAATGATGTTTGGTTACAGACTTTCTTCAAAATATCTTTTTTTATCAATTATTTTGGGGTGAATTATTCCATAAATGCATTCATTTTAGTTATTATTTTTAATTATTCAATCTTGTGAAGCACAAAGCCACAAGATTTGATCTGATAGAATACTGCACAGATTTTTTTATCCCAGTGAGAATAGCATGCGGGTCGATATATGTTCTTGTTGGTCGCCTACGATCTTCCATGAAAAATGATCAAATGCAAGCATCAGTCGAGAGAAACTTTTGACAACTTTTGAAGATGTAGTCAAAGCAGAAGCACATTCATATCAGGGCCAACTTGAACATACATAGTGTTCATATTGAAAGGCAGAGCGTTTCAGAGGAGAGTTTATGTTCGGTGATGTTTGAAGAGACAAGGAAAGCCATGTCCGATTGTGAGGATGGGATGTTAGTCGCTGCTATGGTGTGTTACTCAGCAATTTCTGAAAAAAGTTTTTTTTTTGTCACCGGAGTGGTACCCTAATCTACTATACAGAACATCATACACCATACCTGCCTTATCGTACCCTAAAGACCTGTTGTCCTACAGTTTAATGTTTTGCACCCCTTATTTTTAACTGGTACACAATTGGTCCTTAAGGAACAATAAATACCCGAAAAGGGTATTGTGTACATATAAAGGTACAAAAAGGAACTTTTAAGGGTACCACCCCAGCGACAATAAAAATGTTTGTTCAAGTGAATTCCAGGTTATGCTTGTAGTTCAAAAATAAGTTACTTGTATCCGAAATCATTCACAATAAAGATGCATCATATAAGTACACAAGCAATAAGACAAATTTTGTTTTTAACAAAATGAAAATGCAATCAAGTATATAACAGGCTTATTTAAAATGCCACTATGCAAATTATTAACTTCATAAATTGCGCTTCATTGTTTTTGCCGAGACTTTAATGAAATACAAAGGTTAAAAAAATAGGTTGATATTTGTTAATCCCTCCCTTATTTCAATGCATACATGGACAAACTAGTTAACAATAAGAGTAATATATTAAAAATCTTAACTTTGAGATGGACAAAACCACAAATACACATTTAAAAAAAGTGTTAGATCAGTTACCACAGAGCAAAACTCGCTTTTACTCTGTGGATATACCTCAACGTATATCTTCAAATTGATGGATGCGTTATAGGACAGTTCTGAGAACATTATAAAACCTATAAATACTGTATTTTAAAATTGCAAGGGGCTTCATTTGGTGTCCATGCAAGCTGCAGCACTTTGCAAATCATGGGTGATTCATCTCTCTTGTTTTTGCTTTTAATAGCAGTGAGTGTAAAAGTTAATTCTGGCAGGAAATTCTCAGAGTGCGACTTCCCTTGTTAAATTAAGCCAAATTAATTTCCCCTAAACTCAAATGTAAAACCTCTGCTTCCTCTTCACTTTACCAAAGTGCTCATGTGTTGCATGCTTTATGTTACAGCTTTTATCTTTTGCATGAATAATAACTCCGCCCACTATTGAGAGGCATTTTATTGTTTATCCAAATGTCCTCGTAGAATGAAGTTAAATAATGATGTTTAATAATCTGGCCTTGTTGGCGCTGCCTATTATGTTCAATTTTTGTTTCTATTTGGCATAATTACATTTTGTCAATGTTGTGATTCGAATTCACCATCAGGTGAAATATACTTGTAACAACGCTCTTTAATCGTGCTCTTCAGTGGTGTTTGTTGGCCCATCTGTCTGAGCTGATCCGATTCTGATTCTCCCCAGGCAGGGCAGGTAGTCCCTGGCGGCAGCGCGGAAGTCTTTCCGGAGAAAGATGTAAAACACGGGATCCAGCAGGCTGTTTAGACTCAAAAAGCCTCTCCCCATCTGATAGGGCACAAACACAGCCCTCTCCCACACACATGTGCTGCCGTGCATCAGCAGTCCGATGTACTTCACACAGCCGATAAAATGATAGGGCCCGAACACCGTGACAAATGTGATCACCAGAAGGGTGAGCAGACCCCTGATGCTCCTCTTTTCCTCGAATGAAAGCGACTTGATTGCCATAAGCGAGTGGACGGTCTGTCTTTGGAGACCAACAATGAAGCTCAGGGGTATGATGAAGGACAGGAGCAGGGTTATCAGTCTGTAGGTGATAAAACTGCCCTCTGAGGGATACTTTTCAATACAAAGAGTGAAATTTTGCCCCTTGGGAAAGAGCTTGTTGACAGCAGTGATTTGCGCCAGAATAAGTAAAGTCCAAACGGCAAGTACTAGCCAGCAAGCAAACTTTAAGCTACCCAGATGTTTAAAGCTGAGAGGTCTGGCAATGGCCAGGTGACGCTCCAGAGCGATGATGCACATGAAAAAGATTCCCGCGTAAATGCTGCTGTAAAACAACATACCGATGATCTGGCAGGTCTGGGGTCCGAAGCGCCAGTAGTGGCCGTTTGCATAATAGTCCATCCAAAAAGGCAAAGTGAGGAGCTGTATAAGATCGGATATCAAGAGGTTAATGACATAGACAGGTAAAACGTTTTCTGATTTGATTAACCTGAAGAGTCCGAATAGCGCTGTTAGGTTTAAAGGAACGCCGATGATGAAAAAGGTCCCGTGAAGGACAGGAAGGAAGATGCCATCTTGGCTAAAGTCTATTCCACAAGAATTTCCCATAGATGCGACAGTCAGGCTGGCCAGACTGCTGATGTTAGACCTGCTCTCCATCTTTTGCCTGTGACAGAGATATTTTGTTAAACATTTAGTGATAGATGTCATAGATACTTTATCTACTGTTCATAGTAATGGGACAGTAAAGGAACAGTAAAGGGATAGTTCACACAAATAGAGGAATGATGTCATCCTTTACTCACCCTATATTTGTTTCAAACCTGTATAAATTACTTTGTTCTGTTAGACACAAAGAAAGATATTTGGAAGAATGTAACCAAACAGATCTCATCTCCCATTGACTCCCATAGTATTTATTTTCCTTACTATGGTGCAATCTAAATGAGATCTGAAATACACACTGAAAAAAATGACTTGTGGAACTCACTTAAAACATTTTCGTGCAACTTGTTATGATGGTTTTATTGGTGAAATTTGCTGCTATAATTCAAGTACAACTAACTTAACAGAATAAAGTAAATTCTACTTATTAAATACCAAGTTTTTGTTAAAATATCAAGTCAATGTTACTTAAAGTAAAGTTACGCTGAACAAAAACATGTGTCTTACACAAACTTCAAGCTGCACTTCCTTCCAAATAGAAATATTCTAATTTTTACAACATAGATGGTCAGGTGAGAAGAGGTTGTCTCTGTTCAGGCATTAGCAAAGTTACTAATCAATAAGATAAATAATTCCCTTTATGACTATTATCGTGCCTCCCTCAGCATAGAAACAAGCACCGCTCTTCTGAACAACGATAACAACTTAAAAAAAGACCTAAAACTCTCCTAAAACTCAAAGATAAATCAACAAAAAACACAAACAAGTCTTTCTTTTTACTGAAAATCACTTAAAATGACAGTTTATCTTGAAAATGAATCTCCTAATGCAGTCAGATACAAAGCATGCTGGGAACTACATATCAACAGCCGAGGTAGTTATATCTAAAAAAATAAATGATGTAGTCTCAACACAAAATAAATAAGTAAAGTTAATCGGACCAATTTAAATGGGTTTAACATAATAAAATGGAGTTGGATTTACTTAATCATTTATTCAAATAAAATAACTTAAACAAAATAATTACAATTTTAACCAAAATTAGTAGATTTTATTCGCAAGATTTTTACGTTATTTTAACTAAATTGTTTTGTTAAAAACAGGAACATAAGAAAGTAGTTTAATAATCTATTTTCATAAATTCTACAATGGCACATAATATTTTTTTTCAGTGTAGGTTTGGAACAATCTGAGGGTGAGTAAATTTTAAATTGATTTTTAAATGAGTTTTGACAAAAATAACAAGTTTAACAAATATTGCATTATTGTAATCCATCAATATTTAGATGACTTCATTCAAGAAGCCCTTGTGAAGTCTACTTAACAACTTATGTCATGTGACACTTTGTGAGTTTGTGTTACAATTTCCGGATGTTCAGGTGTGCTTGCCATTTATTGCAGTTTCAACCATCGGCGCCAGACCAGGACTAACAGGGGGGCAAGTGGCTCCCAGTGGGAGGGCACACAATCAGCATCATTAATACTAAAAAAGTCAAAAATAACACATCTGTGCAAGGACACATTCATAACTCGTGCATGATGCTATTTTCCGTACAAGTGAACAAGAATAACACAAATCAAACAATATTACCACTTACCAATATTACCAATATTACCATCAAACAATATTAGCTTTCCTGTAGCTCAGTGGTAAGAGCATTGCGTCAACCACGCAAGGTTGTGGGTTCGAACCCAGGGGATTGCAAATACCTATGTAAAATGTATAGGATAAAGCAATGTAAGTCGCTTTGGATAAAAGCGTCTGCTAAATGTGTAAATGTAAATTACCACACAGTCACAACAAAAACAAAATGTTGAGAATTATAACCTATGCTGTGATATAATGCTCCTTCGCACCATGCCTTGCTAAAAGTACAAGTGTTGTGAGCAAATGATGACGGAATTATCCTTTTTGGGTGAACTATCCCTTTAAAGAGAATTATTGTATGCTTTTTGTACTTCTTGGTAATGCATATAGCTATGTGGTCACATAGAGGAGTGTCTGCACAGTGTATATATACCAAGTTAAACATGGCCGGTAAACATTCACTGTAAAGCTTAACAAAAAGTTTAAACTTTCCATGCTGTACTGTAAATTAGGTTTCTCAAAGGTTCATCGCCAGGCTGTTTGGTTCCATAAAGAACTTTGAATAAGAGGAAATCCTTGAAAAGGTTTTTCGGACCACAGTATAAAACGAAAAATATTTTTTTCTGGTAAAGGCACATTTGGCTAAATGAAAACTCAAGAATCAAGAATGGTGGTTCTATGGCATGACTGCAAATGACCCTATTTAGACCCTCTTAAAGTGATATACATTCAAAAGAATATTAATAGTAATATGTAAAAGTCAACGTACCTCATATTGTAGGAATTCATCTTTACCAAATAACTGCAGATTGTATTGACACCTAAACACCTTATTTTCCACAACAACGTTATGCTCTCATATATAATGCAGACAACAGAGTGAGCATGAAAGTGTTGGGGTGTGTGTGATTGTGGGTGTGTGTGTGTGTGTGTGTGTGTGTGTGTGTGTGTGTGTGTGTGTGTGTGTAAATTTACGCACGGGTGCACATATGACACGCAACAAAAGGAAGAAATGAAAAGTGTAGTGTCAAAATGATATGATGGTACATTTGCATTACAACTGACATCTAAGCCAGCTAAAAAACATCATTTTATTATTTAAGCTGTTCTGCCAGGTTGCCTCTGAAGAAGAAAAAGGCAGCAGATTAAAAAAACATGTAGCAAAAAAGAATTCTCTTATGACTTCATGCCAACAATGGATTGATGTATTACAGTTAATTTATTAATTTATCCATTAAAAGAGACTTAACGCTACAATAATGACATTTCACATATAAACAAGAAATAATTATCAGTGTGCAAATTGCGAATGTACCTAAAAGGCGTTTCGAGCGGATAAAGTTGGGATTTAAAGCCACATGTTATATTGCAGTGAGAAGTGCTGTCTGTTCATGTGTCACAGCTTTGGTGAATGTGATGTCGAAGACTGTTACTGCCGGTGTGGGACAATAAATGACATCTTTGGAAGCAGCTTGGCATGGACATAAAGAATGAAAAGTAGATTAAACCTTCTAGCACGTAAAACTGGTTGAGGGGCAAGAGCTTTTTCAGGGGGTAAGGGGCTGACACAGCTTTAGATGTATTTTTCTGCCTATCTGTGGCTCGTCAGATTTGAAGTGAGAAAGTGTATTCTGAAAAAAAACAGGCATGCGGTGTCGATGGTAACCTGCCAACCTTTGGTAGGCCCATACATATTTTATACTCCCTGGCCAGGAAATACAAAAACTGAATAGCTTCTATCTACCTTGAAGGTTTTATCAGTCCCTGGTTGATGTAGAACTCTAGATAACACTTTTCAAGCAGTGTAAAGTGGTATTTCTCTAGGTTGTTGTGAGTCCAGACTGATGGAGCTTCTCCAGCAACCTCTAGGGTTGAGGCCCATGTTCCCAGAGGAAACGGATTTTGCTAAGTGTATTTTTTTCGAATGCTTGATGCAGTTTTTAGTTACATTTTCCTGATGTATCAGTTTCTTATGTGTGTTTTTTTTACAGAAAAAAACAGATGAGACAACTGTTTGCGCAGCATGAATATGGAGCAATAACTTCCTGTATTGAGCACATAGAGTTTGGTTAAATTGGTCTATATTGCATTTTTTTTTCTTCCAGACTTTGAATATTGGCAAATATTGCACAGTTTGACACATTTCAAATTGCTTGTGAAGCTCAAAAGCAAAGAGAAACATCTCCATTTGATCTCATTTATGTTTGAGAGTAACAATTGAGCTATTAAAAGATGTTTATTTCCTTTGGGTTTGTTTTTTTGTGTTTAATTTATACAAAAACATTCAGCATAGATTATATTTACATTTATGCATTTGGCAGATGCTTTTATTCAAAGTGACTTATATTGCATTATAGACCGTTTCAGTGGACGTGCACGTAGCGACTGCAGTCTGTGTCTGTGTCCCGGTCTGTGTCTGGCTAATGTCTAATAGTAACTATTTGTATTTGATTTATTTATGTTGATATTTATTTATATTATATATCGCTACTATGTAGTTACATGTATAGAGACTTGCCAACTTTGTCAATTGTTTTAAGTACAGAACATGTCTGAACTGTGTTTTTGCACAGATCTTATTTTTGTATTTATTGTCCTGTAACTGTAAGAAGTGCATTATTGGCTGGAATTAGACACAAGCTTTTCACCTACTATTGCACTTGTGCATGGTAGAGTGACAATAAAAGCTATTTGATATTATTATAGTATTGTGTGATACGTGTATTAATTTTTATTTATTTTTTAATTTTGTTGTATTTTATTAAATAAGCCATTTGTTGGATGGGTCCTTGTTTTGACACATTTAAAATAACCGAATGGTACATTGACATCTAGCAGTTGAGCTTGGTATCGTAATCTAAATAAAAAAATTGGAGAGACAAGTTTAGCCAAGTAACAGTTATTTTTGGAGTCCACAAAGACATGCGCTGTAATGTTCGTTTATGTTGTCATTTTGAAGCCGTCTATACCTTTTTGTAAGCGAGGGAAACCTGAAGAGATAAAATCCTCTTGAAGGGCTATTTGTTGATAACATACTTTCATTATTTTTCAGTGCAAATGGACAAAATTGAGCTTTCTTTCGGTATTTTTTTGCACTTGAATATACTAAAGCCTTAAAACACGTGCTAATAATAACATTCTCGTGATGATATAGTCACATATACGTCAACTGTCCCGAGCACGACTGTTGAGCCCCGTGTTTGGTGGGCACCTTACAGAGTTCATGCGGGCTACCGGGTGCCCATGGGCATCACAAGCGCCATGCTTTAACCATTGAGCTACAGGAAAGCTATGTCTTATAAAGCTCATTTCTAATAGCGTCCTGATGAACATGGCGTGTACATGAGCACAGCTGTTCATCGTCAGCTGTTGCAAAAAGAAATGTTATTGTTGTTGAATTAAAAAAAATCATTCATGTCCATATTTAAAGCAAACCAATACAATGCATATTGTCATGGCCCACAACAAGCTGAATCTGTTAGTTGTTTGTTATTAGTTCATTCACCTTCAGATCGATGGGCAAAGAAACACCTAAAAGGAGTGAACTTTCAATAAAACTATTGATTTTCACTGTGAAAAGACTCACAATACGTCAAGGCGCAGCTTTGTCGATGTACACATTTGGTTTAAGTGTCAGTACCGGGCAAATGCAGTTTGAGCAAAATAGCAAAGCAATCTTCAATCCTCTCAGCAGGGGACAAACAACCACAGTGCACGGTGTCCTTCTACCGCAATTGTTTCCCTCGTTCAATCAATATCAGAGATTTCAGAGAGTTTATAAAAAGCCATCGAGGTCTGAAGATTATGCAATATTTTTCCTGCAACCTAACAGGCTCATGTTATTAACAAATGATATAGTGCATCAAATGTTCTCCGTAATTACCAAATCAATATGATGACTGATTTCCGCTGTTGTTGTGAAAGGTCAACGGTGTGTGTGTACTGTAAATCTGGAATCATTTAATTTATATTGATTAAAGTTTTTTAAAGGAGTTAAGCATTCAGATATGTTAAACAAGCCCACTACAGGTCATCTTAATGCTGGATCCGGTGATTCATGTCCAGGTGTAAGATCTCAAGCTCTGGAGGTCCTATCTGATGAGGTTGCTTCTGTGTAATACATAAGGGGTGAAATTGTGGTTGATGCATGAGCACTCAGCCGACCAATGAGGTTTGGGCTGGAAAACAGCATGACAAAATGCACTCGCAAAGAATTCTGATTCCACATTTATTACAGGACTGTGTGTAAAGCATAAAAAAGGCTCGTGGAAAGAAAGGGCTTGTTCATGGTGACTTTGACGTAGTGATTTTAAAGGTATGCTTTGCTGGGACTTCTAGTGGCTGTGACCTATTTTCTTTTATTTTATTTTTAATTTTGTTAAAAAAATGGGGCGATGTGGTTATTTTACTTATAAAGTCTAGACTGGATGTGGTAACGTTTTTGAATCATTGAATAATTTCTTTCATTATGCACAAGGAGTGAATTCAAACTGCATAATAGAGTCGTCCAATGCCGTCCCATTATTGAAATGTTTTATAGTGGTTGTTGCTGTTGAGTCATCAGTTTACGTGCAAACTAAGTTAACAATGTGAAATGAAACTGGAACTTTTAGTGTCCGTCTCCAACATTATGCTCTTAGATATTAAGGCCAATTTCTATAGTAGCTGTAAAGGCAATATTCTGGAGAGAGAGTTTAGATATTGACTCATTTGTCTGAGCTCTTTATTTCAAGTGCACTGTTACGCTCGTTCATCTTACCGGAATTACTCTCATTTTCTGTGGAAATGACCTTATGAATATTTACAAAACCTTCAAAGTGTCTTAAGAGTTGGTGGAATACTTGATATATTTATATTAATAATTGGATAGTTCCAAGTGCTTTAAATGTCTTTACAGAGTCCTATGTTTGTTTTGCACACATCATTTTGCTAAAGAAACTTCCTCTCTAGAAAAATATCCTTGACACATTGTCGCTTTGAAATTTTAAGGTTCTATCTGACATTTCTGTAAAAATTGAGTTATTCAAATATTATTATACTGTCACAATTTATTGACATTACATGTTTTTTATTTGCGTTGGGTACATTTTGGGACTTCTTTAGAAAAGAAAAAGGTTTTATCTACAAAGTCAAATGTAGTTCAAAAGCGATGACACAAGTGTGCCTGAATAATAACAGAATTACCCTTTTTGGATGTCCTCTCTGTAAATAAAAGCACTAATATGAGAACAATTACTCAAAATGTAATATAGATTATTTTAGGTGCCAATAATGATTTAAAGTCACACTCAAGATTAAAATATGCTTTGAAAATTTTTATTGTATTCACAGAAAACTTAATTTTGGAAAACATTTGACTTCCTGTACTGTAACAACACAGAAAAAAACAGTTGTTTCTTCACTTGGTTGAAAACATATGTTTTACTCTCTGAAAATATGTTGTATAATAAACTTTCCTACTTTAGTTAACAGATACAGACAGTTCAAAACTGGGATCAAAACATCTTCTGTTTTATAGCATTTGATCATTTTTTGTTGATAGCTGGAGCATTTACTGGCTTATTATGTTAAAGAAAATTACACAAAAAAAAAGACATTTGTCCAGAAAAAAAGGCAGTTTTACCCTCCTTTAGTTGCAAATAGTCTATCCTTGTGTGTGTGTGTTTTAGCGTTAGACTACAGACAATGCAGAACTCCACCCATGATATTCATAGGAGAAACCTTGACCCATTTGAATGAGTTATAGACTGTGGTTTTATCCAGACAGCATGACAAACGACAGTGGTAGAACCTTTTTCATTATCCGTATGAATGCTCACTGAAGACAGAACTATAGAGAATGTGAAGTTACGTCACACCGTGTTGAATGTTGCGCCATCTTGGAAGGATTGCTGCTAGTGCAGTCATTGTAGTGTTTTTTTTTTCTTGTTTGATTAGGAAAACTGTGGTAGGAATGAAACGGTTAAAAACAACAATAGCACTGGAGTATGGTCCTCCCAAGATGGTGGCACCACTGCAACAGGCAACATAGGGCGTGACGTCAGCCTCGCATTCTTTATAGCTGATCGGACTGCATTCATTGTTGTTTTCAAAATGATAGGCCTTAATCTAATAGTGAGAATAAATGAAAGCATGTGCGAAGATTGAATATCCTGCATTGGAGACAAATACGATAATGAAATTCTTGGATCCAGTTTACTAAGAAATCTACTCATCCATTATTGAACATTTTGAATGACTGCGTATTTAGTATTTTTTTACAGTTTGTATATGCACTTTAAGTGAAGATTGGGTATTAGTTCATATTTACAATCGTTTACGTTCAATCAAAGGGCCAGACTTAATAGTAAGATCAAATGCTCAGTATAAACAGTAAAAAGCTACAACATACAGATTACTTTTTTATTACACACAATTACTTCTTACATACTTCTTACTAACAGAGGACTTTTTCAATCTTAAAAAATCCAAAACCCTATATAACCAAACCCATTAGTTGCTGTAGATGCATTAGAACTGTCAATTCTAGTTTCCTGCAGATTGGAAATAAGTGTGTTTGAAGGGACAATATAGTGTGCTGGAACTGAATGATAAATAATAATGTAGGCTACTGTTACCGTGCAGTCTGTGATGTAGTCTAATTAGAAACTAATAGAATACAGTCCAAAAGTATGTAGCGCACCGGGGATTAAGACAAAGAAAATCTTATGAAAATTGATGAAAAGCACCCCCCCCCCAATTTTGGAAAATTAGGTCAATCACCTAAAAGTGGCAAACACATATGTATACACTAAAATGTGTGTATTTATTTCAAATAAATACGTTAAACATAACCTGTAGACCAGTGGCGGCTGCTGGTCTTTCAAAGAGGGAAGCTCATTTCACAATGAATGAATGAACAAACTATCTAAAAAAAATATATAAACACGACGGAGGAAATGTGGGTATACATTAAACTGAAACAAGGAATGTGGTGTATAATTGTGTGAAATGTATGATGAAAATTGGCAAGCAATTTCGGCAAGCAAATACCAAGAAATAGGTTGCAGCAGTTTGTCTTTCAACTACACTTGAAAAATCCGCAATGGGACTGAGATTGAATAGCTTTAGCGTCAGTGACTTTTTATAGAACAAAATCGCTGTCAATCAAAACGAGATGCAGTCTTTCGACAGACCCTCCAATCATCACGCAGACGCTCGGAGTCCGGGCCAGCCCACTCCTCCATTCATACCAGAGACACTGAGCGTCCGTGGGCGGGACATAATCGCAGCATTATCCAATGACCGTCTTGTTTCTAAGCACTGAAAAAAACTGTTTAAAGCAGCCACATTGAAGTCAATGGACGCTGGGCTTCAACAGAGTAATAAACTGTACGCTACGGGAATGAATGAGAAGGAAATCGAGTCAGCCGACCTAAGTAGCTGATTCTGAACGAAATTGTTTTCGTTCGAGATGAACGTGTTTAACGCATTTTTAGTCAATAACATGTTAACATAATAGTACATATATTTGACCATTCATTTTTTGACAATTATAGGGGAAGCTGAGCTTCATTGCAGTCTTAAAGAAATCGCGACTGCTGTAGACATGGTAGAGCAATAATCATGAACAGCTGGCATTAGAGTGTGATGGGACATACGCTCACCTTTCTATGTTCATTTTAATAACAACAGATCTCTCGCTAAACCATCACATGGGACAGTAACAACGCTGCAAATAGCTTGACTGACTTGTCCTTTAAACAGAAAGTGGGATGTATGAAACGGTGGGTTGATATTGCATAAGATCAGAGTAACCAACCATTAAAAATTAAGTTTAGATGCTGCAACATTAATAATCACTAGGGCTATAACTGACCTGAACATTTATTTTTCTTGACTTCCAACATACAAAATGCTGGCATTATGATCTTCACAACTTAATGTGAGCACCAGCTGTTTGGACAAAAGGAGACAGAAGGTATGTTTAGAAAACTAGCTACTTGGCCTCTGTTGTTTTTAATACAGTATTTAAAGGGATAGTTCATCTTCAAAATGAAAATTCTTTCATTATTTACGCACACTCTTGTCATTTCAAACCTGAATGGTTTTTTATCTTTTTCAGAACACGAAAGAAGATATTTTGAAACATGTTGGTAACGGAAAACTCTATTTTTGTTTGATAACAGTTGTATTATCTTAACTAAGATCAGTCAATGTTTAGGAAGTATTTTTAATCACGCTTATAATGTAGAAAACTAACAAATAAAACCTTATTGTTTTCTGTGAAGATACACACCAGCTGCGCCATTTGGTGACTAGTTGATAGCGCTCCGCTACAGAACTCAAAACCCTGCCGCACCATAGAGCGCCACACATTTAAATACAAGTAATTTGTCAAAGTCATATTTTCTGTATAAATAAACTTCATCATAGAGACTGCAAGATGAATTTATCTGTTTTGGAATAACAGAAAAAAACAAGCTCATTAATACAAAAAGCCTTACGCACTACACAGAACAACAAAAACTGATTTACAGACGTGATATAGAGCCTATGGATTAAATAATGTTCAAATAGGCCTGCCTTATTTTTTTGTAAAAATAATCCAATGATCCAACCAGGAGTACATTTTGAATTTGTGCTTGCTCTTTAGAGTACATTTAAAGGCTAATAGCTACTGTTCTCTGCAGTCTGAACGGGTAGGGGTGCTTTGCCAAGCTCTTGGTCTGCGTGTTTAATACATAGTTTACAGGCAGATTTTGTGGTGTTGCATCACACCTCTGTTGCACATTTTACGGCATTTCCTTTCAGCATTTCCTTTCACGCGTGCCTTAGGTTGTGAGCCCTGATTTAAAAGGCGAACGTCAAAAGGAACAATAAAGTAAATATCGATAAACATTTGAAACAGTAGTATTGCACTGTTGTCTGCCTTGTTATATACTGCACAAAAGTTTGTCTGGGTTTTTGCATACCGCCCACATACTGCAGAAATTGTATGTGTTAGTATGCTATTCCAAACATAGCTAAAAGCTATGGAGAATAATCTTTATACAGCAGACATTCTGTGAAAACAGAACATTATGATCCTTTGACCCACTATACAGTGCACTGCAGCAACATTTGAAGGGATGTATAGACATCCCATTTTTACCAAACATTATGCTTTGGGTTTTTTGGTCTTTAAGTAATAATTACAGTATACTCTTATGCCATCACTCTGCAAAACATCTGTTTTGGGATTTTCCACATCTGTGGAACAGTTTATAAAACAAATGTCAGACATGATCAACACCTAAGATTATTGTAAGATTTTAAATTTTCAGGTTTTGTCAGTTCTTATTGATGAGATCCATTGTCAAAAACACTGAGCTAATTTCATCCGGACATTGAACCGAGGATCAATCATCATCTGAGGCTTTGCCACGTAACAAATAACACTGAAGCAAGATCAACCTTCTCCAAACAGATCACTGTTTTGAAATGACTGTTGAAAATTGCGTATGGAACGACAATATTTACAGAGTATAACTTAGTGTGCAAATGTTTTAAATACATTTTAGACGTAGTCATAAATAACAACTAAACGAGGCGCCCCGGTTGTCCATTATTGGAAAACGCATCCGTTTACGATGATGCGATTGTGTGCACTGTCTAATTGTAACTAATTGCAGTTAATAGATTCCTCATTTATCAAAACAGGAAACAATTATTTTTCTTGAAAAAAAGTGACAGCCTTTTTAAAAACAATTAAGGAGGACTCAAATGCAAAAAGCCACCTTGTTGCTGGAATATGCTCACGTGGTGTGGTCCAAACTCATCATCGCCATACAGACTATAATTAACTCAGAAGACCTTCGCAAGGTCTTCCGTGCCTTTGTGAATTATGCACTGTAAGTGAACTGTGAACTTTTACATTTGGCGATGCTCATCACGAAACATTGAACAATTTACCACGAGTTACATGAACCAGCTTTTCTCCGGCGTCTCTGCATTGTTGCTGAAGTCAACATGACCAGCGGGTTCACAAACCCAAGGACAGGAGGTGATTCGCACCAGGTGTGGTGGCACATATCCCAGGATCTAGGACAGTGGATTTCCTCCAGCTGGCCGAAAGCCTTTCCCCCAGGCCTCTGGGCAGCCAGCTATGTGAACCAAGGTGAGAACCTCCGAGCGCCAAGGGAACTCGATTCTTAATGTAAACCGACTCATCTATAAATGATGGCAAGCGGCGATTAATCAAAATTTGACAATGTGTATGGAGAGGTGGCGGGGGTCAGGGGCTCTTTTCTACCCAGAGTACTTGGGAGACTGTGCTGTTTCTTCTCACAGATGTGTGAGTAACTCACTATCAAAGCAGGACTAGTGGCATTCGCAGACCTGAAGCCACCCCTCTGTCCCATCAGCCTTGATAAAATCTACCATATTGACTACAGTAGGAATGTAAAATGGTAGTCAAAGGTACAAAGGCACTGTTTGCTTTCCTAAATACTTTAAAACATCCAATTTTTTTGTATTGTAAAAAAAATAATACAACATTTTTTTTCTAGTCAAAGATGTCACAGAAATGTCAATTGCTCACATTCTTCCAAATATCTTTCTTCGTGGTCATCAGAACAAAGACTTTTATACAGGTTTGGAACAATTTGAGGGTGAGTAAATGATGACCGAGTTGTCATTTTGGGTCCCTTTAACTATCCCTTTAATTAGACAAAAAAACAGAACACAGATTACACGGTTTAAAAATATATTCTCTTCTCAACTAAAGTTGTCAGGTTGACTGACTCGTTTACATTTAGCAACACAGTTTACATTAAATTCATTGTTATGTGTGTCTCATATGTAATCCAGATTGTAAAGAGAACATTTCTCTTCTGGTCATTTTGGGGTGGTTTCCCAGACAGGGATTAGGTTAAACCAAGACTAGGCCTTAGTTTAATGAGGAATTTTAAGTAGTTTAAACAAACATGCCTTACTAAAAACATTACTTGTGTACATTTTGAGACAACACAAAGGTATGTATTTTAAGTAAAGGTATGTCAGTGCAAGTTGTTTTCACTTTGGACAGCGCTTACATTTACCATTTTAGCTGCAGATTTTTAACCGGATTTCATCTTTGAGACAGGTTTACACAAATCTTTTGCACGCTTCAATGAGCAACAAGGAGTGAAAATAGTTAAAACATAACTGGCTTATGTTTGGGAGGCTTTCCTTCTTTGACTACTCATACTAATAGCCTATATCAGATCATTTTGCCTCCTCCGTCATGAATAAAATCATTTTGGTTGTTTGGTTTACAATGACGCAGGTTTTGCTATTTCTCTTTTACACTTCAAGATGTGATGGCCCCCGATTAGCACTTTTGTGTTGTTCTGTTATTCACAATGTTCTATTTCTGTAACGTTCTGTTGCTGTGTGTCAAGGATGGTGCCTGTGTTCTACTTAATCTATTTGATTTCAGTTAACTTGAGCCTCATGAGAAACAAAGACACAGAGCCTTGTGCTCTAAATATAGACCGTCGCTAAAAAGGTCAAGAAAAGCCAAACATGCAAACTGCCAGTTTTATCTCCATAAACACTTAATGGCCAGACCTTTTTGGAAACGCTTTTTTTACGTTTTGTCACATCTCATTGACTTCTGCGTTTATCTTCAGTATGTAGGTGATATGCAGTAGAGTTTGGAGTATGTATGGAGTTTATGGGTTTTTGGATTATGTTAAGATCTTCATCTCCGATCCCTCACAGCATCACTCCCAGTGAAACCAGTGGTGTAGTCTATTTCCGTATACCCACTTAGATATGTAACAACATCGTTTTGTGTCAGAAAAGTGCAATGACCATTGAAGCAACCGGGAGATACGAAACAAAAGGAGATCATAAAGGAAAAGCATTTCAAAGACACTCTTGCAGTGTTTTCGTAAGCATGCCCCTGAAGCTACTGTCGCTTCGGGGTGATGCTGCAACTGCAGCAGGTGTTACAGAAGATGAGCCCGACGAGGCTCATGCTACACTATAAGCGGGGTCCCCCTCCATCGCGATGGTGTCACAGGCTCCCAATCGCATTCCTCTTTTGCCGGTGTATAACACTTTCTCCTGACAACTCACCCCCACTTGTTGTAATTGTATAAAACTTTCTAACTTCACAAACTTTAGTTCAATAAATGAGGGAGAAAGGGAAAGAAAACTTGTTCATAATTGTTTTAGATGATAAGAGATCCTAAGAACTCCTGGCCAGTCTTGTGATAGGACATTGCAGCAATATAAAAGTGCAACGGATGCTTGATAAAACTGCACAAATGTACATTGTTAATTATTTTACTTAACTATCAATGTCAATAATAGGTGCAAATTGCACTCATAAGTGTGTCCTACTGTGTGAAAACTAGGCTGAAAATCGAGTTATTAGTGACAAGAATCATTCGATTTTAACTATTTATTTCAATATGATTTACTGTCTTTAACATGGCCTTAGTCAGTCCAAATCAAAATATAAAATTTATATACTCAATACTAATATTATAATATTATTGTACTTAATATTACCACAGGAAAGTCTTCAAATTATGTTGGTTGCTCTGCTAAAAAAATAATAAAACCCTGCCCAAAATACAGTAGATGCTGATGGGAATCAATAGAACACCTATTAATACCGCAGACATTTTTTTGTTTTGTTATAGAAAAAACTGTGGTTAATAATGGTATTTTAATGGAAATCACTAGAATTAATGTAATAGTATTTTTAGCAGCGTGTTTTTTTATAGAAATAGTATATCACAAATAAATGACTTTATAGCTGGGCTTTCACATGGATCACAAATGTGTATTGAAAATTGCCAGCTGATAAAACCTGTGCTTTAGGGATTGTTTACAGGTACATATACCATCTAAGGCTAAATGTAACTCTTAACTGGCTAAGTTAGACAGTCATTAACAAAACCACCAAGCCCCCCAGCTGTTATTGGCTATTGAAATCTTGCTAACAATAAATCTTTAAGAATACTCTTGATTACATATAGAGGCATACTCTATGCATTCATGACTGTGTGATACTCAGGGGTTGTCGATCTAGGACGGGTGAGTAGGCTGTGGTGGGAATCAGAGTGTAGTCCCTACAAAAAACTAGACTAAACCACTGCTGGAAACCCATGAATCGCTGCCATTGTTGGGGCATAGAGACGCATACTAATGAGGGTGATATTTATGATGCTGGCCTAGGAAAGATTCCCTCGTATTTCCCTTCATTTTCACACCACCCGACAGCAGCTGTTGCAATGATTTACTAAATTGGCTATTGTATTTTTAATTTCTTATAAGATGTCCATTACCTCAGTCTAATATAACAATCTTTGGCACATCAAGTATGCCAGTAATGCCATCTTTATTTCCTTACAACACTTGGCACACTTCACAAGTAAATTACTTGACGTACAGTAGGAAAGACCAGAACTAGTTGTAACAAAGGCATATCATAGTCGCTGGTTTAACAAATACAGTAGTTTAAAACATGCTTAGAACATTTTTGTCAATTGTCACAAATTAAAATACAATACTTATACAATATTGTTGCTTATGTCTCCAGAACTGACACAGAACTTACCCCATTTACTATAAAACTTCACCACGAAAGAGTAATGTATATCAAATAAACTGTATAGTTTTTCTCTTGGCAATAATGGCAGAAATATAAGGTTTTTTCTTCCATATATGATGTTTTACATTTTTATCCCCCTTACAGTTTTCAGAAACAGAGAAGAACCATTAATGAATGATGTATGCTGGAGCTTATATTTGTGCTTTTATAACAATTCCCAGGTTGAAGAGGAATTGGCTTAGAAACCGGTACATCCTTCACATTAAAATGCTGCATTTCTAATTTGTCATTGTCATGTCACTCATTTCCAGTCGGATACAGTTTACTGATTACGCTTTAACAAGTAATCTTTGCTGTCAATGTATGAAAACATGTGTTAATGCAGTCTTGAAAATTTTAACAGCACGAGAGAGAGAGAGGCAGAGAGAGAGAGAGAGAGAGAGAGAGAGAGAGAGAGAGAGAGAGAGAGACTGCATGCTGGCACCCAGCCAGATTTAGACTTTCAAAAAGGCAGAAAGAACATGTGCCAAGAAAGTGTGAGGTCACATCCCCACAGTACGCTGTGTGTTGAAAGTAGAAATGCATTGCTTAACCTGAAGATTCAAGATATATACAAGGTTTTAGATAAGCATGTTGTTGTGAGGAAAATTAAATGTGTTCAAGAAAAAAGCAACAGACAAATATTGTCAAAGCAACCACAGCTAACATGAAAATTGTAAAAGACAAGGTTTTTAAACTCTCAAGTGACATTACACACAGGTCATTTGAGTTAACAACAAATGCACAAATTATATCCGACCGCCGCTTTCCACTGACCCCGCGCTAGTTTCCAAAGAGCTCCATCATTACTCGCAAGCCGCTGCCATGCTCACAAAACTGATAAATAACCATGAGGAAAATTATAGTTGAAAAATGAAAAACCATTGATATTTTGGCCACATAAATGCCACTAACAAATCAATATAATTAGCCCAGCTCCAGAATTAAACCTGACCTCTGAATAATCTGCGCTCTATAATCACGCATGCAAAGGAATAATGCGTCATAAGTATACGCTTTATTTTCCAGCAGAGTTCCGAGTCTCCTTTTAAATTCGTTTCCTGACGTTTTGGATAGCAACCTGTCCTAATAAATAAAGTTGCACGTCAGATGAGGCCGACACCCACCAGAGGGCGAAACGGGAGTAATGGGGTACAGCAGGCTACTCATGAGATAGTGTCTCTGGATGAAACGCTGTAATTAATGGCTGCATTTCAAGACAGCTCTGCACAAGGGGCTCGACTGGATTGCGCTCTCCTCTTTGACAAACAAGCTTCGGCCCGCACGGTGAGGTTGTGAGGCCTCCTCCGGTGAAGCGCCCTTGTACCGCCGTGCTGTTGTGTCCTCAATAATTAATCCCACGTTTGCAGTGATGGTGAAACAACCTAGATAGTTCACTCCGGTAATTGATCTAAGGAGGATGCTACTCTGACGTGGAGAAGAAAAGAGGGTGGGAAGGGTGTTTGGATGTACCCGTCCTCACAAGAGCCAAAAGCAAGAGCGAGAAAAGCGTGAGGGGTCAGGTTAAATGAATCCATCGTCATTTCTGTAAAGACAAAGAGGGGGTTTGACCGAGGAAAATGTGTAAGGCAAGCATAATGTTAATATGGTGAGGGGTGAGGATCTCTAATGCTGATACAATTTTACTTGCATTAACTCCAGCGTTATGGAGGTGAAATTTGCAGTTATAAATTCGTAGAATGTATTTATTGCCAATAGATTGAGCCATCTGGTTTACATTACTGAACTTCTGATGAAAGAATCCAGACAACAGAGAAATATTAGTAGGGCCTATAACCACACGTCTTCTATTTTGAAAGAGGGGGAAACAATGTGTTATGGATGTGACAAAAAAAGGACGCATAGGTTTGGGACGTGCCATACTTTGTAGGATTTCTGTTAATTAAAATGTGCAAAACCAGAAACAATAATACCCAACAAATGAAGATTGGATGGCTTTTTTATAGAACTCAAAATATAAAAATTTTAATGTGCCCATTATGGACAGCTATGGATTTGACAATTCGCTTAACCTGACTATGGAAAACTTTGGCTTAATAACACAAAAATAATGTATCACAAGCTTTAAAGCAGACATCACATGTGCACCTTTTTCATCTTAAGGTTGACATTTGCATTTATTTTCTCTGTTACATACAACATGTGTCTTCATTTCATTACAGATAAATCAAGGCGAATGAAATGGCCATTGACATATTGCACCGATGACTTCATTTGGATCCGAGGATGAGCATCTATGAGTCAGGTCATGAGGTAAAAGTTGCGGTATCGAGGTACTGACTTTGGTTGCGTCCATATTACCTCAGACTGAATCGCAGCTGCTAATCATGTTTTTATATCATCTTATAACTAAAACAAACTTACTGGAATAGCAAACTCATGAACATACATCAACATGATAAGAACTAAAAACAGAAACCATCTTTGAAAAAAAGTGTAATTAAATGTTTAAGCTTGCCTCCTGTCTGCAGGATTTATGACCTGTAGCGCAGCTAGCCACTAGGGGGCGATCTAAATATTTTGGCTTGGATTTTCACGAAGTGCGCCCCACACTTTATTACAGTATAATGATAAAAATGAACAAAAGAAATCTGCATTTAATGTCATCCAATGGTAATTTAATCGCTCAAAATAGATCTTACCAGGTGTAAACAGGGTTTAAATCAAAAACTGTTTGTTTGGTGATTTATTTCTCACCTCACAGTACTTTGGAGATGATTGATGTTAATTGTTCACAGCGGAAAACATTATCACTTCTTGTATCTAAGAAACCCTGCATGCATTTAGGTAAACTGTGAAGACACAGCATATGACAGCTCACATGTACGTCACACATCAACACGCAAAGTCTGTGATCGGTGGCATTTGTGTTAGAGATCAAACGAATCCCATTTCTCAGCTATTTTCTAGCGTTTCCTCCAATGCCAGAGCATCCCGGCCCATTTCAAATGCTACCACTCCTTATGGTATTACAGTAGCATATTTCAAAGACAACTCAATCATTTTTACTGGGTATGCTAAAGCATTTGTTCCTTTTTGAGGTTTCTTACTTGCCTCATAGAGCAAAGAGCATAACAAATATTACTGCAACAGCGGAAACGCTGTTTCAAACCGTAGCAACCAGATGGATTTTTTCCCCGCAACCTCTTACTTTTGTTTGTTTGTTTGGCCGCTGCATAATTTATAAGACTGTCCTTCACGTTTGCAGAGCTCCACTTCTATGCAAGTTTAATACAACCTACTTCTTTCTTTTATGCAGGAAAGGCTTTTTTACCCCTTGTTGTGCTCCTCCTGTATGTGAACGGATACGAAGTACAGATGACCTGGATGCAGGAAAAAAAAGTGATAAACTATCCTAAACGAATGTTGAACATGGTTTCAACAAGCATTGGCTGTATTGTGTCTTGATGTGAAATAGAAAAAAATTCACTTACATATAATATATAAAAGCAATTGTAAGACATATTGAATTGTATATAATGCACTGGAAAAAATTAAAAGACAATTTCCAAGTGATTTTCAGTTTCAAAAATGTACTATGTATGTCTTTAGGTAAAATTATAATATTTCTTTCATTCTGTGAACTACTAACAATATTTCTACCAAATTTCAAACAAAAACATTCTTACTATTTGGATTTATTTGCAGAAAATTATAAACAGATCAAAATAAGAGATAAGATGCTGTGTTTTGTTTTAGACCTCAAATACTGCAAAGAAACAAGTTCAGATTCACTTTTGAGCAATACAAAATTCGTATTTCTATATATACAGTATTTAGGAAAGTTTTTGTGAAATTATTCTTGCTGTCAGTGTTTCACATTGCTGTTGGATGACTTTGTCATTCCTGAGGTTTGATTTTGCTGAAATTCGACACTGAAATGACCCCAATACATCTTGAAATGTTTAATAAATTAAAATTTGAAGTGGTTTCTGCAGCTGTGTATGTGTGGATTTGACTGGTTATGTCACTATTAAATGTACAACATAAATTAAGTGTTTAATTTGATGTTTTATGACCATATTTTACATTTCTGTATGTCTCATACATATATATAGTTTGGAGATGATATAGTGCACGCACCTCAATCCCATAGTTTTGACATTGGTGTTGAATATGCAACATGTACAATGTTAAATCCTCTCCCTGTTTTCAATACAACACATTTAATGAAATGACCTGCATCACTAGTCTTCAGCTTCCGAATAAAGACCTCAAAACCCTTAAGAGAGTCAGAACCTTAACAAACATGCATCCGTGTTTAGAAAAAAGGGATTTGGGCTCTCATCCACGGAGAGATGGGGAATTTAAAATGCATGAGCTTTTTCCCATTCATTGTTCATCTCCTACCATATAGGGAGCCGTAGCCGGGGCAGAGGTCTCCTCTCACTAAATGAGCTATCTTTCTCATTGCATGGCCCGTGCCTGGTGAATAGGTCAAATCATGTTGCCATTAATATTTGAAACACACTAAATTGAAAAAGATGTTCATATAGAACACGCTGCTTCCACTCTTCCAACATAATGATGTATAGTATAAAAGTCTCAGCGAGAAGATAACCACGTCTATTTCTCGTTCGCCCATTTATCTCGCTTTTTTCTCCGCTGATGAATTCGTTATAGTGACAATATCTGTCAGGATAATGAAATGCCATCCATGGCTTGAATAGGGATGGAGCATATTTTCCCCCAAGTTATTGTGAAAATTTTCACATGAGGGCGATCCATCTTCTTTCTGAGAGCTTATATTAGTTTGCATCTCAATGTGGCTTTGACCCCCTCTTGGCGAGGTCTGAATGGCCGCTTCAACCACACCACTGTTCAATTGTGTTCAAATATGGCTTCTCTGTGAGATAAGTGTTGAATGCCATTGGCTGCCCCAGTTTGATCCTGGTCCTCTTTAGTCATAATGTGAATCGACAAGCTTTAGGACTGACTTCAGATTGTGATGGCCTGTGGTGTGAAATGTGGGGTTTGACATCATCTATAGCTTTTGAATTTTTGTAAAACAACAGTATTTTCTTTAAAAGAACAAAAGATGAAGAATATCCATGAAGAATATACTCTACTGTTAATAGTTTAGAAACACTTCCTTTGTGTATATTTTACCATATTTTGAATAATAGTAAACACATCAAAACCAAGACCATATTCAAATTAGTCATTATTTGTCTAGAATTTGTACAATCGTATTTTATCATCCAGCTTTTTGAGGAAGCTTTTTAAGCAGTATTTAACAAATTTGCTTCTATCCTGGTATCTTATTGCGTGCTTTTTATTCATTTGGTCCATCGAAAGAAATCGAAATTTTGGCACAATTATATTTTGTCAAACATTGAAAAATACCTTCAGATCTTTGGGAAACAAACAGCCATGGGACAAATTAAGAGAACGTTTCAAAATTGTGTGTTTAGGTACAATTATCATTTTTGTTTCAACTAACTATATTTCTATCAAATGCATATAAAATATTGTTTCTTTAAATAAAAATATTGTTGTGTTTAAAAGGAAAATTTGCTGAATTTTTTCTGCGGCTGTACTTTTCAAGTGATTCTATACTTTTGACAAGTAGTGTATGCAAATATGCAGCCTCTAAAATTGCAAATGAGATTTTCCATGCAATCTTTTGCACACCTCATGTTCTTCCTTGCTTTTCCCACAGGGTTTTGGTCAGTGTTCCCAACCCCACAATAGGATGAGCCCCCTGATCTCAAGGGAATTCTTCGCTATTTTACAGGATAGCTAATTGATATAGATTCATACAATGCAAATCATACAAAACCATAATTATTCATTAATAAACCTAATCGTATGCAAAAGGACTTCATACTGAAATATACATTTGAAATCGTTTGAATCCGTATGAATTAGCCATCTTGTAAAATGGTTACAAATTGCCTTGAATTTGTGTTGGAATGAGACACATCGCTGGAATGTCTCGACTGTCACTCGTGGCGCTGTGAGGGGTCTAGAGGGCCCTGTTGTGTTCCAGCCATTATCATTACGAGCTCCCCACACACACAAGGAATTTTTGGAACAGTACTCCATATTCCCCCGTTCTCCTGAATAAAATCAACGGTGCTCTAAAGTATAATGGAGGCGAATAATTACTGAGCTGGAAGCTTACAGTGCCGTTATGGGATTTTTCACAGCTCTGTAACTTTCCAACAGAGGTTTAGCTTTGTTGGAGCGCTTCCTGGAACAGTTGACAATTGTGGAAAGCTATACTTGGATATAAGTCTTTCAGGACAGGCTCTCGTTAAAAAGTCTTCTCAAATTAACCGGCCTTTCCTTTGAGTGAAACACTGGAAATGAAGAATTTGTTCAGCCTTGATTACCTTTCTTATACTTACAGTGATATTGTACGCCAGCACCTTATTGCATTTGCGGGCTTTGGAAATGGCTGTCTGTTAATATTAGCGTGCCGTCGGACAGCGCACGCGAGCCAACAAATTAAGTCTTATAGAACGTGGCAGCAATTGAAAGGCAATTACGTCTGCGGAACCTTATGGTTTCACAACAAATAAGTTATCACTTTGCAATTAATCTCTTTGTTTCATGTTCCACGGCCTATTCTTCAATCTTAGATCCCAGATCTTGCCTTCGTGCACTTTTGAGTCACACGGAAGCGACTGCTGTTAATGTAATTACAGAAAATATGATTGTCACGGAATAATTGTTACGAGAATAATGTTTTGATTATAGTAATTTTCTCAAAGGAATAGCAATTTTGGCATAATTACCATATATTACCATTTCCGAGGAGCAGATAGTTATTTGAAGTGATTTCACATTAGCTTTGTAATCTGAAATCTGTGATGAGTTAAGTTACATATTGTCTAGACATCTTTTCTTTTATGATATGTTATGCTTGCATGTCATTCATGCTTTCAAAAGGTGCTTTATATGCTTCATGAACAGAAATATTGGGACGCCTCCTTCTAATTAAAATTTTAATCTATTCCGGTAATTCATATCAAAACAATTATTAACACTATATCATACAATACAATGTTAAAGACTTTGGTTTCCATCTTCATTGTAACCGTTTTGGAAGGGCACATCTGTGGAAAGTCATTGTTGGGTTTGAGGGATGAGAGTTTGGCTCAAAGGTGTTCAGCTAGGTTGAGATCTGGACTTTATCCAGGACAGACAATTTCTTCCACTTTAGACTGAATCAGTCATTTCTTTTTGAGTTTGTTAGCCCTCCACAAACTGTTAAATATAAAATTAAAAGCACACAATTCTCTAGAATATCATTATTGTCAGGGAACGCCACAGAGAACAGCAGATCCAGATCAAAGAGGTACAGTATGTGTATTAAACAACTAAAACACTACACTTTAAGCAATACAAAATAGAGACCGGACAACAAGAACAAGACAAGACTGAGTATATAAAGTGTTCAGTGATGAGGCTACTGAGGGGCAGATGTGTTGATTACAAACACGGGACAGGTGCGGGAGCGTGATGGGAGACGGAGTCAATGGGGGAACAGAGGAGAAAACAGGCATGGGGACGCTTACAGAAATGACTAAAGTAGTCACACCTATTGTGTCCAAATGCTTTTGTCCATAATCAATTAAATTCAATTTAGAGAAAATGAACATTGATATTTCTCTTGAGAAAAGCACCAACAATTATAATGTCACCATCTGAGCTTAGATTTCCAAAGTCAATTAAATGTCAGTATTATTTTAAATGAGTTTATTTTTAATTATTCTTTATTTTAATTTAATTTTAATTTTCATAATAATATATATATAAATATACATATTTATTTCTTAAAAGCTTTCCTGTAGCTCAGTGGAAAGAGCATTGCGTTAACAACGCAAGGTTGTGGGTTCGATCCCAGGGGATTGCAAATACCTATGTATAATTGTATAGGATAAAGAAATGTAAGTCGCTTTGGATAAAAGCGTCTGCCAAATATATAAATGTAAATTACATTTCATCTATCAAATAAAACATCCTTGCTGTCTTTGCCGTTCAGTTTCAATCAACTGCAGAAATATATTGACAATCCAGAATAATAACATGGCATTCTTTGACAGAACACCTCAACAGACAAAAATTTCAATTCACAATTCTGCCTTTGAATTAATAATATAATCACTCTAGTAATTTGCGAATAACCATATGGTTTAGAATGCATTAGGCTTCAGAATATTTCTGCAGAACACATTGTCGGTAGGGTTAGGTCCATTAAGTGATTATTGCAGGTAAAGATGTAATTTATTACTTGTGTGCACTGAAAGGTAACCAAGCCACTGAGAGGCTGCATCAACAAAGGCTTGACCTGAAAGGATGTCCCTCTCACCCACACGGGCAAATAACACCTGTGTCTGGGCAACACAAATGGGTTTGGAAAATAGCTGAAAGTGGCTGTGTTAAAAAGAAACATTCAACCCTCACGCATTATCAACCTCTCCGACTGTCGGGCAGCATGCAAAAATGTCATGATCTCCATTAAAGACGCAGAATTACAGGAGTACAGCGAGAAGAAAATCACTTTAAATAGTCGGTTGCACAACAGGGATCTTTTTTTAGTGTCTTAATTTGATCCGTGATGGACTTGTGAGTTTTTCCATAGCCTTGATAATCTGCCACGCAACAAGCTACAGTAATACAGGGAAATGGAAATGAATGCTTGCTGTACTGAAAACCTTTCTGACCTTGTGTGCTGTACATGTTCTTTATTCTTTATTGGAAACTTTTCCAATGTGTTGAACCTGTTAATTACCGAGACTCAGTTGAGTCCATTATTACTACTGGCTTATATAAGAAACTACTTACTGTATAAGGAAAACCATTAGAAACTTTGCAATATGGTTTCTATGCCTCTGAAATAAAATAGCTTTATTTTCTATGCAAAAACAGTTTAAAGAATATGTATGTTTGTAAACATAACATTTTATGCATGTATATAGTATGCAAATGAAACATCCATACTTATCCATATTTGTATTGTAGCATGGGGGTCGCTACGGGACCTACAGACTGCATTATTAAGATGTTGCATTTAATTAACACAATGTTGGATACAGTCTAGCTGACAAACTAAATCCAAACCCCACTCATTACCGCAGTGGTAACCTTGACATTTCTAACACAGACAACATTGTTAAGTGTTCTGTGATGTTGGGTTAACAACACATTTCTTCTTGCTCAAAAACACATTACAAAAACACTTAGCTGTCTAAATTAACTCTCCTTTTCCAGTCTCCCGCTTAGCATGCTGGGAAAAAAATCCCCAGACTCAATAACAACCTCAGTCCAGACCACCAGTGTTATAATATATTAAAGGAATAGTTCAAACAAAACGGAAAATTATGTAATCATTTATTCATCCGGTTGTCATTTCAAACCTGTATGGCTTTCTTAAAGTAAAAAAAAATCCCGTAAAACATGGATAAAGTACTGGCAGAAAATTACCAGTAGCCTACATTTCGCTTTATTTTACGGACATTTCCGTTAATGCTAAAATGCAATTAAATGCAGTGCAAAATGTAAAATACAGGTAAAACAACTAAAAATGAATACGAAAAATTCCTTCATATAATACAGTATATTGTGCCCTATTTTTATGGATTTTTGTTAAGAGTCTATGGAAACTATAGTCTCAGAGTTGAATAATGAGCATAAAAGTTTGATTTTCATTATAAATTTTCCTCTTTGACATGGCCTTACTCAGTCAATATTGAAGATATCAATACTATGTTTTTACAGAATGTTTAATTTTAAGTGGGAAAGAGTAAATCACAAAACAAAGACTTGGTTTTCAAAAACAGGGACATATCATCGCTGTCCTTCTGAAACCTCGGCTGTCCAAATTCGATGCTATATTTAAAATGATTTACAACTTTGCTGAGTTCAAAGTTAAGAAGCACTTTTTAATCCTTTTTATTGGTTAGATATTTGCCAAACATAAAACACAAACATAATGGGTGACTAATAGTAATGATTTATGGCAAACAATTACAAACTATGGAGATACAAGGTTTCAGAAGGACAGCAGCGTTCTTATTGTGCACTTGTGCACACACCCATATATCTAAATAGAAGCTGAAAAATAAAAAAAGAAATGATAGTCCATTCAAATTAAAAAGATCATAATTCTAATACTTATTAATCGTTGCGGAAATGAACTGTGACCAATGTCTCATCTTAGGAATCAAAGAGACAGCTATATACTGTAATTATGTTAATTGGCTTGGCACAAAATGCCACACTATTAATTGGCATGGAGTGACCCAACACAACACATTGTTGTGAAAACTAGTTGCACACTCAGAAACAAAACAGAGGAAAAATGTAAACAGGTTAAAATGGAGAGGAACTCAACATTTGATCTAGCTAGCTTTTGTGACTCGCAAAAAAAATATTTAAAAAGGAATCCTGCTAATCATTTTTCTGTATACTTGCACGCCCAATATAGGTGCCCGTTTGTGTTTTTTTTTACAAAAGCTTAATGAGAACATTGAAGTTGCTGTGACGAGTCATTGGTTCTTTTAATAGTACTTTAGCATCCAAACCGTTTGTTCTGCTTCGGCAAACCCATCTAAACACGTTGGGAGGACGACCCAGGCTAATGACTCTTTAGTAAGAATTTAACCCATGAATATACCTTGCAATTGACAAGACAGCCATGAATTTTCTTGACATTGGCCTGACGTGGCGCGATAGCCGGGTGGGTTTCCCTCGTTCACCGAGATGCGTATCAATCACACGTGAACGTGGGGAGGCGAAAGAAACGGTGGTCCGCGTGGTTGTGCTTTTCAGCGGCCGTGCCTGTGAGGAAGAGATGTGTTAAACAGCGATGCACAAACACCTCCGAGCCCCCATGCGATAAACAGGATTGATGTTTGCGAGCGAGACATTTAACTTGATCCAGCAGCGCTTCAGAGAAATCATTTAGCTTCACTGAGCTGTCAAGCGCCTGTGAAGGAAACGTTTCGCCGACCAATTTTTCTTCCCTAGATCCATAAACGATTGATAAATTGTTATTGTTTACAGCGAGGGAAGTTTATATTGCAATATTTATTTTTTGAAATTCTGCATATCGGGCAAAATTGTAACGACCAGTTTTTTCGAGAAACACCGATGGGATGATTCGCAGTAACAATGGCGATGTGAAGTTTTAAATTACATTTAGTCATTTGGCAGACGCTTTTATCCAAAGCGACTTACAGTGCACTTATTACAGGGACAATCCCCCTGGAGCAACATGGAGTAAAGTGTCTTGCTCAAGGACACACTGGTGGTGGCTGCTGGGATCGAACCAGCAACCTTTTGATTTACCAGTTCAGTGGTTTAACCCACTAGACCACCATCTCCAACGTATAAATGTATATCTTTGACTTTACAGAAATAATACAGTAAGATTATAATGCTGCTGGACACACGGAGTAGACAGTACTTTCAGACAGGGTTAAAACTACTGTAGTAATCCTCGAGATGTATAGTTTGCAGCATGAGTAAACCCAGAATAGATCAGGCCCGGAAGTCAATATTGATTGTTGAGGGATCCACCGGTCCATGTGCCCGCGGTTTCTTTCAGCAGATGCCGAACCCCGACGGACAAGACTAGAAATCACAGCCAGATTTGCTGCAGTAGATGGATTGCACGGGCGTTCGTGTCCTGACACAGCCCAGTGCTCACAGCATTCATTCAGGCAGTCAAAGTAAGAGCCAGATTCTCACAGATAAATACAATGTCTAATTGGCCCTTGAAACGGTCACGTTTCCCTCTCAAAATGGAAATAAAAAAGCCGTTTTTAATTGATGTGAAACAATTGACTGGGCCGGACGATTTATGGCGCGTGTCCATGACAACTACATTTTTTGACTCGCGGCTGAATTATACGGACCATTTCCAAAGTCTTTTCTTTTACAGTGATGAACACGACATGTTGCAATTTGACTGTGGGGAACTGAAGCCAAACATTTGAAGGTTTTTTGTTCCTCTATTTATGTCCACTTTTGAGATGTACACCAATTTGTGATGTATTTTGTGGGGGTGTCAATAATTTAATTTGATGGTTTTATCTGCTATTGACCCCATGTCAGAGAGACTGTGCTTCAAACAAGCTTTGATGAATCCTGATGAAATGTTTGTATTCAGGTCCAGAACGTTTTCAGTTGCTGTACAACTGTCTGTGGCTTGGATCTGAAAGGTCCAAAAAATATACATATTTATATACATTTCTCCGTCGTCCAATTTAAACTTTGTTTTTGTGGCTGGGAGTCACATAGGGATGGTGGGCAGGTGTCCCAAAGGCTTTATTTTGGTAACTGAAGGGAATGCTTTTTTGTAAATTTCATTGTCTAAATTATGTTGAATATCATATTTTGTAGATGCTATTGGATAAGTCATTGTGCTACATTCAGTCAACTATGTAATATTTTCCCCTTAAGGGTTAGTTATCAAACAGTATGTGTGTCACATGTCATTCTATATTATTTAATTTGTTGACTACAATAATAGTGCTATTTTTGTATGTTACCTTTCATATTCTTACTGTTTGACAAATTATGTTGTGTTTCATAATGATTTTACTGTTTATATTTAGAATTTTTTAAAAGCTTTTTAATTTGATTTAAGTTACCCCAATGGCCCCATTTCAACTTCTTACATAAGGATATTATCAATTAAATAAATTAATATTTTAGTCAAAATTTATTGTATTTTACCTTCCAAATTATTATTCTGAAAATAAAATAAGCAAAAATAAAACACCAATTTCCAAAATAATCTTACTGTGATAAAGTTTCTCTCTGTTTTCCTTTTTATGGGAAGCTTTTACTGGATAAACAGGACAATGCCTAGATTTCTCCACCACTTCAAATATTAAAGGGGAAAGTTCACCCCAAAACAAAAATTCTGTCATCATTTAATCACTCTCGTGTAATTTTAAACCTGTATGGTTTTCTTTCTTCTGCAGAATACAAAAGAAGACAATTTGAAGAACGTTGGTAACAGAAAACTGTTGGTCCAAATTGACTTGCGTTGGTTTACATACATCAGAAGTGAATGGGAACCAACAAATTTTCAACATTCTTCAAAATATTTTCTTTTGTCATAAATTTGGAAAGTGACAAGAGGGTAAATTATGAAATTATTTTCATTTTGGTGTGAACTATCCCTTTAAGAACTATGTTAACTAACAGACAACAACTATCTTGATTTTTGTGTTTTGATAACAGCTGTTTTGTTCAGTTTGTCAAACCAGAACATTGCAAGAAATCTGTTGTTTTAACAAGAGAAGTATTTAAATTCTTAACAGAAATATCTAGAAAAGGAAGAAATGGAAAGAGAGAGAGAGAGAGTTGGAGAGAGATGAAGGAACATTTGGGGAGACTGGGACCACCCAAAGTGTTATATCCTGTTAAAAGCACTGCCCTGTTCAGCTTGATTCATGTGGTAGCTTCTCAGAGACACGTCTGGTCCCCGTCCAATTACTATTCCAAAATACGCCAGGGGACCCGCCTGCCACAAGTGACTACCACTCTGACACAGAGACACCTGTGTCTTCCGGGTAGCTGCGGCAGGTGTCTCAGATCTCTAGATTGATATAATAGGAGAGAGAGGGATGGTGGGAGCGGGGTTACAGAGAACTAGGTCATGCTGGACCTGTGCTTTATTTTAGGTCTTGTCTTACAGGAAAAGAGAAATCTGCACCTGCACACTGGGCTTCATAAACTTTACCCCCAGGCCAGAGCAGCAAATCAAACACTAATCAAACACTTGCTTGGTGATTTATTCAGTTCTAAAAATCAATACTTTATTTATTTGAAACTATAAACTGCCGGGACAGCACAAAATACCAATTTGTCAAAAATGTGTAGTGTGGGATGAAAACAGGATAAAAGTTCAAATAAACCTAAAAGTTTTGTGTACACCCCCAAAATAGCTTGGTAACAAACCCAACAGATTTTGTCCATAGTTTACCGAACCATGGGTTAAAACAACACATGTTTTAGCTTTTTATAGGATACATTTAATAAACAGTATATAATTACTGTATTTATTTTAAGTTCATAATTTACTGCTTAAATTTTTCATTTTTGAAAAGCCCTTAAGTTCCATTGCGACTCACCCCAAGGGCCTCCTCTAACCTTGACATTAAGGTTGTGTTCATTGAAGGTTAATTTCAACTGCTTATATAGATGTTCTTCAAAATAAAGTATTAATATTAAGATTTCCCCCAAAATATATTGTTTTGCCTAATTATTTTTCTAAAAACAAAAGAACATACAATGCAACATTTTCAATCATACACCCCACATTTTATAATATAGATTTTCCATAAACCAATGCTGGGTTGTTTTTACCCATGACTCAATAACCTAACATCCATATTTTACTCGACCGTGTGTTAAAACAACACGGCATTTGCTAGATATTATGCTAGGGTTTAAAAAAATACTTTCTATGTAAAATACTTAAGGGTCAAAATGTGCCTTAGATTATGTGCAATAAGAAACTCAAGGATAAAATACGAGGTTAAATGCAGAAATTAGCAATTGAAAGTAGTGGTTAGTAAATTTTCCAAAATTTCACAAACATTTCAAAGAACAGGACAGTGTGGGTGGATAGTGTATGCAGTGTAAATATAAGCTTGCTTACAGTTTAAGGGTTCAAGTAAAGCTAAAGAGAAAAAATAAATGTCAAAGTTGAGCTTCAAAGTTTTCAAAATTTTGCCAAACGTTCTGTTCATTTAATCAGTACTTAAAAACATATTCTTACTTCAGGCATCTTATTAGACACGGGAACAACCATTTGTGATCCTCCATTTGAAACCCAGCTGAAGTCATTTCCATGTATAGAACATAAGGTGGAAATGTCACCGTGATATCATATATATTGGCTTTGTAAGGCCATGTCCAAGATTGGATTGATAGTAAAATGATTGAAATTAAACTCATTAACGCAAAATCAGATCATGAGACTGGATTCCACTGACAGGATTTCCGTATTTTATAAAACTATCAGCTGATTATTTAAAATACATGGTTATATAATTCTTCAAAATGAATGTTTGAAAATAATCTTACCATGATTTTCTATGCTCAAATTCCTTCCCTAAAAATCTGTGCCCATGCAATTTCGGTTCATCAGATAGATGTAATTGCCTTTTCTCCTTGCTTGTTAGCTTTCTCTTACCTGAGGGATTTACTAAGATTTTTATTAAATACTAACAATGGGAATCTGCTAGAGTTTCATTTTCCTATCAAGATTAAAATAACAGCTGAACTCATAATTGTCTCTGGGTGTGAGTCGTTGCCAGGAATGTTAAAGTGATGGAACATTTTTGATGTAATGAACTACAAAATCATTAAAATTCAACATAGTTATCCTGCCAGTTTTTCCCGGCAAACATCTCTTGTTGTTTTTTTATCAGTGTGTTTTAATAATGTCTTTCATAGTCCCTGTAGAGAGAAAGAGACCAAATCGTTTGTATATGTGATATATTTTATTTTTATCTCTGTAATTACAGTGGTAGACTGCAAAGATACACTTCACAGTTAACAGTGTAGTGCAGTTTATAAACAGAGAGATATTAGTTGTAGATCGCAAGGTCATTTGTGCATAAAAAAAGCTAGAGGCTAAAATGACCAATAAAAGCTATTTTGTTGTTAATGGACTGCAGGTTTGTGATGCACACTGTGTTTTTAGCCATGATGTATTTAAATGTCTTGAGGTTGTGGTCATTTCTGCGCGCTTGAAGAGCACTTCGGGAAGGGAACGGCATTTTTGATGAACACCAGAATCCCATCATAAAACAAATAATTTTCTAGCTCCACGATCATGTGTTTTTCTCATTTTGTCAACAATTGTCTCATTTGTATACATTTCTTTTTCCACTTTAGGACAAACATCTGAGATGAACGTGAACACAAATGAGATTTTTTCTGGGAGCACTTACATGCAATAAGGAGTTTTATTTCAAACCATATTTCTTCAGAAACTGTAACCTCTTGTCCTATTATGTCAGTGGTCAGTCGATGATGTATTAACTCAAGTTAAGTGCACAGTTAATTTCACATTCGTCCTCCATTTAACATTGTACTTATGTTTTTCATTTTCCTCCTCCTCTTTATCCAGTGTTTGCATTCCTGATAGGCCTGTAAAATATGCTAATTGAATAAGTGAAATGTTTCCAGCATGTTAAAAACTCTTTGCAGCTGAGCTTTTCTTTGGGGATTATAAATGTCATATTTAAAAGTGTTTCTTATCCAATTCGTTTTTAAAGCGGATGTAACACTTGCAGTTTCTGCCAATCTCATATTAATCACCTATATAGTATACATACTTTGTATCTGTCAGGATTCCATCACCATCTCCCTCCACTCATTCCCTCATTCCGCCCACTCAGTCATTCACACGCTCTTTGTCACCCGATTACTAATCACTATCACCTGGACCTCATGAGCAGTGCACCCATTTATACCAGAGACCAACATTCACTCATTGTCTGATCTCGTCTACACATGATACAGACTCAATACCATACTTACCTGCATTCCAACCTACGCTCCCGATCTTCTCAGAATATCTTCATCCCGTCTGCCAAGGAATTCATCATCAGCATTATCTGCAAGATAAAGAGAGAGACTTGGTTACACTACGCATAAGTTCTGTTATGTCATCTTACCGGTCATTCACCTATTTCGCTGTACCGATCCATTCTGCAAATTAAACTTATAAACTTACCATTCTGTCTGCTTCGTCTCTGCCAAACCTGACAGTATCTTTGAAGAGTCTATTTGATCGCATTTGTAAAAGACAGATACAGCTGTACGATTATTTCTAAAAACAGATGAACACGTGCGGGGGAACTAAAGCACTGCTCTCCTGTTTTTGGCAAGTGGTTGATATCCTTAGGACAATATCATGTTGACCGTGTGACAACATTTAAATCAACCGATTGGATTTCAGAAATAAATTTACAGTATATTGTAAGTTTAATCTTCCAACCAGGATTAGGTGCTTCTAGACCATTGTTACTACTTATCATTTCACTCTGATTTTGGGGGTCAGTTATGGTTAGGGTTGGGTTTTGGTGTGGGTTTGGGTTTTTTTTATAATAAAAATGTTGTCCATAGGTCAACAAAATATGTTTTCCTGAGGACATCAACCACTTGGCAAAATCAGGTTGAGCCTAAAGCACAAGCACACAATACACCATAGCATTATCCCTGCATAACAGTTGCTTCACAATAAGTTTGTGTTGTATACCTCATGGATGCACGCAGGTAATTCCAGCGTTATATCCACCGTTTATATAAAATTCCTCAACGAAATGCAGTGAACAAACAAACACTGCTGAACATCGTGAAGGAAGGAGCACATTGATGGGCGTGCTCATCCTCCCACTCGTGGGCCGGCTGTTTCATTTCGCTCTTGAGGGTAGACCCATGGGCATGCTTTTCCAAGATAATTCTCCAAGAAGGTAGTAAGAAAAGTTGTTACGAAACAGAATTTCATGTCCAAAAATAGCTTTCTGAAACCCATACGAATGCTGGGGAAGCATATCCAGCACAGAAATACTACATCATACGTCCAACTCGTTTTTTGATAAGTTGACCATGTCAAGAATGAGAAGCCTCAAGCCAGCACGTTCAACATTTTAAAGAAGTCAGAATGCATGAAACACTGTGGCAAGCCCCCCTTCAAAGGTTAAAGCTCCAAGATTGTGTCGTGGGTAACGTATATTAACTTTTGCGGTTGCAGCATTAAATTGAATAAATACTCAACAGTCAGGTTGATAATACCAGAATTTACAGTGTAGATGATGAGAGTTCAATGCAAATTCTTTGCTGTTGTTTTTGTGCTGTTGTTGTTGTTTCATAATGTATTCGTAGTGAATAATTGGAACTCTTTCCTGTTCTGAAAGTTAGACCTGCCAAATTAAACAAAACAGTTTGCTAGCAATTATGCAAATGCTATTCAAGAAGAGCCAGGGAAGATACTCCATGTTTTAAACTGCTTTGAAGAGTTTTGTATACAATAAACAATGACAGTCACACAGACAACACATAGTTAGGAGGAATAAAAGAGATGAGAATTGTAAAAGGTAAACAACCAATCAAATGTCACGCCTCTAATCTTGGTATTATATTTACTGTACAATGTATTCCCAAAACCTCCTGCTCTGCAGATTTAAAGATGATGTCATTTTCTCTCACAGGAATCCCAACTGGAAGATGTGACAGATTCTCATTCTCAAATACAAGTGGATTTTCTTCCCCCACAGTAACCAGAGCTTATCTCCAACTGCTAATACCATATGATTAGCAAACTCCCACTTTCATGTGTTGAGACAATATAGGGCGTAGAAAAAGTCCCTGTTGCAGTTAAAAGAAGCAGTTGTGTATGTGGTTTTGGTGGATGCCTGGTTTTGTGGAATATGATTTTATGACCATATTTTTTCTATTTGGTTTGCTGATTTTAATAATGCAATTCAATCTTTTCGTATTGGAAATATTCATCCATTTGAGGATAAATACTTGCATTTCTAATGTCTAAATCAAACATACAGTGTTTGCTAGAGTGGACTAACCTGACTTCAAAAGATCTTTCTTTTATAAAATAGGGTGTTTGTTGGTAGTGTAAAATATAGGATACTTATTATTGGAGTGGAATCGACTCAATAACTGTGTTTGTATTAAAGCAATAAACAAAGCAGCGATCACAACTGAACAGAAGCACTACTATTCTCCACAGCTTTAAGAACTCCTCTAAACCCAACACAGCAGAAAATTAAACATTAACACATATTTCTCCTTACTCACTGTACTTAAGAACACAATGAAATAACATTTAACTGTATAAATGACTCTAATGAAAGTAGTAAAATATTGAGTATTGAGTTAAAGTGATAGTTTGCACTATAATCAGATTATGTCTTCAGTTATGTCATTCAGTGTTTGTATTACTTTTTCTTGTGTGAAACACAAGATACTTTGACAAATGCCTGAGTGCTTCTATGTCTAAACAATGAAAGCCATTGTTGTTTTGGTTACCAACATTCTTCATAATATCTTCTTTTGTTTTCTGCAGAAGAAAGAAATTCAGGTTTGGACTGAAACTATGGTGATTAAATAATATTTCATTTTGAATATTTTCTTTCTTGGGTGAACTATCCCTTTAAAGGTCCAGTGTATGACATTTATCAGCATCTACTGGTGAGGTTGCAAATTGCAAACAGCGGCTGTGTCTCACTCCACCCCTGCCTTTCGGAAAACTGACAAGACGAGAAGATATGTGAATAATCAGTATTGTGTAGCTAAAACAAATCTGATATTTGACATTACAAAATGTGTTCAACAGTTTAACGCAAACAATTGTGTTATACTATTGAACAATGTTAATATTAACACATCCTTTTTAAAAATGTATTTTATACAATCTTCAGGCTGAAGACTTTTGAGTGATTATTTTACTGATGTGCTGCTATATTTGATGTAGACCAAAAGTATAGAAATATTGGATTATCTTTAGAGCTTTAATGCTATTACTCAACTCAATTTATATTATATAGCACTTTCTACAATTGTCATTCTTACAAAGCAGCTGTACATGATTTATATTGACTTTAAGCAAAACATAAGAGTTGTAAAATTAAAAATAAATAACACACAGAAAACATACATGCACACAAGTTCTTACAGCCGCATGCAAAACACGGACAACTCCACATGCACAGAACACAAAATACACACTGACTAACACATACACACACACATACACATAGTACTGTTCTACACTGTTTGATGCAACAAGTACATCATTTGTTGTTGGAAGTGTTCCTGGTTCCGGTTGATCTTACTAATGCAGCCTAAACCCTTAGAGGATTTGCATTATGGAAGTGTAATGCAAGTTTGAAAAGATGCAGCTTTAGTGTAGATTTTAACTCACACTGAGTGTTTGCCTTCCGGACAGTGCAAGGAAGACTGTTTCAAAGTTTAGGCACTAGATAGAAAAAGGACCACCACAAGCACAGCATGAATAATGTCCTGAAAACCCGGTCAAGGTAACACTTCACTGCAGCTTTCCCCTCGAGTTTGCTTTAGAAACCCAAAATGAAGAGATGAGTAAACCCAGATCATGTGAGAGAGATCCTTGGGTCGTTCTCGAGGTTATAAAACAAAATTCACTTTGAAAACAAGCTTGATTCAGCACTGCAGGCAACATAAGATAACATAAATTCAACACATTATTTGCAATTTAATACAAACCATACTTTTGTTTGACAAATCCAAAGATTCATATTCTGGTCCCTGGTTTGGAAAGAGCTATTATTGTGAACTGCCTTTTATAGGATTTTCAGATTTTTTGTTTAGGTCACTTTTCATATTTTGACCGAATGATCACCTGTCTTACGTCACCTCGTGATGTTACCCACTTTTGCCTCACTGACCTCTCGCACCAACCCATTCAACACTCTCTCACCTTCACTAAACCCTTCTCATCATGAGAACCCTTTTATTTGAACATCATTTTCCCTCTGGACACTTCAATCCCTTTTTGGAACATTTGTTTGAATAAACCACTTTTTGAATGGCTCTCTTTTTTCGATTGCTTTATACCTGCATTATATCATTGTCCTATCCCCTTTGTCACCCCTGTTTCCAACAAAATAAATTCGCATCAAATATTTCACATAATGCGTTTGGTTGCAAATCTTGACAAATATGAAATAATCTGTTGTACCTGCAGTGAGACAAAAACCAGAAGTCGTCATGATCTCTGACACAGCAGGTTTTTGATGGCTCTGTAAAAATGGAACATCATTGCTCTCGGCAAGGTGACGGATCTACTCATCTGCCATAATTCACATTTAATATCTTAATCCCATAGGTCCACAGTGGCGCGTGATGTGTGTCCTTGCTGTGTATCCTCTTCTCTTCACTTACCGGTAAGCACTGGCTATGCTCTGTTTCCCGACAGGATGAAGCACAAATGAAGCTTATACCACAAGAAAAAGAGCAAATGATGTAATTTATTCATATAAAATAGGAATATATGTATGAAGTTTACAAACCCCGAAGCAGAATCTGTAGATGTTTAGATTCAAAGTAAGGTCATTAAAATATACTAGAGAGTGTTTTAGATAAGTATTGCCCTACATAACAGATCTTAAAGCAAATCCCACAAGACAAAATAACTAAATTAGACAAATTATACCGCTCAAAAATGTACATACCCATATTTCTTAATATTGTGTAAGCTTCAAAGAATGCTTTGAGCCTTTGAAACACCTTGTGTCTGAACTGAAATGAGTGGCAAAACCAAAGATATCAATATGAAAAAGAAAAGGTGACCGATTCGTCAGGTATGGTGACCCATATCCGAAATGTGACCTCTGCTTTTAACCCATCCAGAGATTAGTTAGCACACACACAGCAAGTGGTGAACACACGTACACATGGAGTAGTGGGTAGCTATCACTGCAGCGCCCGGGGAGCATGTAGGGGTTAGGTGCCTTGCTCAAGGGCACCGCAATCGTTACGCGCCGGCACTGAGGATCGAACTGGCAACCTTCTGGTCACGAGCCCGACTCTCTAACCATTAGGCCACGATTTCCCCAATATGAACAAGATGCACCACTGCTGTTTCAATGAATTCAATTCAATTAGTTTATATAGTGCTTTTCACAATGTGCATTGTTCCAAAGCAGCTTTACAGGAGAAAATGAGAAAAAGACAGAAAAGGTGCGCAGAGAATGGTGTTCGTAGAACGAGCAAGATCATTCATTCTTATAAATAATATCTAAATAAAGCAGTCGCTCGGTTTGCAAGTCAACACGGCCCTGTGGCAAGGAACCCAAACTCCTATGATAAATAAATGGGGAAAAAAACTTGGGGGAAACCAGTCTCAGTCGGGAGGGCCAGGTCTCCTCTGACGTGTCACAGCTGCACTCAGTGACTTTGATTAAAAGTAAATGTTAATTCAAAATAGGGAGAGCTTATTAGTCGTGATTTAGGAAATTTCATTTGTTGAAACTTATTTTGTGATCAATATCAGCCAACAGAGGAATGTTATAAGCAGGCAAAATAGTTATGGTACAATGTAACTGTGTGCAGCTACAACTTCAAACTGATATGATGTAAGTTTGGCACTAAATACGCACTATCGTAAATTTAGCATCAATGTGACAAGTAGTCTCTCTTTGTTCTTGATTGTGGATGGAATTGGCTGAGCTGGTCAGATGGTCACTTTGCTCTTGGTTGGTGATGGACATGCCTTAAACTGGAGCTGGGATGGTCGGCAGGCCCTTGCAGTTGGAGGGCACGGGTGTTCATCTGAGACAGTGTGGAAAAGAATGAAACGCTCAATATGGCCCCTCTAGCGAAGGAAGCCTTCCCGTAAAACGAGCGAATCGTCAATCAGTAAAGACTGAGGTGCTTGCCAGGCTGTGCACGGGCCCATGAGATTAGAAAAAAACATAGAAAAAGGACATTTTTAGCGCAACTTAAGCCGAGCACACCAAAAGATGCAGTTCATGTCATGGTATATTATTGATCGGAAATATGCTGTTGAATTGTGATTAAAAAATATCTGCATCCCGCTATTCAAGTGGATAGGACTGTGGACTTGCTATGACGTCAATACCTGCCCAGAGGCGTTGCTAACAAGGCCGCCGAGTGCTACGACTTCTGTAAACGGACTTTGGCAAAACTGGATCTCCACATCACATACAGTATGGATCAAAAAAGGCTGCAAAAGTCATTGGAGCTTCAAGCATTACTGTTAATATGAAGATATTTGAATTGTGTTTGAAAATGACCAAAGACAGGTGCAGTGGGTGTTGCATCAGACCTCCCTAAGGGGATATTTAAAAATGAAATCCTAAAACCTAAATAATTATTTTTGTTGATATTGAGTGTCTTTAGGATAGAAATGGGCAAATAAAGAGACTATATTATCCTCGAGGTGAGAAAAGGCTCAGTGATGAATGGTTTTGTGTTTCACATACGGTATATTTTTATAAGGAAAGCAAACCCTCCCTAACACTTTCTAATGCTTTTCTGGATAGTGCTTTGTGTTTAACTGGTTTGTGATTTGTTAACCACAGTGATGACAGTATTCTGTACATGTGTGATGTGCTGCTTCTTGGCATCATGCCAGACAAAGATGCTACCTACTGCACTGCTGTGAAAGGTCAGACAACACGTGGACAGAATAACGCTGGTGATTAAATGGCGTTATGTTTTTATTTTTATGTGTAGATTTATGTTTTGTAGAGCATTTTTTTGAAGATCCAACATTGATCAAATTTGTGACATCATGTTAATGTTTATATATACTTAACCCCATTTATCAAAAAAATATAGGGCTGTCGAACGATTAATGTGATCAATCGCATCCAGAAATATAGTTTGTGTGTACATAATATTCTGTGCATATTTTGTCTTTATAAAAACAAACACATACATGTTTAAGAAAAAAAAATCACAAACATTTACATATCATTAAAATTATTGGTAAATATAAATAAATACACGTTTATACTTACTAAATATGTATACATGTATGTGAATTTTTTAAAAATACAAAATTACTATGCACAGTATACTGATATTATGTAAACACAAACTTTTATTCTGGATGCGATTATTCTTGATTAATCGTTTGATAGGCTGACAAGAAATATGTTAAGATAATGACTAGAAAGCCGGATAGATGCTATATAATTCTTTACAAAATAAGAGCTATGAGCAAATTAATGAAATGATGGTTCTGTTGCAGTTTGTCATCCTACTGGAACCCAGTTTGCTTTGTGCTTTCACTTTGAAAATGACACTCGATATAAACCAAGTGTAGCGTTAACAAATCCACCCTACACGTTTGCCATTACTGAGCTCATTAATGTTCGAGTGTTATATCTCACAACAACGTAATTATATCTGTTCGTGGGATATTTCTCTCAGGACCCTGCGGATGTAACTGTGAGAACAACTTCCATTAAGATGATGTTTAGTCAGCAAACATCAGTGTCCTCTAAGTTGAAATCCTCCCAAATATCATCCCCTAAAAAAATAAAGCACTTATAACTTTGTTTATTTACTCTCAGACGAAGGAAAATCAAATAATTAAAGGCCCTGGATGGATCATGGGGAGGCTTTACATACATATTTAATTGTTTATTTCTTAATTTTTCACCAACAAAACATTTCTTATGGGGCTATTATTGTTAAAATTGGTTGAGGATTATTGTCCCACCCTCGCAGTACACCACATCCTGTAAATGCCTAATAAACCTTCATCATAAACGCAGCGTTGCATTGAAATCGTTCAGTTCGCAGTATCTTTCTTGCATTCACTGCCACTCAAAACAATCTCAATTTCTGACATCATCAGGTGTGAATCCTTCACGCAAGACAGGGGTTTGAAGAAAATGACAGCGTATTCTCTGAGGTTCTGTCACCGGCGCTGAAATGATACAGTCAGGGTGTGCTTGATAAATATTTCACGCCTTCTTTACCCCAAGGGTTCCTCTGTGTCTTTCTGTGACAGGTATAGGAGCTCACAAGAGATGCATTGATGCATCTCTCTCTTCACATTTTATCTTTTAGTGTTATGCACAATGCATTTTCACACCTGCCAAAAAAGATAGAACATTTGCTTTTGTTTAAAAATGTGCTGATTCGAGGATTCTTTAACATATCCTAAAAGGGTAATATGACACAGCTGAAACAAATATTATCATTTGTTTAAGATGTAATGTAAGGTGTATACACGATGTTAGGTTCAAAAAAACTATTTTTCAAATACCGTGCATGTTTGTATCACCTCTTTGCCCTGCCTCTCTGAAACGCACAGATTTTTTTCAAAGCTCATCGCTCTGAAAAGCGATGTTTACCGTGATTGGCCAATTAACCAGTGTGTACTGATTGGTCGAATACTGCAAGCGTATGCGGAAATGTAACGCCTCTTACCATATCTGGAACATCAGGTTCCAAAGCAATTGTACTGAAAGGTATGTTCACCTAACTTGCATATACATATCGGTGCCGTCTTTGCCAATTCATGCATGAACTGGCGTGGATTTTCGGAGGTGTGGTTACACATTTAAGGCAGGTATGGGTGAGCATTCGGTTTTAGATAGAATCCATCTTTTGTTCCGACACTCATTTTTGCAATTTTACGTGTCTAATACATGCACGGGCAACTTATAACACACCAAAGACACAGGAAAACACGTCATCTCGCCATATGACCCCTTTAAATATGTAATTAAACTAGAAACTGCATTTAAGATTTGTTTTTGTAGCATTCAAACTGAAAACTGCCCTATTATTATTCTTCTTTTAATCTTCTTTTCTGGTGTTTAACGGAGCAATGTGGAGATTTTAGCGGCATCTAGCAGTGAGATTGTTAATTGCAAACAAGGGCTGCACCTACGGTTGCTGACACAGGACTAAGATGTTGTCACAAATCCGCTACTTTGCCAAAGGAGATTATGAAAACACTCTCTATCGAGCAGTTTGTTCATTTAGGGCTACTGTATGTAGAATTTCATCTAAGGGGACCGCGATGTATGCAGATAGAAATAGCTCATTCTCATCTAATAAAAACATAACGCTTCATTAAGTAAGGTGTCAAAAAACTACACACTGGACCTTTAAATAAAACTTTGACAACCAACTGTGTTTTGACAAACTGGGATGGTTGGTAGTCCTTTGAATACTTTTTATTTCATATAAATGTGCTCTTTAATTTAAAATGTAAAACAAACCAAACATATTATTAGAGGGGTTTTAAGGATGATCACATCTTTTCCAGGTGATCACGATCTGGCCTCTAAGAATTATCATGTATGTATTGGGTTTGACAGATGGTCATTTCATTCTCTCAGAAAACACGGATCAAGCCACAAAGAAGTAATTCTATTAGCATTAATGTAGTCGAGCCACGGCATGTTGTGTTTAACATTCTGCCACTGATCGCCATGCGAGTTGACAACATAATACTAAACTTAGCATCAGACTAATTATGAGTTATATAAAAGGGTCAGTAGAGTGTGTAATGTCTAATATCATAAATAGTCCCATTCTAGAAAGAAAACCGTTCACACAAAACATTTTATTGCTAGGATGTAACAGCTAATTTTTTATGGGTTGACTGCACACCATAATGCAATTAGATCAATCATTATTTCCCCTGATGGAAAATTCTGCGTAACTGCGTTCTGCATTCAGATTTATTTGGCCACCATGACCAACGCATTAAGTCTTCCAAGAATATTAAACTGACACTATTCTGCATGTGGGAGGTACAGTGATGAATTCAGTTTGCTTTATCAAGTTTAACCCTAGAGTATAGTACTTCTTCTTGGCATCATATTTTTCATTAAATGTCTTTACTTTGTGGATATTTCTTTTGCATTATTTGCAGCATGTGGGTTTAAATATTTATGCTCACGGATCATTTTTAATCAAACATGCAGTAGTGACAGAAAATTGCAAATATATGAACATTGTCATGTCACAGTGGAATAAAGAGAATGTATGGCAATTTGAGTCATTTAGTAGTTGAGACGCATTGTAAAAAAATCAGACTTCAACTCCAAATTATCTAGGGACCTCAGTTTTTTCACTTTAAATTATTGTCAATTATCACTTGTGTCAACAATATGTTTCCTACATTTACTTTGCTCAAACTGAGGCAAATGAAAAAGTCACTTTAGAGAATTCTGATATTTAGTTTCCTGCGTAAAGCATGTCCCCAATGGCAGTTTGTAGAGTTTGCCATCGTGCTGTTTTATATCTGTTATAGAGAATGTGAAGCTGACGTCACGCCCTATGTTGCATGTTGAAGTGTCGCCGCCATCTTGGGAGGATAATACTCCACTGCTGTTATTGTTTTGATTTGTACCGTTACTTGTTTTGTTTGATATATGGTGAAATTGAAAGAACCATGTGATTTTCCTGAACGACTCTGTGTAATGCTATAGCAGTTTTTAACACAGCAAGACCAACCTACCATAGTAATAATTTCCTTATCAAACAAGAAAAACAAAACACTGCATTGAACGCACTGGTGAATAGCACACCTCCCAAGATGGAGCAACATTCAACGCAGCGTGACATCGATTAACAAGCTCTATTGGAGCTTTTGTGTGCTACACAATGGTTCAAACAATGTTTACTACTGTACAAATAATAAAACTACATTAAAAACGTTAGTGCATCTTACCAGTCATGTACTAATAAAACATAGTAGAGAGAAAACTACACAGACTCGGCTAGTTTATGATGAGTATCACTCTCAGTAGGATTGTAGATCTTTCCAACATCAGCACATTTACATGTTGACATTATTATTATTTGTATTTATTAAATAGATAATGCAGCAACCAGAAATTCCCCAGATGCCACCTGCCAGGAAAAAGCATGAAAGAACAAGAGCTTTCGAGATGCTTTGGGTGCACTTGATTGAACGAATGAATTGAAAGATTGACCGCTTGATTCATTAAAACCCTGTCTCTCAAAGGGATTGGCATCGCAGCTGCTGGCAAAACAAAACGCAAGTACTATTCTGTTATTTTCTTAATTCTGCGTTTTGAAAAAACACCATCTCGCACATACTGTAATAGCTTTGTGCTTCCCAGCATCCCTGATGGACCCAGCATTCTTTTGCCAGAATATGCATCACAGTCTGTTTTTTAAAGTGATAATAAACGGCGCGTTTGAACACAAGCTCGAAAATTTGAATATGTTTGGCATTAATTAAAGCTGTAAACAAAAAAAACTAATTGCTTTGTTAAATATTTAATCGGTTTCATGCTGAATTGTTTTCTTCGTTTTATGCCCACATGCTGTATTGTAGTGAAACCTGCTTGAGAAAACAAGCATCATCCTTCCAGGCCTGACATTTACTGTAGTGTGCGCCTCCATCCTCGCAAAGCTGGACCCTGATACGACAAAAAAGGTGGTAAGAGGCATTTTAAGGAGCAAATGATGGTGCTAGTTTGAGGAGTCACATGGATAAATGTTTACTTTACAGCGTTATACATTCTCATAAAGACACTTGAAGGTCAATATTTCTCCCTCTAATGAAGATTCCCCATGCCGCTGGGATTAGAAATATGGGTAACGTTCAAAGCAAAAGGGCAACTCGTTAATCTAGACTAAAACTCGAGGAAAACCCAAGTCGCGCATTGCCAAGTGCCCTAGAAATAAAGTTATATATTTTTTTGCTTGTAAATTAGACCCCTCCCCCACGTGCTTGGAGAAATGTTTACCCCAGCGCTCCAATAAACAAACAAATGCCTACATGACTGCAAATAACACGATCAAATAGAATGCGTAAACGCAATTTGTTCAAAAGCAAATATTTACATCATAAACCCTGAGATTACGTGTTTTCAAGTCGCAGAGGAATCAACCGAGTTACATTAAATTAATTGCCCAGTCACTGACTGAATAATTTGACACACTTAACGTGTCGATTTATCTGTTTCTTTCATCCATGCGTGAATTTCAGACATATTTCAAGATGTTTAATTTTTTGAGGTGGCCCCAAATGTGCAGTAGAGCTTGTAATCACACAGAATAACAAATTGATGCCTGTCGGCTGTGATGGTCCATTGGCTGGCTCTAAATGCTCTGTTGTTCTATTGTGTGTGCATGTGGAATCTCATCCGACTGGATTCGAAGGGTGTTTGTGAATAATCTGTGTATTTACGCAATTACAAGAGTAGCAGTGGGTTTGTGGGTGACCAACGGTATAAGATCAAATGAAACTGCATTACGCAATTTGCAAAAAAGACAGGACATTTGTCTTAATAAACAATACATAATGTTCTGTTATGTAGCAATTGGGAAAAACAAGTAGTAATAAAAACAGTAAAATGTGGTCATTTGTAATGGTAAATGCTAATTCAATAAGTGGAGGGAAACAGAGAAGCTGAATGTAATCTGTGAAATGGAGTCTTGCTGTTTATGTTGTTGAATATTCTTGGTTTTAGTGTGCTGAAATCTTGGACCAGACAGCCTGGCTCACAGGGGTCCCAAATGACGGCACAGACTTTCTTACAACAGCTGTGATGGAAGTTTTTTAGTGCCGGGATCCCACTAAACAATAATTGAATGGGTGAAGGGACAACATTTAAGGGCAGGCCCCCTCTCCCAATGTTCAATGTGTATTACTGTAGAGGACCATCTGTAAACATCTCTCATCACAGGTTTCCAAAAGCCACGCTCATACATCTTATCATTTGATCTTCACAGGTATGTCAACAACCTGACACGGATAGGTAGGTAGTTGTGCACAAAGAAATGATCTCATTATTCAAGTCAGAGCAGGACTGTGAAACAGCTCATTGATATTGATTGGTGCTTTACTCACTGAAGCGTGCACGATTTCTCCAGTTTCTCTATTTTTTAACATTCAGGAATAGGTTGTTGCTGAGTCCATGTTCAATCAAATCCTTCACAACGATTCTGTATGAAGCTTAATTATTTTCAGTCCAATCACAATGAACGTTAATTCAATTATGCAGTTACTGTTGTAATTGGTTGAACCTTCACATGTGTACAGCAACTGCCGTCTGGAGCGTTCGTAGTCAGTGCTAGTTTGCTACTCACAGGTCTGCTTGTTAGGGAGTCCAGAATCCACCTGCTGATGGAGTTGTTCAGCTCAAGTGTGGATCAGCTTGACAGGGTAACAACACTGTACCTCTTGACAGTGAGAGTAACAGAGCAGTCATTTTGGTTGCCTTGGATTAAGACCACTGTTGTCAGCCTGAGAGATAATGTTCTGGCTGAATAGATCTCTCTTGATATGTCATTATACACACCGAAAAATGTTTACCGGATTTAGATTTTTTGCATCTTATGATGCGTTGTAAATTATGTTTAAACATACTTTATGTCGCCATAATTGATTGCAAATTTAAAGGGTTCATATTTAGAATCATATTAAAATCTGATAAATATAAAAAATGATGGCATTAGTCAAAAAATGTAAAGATGAAAATTATTGTTATTTTGTCGAAAGTTTAATCTACTCTTTTTTAAGATTGGCCTATAAGACGCAAATAGAACACACATATACTGTAAATCTCCACATTACGGACTGAACAAAGGTCTACAATAAAGATAATATAGAGACATTTTTAGGACATGACCTCAGTTAATGAAGTTTCATTTTATGATGTAATCATCATCATGCTTAAGGTACCGTGAAGGTGACCGTTCAGAAGAACTGAGAACAGAGACTGGCACAGATCTGGGCAAATCCTATTACATTCTGGACATGTCAGACCTGATAAACTAAGAATTTTCACAAGAATATTAGAAGTGCTAATAAAATGAAATCTTACTGCAAGCAGAAGGAATTATCAAGGCAAGGCTCTTGCTGTGCACTTTGATTGCCACCATTCACTATTTAATGCAGAAACAATTTCTGAAAGGAAATAGAATCATACATGTCTCGACATTGAATGTCACTGCATGCACTTGAAACAGTGTTGAAAATCATAAAAATATAAACTTACAAAACAATTCTTTCTTAAAATGTATAAAAAGTAGGCTACCATCACTGAGATTTATTTCGATTTCATTTTTTATATGTTTTTTTGCAAAAATGTGCTGTCGTCTCTCTGCTTTTCTGTAAAATAAAGGCCAGAAATAACATTTTAATTCTTAATAAAATAACATAATAATTCTTAATTCTTAATAACAAAATAATAATAACAAACAATAATAAAAATAACAAAATAATAATAAAATAACATAATAATTCTTAATTCTTAAACATTTTAATTCTTTAATATTTTTTGGCTGTATCTGAAATCGTGTACAATATTGCATTCAGAAATAATTTACTAAGATGTTAGAGGAACTATTTAAGTTGGGAAATACATTTCTTGATACATACAGTATATTTATAACACTATAACAATCACCAGCTGTCCAGTACTAAATAAGTACAGAAAATAAAGGTTTTTGTATTTTTTATATACTGCACATGGCTTTAAAAATCCGGGTATTTATCAACTACACATAATTGGAAGTAGGCTGCTAACCGTTTCGCGTAACGATAAACACATGTAGCTAATTAGACATTTTTGTTACGTAAAGTGTTTGATGTTTATCGTTTTTCTAGCAAACCTCACACCTGATTCCTTCGCATCCTTTCCTGTTGCAGTCCAAACAGATAGGCCTGCGCTACACTTAACTAAACTTCAAAGACGAAAGAGTCACTTTAATCCTTTAAGACAAAAACATGTTTATGTGTATTGATGTGTTGCTCGTTTGTCAGACTTGAGAACGTCTTTTATCCGCTTGCCTGAAAACGGAAGCTGGGTTGCCTGTTTGGTGTGACGTCACGCCAATTTGTTTTTATGTAGCTTTGGAGTTGCAGCCAGCATTTGCACTTCACAACAAACAGACATTAAAGCGCGCGTCCTCTCATGCACGCATCCACGGAAAGCTTCTAGCAGATGCGTCCTCCGGCGTCCAGTAACCATAGAAACAGATGACATTTCGCTGCTGATGCTGCAAAACATCCTCCCACGCCGCAGCATCTTAATAAACGCTCCAGTTTGTTGTAACACAATTTGCATAAAACGTCTGCGTAAATGTATTAACCTCTTTATGTCGGCCATTGATCTCCAGCACTTGTCGTTGTGCGAACAGACAGTAATGAACAGATGGTCGCTTCAGTAGTCAGATTAAGCACATAAAGCCGTGACGGGACTGTGACAGTCGAGGAAACATCTTAAACGAGTTTCAGTGCTTTGAATTCACCTGGTGACCCGTGCTTTACGCCTCAAGACTGGAAGTTTGTGAGTTATTGGTTTTCTATGACGTGTGTTTGTTTGTTTGTGAAACGCATCACCCGAATAGAAGGTTGATAGATAAGATGCGGCTCACATTTCCTTAGTTTAAAAGGTTATCTATCATTTTTTTTCTATTTTTATGGAGTGCAGGGGATTTGCTGATATCATGTATCATATTTAAATACTGCCTGAAAGAGCTGATGTGCTCTGTGTGGGGAAGATATTAACTCATATTTCTGGCCTGGACGTTTCTAAAACGCATTTCATGTGCAGGAGTAAATTCTTTGATCAGGTGGAGCTATTAGTGCTGTAATTTCTTTAAAGCAAAGAAACGCAAGGACCGGCGTCCTAAAGCATATGCTTACGTTGAACATTAGCCTACTGTGAACGCTTTTAATTGGAGTGGAGTGTGAAGGAGCACAATAAATTCGGAGCTTTTGAGTGCTTTAAGAAATGATTAACCATATATAGAAGCATTTGGATAATTGGATTGACTCAAAAATCAATAGCGTGATCATATGAAAAGCCATTATCTGCTACTTTATCATGTTCTCGTCTTTGCTTTTGTAACCTGAAATCTCTCGTTCTTAAGGCCCGGGTAACAATCTGCCGATTCAGTCTCTTGAGAATGTGGGATGTGATTTTATGCTGGCAAAATGTGATTACCACTGCTTAGTTGAGCATCAGGTGGTGAAAGAGAGGTTATATATTGAACTGTTGCTAGCAATATATTTATTGCAATTTATAATATGTCAGTCAAGATCCATGTTATTTTGTCCCAAATATTTAGCACAGTTATCCATTAGGTCTAATTTTTTTAATACATTTGTTTGTATACAAAAATCATTTATGTGATTAAATTCACCCACATACAATTGCTACACACTACAGTAATACACTTTCTCCCAATGTGTCAGAAACACTAGTCATGACACAATCTCTTGTCAAAAGGTTACTTCGGAGTTCTTGAGAGGGGCTTAGACTCTGAAGTGCTGCCAGGCTGCTCAAATAGCAGGTTAATCGTGATATATCTCTTAGACTTTTGTGGCATCGATTCTCTCTGACTTTCCGAGCTTTTCTTTCTGGTTCGATCATTGGATGTAAATGGGAGCGCAGAGAACTATTCAGAGCAGAAAAACGAGAATTGAATTTAAACAGCGATGTGCTGGCGAGCTCCTGTTGTAAATGTATTGATGTTTTATGGTTAAATGATAAAGGTGTGACAGTCCGGGTTCATGCCAGCCAGATTTGCTCCATTGTTGCATAATTCAGACAGGAGTGAGTTAAAACTATAGAGGTGAGGCTACTTTTCTGGTATGGTTAAGGCATGACCTGAAATGAAATAAATAATGGCACGTGATTTATGACTTATGATTTATGCAGATCAAATCCAGAGCTAACTGGATTTAATGTTTAACGCTTTTAAAACTTTAATGTTGACTTGCCAAAATATTACCAAAAAATAATGTTAAAAAGTAAAACGGATTACATATCTTTAATGATTCTATCTAGGCATGTACCTATATTGGAGAATTCATATTTTGAATTCTCCAAGTTCACATGACCTTGATCCAGATAGAAATACGACACTTTTGCAGTGTGCAAATATAAACTTTTTGTTGAAGTACAGTTTGACAAAACAAGGGATGTTGCACAGATTGGTATAGAAACTTGTTGATCTTGAATTGTTTGTTTTAGCCGAGTAATACTTCAAAGGAAAGCCAAACTGTGTCTGGACATGACTGCCGTGACGCGACACGACACACGGCTTGTTCTTAATGGATTGTTGCATTGTGCTGTGCCTCTTCCAGTCTGGACAAAATGTTAAATTTGAATGGGTTCTAATCAGGGATGGATTACTGACAGGGCCAATGGGGCCAGTGCCCAAGGGCCCTTGACTACCTTGAGCCTGAGGGAGCCTTGGGCTTCAAGAAAAAACAATGAAAACAAGTGTTTAATATAAGGGCCCCAAAGCCTTTACAAGCCCCTGTGGATCTCCTTTGAAAATGAAATTATCAACAAATCCTGGCAAAATATGTTTTTTATGTTATCTTTAACTTATTAAAATATTATTCATTCAATTACAGCACATTTAAATTCCGTTTTTTGAATCTTTTGCTCGAAGATTTGATGTTTACAGACATGTGTCATGTGGGCATTTTATGATGAGAAATCATTTTTTATTTATCGCATGCATTAAATGCATGTATATTTGACAGTTAATAAAAGACATGTGTTTCATACCGCTTAATTTTGTCCATTGTTTAGTTTTCGCAGTGTAGCTAATATAAGACTTCTATAAACCCTGTAAAGATTATTTTTAGCGTAGCCCAAGCGTTTAACCCAGAAGTAGTTTCTGGGTGTGATCTTAGACCACAAAATTAGCTGGAAACCTTAAAATTGGCAAAGATCATAGAAATATTAAATAGGTCAAGACATATATTGAACGTATGTCTTGTATAATATACTAATGTTACCGTTTCTCATATACTGTGTAGAAATTTGGGGGAATATAAAACTAAGTTGCAATATGGATATTGCAAAAGATAGCAATTAGAATTGTTAATAATGCAGGATATTTGGATCATACAAATTTATTATTTTTGAAGTCACATATGAACATTGAAGTTCATGGATGTGGTGAAAGTTAAGACGGCACGGTTTAAAGCAAGACATAATCTGCTTCCGGAAAATTTACAAAATATGTTTAGGATAAGGCAGGATGGGTATAACTTGAGAGAAGGATTACACTTGAAGAAACTTAAAATAAGAACAACTTTAAAAAGTATGTGTATTTTTCATTTGTGGAGTAAGGTTGTGGAATGGTGTGGAGCAGGTGGTTAAACAGTGCTCAAACAATGAAAAGTTTAAATGGTTGTAAAGAAAGTATTTATTTGAAAGATATATGAAAATATAGAGGTGAAAGTGAAATGTTGATGTTATTGTCTGATAAGAATGTAGGCGATGTTGCATAGCCATAGATAATTGCATAGCCATTGATAAGCTTTTGCATCATCCTGCTCCGTTTCGGACATACTTAAATTTTGTTGCAGATTCCTGTGATAGGTTTTATGTATTTTGATTTTGTTACACGGCAACATAGACTCCGTGTGTGTTTGTTATATATATATTTTGCTTGAAATAAATAAATATGATGATGATGATTAGGAATCTCACAGGAATTTGTAACTATCATGCTGACTCATTCATCTACTGAACACTATTTTCATTTGATTGACTCATGCTAACTTAATCAACCAAAATTAGTTCAACTGAATGAAGCAGAGGCAATAAGCTAAATTTATTGGCAATTAGTTAACTTCACACTTAATGGTTGAATTCACTCTTTGGTCCACATTAGGTAAACCTAATAACATAAGTTTTAAGAGACACAATTTCTTAATTAGTTTCTGGAGCATGGCCTCTCAAAAATGATTGTTTAGGTTTTTGGAGTAAACTCATCTTGAGTTTAACAGCGATGGGGGACAGATTTTTGATTGTTCTTTGAAAATGTCTTAAAGTGATAGTTCATCATTCATCAGTTGCTTTACATTTATTCATTTGGCATAAGAGAGCATATAAACATTATGTCAACTTTAGGCAACCTTCTAGTTTCAAACCTGTGTGACTTTTTTTATTTTGCAGAACACAAAAGAAGATTTAGAAGAATGTTGGTAACCGAACAACCAGTTGACTTACATTGTTTTTGTGTTCATAAAATAGAAGTGAATGGGTACTGCCTTTGTTCGGTTACCAACATTCTTCAAAATATCTGCAGAAGAAAGACATAGAGGTTAGAAATGGCAGGCATGGACTCAATTTTCATTTTTGGGTCAACTATCACGTTAAGTAAGTTATGTGCCCAAAAGCAATATATCAAAATAAAATATTTTAAATGCTTCTTAGGCAAAACCAGAAATCAGTTTTGCTTTTAGCCCGGGTATTACGATGTGCTTCAGGTGATTCAATCACAAGTCAGTCGAGGGACATTTTCGGTACACCAGGTCTCTGAAATGCATCACCTGTGACCAATTGTCTTTTTTTATGGACCTTCTATTATTTTTCTTTTAACGTGTCCTTTGTATGTAACCTCCAGTGGCGGCTGCTGATCTTTTAAAGAGGAGAAGCTCATTTTCGGCCTAAATCATAAAAATTGTCCATTCATTTACATGTAAATTCTGCCCTACGTTCCTTTTCAAGAAAATGCTCTGTAACCCTGTCGTACCAACTAGGCGTCTTTTCCAGTACTTGACCAGTGTCCTCTCAATGGCCAGCAGAGCTAGGCTGCTTAAACGGTCTTGGCCCATTGTGTTACGGGTGTAGGACTTGAGCCGCTTTAAACAGGAGAAGCTCCTTTCTACACCTGCAGATGTAGCTCAAATTGTTGCCACTAATGAGAACAGTTTGTAAAGCTGAGGCATTGCGCTGTCCAACTCCATGTCTTTAAGGAACACCAAGTAATCACACAGCTTTCCCCATTACTCTGCAAGTCCTGATCTGAATACAGGACTTGAAGTTCAGACCTCAGTCTCCCTGAATCAAAGTGAAGGCCATAACTTTTCAGGACACTTTGGAAGACCTCCTCTGGAAATGCTTGTCTCATGTCATCGAATTTCCCTGGATTGACTAATTCTAATGGGAGGAAATGTGGGAATTATGTTAAACTGAAACAATGAATGTGGTGTGAAATTGTGTGAAATATACGATGAAGGTTGCAGCAGTTTGTCTTTCGACTACACATGCAAAATTCGTGATGGGACTGAGTTGGAAATGGAGACACAGAGTGATACGCGTCATAATCTGAAGACCACGCCCACACCAACCGTCTCTTTGCATTGCGAGAAGCTGCCGCCTCCTTGTCATTTATGATTTATAACAAAAAAAATAAAATGTCTAAAAGCTGATATGTGACAATGTGTATAGCAAACAAGCTAAAAAAAAAACAAGAAATACGTTTTTATAAGCTGTCGACCCCAAAAAACGAGCGTTTTAGGACATAAAAGTGGATTAAAAAGAGATGACAGACCCTCCAATCATCACGCAGACGCTCAGAGTCCGGGCCAGCCCACTCCTCCATTCATCCCAGAGACGCTGAGCGTCCGTGGGCGGGACATAATCGCAGCATTATCCAATGACCGTCTTGTTTCTAAGCACTGAAACAAACTGTTTACAGCAGCCCCATTGAAGTCAATGGACGCTGGGCTTCAACAGAGTAATGCACTGTACCCTACGGGAATGAATGAGAAGGAAATCGAGTCAGCCGACCTAAGTAGCTGATTCTGAACGAAATTGTTTTTGTTCGAGATGAACGTGTTTAACGCATTTTTAGTCAATAAAATGTTAACATAGTATTACATCGTATAACAATAGTACATATATTTGACCATTCATTTTTTGACAATTATAGGGGAAGCTGAGCTTCCCTTGCAGTCTTAAAGAAATTGCGTCTGGTAACCTCAACCGCAGACACAAAGAAAGCCCCATTGTAAGCCAGTCGTCTTAACACAGTGTTGAGATTAACCATTTAAGACCTAAATTTAATTACTATTAAATGGCCTTGTAGGTGATAGGGGTCACTGAACACAGTCTAGATGCATCTATTGATTTGTTGTCTGTTTTGTGTACGTGAAGAGGCATCGCTGGCAAATCTGCCGGCAAGTACTTGCGTAAGACCATTAGGTACCGTGATTAGACCTCTTGCTAGCCCACCTCTAACAAAACCCCAGCCTCAATCCATCAGGTTTCATACACTTAAGAGCCAAAAATAAGTGTCCTTTTGCATTTAGCCTTTCCGTGTCAAGCAACACTTCACTCTTTTGGCACAAAGTCTCCTTTGGTTCCTAGGAGCAGATGTAATTAGCTTCTGATTGCGCTATGATTAACATCCCCACCTCTAAAGCGACTCGCCCATGCTTCACAGCAACAATATGCTTCCTGTACAGTGAGATCAAATCTGTCCAAACGTATTAAAGATGCGTTTGGACGCTTTTTAACCGAAGACCCTCTACTCTAATTAAAGTCACATAGTTTGGCAGGAGATGACACATTTGCATAATTACGTTACACAGCGGCGGCTCTTAATATCCGATATGCTTTGAAATGTCGATGTCTGAAGGCGCAAGTTGACCGGGTTCTTTCAATGTCTTCTATGTTCTTTATAGTCTCGGTTTGGTGTGTTTCCAGCACCACTGGCACTTTTTGAGTTTAAGCATAATGTCATGGTTCCGTCTATCAGTGTTCGGGGCATCTTGGCTTTGAACCGATGACTCCAAGCCTCCACTTCTCCCGGTAGCTTCCATCTGCCAGTAGAAAGCGCGGTGATAGTGCGGTCTTGCCTCTGGCCGCATATAGGGAAGACTCTTAGGTCTTGGTGTCTGTCTGCTGTCGAGCTACATCTTTTGATCACACGGATCCAAGATAGAAATGGGTTCTCTGTTGTGGGGACAAGCTTCATGATTGGTATAAAAAGCGTTGGAGGTTAAATGCAGGGGTGGGAGAGGGGTTTGGACATGCATAATGCTTGAGCAATGACTCCTAGGATTTCAATATATTTATTAAAGTAAATTTTATGTATTTTGACATCTCTGTTCATCAGCCACCCGGTTTACTTTTGCTATTTGTGAAAAACTTTTGTTAACATAATTACTATTAAAGCATTATAACAATTGGCGTTTCAGTTCAACTTTAGGCAACGATGTTATGTATGTTACATTTTCATAGATCTCATTTGTAAGTTTTAGCTCAGCCTAAGTGTTTTTTACTATTTACATTGAAAAAATTCATACAAATTCACCACCTCATAATTTTTATTCTCTTGAGATCAGGTTGGTAGTGCAGACAAAATTATAGAAATAATAATGTATTTCCAAACAAAAGTATTAAATATTTTGCAGATATGGGTTCAACAGTAAACTGAATATTTCCATATAGCACAACTGCAAATGCTCAAGGTTTGTGAAGTAGTAAAAATGATAAAGTATTCCATATTGAAGACTCAATTCCAGAAGCACAGTTTGCCGTCAATCACACCCCTCTCTCCTCTTAGATTTATTCAGCTCATCCAGTGAGAACATGTCAGCATATAGTCATGGTTATCAGTTATTCTTACTATCATTCACATATGAAGACATGGGAATTTGGAAGGCTTAGAGATATCTCCATTGTTTTATCTACTTTACATCTCCTGGTGGGACCTGGGGGAGAGTCGGTCTGATTTAACTACTCTTTGTGGTGATACGGAGAGATCAGGTTGCAGAGAATGTGTATGTGAGACAGAGGGAATATTTTATTTAGCGCTGACACTTGCTGTTTCTACATTGGGGAAAGTCTGACTATGCTAACATCACATGTGGTCGGATGAGAGATAAATGTAATATGCAAGCAAGAGCACAAGGATAAAAAACTATATAGTTATGTTTTTAGATGTAGTTTAATTCATATTTTAAATGAGCTTGTATTTTCACATTCTTGTATATTTAGTTTTAATTTTAAATATTTTTGGTTTTATTTTATTTGTATATATTTTTATTTTTATATATAGATATTATATTCATGTTCATGTTTCATTGCATTTTACTAATTCCAAAATTGCTTTTGCTGTATATTTAGTTTGTATTCAATATATTTCGTTTTCGTGTTTCATTGTGTTTTCCAAATAACAAATTGCTAATTTTTAGCAATTTGTTTTTTTCATTTAATAATTGATTTGCTTATTTATATGTTGCTGTTTGATTTTTATTTATTTATTTTATCTTAGTTATTGTTAAATATTAATTAGGATTTATTTTGATCAGTGCATTATAAAATTAAAGGGAATTCTTGCACATATTTACAGGCAAAAATAATATGCAAGTATATCATACAGTATAGCAGTGTGAAAGATAAGCAAACAGCAGACGGTAAAAATGACATATCATGAGACCAAACGATTGGGAAAAATGGGTCTACAAAACTATAGCAAAAAAGGCTGTGACACATCTGACGGGAACCTCAGTTATTGTGACAAGTGGAGCAGGCAGTTTCTGCCCTCTTTGCCACTCGTGGTGCGAGATTTGAGGGCAATGTTTCTTCCAGGCAAGCAGCTGAAGATTGAGAGCACACCGGAAAGGAGAGTCAAAAGTGACTGCTCATTAGTTTGACTAGCTTCATGCAGGCAGGTAGAGCAGTGAGCTGGCCATTTCGCTCCCCGGGGGCACAGCCATGCCAGGCTGGATGAGAAATCCATGGGTTCGTGAAGGAGCCCTGAAACCATGTATGAAGCTCAATGTACGCCAGGAGGTTTTCTCATTTGTATGCTATGCACAAGTTTATCTTATTTACCCAATTCCACAGCTAATCCACTCGTCTTTTATTGCTCTACATGAGCTCTAACTGCTAGTTAATGCAAGAAAATGTGCCTTAAATGTTACCTAGAGATATTTTCTGTTTTACTAATTACTTTTTAAGGCTGTAATTTAAGAAATGTTGATGTTTTGGGGTCATCCCTGCTGAGAAGACCAGCGTCTGGTTTGACTGTATGTGGTTGTATCGTGTTTTTAAAGTGATAGTTCACCAAAAATGAGAATTCTTGCATTATTTACTCACCTTCGTGTCATTCCAAATCTCTAGGACTTTCTTCTGCAGAACACAAAAGAAGATCTTTTGAAAAATGTTGGCAATTGAACAACATTGGAGCCCCTAGACTTTCAATGTTTGGACACAAAACCACTGAGACATTTCTCAAAATATCTAAATTTCGAGTTCCACAGCAAGTCATACAGTTTTAAATGTCATAAAAGTTAGTAAATGATGCAATGCTTTGCTGAATTATTCCTTTAATAGGTTAACCACGATGGGATGTGTATTCTATTTTTGTCGAACACCATGGCTATAGGCTATATTTCACTAACCCTCTAGATCAGCAGCGAGTCATGAAAATATAAAAAACTTGCAAAGAAGAAAACCTGTGCTTGTATTTTCAGCAGGGATGTTGCATTATAGAAATGTACGTACAGTATTTGCTTGCTGCATATTTGCTCACATATTTGAACATCTTTGCTTACAGATATCTACATGCCTACTTTGCTTATCAAGATATGCAATTCAAGTTCCTGAAAATCTGACGACCGCAGAAAGTGTTAAATGGCTAAATAAAGACATAGAAAAGCATCGGGAATGATAAACATGAGGAATCCAGAGCTGCTTATCGCTGCCGTCCTGTTAAGCTGTTTCACGGGTGGCACCATCTTCAGCCAGGCGACCTGCCGCAGGGCCGCGTCTCGTGACTGGCGCACCCTGCCAGAGAACATCAGCGTGAGGTGGACCCTCACTGAGAACACCTGCAGCAGCTCAACCCAATGCTGGAACGGACGATCCGAGAGGGACAGGTTGTGGTGGACAACTGGGTCATACCGCTTCCCTCAGCTGTGCCCACTGGAGCTTCAACTCGGAGATGTGATGTTCGTGTCTCTTGACAGAATGCTAGGACAATACGATGTTTATTGGATCAATGTGTCCAAAGAGGAGTTTGACAGTTGCTTGGTTGTAAAGCCACTGAAGGACCAACTAGTGTTTGTCAAAAGGATGATCGGTACTATGGAGATGGAACCAAAATGGCTGACGTCCGGTATGAATTACTTCACAGTTGTGGGTAGAGGAAATGGTAATTTGTGCCGGCTCGGCCTGCGTGTTGCGGTTCTGGTAAAACCTCAGTGTTGCCGAAGCTCGCCTCTTCTTCGCCTTTGTTCGGGAAATGGTAAATGCAGAGCCACATTTAAAGATGATGCATATAGCTGTCTGTGCCACGAGCGTTTTTCAGGACGTTATTGCGAGAACTTTGATGGATGCTATGAACAGCCGTGCTTAAATGGAGGCACCTGCTTGAGCAGAAGGACTGCCTACACAAATCTCCCTCCTTATGAATGTCTTTGTCCTACTCAATTCACAGGTGAGGAAGTATTGTTTGCTGTCAAGTGAACATTTGTTTGTTGTTCATGATATATAGTTTTAAGGTGTAGTTCACAAGGAAATTAAAATTTTACAACATGTTTTTGTTCTGATTTTGTATTGGTTATACAAAGTATTTAATGTAAGCTTCTGTGTTCCATATAACGTGAATTGTGATTTCTTGGCGACCTTCAAAAAGCACCATAAAAGTAGTCCATACATTTGTATCCCGTATGATAGATTGGTGCGAGCTGCGAGGAATAAAAACCTATTTGTGCTTATGTAATGTTAAAAAATAGATGCGTTGTGCCAGATTTGACATTAGTGTTACATCATTGCTTAAAAAAACAATAGAACACTGTCCCAAACACAATTGAAAATATAATGGATTTAATGGGATTTGTATTGGTTTTAATGGAAACTAAAATGGTGCTTACTGGTACGTGATGGATTCAATTGGTGGGATGTTGTATGGCAGGTGGGAACCATTAAATCCTTTTGGAATGATGCCCAAAACACACTACAAAAAGGAATTTTGTCATTTTTAATGGTAAAAGCTAATTGTTCATAATGGTATTTTAATGGAAACCATTGAAATTTGGGCGATGATTTTTTATTCATGGTCGAATTGAACCTGTGATGTTAAGAGTCCATTATATATCAATAAAGCATCTTCAGTCATCTTGGATGGGAAGAGGTTTAATGGGTGTCCACCCACCAAAAAAGAACAACTCGGTTTCTTCCAAGACACGTATTTATTATTTATCTGTCATAATTGCAGACGCTCCACATTTAGCACTGTGCAATTACTTCATAACCAGCTCTCCCATGGGCCATTTATTTGAATAGCACTTTTTAAGATAATTTTTTTCCCATTCTCACTGCCCATCTCTTTCCTTCCCTAATCATGATAATTATTCTCGAATGTTTATTGCTGCACCTGAAAGCATTCCTAATTGCTCGATACTTTACCGTTTCCTCCTCCAACCATTTAATTCAGATTTCAATTTTCTTCTCCCTGACCTGCTTGTCAATAAAATCGTCATCCAAAAGTTGTTTAAACGCCGGTCTCTCGGTGAGCACCAAAGAGAGTCGAGAATGGTGTAATGTTGTCATACTAGCTAATGTGGTTTGTTTTTATGTCTGATGAATAATTCATTGTGCTTCTGTTGGAAGCTCTGGAGGCGGTTCCTTGGAGACCGCCGGGTACCGTGTTATCATAACTAGGCCAGAGCGATCCCAGTCAGACTTGGGAGAGGATGGAAATTGATCACGAATGCAAGAACAAGTAATTCAAGAGTGTCTTAAAAGGCATAGTTCACCCAAAAAAATGAAAAACTGTCATCATTTACTCACCCTCTTTTCAATTCAAACCTGTTTGACTTACCGTCTTCTGCAGAATACAAAATAAGATATTTTGAAGAATGTTGATAACTGAAGAATGGTGCTAACCATTGACCTGCATTGGTTTTGTGTCCAAACAATAGAAGTGAACCGGTACCGGCGTTGTTCAGATACCAACATTCTTCAAAATATTTTCTTTTGTGTTTTGCCAAAGAAAGAAAGTCATACAGGTTTTAACTGACAAGAGACAGAATTAAATTTTGGGGGGGAACCAAGTTTTTTTTAATGAATTTTGGCAAAGATAGTTTGAACATTATTGATCATTTGCAGAAACTCAATATTTTTACATTATTGCTATTTATGAAGCACAATGCATTGTGGGATTGCTATCTTTGCAATGGATGCATTCAATACTGACTCAGAACTTAAGCAAAAAAAGTTCCTTAAATGAATTTATACTATGTGATGTATGATGTATGTATACTGATAATATCTTGATTTTCTTACCATAGGCATCAACTGCTCTGAAATCATTGGCCAACAAAACTGCACCAAAAGATGCAAGAAAGGAACGTGCCAACAAATCTCTTCGACCTCCTACAGATGCGAATGTCTGACAGGATACACAGGTACCTAGATTAAAATGTTTGGAAAGCTTTCATGAATTATGCGCTTCTCAAAAGACTGATATGTCTTTCCATTAATGGATGTTTAATTCTTTTACTGTTTAGCTTCATTTGACTCATTATGTTTTGATAATAAGTCATGTGATTAATAGTGGGTCACTTTGGGGGCCTTCACAATGGAAGCGCAATTATGCAAACCCACATCTGAGCGAGGCTTATTCATATCTCTCCTCACATTAAGCTGTCTTTTCTAAGTGCCTGTGAAAAGGCAGATTTGAAAAATGAAACAATTGAAGCCTTTATCCATAAAAGTCTCCGAAAGATTCATGATGCGTAAATGGACAATTATTGAATAAAGCATTTAGCCAGATCTTTATTTGAATGATGTGCTAAGGTTGATAAAACGCACCAATGCTGTTTTTCATGTGGTAAACAGATATAACAGAAATAAACTATTTGCCTGGCCTGTTTGAAAGACTCGCTTTTGAAAAGAAAGTACTCTCATTTGCTTTTGTCTATTCATTGCAGGGCTAATGAGCATCTCACCCACCACGTGAGAAAAAAAGTTTCATCATCCCTTGGGTGTTTCTGATAATAACATCATGATAGAGTTTGCAGACTGAAGTCCAGGTGGCCTCTGCTTGTTGATTAATTGGCTTTCTTGTAGCGGCGATTTGTTCCTGCAGATAGCAGCCTCTAATGTCATGCTCACGGCTTTTACGTCGCCGAAGAAAAATTTCTATCTGGTCTGACGCAGATTTAGCACTGTCCGGAACTATGATGAATTTCCACTGGAGATTTGCCGCTCGAGGGACGCTGGCCGGGCTGCTCGTGCGGTTTCGTGAAAAACGTAATTTGAGGAAACGGTCCGTCTGGGAACAATCACTAGGTTTTCATGGATTTCCCAGGGTTTCTTTTTGCAGGGATCAATTTTTCAGACGTTATTGTAGACAGGTACTCAAGCCTACCTTTGCTGTGGTTTAAAGGTCAGATGGTGTCATCGTTGACCCTGAGGTTTAGAAAAACACATTTTGCAGGCATGTGGGAAGGATGATGATTATAAGGTTTATAAAATAAAATTTTCTGATTTGCCATCAGCGCAACCTAGTGATTCAACTCCCCACAAGGTTTGAAGAACTGTTGCACCACGATGTGTGTATTTCATCTCTCATTCCATATTCTAGGAGCACCTTGTACAGAACTGAAAGTAACCGGTCTCCAGTTCTGCTCTGTTTTGGCCCCCTGTGGGGCCAGCAGCTGATTCTGACTTTACCCAAACTGTCACCCCATTAATCATAGCGAAGTTAATGTCTGGCACTGGTACCGGCTGCCCTTACAGAACAGCGCCCTATACACACATAATAATGAACCCCACTCGTGGGACTCTTCAAATGAGATTTTCTTTTGATTCGGCTCTCCTGTGTACCTCATTCAGACTGCCAGAGGTGTTTGTATCCGCATGTTACAGAATTAATGGGATCTGCCCAATTGGATGCACTGTTAATTTCGCTATTCTGTTGAAATCAGAATTGTGCTGCTGGCTTTTGATGGTGAATTGGCTTTTGATTTAAACGGTTGATTTTCTAAGATGAATAAAAAAATACAGCCGAGGACAAAAAATCAAGGGACTATTCCAAATTTTCATTTAATCAGAATTTCTAGATGTTTTGTGTCCACTCCAGTCCAGTGTCTGAAACATTTAAACAAAATCAGACCTCGGGATTGATAAAGTCATCAAAAGGTAATGTGTCTGAATTACAGAATGACAAGACAAATGAAAATTGTGATTGAAATTGAGATTATCTCTTTTTTTTTAACCTTTCGTAGATACTTGTAGACATATTGCTGTTGTATTGCATAAATGTGAATATTAACTTGACTTCTTTGCAGTATTTGAGGTCTGAAAAAATACAGAGCATCGTTTCTTTTATTTTCTCCTGTTTTCATTCAAATAAATGCAAATATAAACATTTTCTTTTGGAATTTGGGAGAAATATTGTTTGTAGTTCACAAAATGAACCAAAAACAGTTATTTTACATAAACGCATAAACGGTAAATTCAGAAAAACTTAAAATAATGAAATGGTATTTTAATTTTTTCGTTGGCTGTAAATCACCAAAAAAGATTGTGATACTGTAGTTTATTATTGTAAACACCTCCTGTGAGGACGATCAGCGGTAGTTGCAAAAAGGAAAATGTTAAGCTTCAAGCTGTATTACGTCAAGAGCTTTTCAGATTCAATTTCCTGCTGTGGATCCCCAAGAAACATTGCGGATAGACGTACGCCTGCTCCGACGCCCAGTGGCGTGTCCTCAAAAGCAGTCAGGGCCCTGTTGGGAGCGGTGACCTTTGCATCATCTGGTGAACTTAACTCACCAAAATGTGCTTTAAAAACTGAACGACAAAAGGAAAGAAAAACGCAGTAACAAGGAAGATAAATGAGTTCGCTCGTGCTGAGGAACATGAGGGGCAAAAGAAAAGCAAACAGCTTGCCACAAGGGAATAAAATCAAATCATGTTCACCTTGAACTTACAGTGCTGCATAGTCAAGTCTAAATTTAACCTGCAGAATCCGGATTCACGGATGCTGGAGAGGAAAGCAGAACCTGGATGTTCTGGTTCAGAACATTCCTTGAGTCAGTACGATAGGGGTTGTTTGGTTTAAAAGAGATGAGGATTTAATTTGGTCTCTTGAACCTCGACGTTAACAAAGCGTAGTTACAGAGTGTTGAAGTGTGAATGTGTTTCACGCTTTATGTTCTCATTTTTCATCTGACCAAATGAGAACCAAGGGATGGCACGCTGAGTCTTGTACTGTTGATATGCTGGAGTAATTGTCCAGTGTCATTACAGTCATAAAGTTTGAACGTTTGTTCTCGCTAAGCAGCCAGAAGTTTATAGCTATTATGAAGATGATTTGGAAGCTAAACATAAGCTGCTGTCCTAAAATTAGATCATTAATGTATTTCAATAGAATTTAAACATTTCATAAAAATCTTACAGTTCATAATCATTCATGATAATGGTTAAAGTGGCCATTTTATCTTTAAATGGCCTGCTTCAAGACAGTATTTTATTGTAAGAACGGGTTGCTAATAAGCTGATACTGTACGGTTACTGTCATCGGAATTAAAAGCCCCAAAGATCCTGATTCAAATTTGAAAGGCACTCCTTGGTTTAATTGAATTTTAATTCAATGGTTTAATTCGCAAAATATCAAACCAAAAAACATTTTAAATGGGGGCAGATGCAGTTTCCAAGCAAAACATTTCACAAAAATATTTCTGTTTTTTGTAGTTCTTAGAAAATGGTTGTTTGATTGCAGTGGGGATGAAACGATTATTTTTGATGGTTTACCGTGACAATAATAACGACCAACGGTTACTATTACTGTGTCATATTTTAATTGCCGTTCTACCACGGGGCTGTTGAATGCTTCAATCCTATTGGTTTACAAAGGTTCTATGGGTTTTCATTAACTTTCAGTAAAATGTATACCCATGAATGCATTCCAGGTCTGTTAACCGCATTACAGTTCCATATCACTTCGCCAAGTTTAAACTTTCGACTAATTGAGCGGCCCGTCGTCAATTATTCCTTACTTAAACCGTACCAGGCTTGAAAAACCCTGTCCAGCATCAAACAAAGTTATCAAGAGTATGACGTAGAGGCAACATGAAATGTGGGTTTTGTTCATCTATGTCAGGAGAGTAAATCAGGAGTCAAGAGTAGTGACAATCGGATCAAAATTGCGCGAGACAAACCAATTTATTCACGTCTGCTCCTGCGAGTTTGCGATGACAGTGCTTCACTTATAAGACTTTGTGGAAATTTAGATTTAATGACACACGTTTACTTAATTTTCCTTTTACAGACCCATCATTTATATAAATGTTTCATTAAAATTAAGTGATATGACGAGTTTGAAACTGAATGAAGCATTCAGCTAGTTTCTTCTGCTATGGGCGCTATTATGAGAGCAAATGTCATGCGCTTTCTACTGGGTCATAAAGTTCAACTATTTCTCACTAGACGCACAGACGATGATTCGCTGAATTGTGTTGTGTTTCTACGGTAATCAGATTTACTGACTTAAGGTTGTTTAATCTGAACTAGGAAACTTTAATCTCATGCCCCCAACTTGCCATGAGTAATATTAATGCTATTTATTGGATGTTTATCAAACAAAAGTACATTTACAGGTAAACTCAACATTTAATTTGGTTTATATCAGTACTTTTTTGACATTCCCAGAACATGTTAACAAAACCATAATAATAGTGATAACCGTGATAATGTTGTTCACTATAACGATGATCTGAAATGTTCATATAGTTACATCTCTAGTTTGCAGATGCCCCTTGCTCTTATATTTTTCTGCCTAATGCAATACATTCAGACGTTTTGCAAAGAACATCAAAGCGATCATAAGTAACTGCAGGTTACAATGTTTTTCAGCCGTAATATTCCAGTGTAACAGAAAAATAACAAGAAATCCTACATAGGCTTTCTAAAATCTTTGTAAGCCTTTAATGATGGCAGTTAAGGATATTGTGCCGTAAAAATAAGAACATGTTAATGTGAAGTTAAACCTCTGTAGCAGGAAAATCAATTAATTCAGCCGTTTAATATCATTGACATGTGAGGTCAATTGAACTTACATTGTCTAAATCAAAAACAATTTGACTTATGTATTTTCACTCATTATAATTTATGGTCATTGACTCATTTGGTATTCATTTATTCTCCATATATGCTCTCATTGCAGGTGCCTACTGTGAGCGAAAGAGTCGTCTCTGCGATTCAAACGCGTGCAGGAATGGTGGCCGGTGTGAGGAGACTGTTAATGGATACGTTTGCAAATGCCCCGGGGGGTTTACAGACCTCAGCTGCGAGACCACCACTGAGGTTGACAGCTCCTGCAAGTCTAACGGATGTCAATTGGATGAAGCCTGTGCCGCGGACAAACCTGTGAGGCCTTTTTATTTATTTATTTATTTAGTCATTCATTTTTTTGGCTTCCTTCTTCCTAATGCCAGTTTCTGCTCAGGAGAAGGAGATTAATTTGAAATGCCAGCATGCAAATGTGTGTAGCGCTCCTCAAGCGGTTCTGTGTGTGTTTTGTTTGGGGTTACAATAATAATTAATAATTGTTTTGATAGCAGAATATGTCTGGCATATGTAACAAAGTTTTGATTGAACTTGGGCAAGCTGAGAGTGGCAGTGTTGGAAAAGCCTTTCATGATCGCTCAGGGCTTAGAACGTCATTTTTTGGACAACAATTGCTCTTAAACATCGGATGCTTCTTAATTCTTATTTGTGACCCTGGATCACAAAACAAGTAGCACAAGTATATTTGTAGCCATAGCCAACAAAACACTGTACAGGTCAAAATTATACGTTTTTCTTTTATGCCAAAAACATCAGGATATTAAGTAAAGATTTATGTTCCGTGAAGATAGGTTTTACATTTCCTACCGTAGGTATAGTTAGTTAGTTAGAATTTTTTTTGTGAGTGGATGCAGCAAAATCCCGAACAAAAATGGCCGGAAACATGCCTACAAACTTCACTCGCTGATGCCCGCTCTGGAAATTACCCACGCAAGTTTGGTGTCTATATGTAAAGCTTAGAATTTCTGCTTTTGGGTTCATCTACTCTCCACAATGTCATAACAGCGATAAGCCAATAGAGAGCATTAAAACAAACCTGTTTCTTCTTAGAAACGGCCTTCTACAGCGCCTCTGATGAACAACTATAAAGGCGATTTTCTCAATATTTAGATTTTTTGCATCCTCAGATTCCAGATTTTCAAATAGTTGTATCTTGCCCAAAAAATTGTAGCTATCAGATAAATCTCAGTTTCAGAAAATGTACCCTTATGACTGGTTTGGTGGTCCAGGGTGCGTCCTCGCTTCCTTTCCTTGTGTCTTAGCACCGCCCATTCAGGATGCAAAAAAGGATGCCAGAAACGGTGTGTGAAAGTGATGATGATTCTAAGGGCTCTCGCTTTTGGGGGCCCTCCATTAACAAACCAGGGGTGAGATTGTGAAGGGACCATTGCCCAGCCTTAAATTAAGTCAGGGGGCCCAGAACAGCTAGAGCGTCCTTGCCAGGAAAAGAAGTTAGAGCAGACGAAATCCAAGCAAGTGAAATTATGATTTTACACAGCTGGACTTTGCTCATTAGAACGAAATAGAATTAAATACATCCTTTGTAAAGTCAAATAAATTCTTGACAGTGTGTAGAGTTCATAGCCCCACTATATTAAAATAAGGTTAAACATACTGAAAATGTATGTGGTGTATTTCAAATATATGTTATACAAATACTGTCTGACATGAGTCTACGTTTATGATTACTTAGTGAGGAATACTGACTTTCATGCATTTTTGTGTACGATTTGAAGATATGCCGATATGAAGAGGAAGGAGAATTTATATCTGTGTAACAAGGTTCATTGAAAGGAAGGAAGGAGGCGGGAACCGGCAGACATTTAAATAAAGTTTTTAATAAAATAAACAAACAAAAACACGAAAGTAAAATGCTGGCAGCCCCTCACGGACCACCAACGGCGAAATAACACGAATACAAACGTAAAACATGTTCGGGCCCGGTCCTCTCTCATCGAAGGTCCGGTCGCTCGTTCTCTTAAATGCTCCCAATCTCCTACGTGATTACTCACCGGTCTCGAACCACGGTCTCGCCCACTACAATCACTACACTACTCCACTACAATCTGCTTGATGTTAAATTGATAAAAGCTTTCCGCAGAGTGTTTTCTTTGCGGATTCTCCACACTCCCCTTTTCTTACCCCCTCTGCATGATGCAATAATGGAATTGAGATGTCCTTCAAGATGCCTGAACTTGATCCGTTTCTGGGTTTCAGGCTTGAGGACGGAGGTGAGAGGGAAGGAGGAAGCATCAGTTTGAGTATTGAGAAGCACCTATAAGTGTCTTTAAAACCTTTACAAAAATGATCCATGGTTAAAACAAAAATAAATCATGGTTTTACTACAGTCAAAAACCAAAAGCTCATGGTTGCTGTATTTGACAAAATAACCATGGTTTTCAAAAAGCATAGTTAAATCATGGTTACTGCAGTAAAACCATGATTTTTCCAAAAATCACTACACCAGAAAGCCATGGTTACTAAACTTTACCACAAAAAAAACCCCTTGTAAATCCCAGAATGCATAAACATTGGTTACACAATATACTGCTTTGCTGAATCTTTAAAAGTCCGGAAGGTAATCCGAGGATAGGTGTGAATGTAAATATATTACAACAATGCCTTTTCTGTTTAAAAGAAATAGATATTGTTTGTAACCATATATCTTAATGTGCATGAATTATCAACAACCATCAAATCTTAATGTTTTATTTAGCATTAATTATTGTTAAATACTAAACTTTCTCATTTCTGAAGTTTCTGCAATTGTATTCGATCAGCCTGTATTTGTTTAATGGTTTAGTGCCATTACGTATGCACATTATTTGTTTTGCCTTATAAAAGATGCAGGACAAGTGCATACAGTTTTTTATAACAACGCTTTACCGAGCAGCTACAACAATGGCGTGTTATACAGGAATGTTGTTGATAAATTCCAGCTCTGTTTTAATGTGTGGGCTTGTAATCATGTCACAGGTAATTGAATCATTAGCGTCCTGATTTTTAGGAGATCAAGGCCCTTTCTAGCGCACAAATTAGAGTATATTTCATACTAATTCATGACGTAGGCAACTAAAGAGGCAGCTACACAGCTCGCTATTCACGAACCATTAATCGCCTTTCCCATTATATGTGTGTAGATGAATTTGTGAAAAAAAGTATGGGCCAACGGCTGAATAATTATCTTGTTTGACCTTCATTGAGCGAATTTCGACACATGGTCCCGACCAAAGCGGATTCTCACAAGATTTGTCGTTCGAGAGCACGGACTGTAAAGATAGACTCCAATCTCTCCTTCACACACACACCCACACGAACGCACGCTGTCAGACACGTTAAATTGATTTGTTTGACATTGATTTGGTGTGTCTGAGACATCTTCCTAAGAGAGCTCATCTGTATGAAAATGAAATAATCCTTCACGCCCGCTACAGAACCGCACCAATGCTAATATCAGTGGGAGTCTCTGTCTTTCTTTCATCTGGGATTGTTCTCGGCTTCTATTACTCATCTTTGAATGACTGAGTCAGAAAAAATTATTGATGTCGGGATCGGTTAGTGGAAGTGGGAGTGCAGGCTAATGACTTGTCTCTTGTATTGCTCTTTCAGCTCTCACTGTATGGATGCTCTCATGCTGCTTGTTTACCACAGTTGTTGGGCTCCAAAACCTTTCTTCTTGAGGTTGCTAATTTCGAATGTCCGCAAGAAGTTGCTCAAGGTTATCCACGCTTTTACAGTGACAGAATCTGGTGCCAAATCTGTGGACTTTCTGTATGTTTGGTCCGATAAATGTGACCATCCTTGTGATGTTCACAATCTCATAACTAGATTATGCAACTTTAGCCTGGTGATAGTACACAAGTAACTAAATAGGTGTATATTGCTGTAAATTATATATTACAAAACAGATTTCAAGAGAGCACTCACGTTTTCATTTCATTATAATAATTTAGTTATTTTGCATTTTTTTAATTATTTTCTTTCTGTGTGTTTCCACAGAGTTCCTCATGCGTTTGTGTGGGCCTGGAGTGCAGCGAGCAGCCGGAGGTGTGTGGCACGCTGTCTTGTCTCAACAGCGGCACATGTGTGGATCTGAACGGCCAGTTTCAGTGCAGGTAAGAATGTAAGAGGTCTGCTGTGAAAAGAGGTTTACAATTCAGGCCAATGGGATAACTGTATCTGGTCAACACATTTTATTTATAATTTGTATGGCTCAGAGCTATTGGCCCAACATTAGAGGTGTTTAGAAGTTCTATCTAATGAAAAACTTTTAGAAATTTTAATATTTAATAGTGTCTGTAATCAAATGCATTTTCTGACATGCTCAAAATAACAAATTGTCGTGTGATGAAACTGACATTTTGAAACATTTGGGAATTCAGTAAGAATGAACTGCACCCGCTGATAGTCTCGTTATCTGTGGGAGATTGGCTAATGGAATTATGCAAATCAGCCGACAGCGCAAACACACGCAATAAGTGCTGAACAAATTTAGCATGGTGCAGTTCTTCCTATAGCAGGTCAGTTCTGAGTTCAAGAATGTGGAGTATGGATGTTTCTAGTGCTCCTCGTTTTTGAGTTCCCCTTTTGCAGGTTAGTTCTGAGTTCTAGGAAGTGACGTATGAATGCTTTCAGTATTGACATTTGTAAGGTCTCCATCTTGCAGTTCAGTTTTGAGGTGTGGAGTATACAGGGTTGACTTTTGTGAGTTCCCGTCTCACATATCAGTTCTGAATTCTAGCTTGTGAAATAGCATTGGCTTTTATCATTTGTGAGTTATAGGGTTTGGAGTATGCATGCCTCCAACCTAGACTCTTAAATTCTCAATCTTGCAAATCTCTGATTTCTAGGGTGCTGTACGTCTTTCTGGGAAGTGAAATATATATTTTTTGTTGTTTTGTGAGTTTCCTATCTTGCAAAACTCTTCTGATTTCTAGGGTGTGGTGTTTCTTTGTAGGATGTAAAGTATGCATGATTCTAGCGCTTCTGTGAGTTAACCATAATGCAAATGGAGTATGCATGCCTCCAGCATCGACTTTTATCAGTTGTGAGTTAAAGGAAATATGCATGCTTCGAAAATAGACTCCATCTTGCAAATCACTTCTGAGTTTTAGGGTTTGGTGTTTTTATACTTACATTGTTGACTTGTGAGTTGCCCATCTTGCAGTGTAGTTCTGAGTTCTAAAGGGGTGGAGAATGCATGCATTCAGCGTTGGGTCAGTTCTGAGGTCTAGGAAGTGAAGTTTGTATACATCCAGCACTGACTTCTCATTTTGTAGGTAAGTTCAGGGTAGAATGATGTGAAGTGTGCTTCCAGCCGTGACTCTTGTGAGTACCCCAATTTATGCTGCGGTCAGATTAGACTTTGAGCTTGTGAAATTCGTTTGGACGGTACTGCGAAAATAGGCGGGTGGAGTATTGAGAATGTATGCTTTTATTGTTGACTCTTGTCCATTTTCCATCATGCACGTCAGTTCTGAGCTTATGGTGTGGAGTACGCATGCTTCCAGCATTGACTTTTGTGAGTTTCCCATCTTGCACGTCAGTTCTGATTTCTAGGTTGTGGAGTATGCATTCTTCCAGCAACGACTTTTGTGAGTTTCCCATCTTGCACGTCAGTTCTGAGTTCTAGGAAATGAAATATGCATGCCTCCAGCAATGACTCTTCCTGCAATTCACTTCTGAGATTTTGGGTGTGGTGTGTGCCTACTTTTTGTCTCTACCGAGTGTTCTGTAATGCAACAGTGAGTTTCCCATCTAACAGTGTAGTTCTGAGCTCTAGGGTGTGGAGTATGCATGCTTCCATCATGTGAGGAAGATGTAATCTCAATTAAATAACTCACATGCAGTTAAAAATTAAGAGTAGTGTATTTGTGCTAATATTATCATTAAAGATGATTTAGTTTACATAAGCATTGTAGATTGCTACAGTCAATGCACTAATAGGCTATAGCACCGCACGAAGTAGAATCGTGGTCGGTTGGTGAACAGGTAACATGTGTTGTGTATTTCGGACTATTTCTTAGTATTTAATTGTTAAAAACTTAGCTTCCGTTAGTTGACAGTAAAGTGTTCATTAAATTTCCAGTTGTTAAAAACTTAGCTTCCGTTAGTTGACAGTAAAGTGTTCATTAAATTTCCAGTTGTTAGGTCAACATACACCCTGAGACTACTATTCAACTTCTTCCTGCCGATAATGAGGGAAGGCGCGCAGTCTCGGCTGCTTTAGCTTTATGATTTCTTGCAGTCAGTCTTAGGAGGGGTTCACAAACTATGGCTTCTGGTTCTGGTGTTCATCTTCCCAGTTTTATTAGCAAATATCTCTTGAATCAATACATTTGATGGCCCCTCTGAAATGACAAATGGCAGATAAGATAACGATTGAAAGGGAAAAAATTAATTAAAATTTCAGGGAGAAAAATGACTAGGGGATGATAATAATGTGCGTGTGTGTTATTGTGTGAACGTGTGTGTGTGTGTGTGTGTGTGTGTACAAGGAAGTGCAGAAAATAGCAACAGCGCTTGGTCTCGTGGGAGCTTGTGTTAATAATTGAGTGATCTTGCCTTTGTGTGGCAGAATAATATCCATGAAGTCTTATCAGAGCAGAAGGAAGTGAAAGATCTGATGGAGGCCTAAGAAAAAAAGAGAATATTATTTATTTCTCAAGCAGATGTGCCAGAGGTTGGCCGTTTAACAGACATTTCTCATTAATTTACTTAACAAAAGATCTTTTAATATTACACTGATGTCTCAGAGGAACAGTTTTCATGACAAGTGAGGTCTAAATAAAGCTGTGAGGTGGCTGACTTACATCATACCTGCATTGACATTTTCTCTGGGTTCTTGCAAGTCTATTTTTGGACTCTATATACAGTATGTGAGTGCTAACGCTAATGTCTCTTGTAGATGCCGACCAGTTTTTTCCGGAAAGAACTGTGAGGAGATAATTGACTTCTGCAAGCAGCTAGGTATTAGCTGCCTGAATGAGGGATTGTGTCTCAACTTAGTTGGAGGATATAATGTAAGTAACCTGAATTGTTCAATAATGAATGGCTGTTTAATGAAATATATGAAAAATAAATGTCAGATAACATGAATTCGTTATATAAGTGCAGGTACATTGACAAAACATGTTCCCATAAATTAAAAGAAATGTAGAAGATATTTGCTGTGCTGTTACATGAGATGGAGAATGATGGTTGTAAATCTATGTATTTGTAGCCGCTTAAACTGCATCTGAGAGGAAACCATAGTATTTTGAGTTTATTTATCAATCGTTATGTGTAAATTGTGCTGTAATTGCACTGTTATTATTCAACGAGTAAGTATTGTGTAGTAGACACGGTTCAGGAGCAAAAGTAGAAGATTTGCTGGCGTTACGTAAGAATCCGGGTATATTCGGTTAGAATTACATTGAAAAGGCCGCAGTCAGATTATTCTTACATTTCATAAAAAGGGTATTTCTAGCAGGAGTTCTGTTTTAAATGTCTAATAAGATTTGATCCTATAGGTCTGAATGCACTGTAGTTACTTTGGATAAAAAGGGTCTTTCAAACCATTAAATAGAAAATGAGGAATTTTACATTAATGTATCTGTCCCATTGTGCACTACTTCCTAGGTTTTTCATAAAACCTAAAATGACCAGGTTTTAACATTGTGTCAAAATGTATTTATCATGTCACTCACACCTCCGGCTCATATTATTATATAATTGACACAGTGGGTTCTCCTGCCATCCGTTCAGCCTTGACGTGACAAATATGAATATCCTACCAAAAATTGCCCCCCATACCCAAATTGCCAATATTCATTTATTCATTTCTAAGAGTTCTTAGCCTCACAGGCACATTATAACAGCGGTGATTTATGCTCGTGTCTCAAGGTTTCAGCCGTCCTCCTACATTTCAATATCATCTTTCTATCACTCCAATCAACAGATCTGCTGTTTGAGTGATGTCATGTTTCACACAGTCAATTGATGCACTTGCATCTGTTATTGTTATGAAGCGCAATATAATGTGCACTTCACATGCATTGATTTCCATCAAGTGCAATTTGTTAAACTATTAGAACGGGTTGTTCATATGTGCTTCATCTGCCACAGCGTTTACGTAAATGTGGTGTGAATGTGTGTGTGGGGTGGTATTACATAATAACAATAAAGGTCTGCTTTATTTATATTCCAGTAAGCTGTCTATTAATGGTATAATGTGTTTTTTAAGACTTAATGGTAGAGAAGCAGTTCCTTAGTGGTTAGCGGGTCCACTCACAAAAATGTTGGGTTATTTTAGTACTATCAATCAATAAAAAAAAAATATCTGATTAATTGCGATTTAATTTAAATTAAATATACTTTAAAATATAATAATTACACATTAAATCTCCAAATGAATGAAGAAATAACAGATTTCTTTAACAGCATCATTTTCTGAATGAAAGCCAACATTCTGATATTAGGACTGCAACTGATACAGAAATAGTATGAAGTTCTCAAACACTTTAAAGTCTTTAATGAGAATTCTTCTGCATTCAATATAGAATTTACCATTCAAGCTACAAAACACATTCAATTCCTCTTTTCTTTTGGTATTCTTTGGTGACGGGGTCACAGCAGCAGGTTTAAAAATGCGGTCCCTTTAAGAGCTAACGCTCTGAATTGACCGGCAGGACATTCTGTCAAAGTCTAGACTGGCCGTCCTACCGATGGCCTATGGCCGTGACCAGGGGAGGTCTTGCCATCTCGAGTACCGGAACTTTTCATGGTAGGCCGCTAACGTATTGGGCTGAAATGGACGCTTAGGCCGGACAGACGGACATATAATAAACGCAAATGCACGCAATGCGAAGGCATAAGCAAGTCGGACATGTGTGCATGTAACGGATACAACAACCCCACGACCGAAATGCTGGAGAGCCGACGACATCAAACACCCCCTCCCCCCGTCGACGGAAATGGTGGAAGGGCGATTTTGCTTCCCAGTCCGCCCTTGCTGACGCCTCTCCCATTTTCACAACTCTTTGCATTTATTTAAGTTTTTATTTAACACGTTGAAGTCTGTGCTTATGTGAAACAAAACGGGCTTCTTTTGCATAATTTTGTGTAGTTTTGTTCATTCAAGCACGAAAGAGTACTTAATACTGGTGCGCATTACTATTGATTCACCATAAGTTCTTGCATGTGGTGAACCTTATGTACGTACACACCGATTGCCAACAAAACACAGAGATATGACTCATTTTCACTTGCCGTGCGCGGTTCATGTCCGCCATCTTTTAGCACTGGAACCGCTCTATCTATCAGTTTCAAACAATCTGCAAATCCAGTTTTATACCCACCTTTTGTGTAACATTCCTCACCGAAATGCAATGAACAAACAACCAAACAAAGCTGAACTTCGCGAACGAAAGAGCTCATTTGGACATTTTCACTTAGAGGTTTAGACATTAATGGCTGTGTGTTGAGTTATTTTGAGGGGACAGCAAATTTTCACTGTTATACAACCTGTACACTCTTTACACTACTTTACATTGTAGCAAAGATTAATTTTTACATGCTGTCCCATGAAAAGATATAATAAAATATTTACAAAACTGTGAAGCGTGTACTGACTTCTGTGAGATACTGTATGTAAATATTAGTTATTTTAATAGGTGATCTGGGATTGATGGTGAGCATGATGCTCACAGACATAATCTGGTTTACTTTCAGCGTCAGGCATATTTAAACTTTGACATTGTCCAGAAAACAGACACATCATTGCTATTTCTTCATTTGTAAATTGGTCAAATGTTTGTTTCTCTTGTTATCTCAGAGATGCTGTATGATTGTAATTTTGAGAGCAAATAACTCATTAAGCAAAGGATTTAATTATACATGTTTTTTCATTAAAGATAATGAGCAACACTTTACTTTGTAGCCAACAATATAAAAATCTAAGCTATATGAGTAGAAACTTGTGGTGTGGTGCTGCCTTATTGAATTTCTATTAATTAATGTCACTCATGACGTCATCATTTTTCCACACAGTGTCTCTGTGCACCAGGATGGACGGGGGAGTTATGTCAGTACTTGGATAACGCATGCTCAGCCTACCCAAACAGATGCTTGAACGGAGCTACATGCATCAGTATGAGTCAACCAAGCGCACCCCCACACTATACGTGCACCTGTCTCCCTGGATACACAGGTTAAAAGAAAACTATTTCAACAATCCATGTGCTATACTGATTTAAGTTGCTCAAGTTTGCACTGAGTTTGCCTGTGACAGCTTTATAGAGACAAACTAGGATTCAGATTTTTTTAGCGGAGACGATGATCATTGTCATGTTTTTGCTCAGTGACGGATAGTGCAAAATGATATTTTCAAAAACAAGAACCTTGTGGGTTAAAATATATTTTTAAATTTCTATTGAATCTGAAGGTAACAAATAGGATTTACAATTAAGAAATTAATCTGGGGTGAGGAAGAAATAAAATGGTATAAAATTCAAAGGAACTCATATATTGTATATATAAGTTTATTAAGTTTTCTTATTTCATTTTCCAGTATGAATGATTTAGTTTGGCGAATTCAGTTCAAACTCGAGCTCATAAAGTGAAAAGGTGTCAGTTCCTAAATTCTGCCCTTACACGGAGCTGACACACTTTTCATATCTTTGTCATCTATCAGAGTGTGTATTCCAGCGAGAAGAGTCCCGTCGGCCTGGGGCATCTTTTTACCGTAACTCATCTTTGCACATTGCCCTCCTAACTGGATTATTTCATAATTTGTTTCATCGTGCCTGCTAAATGAAGGGCAAATGGAGGTTAGAGAACATTTAATCGGAAAATCTAACTGGGAAAATGAGATCTTTCATTAGTTTGGCCACCAATTTATGAGCACAGGAGGACTGCTTAAACATAACCGAAAAACATACAAACAAACGGGACAATTGGTTTACTGGGATTACTTTTGTAGTGTGTTGATCTTGTTAAATACACCATGCTTTGATGGCACAGAGAATTGCAAACATGGCTTTTGTATGCGCTTTACATACAACACCTGTAAACTAGAAATGTTTTAATCTAGGTGATTTTATCTATATGTTGGTTGCTTCTATCGGATCATAGATGCATTTATGTCCTTGTTTACTTACCAGCAACAAGATGTCTCTCTGGTTAAATAATGGATTAGAACTGCGAACGTGTCACAGCTCAATCCTCAATGTTTTATTTAGATGATGCAAACGATATCTTCATCGATTAATGACCCCAGAGAGGTACAAATGACCGGCCTTGTCCCATTTTTCACCGTGATTTTGCCAGAAGGCTAGTGTGAAATGTCAAGTGATTTCATTATGATCGGCTCCAAGTCACATGACACGTTGAGCCTCAGCATGTGGCTTCTCAGACATCATAGAGAATAGGTAGGAGTAGCAGATCTTTCTCAGTATAAGTCTTTAGTGTCTTTTTATACAGCTTTTCATGCAAAAATCTCATTTAAAGATTACCAATCTATGTTATGTTAATTGTATCATGAAACAGAAGTCACACATTTGGACCCACGACTCGGATCTGTCAAGCAGCTGGTTTAGGGACCTTCAGAGATGTTGAATTCTTGATGTTCACAAACTATGAATTTTACATGCAATGCCATATGACAAATATATTCCCAGAGGTCCTTTTTGAGCGTAACAGTGTACGTTCCACAAACTTGTGTAAGATTGGTTCATAATACTCTCGCTTCTTAAAGGGCTAATAGGGTGCGAATACATGTTTTTCTGTGTCTTTGGTGTCATAAGTTGCCCACGCATGTTTTTGACATGTAAAATTGCAAAAATTAAAGTGGCGGAGCAAAAGATGCATTCTATCTAAAAGCGAATGCTCACCCAGACCTGCCTGAATCGCCTCTTGTAACCACACCCCCACAAATCTAATTCAGTTCGTAGTATGATTTGACTGAGACCGCCCAAATGTATACGCAAGTAAGGTGGGCGTACCTGTCAGTACAATTGCTTTGGAACCTGATGTTCCAAATATGGTAAGAGGCGTTACATTTCCATCACCCGCTTGTAGTATTCGACCAATCACTACGCACTGATTAACTGGCCAATCATAGCACACCTCGCTTTTCAGAGCGAGGGCTTTGTTAAAAATCTGAGTGTTTCAGGGAGCCTGGGCAAAGAGAAGATACAAACATGCACAGTATGTGAAAAATAATGCATTTTTGAACCTTAAATCATGTATACACATGGCATAACATCTACAACAAACTTTGCTATGTACCCTTTTAAAGGAATATAGTTGCACAATAATGTAAAGGAGTTTATTACTCAACCTCATGTTTTCACAAGTCTGTTTTCTGTGGAACAGTAATTTTTTTGTCTTTTGTCAATCTTGAGAGACAAGATGATTTGTTTTTATGTTCAATTGGATAACTATAAGAGCATTCAGGTAAGAAACAACTTGTTGTTACATTTTAGCCCAAAAATAAAACATTCTGTCATTTTTGTCGTTCCAATCCTGTAAAGGACTATTTCTTCTTTGAAATAAAAAAAAGATATGTTGAGAAATGTCTCTGGCTTTACAATGGTAGTCAATGGGGACAATTTTGTTTGGTTACCAACAATCTTCAAAATGTTTTGTATCTCATGTTTCCGTCTCATCCTCTTTTGGTGCCTAAAAAGTATTCTCTTCTTTCCCATTCCTATTAAATTGTTTGTTATGTTTCTCATCAGTCGCACCGTTTGCAGAATGGATGGTCGCGTCATGCATCATTTCGCTTACTGTCTCTCTGCGTTAACTGTCCCAACTGTGCCCCAATAAATGTCTCTTTAAACGGCGTATTGCTAGATTAGTTTCTTTGTGGAATGTAATACACAATTCAGTCTCTCTTCTCTGCGACCTGCATTGTGAGCCGAGAGGGGAGAAAAGCTAAAGTTGCCAAATTTGCTCCGAATCCCAGTTGTCAATCCTGAAGTTGATATCTTCAGAGAAGACATTGCGTAAAAGCTTAACCAATGCTCCATTCACACCCCTGTCTTCCTGCAGGAGGCCACTGCGAGGGTGAAATAAATGAGTGTGACTTCAGCCTGTGTCAGCATCAGGGAACGTGCATCGACTTGGTGGGATCCTACAAATGCTCCTGTCCTTCAGGTATGACTTCGTCTTACTCATGAGAACAAGCTTTTGACACGTTCCTTTGATTGTGCCACGAATCCCACCGAGCCAGCACCAGACTCAGTGACTGACAGCTGAGCAAATCACCCCGTCCTCTCACTGCCGGAGCTCATTAGTGCTACAGAATTGTGTCAATATTGTGTTATGAAATGCTCTTCCCATTTGAGGCCACTGCATTGATATGGTTCCCTCCCGTAATTGTTAGTTCTGTTCACTCTTTCCCGAAGCTCGATTTGCATTCACTGATGGAACCTGATGGCTCACCCCGGAGACGGGCAACTCACTGGCAGGGTTACAAGCTGCGCTTCTTTGCCAGCTGCTCCCTTCCGCTCGATGAGTAGAGGACCCAGAGTCCCAGACGCCCCCTCCCTAAAGCTGCCCACACGCGCTCGCCGCTCCGTGAGAGAGATACAAAAGGGAGAATCATTCGAATGACTTCCTCGTAAAAAGATTTGACTGCGCTATTTTTCTCTGTTTTTCACTTTGAGATGTACAAAAGCTCGCCAAGGTCATTGTTAAATAGTGTACATGATTTAGCCAAGGGTATTGACTCTGAATACGGGGAAAGGGATTGAAGTGGAGCTATTAAATATTAATTTACCATGAATTTAAAGAAATCTTCAAAGCAGTGGCATGCGGTTCACCTCTGCCGAGGTAAGCGAGTTATGGGGTTCGGTCGGACGCTGAGACGATGCTCTAGAAAGTAAATGTACACTCTTTCAAAAAACAAGGCTGTTTTTGGCTGAATAGTTCTAGAACCTGCAACATCCGGAGAACTTTTGTGAACAAGAGTTCTTTGTAGTTAAACAAGGTTGTTTAGATTATAAACAAGTTCAAAAGTAGCGGTTCTTATAAGAGCTTTTGAGTAAATGATACTTTTGGGGATTCTGTGATGAACCGTTTGATGCACCGAACCCAGTGTTCCCCAATTCACATTATTATACTTGTTTTGTATTTCCATTTTTTTTTAATTCCATGTTTGTTCGGATAGGGTGATAGTGCTTAGTGAAGGTATAACGTCAACTTTAACTTTGTGATTTGTATTTTTTTTATAAAAACAGGTAAACTTATATATTTTACAGGTAAATACTTTGTTCAAAATTGTCTTTTTACCTTTTCCCCCGACTCACGGCTTCAGTTTACCTTGATAATAATATGTGACCCTGTCTGCGAAAACCAGGCTATAATTTCAAAATCTATTCGCGAGATACAGCGATGAGCATCAAAGTTTGATTTCAACAATTAATTTCATTATAATTTCAAGCTTTGACATGGCCTTTTTAGTCAGTATATTGAAGATTTCAAGGTTAAATTTTCAAATAATGTTCATGATGAGGGATGATTTTATAGACAATATCATTTGACACCAAACCACTATTCTATGTAAAGTAAACTGCAATTTTATGAACCAGAGATGGAGTTAAAGAGTCAAACATTACAGTTTGCAGCATTAATTTTTCCAAAGCTTTACGTCTACATGTGTAAATAGTCCAACAATCTAACAGCATCTAGAGTACCTGTCTTAAATTCAATGTTGAAGGAATTGAATTTATAACTTGAGATGCGTTTTTTAAAATGACCAAATTAGATATTAAGAAAATGTAGGAACACTCCACCAATGACTGTTAGCACGTTAAAGCGCCGGCGTGTTAAAACCCCTCAAAAACAAATCTTTGTACACCCATGCTTCTCATAAGAGCCCCTCTGCTGCTTAAATCCTCATATAAATCCGTTTTCAAGTTATTGCTTTCCATTATGTAAACAAGCCTGATTTTCTTTTCTCTGAAATCCCTTCAACAAACTAAGCTGACCTCTTTCTGACCTCTACAGTTCTGTGCTTTTTCCTTGGGCTGACTAGCGTTTGGCAAACGCGTGGCTTTTGAATTGGCTTAATTGTCTTTCTAGTTGCTGTTTTTCATTTCTACCTCTTTTCTACACAAAAAAAGCAATGTGATTTCAGCACGCTTTGTGTTTATTGATTGACCTTATTGATCGAGGTATAGTGACGCCAGCAAATGTATTCAGTTCATTCCCAGAGGCATTAACAAACGCAAGAGCATTTACATCTGGGGTAATCTTTAACATTCTGGTTTTTCACATTATAAACTTTTTCAGATGTTTCTCGCCCTTCAACAGGATTCAGCGGTGTTGACTGTGAGATTGACATAGACGCTTGCTCCCAACCCAACATCACTTGTCCTCCTGGGACATTCTGTGTGGATTTGCCCGTTGACATGCTCTATGTGTGTAAAACTTCATGCCCTCGCTACCTTCAGGTGGGTCAGAGTGAGTAAGCTCCTCACAATTTCTTTCAAATGGGTAAATGTGATTGGCTGAGCTTGAGAAGGAATTGGTATCCCTTCAATTACAGTTCTCTTTCATTTTACATGTATGTTTATGGCAAAACAGTAGGCTTTTCAAGATGCTGTTTACATGCATTGTCACTCAACTGCATCACCAAAGACAAATTGCATCCCCTTTTCCACAAGCTGGATCATTTGGGTTTGTTCACATGTGTTAGTAATCAGCGCTAGTATAAATGGCAATTGAAATACATTAGCTTTCCTTCACTATCCTGCATGTTTTATTTAACGCCTGGACCACAAAAGTCTGTTTACAAAAGCGCAGAATTACCTTTACACACATATTTTTAAATGAAGGATTGTTCAGGGATAATGTTTGGTTTTCATTTTGACAGCCATGTGCCAATGCAGGACGTTGTGTTCTTAACAACATCACCGGTTACAGTTGTGTCTGCCCACCTGGATGGACCGGGCCGACCTGCTTGGTTAACGTAAATGAGTGTGTCCAGCACAGGTGTCTGAACAGAGGCACCTGCGTCGATGAGGTCGGGGGGTGCAGGTGAGTTTGGATGAGAAAAACAGTGGTAAAATGTTTTTTTAATGTCTTGGTTTGGAACGTGCTTTAAGATATTCAGATTTGATCCTATAAATCTTTAATGCCAACAACATTTGCCCCCATTGACTTCCATTGTGTGGGCACCAAACTACCAAGACTTTTCTCAAAATATATATATTTTTTGTGTTCCACATAGTCAGATACACGTTTTGAATGACAAGGTAAATAATTTGTATTTCTAGGTAAACTATCCTGGGTGAGTAGCCAATGTCAGTAAACAGTATTGGAGACTTGAAGACAATTCATCTTAAACAGAAAGCTTTTCCCAGTATCAAATTAAAATTGAAATTCTGTTCAGCTTCAACGACTGTCCGCAGTCTCATTCTGGGGTTAAACCACCCATAACTGCACAAACAAATAGCATGTTTCTGTGATAAAAAGCAAAGCAAATTACATTGTCCTCCCCAATGACTCACCCATTTATTTCGCTACTATGTCCAGCTGCTGTTGTTGCGATTCCATTAAGAGATACTGTTTTATGCATCCCAAGATGCCTTTGCGGTTACGGATACACTGGAGTCCACTGCGAGCTTGACATTGACTTCTGCTTCGGACATCGGTGTTCAGAACACGCCGTCTGTTTGGGCCAACATCACAACTACACCTGTCACTGCTTGCTGGGATACGAGGGAACGTTCTGTGAGCTCGAGATGGACGAATGCAGGAGTTCTCCCTGCGCCAATGGTGCAACTTGCATTGACTTGGTGGCAGGTTACCAATGCCTGTGTGTGCCGGGATTTATGGGTAAGATGAATGTTATCCTCATTCCGATTAGTGGGATGGGAAACAACTGTGACACAGATTTTTCTTCTTTGTCGTTGAGTAGCACTCCCATAGGAGAGAAAGAAACCTCAGAGCAGATCTCTTGAGTATTTTAAACGTTTTCCTAGACAATGACATTAAGCGAAGAGCAAATGGAGATTTTGCTCAAGTGCAGTAGGTTTTAAATTGGAGTTTTAGAAAAATCTAAATGTGTCAAAAAGTGTTCTCAGATTTGTTGGGATTCAAAGTTTTTGTATAAAAAATGAATTTGGTGACATTTTTTTTAAGATTTAACTATCCCATAGGGGACCGCTCACCCAAAAATAAAAATTCTGTCGTTATTTACTCGCCCTCGAGTTGTTCCAAATCTGTATACATTTCTTTGTTCTGATGAACACAGAGAAACATATTTGGAAGAATGCTTGTAATCGAACGGTTCTTGGCCACCATTGTCTACCATAGTGGGAAAAATGAAAATGGTTGTCAAAAGTGCACCAGAACTGTTTGCTGTTCTGTCTCAGTTTTGTCAGTTTTGATTTTGTCTTTTGTTTTCATTGCCTGTGTTTGTCTTTAGTTATTTAGTCCCACACCTGATTCTGTTTAACCTGATTATGTTCCCCATTTAAGCCTGTCTGTTCCTTCAGTTCATTGTCTGCTTTTAATTGTATTTCGTTTGGTTGTCATTCTCCTGCTTTGGTTCCTGTTTATTAATCAAAGTAGGCCTACAACTTGAATTATATCTTCTTCGCCATGCGCTTTATTTTAGCGAAACCCGTTACACCATCATTTACATTTACATTTATGCATTTGGCAGACGCTTTCTTATCCAAAGCGACTAACATTGCAATATCCTATATATTTATACTTTATTCATAGGTATTTGCAACCCCCTTGGGTTGTTAACGCAATGCTCTTACCACAGATCTAAAGGAAAGCTGTTTTTTTGAACATTTTGTATATTTTTAACGTCCTTCAAAATATTTATTTTTTCTGTTCAACAAAACAAATAACATTTCTTAATAAATTTTCCCTACTATGGCAGTTAATAGTGGCCAAGAAATGTAAGTTTTAGCGCAAATTCTGCCAGGAAGACTAATATTACGTCACTCCTTACCACCCTATCATCAGCCAACACATGAGCTGCGTCCGTAATCGCCTACTTCCATACTATATAGAAGGGAAAAATAAGTATGATTCATGAATAGTATGTCTGAAACCTCAGTATGCAAAAAACAGTAGGCGAGTACCTGGATGAATACCTGGATGGTCTACTACTTCCGCCAAGATTTGCGAGTGTTGATTGGATGGACACTTATCTATCCCATGATGCCATGGGAGCAGAGCAACTTCAACAAATTCAGTACGTTCTGTCTCAGTATGCGATTTCAGATGCAGCATTGGAGTATGTAAGATCCATACTTACTGAACATGTGCCTCTGCAGATACTGGTGCCCATATTCACCCTCCTCCTCCACACCACCACCAGGTTGGTCCCTCCACATCCCGGGGGTTGGCTCCGCTCCTGGATTCGTCAGAGGCCCACGGCAAATTACTTTATCACATTATCTTTTGCTTTCATTAGCTGTTCAGCTGTTAAAAAATGTGGTTGCAACGTCAACCTGCCTCAACAGTCTTTTGGTTACAACCATTCTTCCAAATATCTTTCTTTGTGTTCATCAGAACAAAGACATTTCCACAGATCGTGTAGCAAATAGAGACTTGATCCTTAACACGGTTATATTCACACAGTTGTTGTTCTTTTTGTGTCTGAGAATATCACATCATTTTAATTTGAGTTACCTTGTTATCCCTATATTCTCTTTATGAATGTCTATCATGCAGGCCAAACATGCTCCGAGAATATAAATGAGTGCTGGTCCCGACCCTGCCTTAATGGGGGCACCTGCATTGATCTGGTCAATGACAACATTTGTATCTGTCCAACGGGTAAGTGCAATGTTCCAAAACAACACATGCATTCTGAACCGAATACACTTGCCTGTGTTTTACCACGTATGATTTAAAGAGCTTGAAATATTGAGGACATTACGTTGAGAGAGGACATTATTTTTATGAAAGAGCCACCAGTCCATATTCCCCTGGACCCATTTAGACTCAAAAAGATCTAATCTCCAAATCTCTGGTGGATCTGTAGATCACGTAAGGCTTTATTGGGTCCCGAGAAACATGTTGTGTGTGACTCATGCCCCGTGTTGTCAAGATAATCTATTAGCCTGAGGGGACTAGAATCCATCAGTGTAAATTTTCTAGTGTTTATTGAAACTACCTCGCTTTAATTCTCACAAACATGATGGTGAGGGAAAGCAGACTTCTGTCTTCTCCGACCAGGTCTCGGAAAAAGCTGCGGTTCTTACAGGAGGCGGTGTAATGTTGGAGGATATGATCAGGTAATAAGCTTAAAAATTTAGTTAGATTTCGACTTTCAAGGTTGAAAACAGAATGGGAAGCCATTTTAGGATGCACAGTGCCATAAGCAGAGTGAACAGTGCAGCATTACCATTCGTCACAATGACAGTATCTCGACTGGTGAATGTGTCTTTTGTGTTGCTGGTTTTAATCGTGTGTTGATCAAATTGACTTTTTTCCATAAATGTAATGTCACTAATCACTTTAGAGTCGCATGACAGAAAAATGACAACCTGACAATGTTAATCGACTAATGGCACCACAAAAATGTCTTGTCTTGTCTTGTCTGCTGGGCCGTTGTTGTACAACAGATTGGTCGAACTGAGTGGAGGTCCTGACAGGAATAGAGTCTGCTTTAGTCTCGACATACTCCTAACAAGTAGTGCTTTCCGTCATCCGCATTTCAGAAAATGACAGAAAATAAGTAGATTCTCAATCCCACTGCAAGCTTTTGAATCATAGACCCCGCGAAATAAAAGCATACAAGCGCCCAGCATGCTGTGGATATTTGTGTGATTTAGCGATTGAGTGAGTTTCGAGTACAGCGATTACATGTCGTCATTTGATGGTGAGAATTCATGGGCAGGGAGAACAGAACTTCAGGGATCATGAATGAGTTAGGCCTGTCTAAACTGATATTTTCTACAAGGCCACATAAGTACATGAATATGTTCGTATTAGCTGTCAGTTTGAATTCATCTGAAGCATTACTTTCACCATTTCCAATATATTAGTGAATACCTGGAGTTGTTTTTAATATCATCATCTTACTCAAATGTACATCACGTAAATGTTAAATAACCACCTTATAGGTGAATATTTTCATCTTTTCTCCTTCTATATAGTCTGTTTGCAATTTAATTGTATGGGTTTACGGCATTATATATATGGCAGTGTTCATGTTCATATAATTTTTGTCTCGCTGTCCCCTCAGAGTGCACTGTGACATTTTATTACCGGCGTTCTCAGTGAACTGCAATGTCAGGTCTTTGGTTTAATTATTTCACATCTATATTCTCTTGGCATGCAGTTCACCCCATAAGAGAGAGAAAGAGAGCGAGAGAGAACGTGTTCTCATTACCCTCACGGTTCAGAACACCAATAAATACAAATACTTGTTCTTACAATCCTTCAGCAGGACTGTATGTGTATGGAACCGTGTATGTAATTACATTTTAATGGGGTTTTGTCGTCCAGTGTGGTTTTAAATGCAGAATATTGGCTTGATGGGTGAGCTGCTGGTTTATTCTGTAGCACATCATCTACATCTGTTGCACATTCTGTTGAGAGCTATCTACATGTACAGTATTGACAGATGCTTTTAAATCTAGGTTATGCTACAAATATATCACTTGCCTAGAAATTAATTAAGAATGCATAGATGGATGCACAGGTGGACAGACGGGCAGACAAACATACAGATATGCAGATATGATAGCACAGCATAAAATGCTCAACATAGAAATATTTTGAAAACTAAAGAATAAATCATATTTGACTGTGTGGAACTTTGATGATTTGGGGGTTTGAGAATTGCTCACAGCCCTGGAGTGTCCGAAATCCCATTTGGAAATGGCACCACTGTATGTGTGACATTCCTTCATGCTTCATTAACCTCCCGGTGAATTGCACGCACAATTGGGTGTTAAATACCGCTTGCGTGGTTTGGCGGAAGTGCGGGCTATCCATTAATGACTCTTTGCCAAACATGTGCCCGAGTTGAAGAGATTGTTCGGCTGATTTATGCGTTCACACTTTTATGATTTATGCGTGATTTTTTAAACTTTGACAAGGGTTGTCTTTTCTGGATCTTATTTAACTTCACTTTAGATAAATCATGTTTTAGGTGTGGTCTGAATCCACTGGTCATTTCATCCTCAGCACTGGTCCTATCAACCCCGAACTTGGTGTGAACCAGCCCTGGGGCTGAGTCTGAAGAAACTGATTCTAGATCAGCTCTGAACATCACCCGTTACCCAGGGTGTGGGCATATTTTGTTTCGTCCCTCATTCTCTTTATCTCTTTTTCATTAACGATCGAGCACACGAGAATCTAATAGGCCGGCCTTTGTCTGAATTTTAGATATTGACACCCATTGCCAAGGGAGGTTATTAGGACCGTAATTTGTTTAATTATTTGGCAACATGCATCGGCTGGCCTTGTCTACTGCAGGTATTGATCAAATATTAGTTACCGTGAATGGCCGTGTTTTATTTATAACAAAGGTTATCGACACGCTCGTCTATCAGTGGCATGCCGACATTATATCTGCACCACCAGACAAATGTGATATAGATCAGCACAACAAGCCTTTATGTGCAGATTTAGTCTATTAGCATACAAACCAGCAGGTAGTCTGCCAGAGGAAGAATCGATGGCTTCATAAATCTGAGGCGGGACGTCTTCTGCTCACAAAACATATAAAAAGCCATTAACATCCTCGGGAAATATGCCCTTTTACAGCTCTACTAACAAGCCTTGAGAAATTTGTCAAAGTGGTGCATAAAAAGAAAGTAGTTGTGATCTATAATAGTCTCTTGTTTGACGTTGCCGTTGAAAAAAGATGAAATGCGTCTTTGATTTCAGGCTTCTGAGTAAGGGGTCAAGGATGAGCTGGTTAGCATGGCTCCTGTGGAAGATACAGTGTACAGTAAATACATTTAGCACCAGCATCTATCTCATAGTAGATGAGAGTTTTTTGAGGGTTCTTACATGCTTTTCTGTATTGTCGTTCAGCTCACGATAGTCAGTTATGAAGAGTTTGGGACTGTGGACGTTGCTATTGTGTGATGGATTTTTGGCTCATTTGATTGGCTCAAAAGGTCTAAGGTTCTTAAAAAGGTTTTTACACATTTGGCAAATAGACTATAGTTTCATCTGACCCGAGGTTTACTTCCGGTCATAATATAAACATTTATTTATATTTAATTAATATAAATATTTTAGTATATATTAATTGTATTAAATGACAATAAAACAAATATTCATTGGTCTACCCGAAATTCAGTTTGGGCCACATCATGTTTGTTAATGTTGTTGCATCTGAAACTGTTTAAAACACTACCGTTCACTTAAAGTTTGTGGTCACGTATTTATTCCCAAACCTTTTTTTCTAGATCTTAGAATAGCAGTGACGCATTAAAACCATGGAATGATCATTTTGGACTAATGTAACTTTGGGAATTATGTTGAGCTACGATATATTTTAATTTGTAAAAGTGTCTGCTTGTTATTTTATTAAGCATCTTCACCTTGGGATGCATTTAAAACGAGGAGTTCCTATTTATTCTGTGATCTTATTGGCTGCTTTTTCTTTATTTTTTGGTCCAGTTCATCATTTCAAAAACATTTTGGTAAATTAAAGTTTTGTTTTCTAATGAAAGATTATTTGTTAAGATTATATTTTTGTCTGCAACAGTAATTTCAAAAACATTTGCCTGCGCCTTCAGATTAAAATGTTTTTAATATAATTGAAAACATTTTAGTCAAATGACCCTGCAGTATCTACAGTATTGTTTTTCATATATATATATGATGTAATTTGTAGTACTTGATGGGATTGTGGTTCATTTCCGCACAACAGATGTTTCTTAAGTCTCCATTTCAATTTCATACTGTATATTTTTGCCTTTGGTCTACATTTGTAACGCCGTGAAAGGAGTCGCATGACCTTGGCGTCGCTAGCGCGAAGCTCTACCATTGAATTTACAGGAACAAGTTGGCGGTCAATGTTGCACTTATTACAATGTGTTCTTGGCAGGAATGTTCATACACATGTCGTTTGTCAGCTAGAATGTTATTAGCAGTCGGTCGCAGAATGCCCTGACCTCCTTTATATTTATAGCAAATGTATCAAATGCATTATATCTCCTGACTGTAAACTGCCAGCATCAAAGTGGCGTTTTCCACAAGAGCCAAAGATTAAAGAGCTGAAACACATTTTGTCATTATTCTGTGGGGCAAATGAAATTCCATCTACAGCTGATGATTTTATAGTTCTCCTTATCAATAACCACATCTTCATTAGTCTACCACATTTATTCTTGACATATGTCCAAATGAGAGATTGCCAGTGATGTCCTATGTAAATGAGAACCTCTGTCAAATACACGCCTGTTCTTCAAGGACGACTGAAGTGTAGACGTTTACACGTTTCTGCATGAGAAACAGAGCGTCTGTGATAATTATGTTTTAGCTGAAGATTTAAATATATATTAAATATATAATATATATTTAATATATATTTTGTATATATATATATAAATATATATATACATATACAGAGTTGAAGCTGCTGCTTTAAGTCATTATCATTGCATGATGGATCATTTTAAGCTGATACAGAATAAAAAGACAGAAAATGTGTTTTGATCATATAGTCAAGGCTGTTTGTCTCCCATTCGACAGAATTTTGACATCGCATGTATCATAGATTGCAGTGATTCATTGTGTGTATGGAGCATTTCGCCATCCGTTAGAGCTTTGTTGTAACTACATTAAATCAAATGGTTCTCCAAAGAAACCATCCATCCCCATCTGCTAAGGCAGGTCCTCAGACTCCAGAAAATGCAGGGGGAAGCCACTGGTTCTGAAAATGAAACATTCATGAGCCAAATGGCTTGTTTCATGCACCAAATTACAGAATCGCTCAATGTAGATGGCTATTGGGAAGCACTGACGCCCGCCATCACATTTAGAGCTTTTGATGAAATTTGAAGATCTGTTGCAGTGGATGAAGATCTATGGGGGAAGCGTCAATCTTTTTTACACTTTATTGTAGCTAATGTGTTAGAATGTAGTCCTTTTCGTTAAAGGATTTGTTTATACAGTTGGACATTTAATCCCCCCATACATTCATGTAAATCAATGCTCAAACGCCTTCTCGTAAACAAAGCGACATTTTTCATGTTCATTGGGTAGTGGATTAAGTACAAAGTAAAATGCTGTCATACAGTTTACGTCATACGTTTACACATTACTTGTAGATTCTGTGAAATGTTATTTTCAAAAGGGGATTTTTGTGTAATTCTGCTTTGAACAGAACTATTTTTAATAATATTATATATCTATATACATATTTATTTATTTACATATGAATTATTATTATTTTGTGTAGCAGTAATTCAATTATAAAAATATTATTATTCATGTATATTATTTTTGTATATATTTTTTTTTATATGTTTGAATAAAATTTGAATTAAAATTTTTAATAATAAAATAATACACATATTTGTATTATTATTAACAAAAATGCAAATATGAAATTTATTTATGATGTTGTTAATATATATAATATTTTTTGGTATTATTCAGTATATTTTTGTCTAAATAAAAAGTATTTTTTTATTTTATATTTATAAATTAAACCCTTTTTTAGTTAAAATAATTATTATTATAAGAATTATTGTTATTATTATTATCATTATAGTAATCATTTTCAAAAATAACCCAGTTTTAAAGTTTACACACCCTTGATTCTTAATACTGATGATTTTATTTTTATTAATCGATAAGTTACATAAATCTGCATCTTTTCACTCCATTTAGGGGCAATCGTGGCCTAATGGTCAGAGAGTCGGACTCGTGACCAGAAGGTTGCCGGTTCGATCCTCAGGGCCGGCAGGTAACGATTGCGGTGCCCTTGAGCAAGGCACCTAACCCCTACACGCTCCCCGGGCGCTGCACTGATAGCTGCCCACTGCTCCGGGTGTACGTGTGTTCACCACTTGCTGTGCGTATGTTCACTAGTCACTGGATGGGTTAAATGCAGAGGTCACATCTCGGGTATGGGTCACCATATCTGACAAATAGGTCACTTTCACTTTCACTTCATACTACAGTAAGTAGACAAAAGTGTAACAACACTATTTCCAACCCATCGGGAACTAGTGGTCTATTCTTACACGTCACATCACAGTAACATTTAACATTTTACTTTTGACTTTTGAGGCTGCCAATTGGAAGAGGGTCTAGATTTTCAATTTATGTTAACAAATTTTCTTTTTGTCACTTTTGTGACTATTTTGCCACAATCCAGAGGCCCACAAGGCATATTGCTGAGCTCAATGGCACACACCTGTCATGTGAAACACAGCAGCAATATTAAAGTATTCCTCAGACTCTTCGGTAATCCCTTTTATCATATCCAGAGCTGTGGTGACAGCGTTGTGGGGTTCCTTAGTAATGACAGGTCTCAAGGTGCAAGTGACAAAGTCCCTTCGATATAACACGCTGAGTCTCCAGCGGCGTCCTAATGGGGTGACATTTCTTCATGGGTAAAGAAGATACACTACGGTTGTTAACCATGAGCGCTCTGTGTCTGGCTTGCTAATGGTTGTTGCTATGGACATCCGAGGCAGTGCCCACAACGACGTTTATGCGTTCTCTCTAGAAATGTATTGTTCGTGTAGCGTTCTTTTTTACTCTCTGCTAAATTGCTAACTATTTTTTTTTCATAATTGTAAGTATTTGTAGCTATATAGACTTGTATTAAATAAGCACTTTCTTTGATTAGCAGTCCTGAAAATTTATGAATATAATCTTCTGATATTTTTTGGTACAAACAAATAAGATAAAATTTATATAGATAAACCCCATTTACTTTTGTGTGCGTTTGTGTGGACCAATCAGAGGACACTTGTATGAACGTAAAGATGATTTGTGCTTTGATCTGGGCTGTGTCTGGATTTGTCACTGGCTCGCTTAATGCAATAAATCAGAGAGGCAATGACTGCCTCTTATTAAACATGATTAAATGATCCAGTGGGTTGAGTCCTCGTGTGCCCGCGGAGCTTTAAGAATCAATAACAGCCCTGTAAAGCTTCTTTTGAGTGGAAAACAAAGTCCTACAAATCCTAATTGCCTGTGGGATTAAACTAACCGAGGGGACTGTAGTAATGACTCTGTTCTGCTGTGCACACTTTGGCAGGTATCTCCGTGAGATAAATCAAAAGAGATATAAATCAGGTTCAACCAGAACATAGCTCTTTCTGAGGAACAGATACAGGTGACACTTGCTAGGGAACAAGTGTGATGTCCATGTGTTCAGTTGGGATGGAACAAGAGGGAACTGCTTTCTTTCGAGAAATAATTGGCAGGGTGTATCTGAATCCAGTTCTGTTTTGTCTAAACTCCACTCCGCAATTTATAAGATTATTGACAAACTTGAGATATATTACTAGACAAAAACACAGATTTAAATGATGTCTGTATAGTTATATATACATTTAATTGGTAATTTTATTCAGTTTTCTTCCTCAGCAAACAAATATACAACTAAAAAAATCTTAAAACATTCCAGTTTTGGTTTTGATCAGCATTTCACAGGTATTGTGTCAATTGAAGGCCAGTGTCTGTTACATTTTAACAGAAACAATCTTTTAGAAATAATTTATTATTATGATTATTATTAAATTTGGCAACAATTTAAATAAAAATATATTATATGGATAATATTTTTTATTAATATGATGTTTTTTAAATTTGTATTTATTATAAATAAATATGTTTTCATTTTATATTTATGAGTTTATTCATATATTTATGAATATTTGAAATAGTAGTAGTATTATAGTAATAATGAAAAACATTTACATAAATTCACATCTTTTCACTACTCATATAATAGTAAACAATATGTGTAGCAGCACTTTGTTTTTCTTCCACCCATTTGGAACTATTGATCTTTTTTTTGTACACATCACAGTAACATTTAACATTTGACATTTGAGAATGCCATGCAACAGCCATGTGAAAGCCTGAAAGAATGCAAAGATGCATGAAGGTTGTGAAAAAAATCTGGGTTATTTCATGATATATTTATTTTTGATCTTATTCTTAAATACATGTAAAAACATTAGTATTGTTTTGTTTAGACTTAAATATGAACATATTTTCTTTGTAGTAGTCAAGATCTGCAAACATTGCATTTTTTTGTGTTTTGACCAGTTTGTCCCGATCCAATCTTATGCAAATGCAATATATTACTGTTTGGAAATCAGGAAAAACCTTGTCACTTGTTTAAGGAATGAAACCAAAAGGATTATTTTACTTACAGTATACATGAACCTATAAATAGTAAATTAAGAAAAACTGAAAATATATTCTAAAAATGTGTTGTTGAATTTGGTTAAACATGGACAAACCCAACCAAGGGTCTCTTACTGTTTTCTGTGGCTGTATAGTACATTCACCATACGGCTACCCTAAAGCTATATAATAATGTTCCCCCACTTCCAAAATCCCAACTGAACCCCATTGGGTGATACCCAATGCATTTTTTTTCTCCAATGAGAAATGGTAGTGCATTGGTAATAGTCAAAAAAATTGATTACATGTAGGCTAGTGTTATATTTGAGGCAGATCCAGGTATCGTAAATGCACTGTTATAATAAATTACATTTATGCATTTGGCAGATGCTGTTATCTAAAGCGATGATGCATTCAAGCACCCTGGGTTCCCTGGCATTCAAAGCCCTGACCTTTGTAATCAACGTAATCATAATTTAGTTTATGCCTGTAAGTAATGATTACAGTTAAATGTGTTTATCCTTACCCTAAACCGAAATGTGATAAAATATGATATTAAAGCACCCAAACCCTTATCCTAAACCTAGAAAAATATGTTATTTAAAACACGTTAATAAATAAATCTTCAGCCAGTTTGTTTTACTGTCAAATAAATAACTTAAATTACGACTTGATGCGGAAATGGTAGAGCAACAACACGAGTATGACGTGTCCACCAAACGATCAAGCAAGACGCAGTGGGAGGAGACTGGATCTAGATCCAACCTTGCACCACTGGATTTTGCGTTCTGAAGTGAAGTGACACTGACTTATTATCCAAGTAATTGTTTTGTCCTTGTAAAGGTGAAGTATGTCATATCTGCATGGCCAGTAGCACCAAATAAAATTAATGACTTTTTATGACACTCCCTCGGTTTTCCATTGGCTTGTTGAATAAATAGTTCCTCCCTAGCCATTGATTTAACCCATACAGGTGTGTTGGTCTGGCCAGAACTGTTTAACAGAGAGGCACGGTCCATCCAAGCGTGACTTGCTTAGATTTTTGTCTCGTCATATTAAGCTGGTTTAGGAGAGCGTCTTTAAAAACCACTTGAGCATTTGTACAAACCCGTTTGAAAGCACCTAATCCATTTAGATCACAATGTCATTTAATTGGATTCCCATTCTTTCATTTATTTAGTTAGTTAGCTATGGGTTTTTTTGTGTTTTTTTTTTTGCCCGATTGAATGTGAATGTGCTGAAAAATCAATAACTCTGATTAATCACATTGTTTCCATGGCAGCAGCCACATATGCAAACAGCTCCTTGGGTTTGATAACGTCGTCCTGCTTGTTAAACCAACTAAATTACCCCGAGTCATTTATATCATTAAGTTGAGGGGGGAAATAAATCCTTACAATTTGCCAATAATTTCTTGGCTCAGTCAAGGCTCTACCTGTGAGACACATTGCTGATTAAACCTTGATTGCAGGCGAGGACTGCTATGCATTATTAATGAAGTCAGGATAATTGTCAGATTTTATGACATGGGCAGAGGTAGAAATTGGTTCCATGGTCAGTTTGAGGAATGATGAGAATTTGCCCACACTGATGGCGCTTATGGTCAGGCATTAGTCACGGCCTGCCGCCGCCGTGGCCTGTGACAGAGCTAATGATAGTCATTTTGTAGCGTGATAATGCAATGGAAAGCATTTACGGTTGTGCAGAATGTCAGAAAACTTGAGGTTCTGCATTTTTACATCAGCTCATGTTATTTAAATGTGTCTGACTTTAAAAAAATATTAACAAAAAGCAGCTGAAAATAAAAATATATATATCATTTCAGGGAAAGTTCAGCCAAAAATAAAAATGCTATCTTCATTTACTCAAGTTTTTGCAAATCTCTATAAATGTCTTTGTTCTGACAAACACAGAGAAAGATAGTTGGAAGAATGCTTATAACCAAACAGTCATTGGACCCCATTGACTATAGCAGGAAAAATAACTTTTTTTTGTTTTGTTGAAGATATTTTTATGAATATAGGACAGCAATCAGCTTTAGGGCACTTTTGACTACCGTTGTCATTTCCCCCCCTATGGTAGTCGATGCTGGCCAACTGGCCAAGAACTGTTTGGTTACAAACCTTCTTCCAAATATCATTCTCTGTGTTCAACCTAACAAAGACATTTATAATGCTTTGAAACAACTGAGTGGTATTTTTGGGTGAACTATCACTTGAATCCCTTTAAAATCTGTGTTTGGTCTGTTCACAAATTAAAATATGTCATCATGTATGACTTTCTTTCTTCTGCAGAACACAAAAGCAGCTATTTTGAAGAATCTTGAATTCTTTTCCATTCGCTTCTATTGTATGGACTCAAAACCAATTCAGGTCAATAGGGGTTTTTCGGTTACCGACATGCTTCGAAATATCTTCTTTTGTGTTCCGCGGAAGAAAGTCATACAGGTTTGAAATGGCATGAGGGTGAGTTAAGGATGACAGAATTTCCATTTTCGGGTGAACTATCCCATTAAAGCATCCATATTAGTGGTATCAAAGGTATATAAGTGTTTGCTGTTTCTAAATGATAGAGCCAGTACTTCCTGAAACAATTCAGTCATCATATTTTATGTGAAGTTGGTACATAAAGTGGACATTTTGAGACTTCCGGTGTAGAAACAGTGGCTTTTTTCCAACACCTATTTAAGCTGTCTGGCTAGCTGTTCCAAACATTGGGTGTCTGAAATATGCTGTCTCATAAGATCATTTTGGCCAAAATTAAATGCAGCATTGCTTGTGTGCTCCTCAGGGATGCCAATGCATTGTAATGAGCTTAGACATTTTCCTCACCGGTGTTGGGCACCTGAGATTTAAAAAGTGTGATATCAAAACATTTTCCTCCTGAACATTCATAAGAAATTATTTTAATAGTTTTAAAAACATGCAATTTCATTTCAACCTCAACCGCTTTTGTTGTCCGCAGACCCTCTTCACCTTTATGTTGCATCTAAGGTAATTTTCTCTTTTATATAGACAGTGAATCGGCTCACTAGATTTTGGAACAATGACAGTTTCTCCAGGGAATACTTTATGTGAACCAGTGTTGGGTAAGTTATTATGAAAAAGTAATGAATTACTAGTTACTAATTACATATTTTATAGTGTAATTAGATTACAGCACAAATTACTCTCTCCAAAAAGTATTTAATTACGTATTAATTCCTATATACTATATCAACCTTATTTAGTTAAGTAATTCAAGCATATATATGAAACCACTCTTAATTCAATCAAGTAAATAATATTAAACTACATAAAGTGTTACAAATGTGAGAAAGACACATTAATTCGTGCATTTTATAGTTAGAATAATCGTAATGTCAATTCCACTATTGTATACTTTACACAGTATTTAGTTCAATTACATCCAAAGTAACATGAATTAAATTATAGAAATATAAGAGTTATCCCTTACTTTACCTTTTAAAGGAAAAGTAATTAAATTACAGTAACTAGTTACCCCCAACACTGATATGGACACCTGAGATTCATCTCCATTAAGCTTTAAGAATGTATGAGGTTTGGCACTGACGTTGAACCTTCTTCTACAAATGGCAAAAAGCGATTTCCTCTTTCTTGAACTCGCCCATGTCTCAACGTGAAGCCACAATGTTAAAGCAAAGAATCATGTGTCATGCTCTTTCATGCTCTTTATTTTCATTCTTTGAAAATATATCCTATGTGCTGCTCAAGGCATTGCCCAAACAATGAAAAAGCACTATTCCATCTCCCTTGAATGTACAGCTGGCACTGTGCTTTCAGGCAGGTAGTGTTCCTTTGGCAAATCCGCATTTATTCTTCGGGCTGGCAGATGGTGAAAAGCGATCCATCATTCCGGAGAATGGCTTTAAACTGCACTAGAGTCCAGCGATGGGAAGCTTCACACCTCTCCAGCCCACACATGGACTGCTTTGTGACTAGACAGCTGTTGTAATAGTGAGTGTTGAGTTGCGGTGAGAGCTGTTGAGTTGACTTTGCCTCCAGAGGCGATGTGGAACTCTGTATGGACTGATGAAACCGGAGGTTGACATTGTTTATGCTGTGATACATCAGAGATCGTTTGCTGTGTGGTTTATCACTTTACAGCTGTACTGGTGTTCCCTCTGGACGTTTCCTCTTAGCGGTAACAACACATTCAGTTAAACTGAACGGTTAAGCTAAACGGGGCAGAAATTTGACCGCGATGACTGTTTAAACCTGTTGTGTGATGGTTCAAAGGAGGGTCAGAAATTAACAGCAAAAATACTACTGAAATGAGTCAAGAATAGGGTCAAATATGGTCCCGTAGGTCAAAATCTGGGTGTTGTACTATAGCGCTTTGAGTGGCCCAATTCCCTTTTTCCTCTCTCTTTCCATTTGAATTTCTTCTCACTGTACTGTCTGATAAAGTACAAAAATGACTTTAAAACATATAGTGTGCACATCATAATTTTGTCTTGGCCTGTCTAGTTATGGGTTTGATTGATTTCTTAGTTTATGGAGAGTTTATCCGCTGTGATATCTTGATGAGGTTTACAGAAAGCCCAGAAACAACATTAGCGAAAAATAAAGAGAGCACTAATTGCAGCGCTATGACTTTTACTAATGAATAGCAGTTTTGTTGAAGCTTCTTTTATGTGAAGCTGGAGATGGATTTTTATATAGACGTGTATAGCTTAAATGAGAAACTCCAAATTCACTGCTTGGTTTCATTTTTAACCCTTGTTTGGGATTTATGTTTTTGTTACTCAGACAATGTTCACAGGTCTAATGGATCTATAATTTGTTTAATGATCGCTGCTGTCCTTCTGAAACCTCGTATCTTTATATCTCCTGGTTAATTTTGCTGTAAATCATTATTATTAGTCACCCTTTATGTTTGTCACTGGGTTTTGCAAATATCTTAACCATTAAAAAATATTAAAAGTGTTTGTTAACTTTTAAAAAGTACTGTTCTTATTCCATTTACTGAAAAACAACGAATTTGGACATACACGGTTTCAGAAGGATAGCTCCGATGTGATTAATATATTAATATAAATATATATAGATAAATGTGTTGTTGTGTTGATTATTTATTCTCTGTTATCACTTATAATATTTATTGTGATGGTGAATTTATATAAGTTTTATATTTTTATCCGACTTCCCTTCCTGTATTTCCATAATATTTGCAGTTATGATGCTTAATGTACTATTCGTTACATTTTTGTATTTGATGTTGATTGGATTTTAAATGTCATTGCTGTAGGTGTTCAGATTTATTAACATTTATTGATCTGATGGATGTATTTGACATAAATAGTCAGCACACGCAAAGCGACCTTGAAAATCAATAATGACCCTTTAATAATAGATATATGACACTGGTTTGAGTCTCAGTTGTATGGCTATATACGTTCAAATAATAAATGAGGGTGTATTATCTAAATTCACTGATTAGAACGGCCGTCCGTCTATTTTTCCCTCATGCGATGTACCAGCGGTTGATTCGCAGTTGGTATATTTAAGCAGTGTCGTTCAGATGTGGGTTTTAAGGGTACCTCATGTGAAGCAGAGCAGAATTACAGCGATCAAGCTTCTACACCGATGATCTTACTTGCATTGATCTGACAGGGGTTTCTCGTCTATCTGCCCTGAGGGATCCAATGCTAAGTGGTTGTTGTAAACAACAGTGTTTTGATTTAGATATTTCTATCATATTACAGGCAAACTGATCAATACGGTATTTGGCCTGGTGTATAGTTATGAAAAAAAGGTTAGCAAGAGTTAATTCAATGTTGAGTTGAATCTTTACTTCTAAATGTTAAATGAAATGCAAATACTTGAATCGATTGATTCCAGTTGCACAGAAATAACGGGTCAGTTTAAATATAGATTTTTTTGTAGGTTCAGTTAATTCCCGACTTTATACAGCCCTTCCCCTCCTCACATAACTTTCTGTGGATACACTGTTTTCCAGCAGAGGTTTAGATTTAAGAACACCATAGATATGGTACAAGAATGCCAGTTTTTGAGTAAAGGATGGGATCACACAGCTGTGTAGGTGAGGAAGTCTCGCTTTTCAAAAGAAACAATGACAAACAATCATCTTATAGGCAAAATCATTAACTTGTCTTTACTACAATCCTTACTCTGCAGCGTGCATACACATTAACTAGACCCCCTAAACAGTTTTTTTAATCCCGATTCAAGCCATGATGCTGGTTTCGTCAGACTTTGCTGATAATTTGCGCTGACAAACAAACGGGGTCAAGCAATTGGATTTGGATATTTTGGAGATTTGCTTGTTCTGTTCACAAGACTAGGAACATCTGCCAGTGGCCATTACCGAGATGTGATCCAAATGAGATTGCGTAAAAAGGATTTTCATGAAACATCACCTAGACAGCAATGAGATTAAATGGAGGTCAGTTTGAAAAGTTTCCGGCTTCTCGGATATTCTCCTGGGAAACGTTCCCTGCAGTTGCAGTTTCATATTGTCTCTATTTCAAAAGAGATCTTGACAATGTCTCAGTTTTGTCAAGACACGAAGCCTGAAGTTAAAACTCTGAAGAGGTTTTCCTTGCTTTTGGCTTGCACACTTGGCAGCCTCTAAGGCATCATTTGGAACATGTTGTGTACTCTTAAAGCATTAAAGGTCCAATGTGTATTTTTTGGAGATTGGAATTTATTGACAGTTTGAAGTATAATATTCATATTAACTATGTCTTCAGAGGTGGATAAAGACTTTATATAATTGAACGTTACTTTAGAATGAGCTATTTCTATCTAAAAACACCGCGGATCCCCTTGGATGGAAATCGGCATGTAGTTCCTACAGTAACTAAACGCACAAACTGTTCTACAGAGTGCGTTCCATAAACACATTTTTTCCTTCGGCAAATAAGCAAAAGATAAAGAAATCTGATGTTTGGGGGTGTGGGGAGTGGGGGAGAGCATACACTGAGATGCACTGACCCGCACTGGTCATTTTATGCAGCATTGGACTGCTCGCTTCCTCATTCAGCATCTGTCTACCCCTTTACAACTACCTCTTCTGACAGGTTAAACAAAGCCTGTTCCCTTTGTAACTTTAAACAGACTAATAAGCTCTTTGCACTACCTCTCGTCTGCACTGTTGCAAATTTCACTGGTTCGCACATTATCTGCCAATATATCTTGTTCATTTTTTTTTTAAACATCCCGGCTTGTAATAGTTGTATTTCACATTTATATATAATTATCTGTATTTTTTTATATACATATTTTTTTTCTGTGTAGTGTTATTTGTATGCACCATTGGTCTAAGGGTGACCCAATTACATTCCTCTATATGTATGTACTGTACATGAGGCAAAATTGACAATAAAACAGACATTGACTTTGAGTTTTGACTAGATGCCGCTAAATTTCATAAACTGGACAATTTTTTTATAAAATGTATTTTATCTGAGCTTTGCTGTAGACATACATTTTATAGCTCTATACTCTTATCACAACAATTTTCTCATTTGTATTCATTTTACGAGAAACTTTTCAAACAGTGTTGCTACATCAGAATAAAATGTATATGATGGTATACAATAAACTTTATTCAACATGAAGATTTTTAACTAATATCTGTTCTGTGGCCCAGTTGGTCATTTCATTGGGTTTCTCACACATATTTTCCAGGGTGTCTCTGTTACCATTACAGATATCTGTGGTCCTCATTAATGTTTTATATGTGTACTGCAAAATAACATCACAGAGACATCAGTGTCTTGGCCACAAGCTTTAAAAGAGGGATGCGGCACTTCGGAAGTCACATTGATTACACTGAAAGATTCACAGCTCTGAACAGCCCACTCAATGTCACTCCCCCAGTCATGGGACTGCACATTATATTAGTATTTGAAACCCCCCGAGGGGATGTGATCGTTCTTTTCTTAACATGATAGTTGAGCTCACACGTTTGCATCAGAATGTTACATTGAAGGAGTGGTTTCTTTTAATAGTTTCGTTCACCTGTATGTGACTCTCATGTGAAATGCAAAAGAAGATATTTTGAGAAATGTATTGGTAGTTTGTGTCTATACAGTTGAAGTCAATGGGGAGAAGTGTAATTTGCTACCATCGTTCTTCAAAATATCTTCTCTTGTGTTCTGAAGAGAAAGTAAGTCATACAGGTTTGGAATGACTGGACGGTGAATAAATATTGACAGCTTTATTTTTGGTGAACTGTCCCTTTAAGAATCTGCTCTTTCTTATTAATAATATAAACAAAAACATTCCCTTTACAATTTTAGCCGTGGACTAATCCCAGATTAGCAATGTCAATGGCATGTCATCAGATTGGATCTGCGATGACAGACGTGTTCTTGGCTTGTGACCTTTGCATCACTCGAGACGTTACGCTTTTTATCTGCTACCTCTCCCAGATAAGAAACGTTCTGCCGCTGTCACATCTGTGGGTGAGGTGTGTAGAAACAACAGCTCCCGCTTTACCATGAGAGCACAGACTTATTGCACATGTCCACCAGGAGAAATACGGTTCCTATACCACAGGCATTTCGATTTTTGTGTATACTGTTTTACTGGTGACGTGTGGAGTGAGTTTTATTGGGTTTATTTCATTAGGTTTATTGGTGTGATGGATCCATTTGACTTGGATAAGTCAAGGACTTTGCTTGCTCTGTGTTTCGACTATCAGGCTGTCAAATCTGGGAGTTTTTGGTTACCTATGCTATATTGTCATACTTATTGTGTTGTACTTCTTATTTTTATTCAACCATATCAAATGGAATCTAGATGTAAGGGATGAAGTTAAGCAATATGATACTTTTGACTTTTAAAGTGATAATTCACCCAAAAATGAAAACTCTGTCTGAATTTAATCATTGTTAGATTGTTCCAAACTTGTAAAAATTGCTTTCTTCTGCTAAACACAAAGGAAAATATTTTGAAGAATGTCGATAGCCAAACAGATCTTTTGACCCCTTGGACTCCCATTGTATATATTTCCCCTAATGTGGCAGTAAATGGGAAATGAGATATGTCGGGTTACTGACATTCTTCCAAAAATCTTCTGTTGTGTTTTGGGTGAACTATCCCTTTATCTCCACAAAACAAAGAATTTCAGTTTAAGGACAATTCCATGCAAAGGTCAACATTACCACGAAGAAATAAACATTTTACCAAAGGTTTTCAGCGCAGTGAATGTTCAAATGTCAATTTTTGGCATATTGTTGGCAGTTGTGGATTTGACATTCGATGGATAAGACCTGAAGTGTGTCTGGTGTGAGCCGGCCCACATAAAGCAAGTTTTTCTCCTGCTGTCAGGATTCACAGGACCAGACTGCTCAATGCCGGCTAAAGGCTGCACGTCCAATCTGTGTGATGCTACGGGGACCTCTGAGTGTGAGGAGCAGGAAGGCGGTTTCAAGTGCAAGTGTCATCACGGTTACACGGGCCGGTTGTGCGAAACGTCCATCCGCCGTTGTGTGGAAGGACTGTGTCATCACGGATCAAAGTGCTTGGACCTTCCTCAGGGCTTTCTGTGTGAATGTTTGCCCGGTAAGTCCGATTGCTTTGATGCTTTCTCCTGACTATTCCTCTTTTGCACTTTGCCTGCCTGGCAGACATTTCTTCCACACTTCAACTAACGCATGCGTTAACCTCAACCCATTTTTATCCAGGGTTAAGAGGGTGCTTCTGTGAGGTAAATATCGACGAGTGTCTGGATAAACCCTGCGGTACGCTCAGTGTCTGCAAAGATGGTATCAACGCCTACGAATGTTTCTGTGCACCTGGGTTCATTGGTAAGTCCATCAAAATCAAGAAGTTTTTTCTTCACCTCTTCGATATCCCCTCCGCTCCGCTGTGTTTAAAAGTACCGTGACCTCAAATCTGCCAAGTATGGTACGACAATTACCTTATCAAAGGGATTTTACAAAAATGTGTTAAACTATCATCACATCCTCCGTCACCCGTTTTATTCGAAAGGGCATCGCGCCCCCCGTATTTACAAGGAAATCCCTAACGGATGAACCTTTTCTCTCCTTTTCAAGGTAATAACTGTGAGATTGAAGTAAATGAGTGTCTTAGTCAACCCTGTCAGAACGGCGCTTTCTGCTCAGATGAGCTCGACACCTTCAGCTGTCTCTGCCCTGCCGGAACCACAGGTACACAATTGTTCCCTGCTGTCAGAGTTTCAAACGCTAACTTGGGAGACAAATTGTCTAAGGTGATTAAATGAGTCGTAGATGATAAGTAATGGAATGATTCGCTAATGATGACTGGATGTCACAAGTTAGGTTAGTAAGTTTGAAAAAGCATGAGACTCATCTGCTTAATGTCATTTAGAATCAGACCATGACCTGTCTAACTTGTGACAACCTGTTAAACACACAGACAGAAATGAATAGAACCAAAATATATAAATAATATGATCATTAGCTCTATGAAATCAAGTGGTTTAATATAAAAACTAATATGACACAGTTCACCTTTAAGAGACGTGATCATCGCGTTTGTCATTTGTTTAGTTTACCAACAAACCTTTAAAATAGAAGGGCAGTTTTACTTCTCATCCAATCACATTAAATCTCCATATCAGGAGTAATTTCCACTTGATTCTTTCGTGTTCATGCAGATTGGAAAGGAAATAGGCTCATTTGTTGGTATGAGTCAACTCATGCTCTGCGTGTATTTTAGGAACCTCCTGCCCAACAGAATGTCAATTCATCTCCTTTCATTTCAGACGGGGAGCGGTATTGCTCGAAGGCTTAAAAGGGATTTTAGATTTGTTTGTACTTTTATTCCCAATTCTTTGTGCGTTGGAAACTTCATCTTATAATTGGTTGGCATGGGAATTTCAACGACACCTCTCATTCTTGCTTTCTCGTCTTTCCTCTTGGCTTTTCAGGCAGTTTGTGTGAAATCCACATAGATGAATGCCAGTTGTCACCTTGCAGGAACAATGGCACGTGCTTGGACCTCTCAGGTGGCTTTAAATGCATCTGTCCTTCAGGTTTCACTGGTGTGTATGACCGCATTGGACGCTTTAATGTTTTTAGGAGTATTATTTATTATAGTATACGCAGTAGTATATGATATTTTATTTAACATTGACATGACATGGCGGCAATGAAATATATAGAATATATACTGTATATACAATTCTGGAACAAATAAGAGTCCACTTAAAATGTAAAAAGTAGATTGTGTGTTGTTTAATTTTATTCGTTTTTGTTCAGTATTCATGGTCTGAAAATATTTAACATTTAATAAACTTTTTAACATTTAATACTGTTCTAATAAATATAGAAAATTTTAATAACTCAAATATAATAATATTAATATTGTCAATATTTCTGCAAAAAAATCGGCAAATAAATGCAATAATTGAAAGAAGTGTTATAGTACTCCACAGAGTCAGGCAAAAATGCCCAAAATAGTACAATCATATAAACAAATATTGGAAAATATTTCAGGGATCTCTTAATTCTTTTCAGAGCTATTTACACTACGTGCAAATACATAAAGAATAAAGTGCTACGTTTTAATATAACTGAAAAAATGTGTTAATCAAAATCCGTATAATTTTTTTTATATTCCAACAAATCTGTAAGGCCTGGGACATCGTATTATATTGGTAGGCCTCTTTTCCTGGGTCTCAAGAATAGAAAGTTAGACAAAGACAAAACCATTGTGTTTCGGGACAATGTTTTGATACATGTTGATTCATGTCATCATAGATCGGAAAGCTGTTTTCATCCACCTACATGATTTTCAATTTTTATATTGTGTTAGGTCCTGAGTGCTCTGTGGATGTCGATGAGTGCCTCTCATATCCCTGTAAGAATGGAGGCACCTGCATTGACCAGTCGGGTAATTACTACTGCAGATGCGCGGCTCCATTTAAAGGTAATGAAGACTGAGGGACTGGGGTAAAGGGTGAAGAAAAGCAAAGTTAATTAACTTCAGAGAACATTCCTCTCACCTGTCTGAACTCCTGCCGCCAGCCCTGCCACAGCGAGACTGATTCACCGTCCACAACCAATAAAACAAAACTAAAAAACAGCAGAAACGAAATAAATGCATTTAATGAGAGAATGCCACCCGTTATCAACCCTTTCAGCTTGACTCATGAATATTATTTATGTGATGTAAAGTAATCTTCGCTGAAAGGCAGGTAAGTGGGCGCTTACCGTAAGGGATTACCTCTTTACTGCCAATCCACCGGTTGACTAAAGCTTCTGCTTGGTCTTAAAGTCCTCAGATTATGTCCCCTCCTAAAAATAAACATTATGAACAACAGCTGATGTGTGATGTGAACGGCAATGTTGGGGTTTACCATACATTCATTTATTTCAGGAGGCCCTGTATTCATACACACATAATATTGATCCAGTCCATAATAACAAATCAGAATCGCACCAAATGTCACAATAGATTTTCTCCAGAGCTCTGTGCTGTTATACTACATTATTCTGATCAGGAATCCGTTGACATTTATCTGGTGTGTATATACACCTGTTTTACAGATCTGCATTATGTCCGTTATTGGGTTTGCTTTCTTGCGTTTCGTTATGTTTGATGCTCAGCTGGTCAATTCCGGACCCAGAATGCGGCTCATCTCGAATCGATCAGGCAACTCAATCATCCCTGCTTATATTCAAACCGAGATCATGGCTCACGCTTCCATTAGACGAGCAAATTAGGTTGTCAGAGATAATGATGATATCGGTTATTCTGTTTTGAAGTCGAGGAGAAAACATGCCTGAGAAAGAAACACACAGGCTTTAACTGAAGTGATGCCGGGAAGACAAGAATATTAACCTTCGTTACACAGCTATCCTAAATTGAATGATCTGGTGTCTATGAATGAAAGGAGTTTCAATACCGTGGATATTTCTTTGCAAGATTTAAATGAAACCCTTAGAATTGATGACAGACGCTCGCCTGACAATGCCATGTATGTGATTATGCTGTCTGAAGCGTGTCATTAATTTACATTGAGTTGTCCTGTCTGTCTCGGTTGTGCCAGGTTTCTTCATGTTTTTCTATGGTTTATAGACAATTCTGTGATGCTATATTTTGTTCTATTTACAACTAAAACTAATTCAACTTTCATTCATATTGAGCATCTCTTGATGTATTGTGGCCGTTCCAGTGTCTGTTGAATTTCCAAAAAGCAAACCTGACATGAAGTCATCCAACAGCAATATGAAAGACTGATAGCAGCAAGAGAAGACAACATTATCACATAAAACTTTGCTGAATACATGCACAAATAATACTGTTGTATTACTTGTTACAGTGAATTTGAACGTGTTTTCTTTCCAGTGGTGTATATGAGGTCTGAAATAATACAGAGCATCTTTTCTGTTATTTTGACCTGTCATTTTCTGCAGATAAATGCAAATAGAAACAATATTTGTTTTTGACATTTGGGAGAAATATTGTTAGTTCATAGAATGAAACAAAAAGTATAATTTGATCTAAAAACAGACCCTAATATTAAATTCAGAAAAGTGGCATGGACACTCATTAAAATCGAGAGTTTGTTGAGAATAGAAGGTTGACAGAATGGTATGTCTCTGTGTTTGAAATTGCAGGGATTAACTGTGAGTTTCTGCCCTGTGAGGCTGTTAATCCGTGTGATAACGGGGCTGACTGTGTGGAGGAGGCTGATCCTCTCCTCTTCCCTCTGGGCTTCAGGTGTCGATGCCGACGGGGTTTCACCGGGCCCCGCTGTGAGATCAACATAGATGAGTGCAGCTCCAACCCATGTCTCCACGGCTTCTGTTACGACGGTAACTGCTTATTTCTTAGTCTTGAACCCCAGAATTCAAACCTGTGAGGCCAAACGTTAAAAATAACGTATGGCTTAGATTTCTAAGGCATACAATAGTTTTCGTGAGGAACGCAGAATTGTGTTTTTGCAGCTTGACAGCCATGGAGATGCACTTTCTTGTATGCAAATAAGCTGATGCAAGATTCTTGCTAAATTTTATTTTCAGACAGAGTAAAGAATGCCAGAATTGTAATTTTGGGGTAAACTAATACAGAACGTAAGACAATTCACTTCAACTCCATTAGCACACGGATACATTAGAAATTATGGATGTAATAATCGATATCTTGTTATCGCAATAGCAAAATTGTCTGAATATTATCGTAATATTTCATAAAAGGGATGTTTAGGTCATTTGACCCATCTCGTACCATAACTCAGATCTCTAAGCAACAGTTCTGATTAGAGGAATAGAAAAGAGGCTGCTTATGGCACGTTTCTAAGTCATCATTTGTCATTTTAAATATTGCAGGAAATAATACACAGTGGACTTAATACCGAGGTATAATCGTTCATTGAAATTTTGATATTGGAACATACCTATTATTAGGTCATTAGGTTAGGCCGTGTTCACAGTTGACCTCTTTTTTTCACAAGAAAAAGTTGACAATGTTATTGAGGTGAAAATTAAACTTCCATTGCTACAAAATTATACTCGAGTGGGTGTGTCGGCCGGCACTTAATTTTTCGAGCTTGAGCCTTCTCAACTAATCACGTTCTTCGCATGTTGTTATGGAAACGGCAGGTCTCTGTCATGGTGAAAAGGGTGCCTGACTTAAGGTGTATATTTCAGAAAAGTTGAATTCTTAACCATCTCAAAAGACGCATTGAGGTTTAGATAAAGAAGCTGGTTCTGGCGTTTTCAAAAAGCGCTCAGAACTTTTTTTGGATAATAGGATTATAATGTAAAACAGACGGTAGCAGCTTCAAAAAAAGAAGTTAAGTGTAAACGTCCTTAGTTTTCTCCTCTGACAGGCCAGGTGTCCATTCAGTATAACCACACTACAGTTGCACCGGTGAACTCTTGACAAGAGTCTCGGTCCAGTTACGATAAAGCATCCGTTAGGCATAAATGCCGCTTTGTAATTTGAATAATGGATGATAAATGGCAAAGTTAATACAATCAAAGCCCAAGGCTGGGTGTTGTTCTCCCTCAGCAATCCAATAAGCTGTTTTTGTCCTTTTGTGTACCATCTCTTGCATAAATCATTAAAAATACCATAGATCAAACAGATGTTCTCATTTAAGGATTAAAGATCGCAAAGCTCCTATTTCATATTTCCTGAAATTCTCAGTTCTTATATGCTGGTGTTTTGTTGTCTTGGTATGTCGTTTTTGGAATTTAATTGACATTAAATAAAAAGGAAATGCATTCATCTCTCCAAACAAAACTTCTTTGAAATGTCAGGGGTTACATTTATTCATATCCCCCTTAATATAATTTATTGATATATGACCTGTTTTTAACTAAGAAGTAAATTATAGCTTGAACGACAAATTTTTACTTGTAAACAGAATCCAACACATCCCCAAAATCTCAAATGACCTAATTCAAGTAAAATCTCTCAGATTTTTATAGTAACAAGGACTTTTTATAACATTCAAAGAAACAGCAACATAAAAGACTACTTATTTATTTTAACCTGATTTATTTTTATTATGTCGCGTTTGGTGTGAACACAGCAATATTTCTCAAATTCATGTCCTACCTTTTATTGAAGAATTCCATGTGGTGAAGCATGTTGAATTTTTCTTTTATTAAGTTTCTTTTATTAAGTATCAAATAAAATATACTGTAATCAAACAATGTTTCTTCTCAAAGTTTGTGCGACAGGTGCGGAGTTACAGGGTGAAAGATGCTCAGACGTTAAATATTCACTTGCTTTTGTGATTTACAATTTGTGATTCATTTATATTTATTTAAATGCTAAGATATTTGTTTGTGAGAAAGTGTGGTGTGGTTGCCTTAGCAATCACTTACGATATTTATTTAGTTTAATGTTACATAACGGAGGTTGTCATTGCTGTGACACAGAAAAAAATATTTTGAGTTATACAGTTTTTTTCAAGGCTGTTCATTTCCCCCAATGCAGGTTGAAAATTCAGAACATGTTGTCCAATATCCATTTTGTCTCTATACTGTCTTACTAACAGCTTGCTTACATCCCCATTTACGTTGGAACATTACAGGGTTGTGTTAAACGCAGAATTTATTGCTTTACATCTGAAGTTTTACTTTTTACACTCCAAGCCACCCCCCCGTAAAAACACGTATATTGGATATGGATATATGGCTGTATATATGTTAACACTACACTAACATATGAACAAAAAGCAGCCCACAGAACATTTATAACCCGATAAAAATGTATAAATGAATGTGTAAGATTAAAAACATGAATCTATAAATGAAGAGCTCTTTTCCAAAACTAATTAAATGCCAAATTTAAAAAAAATGTGTTTGTCATGCCATTTTGCTGTGTACTAAACCTTTTTACTGCTCCATCAATGTTTCATGCCAAATCGCTATTTTTCCTTGTTGAAAATGTACTGCAAGATGCAGTTTCTTTCCAAAACGCTATAAATCCCAAACCTGTTTTTAGCCTAAATGCGATTGTAGTGGAGTAGGCGGGGCGAGGCCGTGGTTCTAGACCGGTGAGTAATTGTTAATGGGCGCCAGCTGTGATCGAACCGGTCTTGAATCACGTAGGAGATTGGAAGCATATAAGAGAACGAGTGACCGGACCGTCGAAGAGAGAGGACCGGGCCCGGACATTGTTTAAGTATGTTTTACTTACATGTTTTTGTCGTGTGATTTGTTTTGTTCGCCGGCGGTTGGCCGTGAGGGGCCGCCAGCTGTTATTATTATATTAAAACCTTTATTTTTATGTCTTCCGGTTCCCGTCTCCTTCCTTCCTTTTAATGACCCTTGTCATAGCGATATGTCCTCTCGACCAATCAGAATTCGGCCATTAGTGGTATTTGTATGTGTTATTTCTAAATTATTTGTTGTATGTGGTGGAAAATATTGAAACATGAAATTGAAAATATGTATTTTGTTTTACTATTTGGTTTGTGCCTAATTATTTTATTTGGCTGTTATTTATTTCATGCATTTGCATTTATTTGATTTATATTAATTTATAGTACGAGTCCCTGATTTCATATGTTTCGTGTTCTCTTGTTTGTTTGTTTTTAAAAAAAGGATGGATTTTTAGCGTTTTGAAAAAAATAAAAAACAATTTGAATTTATAATCAACAATTTTGTTGTTTCATTTAACAATCATTGTTTAACATGTTCAGACTGAGCCAACAGACCATTTTAACAGGATAAATTGAATATTAACCAAATGTATGGGTCTAGGTAAAAAAAAATTTTTCATGAAAACTATTAAATGGATTTATAGCGTTTTGGAAAAGAGCTCTTCAAATTAACCCTAAAGTGCCTCTAGACCCGTGTTTACATGCAAAGTGATCTATTGATTTCTAGCAAAACCATATTCTAGTCTATACTGTACTGTACAATAGTATAATTTACTATACAGTGACGCGCCATTTACCAGATGCTTTTTATCCACACCGATTTGTACTTCACTAATTGCACTGTCCTCTCCGAGCGACCTCAGGTTAAGTGCTTCGCTCAAAGGCAGCATGGAGATGTAGGACAATTTTGTAGCCAAGCAACTACGTTTCGTTCCGCCAACATCTCCAATCCCAACAAGCTTCGTCAAACAAAGTTAACCTATTTACTTCCGCCCAGACTGCAACAACACCAGCAGCTCAACGCGTGTAATCCCTCAGGGCCAGAGTGGCACAGAGGAGCTCCACGATTGCGTGTTGTGATGGTGAGAGAGAGAGAGAGACGGCACAGAAAGATGTGTCTCTCGGGCAGCTGGTGTGAGTAATACGGATGCCACTCCGGACCCCAAGCATTTAATGAGAGTAATCGCAGCTACACACGCAAAGATAGAGTGGCAGTATAGATTATGTGGTAAATCTAAGGGATAATGAAGAATCCTGGGACTCAACGCGGCCCTTGTAATAAATTTGCGCCTGTAAGAACCCGCAATTACCTCCGTCACAGGCTGCTGTTCTGCACAAAAAGACGGGACGCGTTTCTCCTCAACGGCGTTAATGATTAAAGGCCTGTGGAACAGGTCATTAGCTTCGACTGAGGCAGATAGAACACAAAGACGGTGGACATGACACATTTGTTGAATTTGTAAAAGAGACTGCTTCACAAACACACTTTTTACATTTAATTGGACACACTGTGTTTTCAGCTGCTGGAATGTAAATGACCGGCGAGCCAGGCAGAGAGAGAAAAAGACAATTCTACTGATAAGCGTTGGAAACGAAGGGATATGAAGAAAAGAGGAATCATTGGGCTTGAGGGAAATCTCTGAAAAGTCTAGAAGTGGAAAATTACGTCCTTACAAAATGACTTTTTGGAGAATATATCGCTGTTGATCTTCTGAAACCTTATGACTTATGATTTTTTTTAATCATTGCTATTCACCCTTTGTTTGTCACTGGGTTTTGCAAATAACTATCCAATAAAAAGTACAAAAACATGCTTGTCAACTTTGAAAACACAGTATGGTTAAGTGTACAGTGTTTTTCTTCCAGTTTCCTAAATAAAGCAAATTTGGACATGCAAGGTTTCAGAAGGACACCGACAATGTTTATTCGAGTTTTTTACCCAGTTGCAATTTACACCAACATGGTAAGAAATAAACATTTTTTTAAGCAAGCAATAACATATACTGGTTTATTTATCATCTTCTAAGAATGTTTTCAGTTTTTTTCACTACACTCTCGGAAAAAAAGGTACACAATGGTACAAAAAATGTTCCTTGAAGAACAGTTTTGTACCTTTTCAATAAATGGAATGGAATGGAATGCATTAAACTGTATATACACAGTGATATGCCTACTCGTTTTGTGACTCTTTTTACTCCTTTTACTGTATAGTTTTTATAACTACATACAATGATTTTTGATTTTGTGGTATTGAAAGGGTTAAAACACCACCTAGAGGTGGTGATTTTGAACTGCTCTTACAGTGAGATGTTTCGATCTTCAATCTTCAAATTGTATCACCTAAGGGCATGAATGATGAAGCATTATTTAATGTGATGTATTTAAAATTGTGATGTGGAGATTTAATGATGTTATTCCTTGTGTGTGATTTTCTAGATTTTCTATGAAGAATGGAGACTTTTGGCGTGATTTGTTACTTTCATGAATGACTCTCTTTAATGACACATACGTGTGGAGCATGCTTATTAATTAATGAACTCTTGAAGTGATTATAAGTTGACGAACACATGTAGTGATTGGTGTTGTCACTTTTTTGATGGGAACTTATTCAGACATGTTTATATATGCCTGATGAAGGTCATTATACCAAAACTTTGTTATACTACTTAAATTTAGCGCTTTGCAAGCACTGGTAGTGTGCGGGATTTGTTTTCTTTTTTGCTTATAGATATGCAACAAACATCAAGATGAAACGTGAAAAATAAAAAACAGGCTCACAGTAAGCTATGAAAGTATACAGTCAAGATAAATTATTACACAAACCATTTCCTTTGTTTTTAAATTCATAAGTGCAATCTTTTCCCAGACTTGTTTATGCATATATGTGTTCAGTATGTGTGCAAAACCAATGAGTATTTCTCTATTTAAGTAAATGTTGTCTCTCTGCAGCTATAGATGGATTTTACTGCTTGTGTAACCCTGGATACGCTGGAATGAGATGTGAGCAGGACATCAATGACTGTGCCAGCAACATGTGTGAAAACAACTCAACTTGCCTGGACCTGCATCTGGTAGGAACAAGTAATCATCAACTAACTGTTGTTTTCCATGTACATCCCATAATATAAGAACATTTGAGAGACATACATGTGGGGACTAAGTATAGCAGCCATTAACATCTGTTGTTAAAGGGGTCATATGGTGCGAACACATGTTATTCTGTGTTTTTGTTGTGTTGCATATGCATGTTTTAGACACATAATTGCTCAAATTAAAGTGTTGGAACAATAGATGTATTCTATCTCAAAGCAAATGCTCACCCAGCCCCTCCTCCAAAAATCAACGTCAGCTTGTGGTATGATTTGAGGACCGCCGAAATGTATACACAAGTAAGGTGGGCATACCTATCAGTACAATCGCTTTGGAACCTGATGTTCCAAATATGGTAAGAGTCGTCACATTTCCATCACACGCTTGCAGTATTCGACCAATATGCACTGGTCATACGTAAACATGCATCATCACATCAAGCGCTGCACATGTCGTCACCTGCAGCACACTACAGGAGGTCCGAGACCTATTATGTCAAAGTAATTAAATAAATGAAGTATTAATATAACATATTAATGCGCAAGTTATAAAATAGCATCTTATTTACATTAAAGTGTTTTTGATACGGTACTCAAGGGGGCCCCTTGGTGGTGAAGAGGCCCTACGCAACCTGCGTAGTCCGTGTGTAGCGAGGATCGGCTCTGTGTACACACATTGCATTACATCTAAAACAAACTATAATATTAATTTTAGCCGTGTCAATTAACCCCTTTAATTATTGTTGTTTACTGTGGAAGGCAATTCATAACATTTAAATCGTTCTGCGTACCACATGAGATGTGATGTACTGTATCTGGCAGGTGTCTACTGTAAAAACACAGTTATCATTTAGTTTACACAGAACCATAGCACAAAACCACCTGTTTTTATTATCTTTTAAGGACATTTCACAAAAATTATATCATGCTCTTCTTTATGTCCTATTCATTTAAATGTATCAGAATACAGTTCAGATAATTGTGTTGCAAATGCCATTTTATGTTCTCTTAAAAATGCTAGCTTGATTCACCATTATTTGAGTTTCATTGCAACTTTGTTCTGTAGTTTAAGCTTTTGTTACCCCACAGTCTCTGATAGCGATGAGTGAGTCAATGTGGAGCAATCAGCAGCTCAGAAGACTGTGTAACATGCAGTTATTTGGCTCCAATCGCAAATCGTCTTTTCTTCCCTTCAGCAAACCCAAACTAATACATCGAGAGAGAGTGAGAGAGAGAGAGAGACCGGCCCCTCTGCTCTCATTTCACACTTTGCCTCCCCGGCCCTTTTCTGTTCTTATTTATCTCGCACACTTTTTCTTCTCTTCCTCTATTTTTATTCCGGTGCTCTGCGAACAGAACAGGAGGGAAAAATTGTTTATCATTTATTCATGTTGAATAATGCAACCTCGGGTCCCGCTATCTGAATGAAGGCAGAGAATAAAATTGGGCTATTCATGTCATCCCTCGAAACCCGGAGGTGGGCGGTTTTCTAGGATGCTGTCCTGTGGACAGAGAAGCGGGCGAGTATATTAGCCTCTCGCACGCTGGGTTAATTAATGATTTGAGAAGCTGTTTTGCATCAGGGAATGAGATCATTTCAGAGATGCATATGGAGTGTGACCTTGACAAAAGATGATGCGATGGGCTAATGTCAAGATGATGACAGAAAAAAATTGAGTTTTGCATTAATTTAACAGGTTTGTATTTTTAAGTAATTGCCTGTCGTTTTGCATCATGTTATTTTGAGACCATAAAATCGTAAAAACAGTTTTTAAAGGTTTAGAGATGACAGAAAACACAAGGACAATATACAAGTAGTTAATATGACTTGCGCACTAAATAGTAAATAGTAAGCCTTGTAGTAGTTGTGTATGGAGCTAAACATATGTCATAATCAAACTTGAAGCCGCGATCCCTAACTTTTTGGTTAAAAAATCAGTTAAATACAAAACCAAGTTGATCAAGTAAACAAAAACAGTGTATAATAAAACTTTATTTTTGACTTCCCTGAATAACAAGGTTAAGTTTATAGTTATTATTTATAAGTAGTGCTTTCTGCAGATGTCAGTTTGACATCATTTGACTTCAACATATAGATAATCATGGAGAGTACTTTGCAATTTTCTGTTTCGAACAGAGGTAGCGATGGAGAAGCAAAAATTATTAATTGCAGCACTAAATCAGTTAACAAATCAAACTTATTTAATTCAGCTTACTACCTCAGTGATCCAATAACAGTAGTTACAAGCCCACTGGATGTGAAGATTTTTCCGTAAATAATGGTTCAACTTTGAGTCACAAAGCTGTAGAATGATGTGAGACGAGGTGGAATATATTTTATATGGAAGTGAAACAATAATACGCCTTTAAACAACATTGGGATGTGAATGTTGACAGAATTGTAATTTTTGTTAAGGAGTACTGTCTCTTTAAGAAATCAAAGGGAATCCACATCATGCCTTTTTCTGTCTCCTTGCTGTCATAAGACACAAGACCTATAAGTCACTAAAATCATTTAATGGAATAGTTAAAATAAATAATTTCATAAAAATAATTTCAAAATAAAAGTTTTGAATGTAAAAAACGTGTTTGTGACTCTTTATTCAGTTAGAAATAAAATATTTTGAGAAATGGCATACAATGGATGTCAAAGGGGTTCAATGATGTTTGGTTACCAACATTCTTCAAAATATCTTCTTTTGTGTTCTGCTTAAGAAATTCATACAAGTTTGGAATGAAATGTGCATAAATAGTAAAATAATTTTCATTTTTGTGCGAAGTGAATATATATATTATTGAAGATAAATATTTGATCTAGCCTAAAATAATGCAATTTAAAAGAAATATACCGTAGAGCAATTGTGACCAGAAATGTTTACAACCTGCAGTAAAGTTTTGCATCAGTGTGTTAATGGCCTCTATGTGCCTAATAGTAATATCGCCGCCTGGGTGCTTTAAAAGATTGTTCTACTGTCAGATGTATGAAATCACTGATTGAGAAACGGTTTAGCCAGCGTGTAATTGAGCTCTTAAATGGTACCCTTCCACGTGCTGGTTATATTGCAGGGGACGTGGGATGCTGAGAGAGGGTGGATACAGAAGGTCACATGAGACCATATTTCTTCCATACAGTCTGTAAATTAGATTGACCTTTCTCTCTCGGTGTGAGAATGCGGATTCTCTCATGCTGATTAGCCAACAGGAGACACCACCTGCCCAAACACGAGTCTGTGGAAGGACAAACACGACGGCACCAGAACCGAAACCCACATATCCAATGCAAATCATCCTCATCTGAATGTGTGTTTGAAGTTGAATTCAGATGTTTGTGGAGGGGATACTGAGCAGTTTTCCAACTTGTTTTTTATCATGATCGGATGGTGGGATGAGTTTAGCTTATAGCTCAGTTTATAGCTTTTATCAAATTGTACTCATATCGAATCGTTTCTTTTTAAAGAGGTCAATTTATAATATGGGTTGACAGGTTTATAGTCCAAAACAAGCAGGCATTTTTATATGTCCATTTTGTACTCCTCTTTGATCTTCAGACTTAAATGGGCCATTTTTCGGTGCTCTGCCTTTAAGATCGGATTATATTAACTCCAATGTGCGTTAAATTCATTTTTGATTTATCATCGTGGGGTTTTTGACATGTTTACATTGCAGATATTTATTTTTTTAGGTGTGTTTCATCTTGCGAATAATTGCATACTCTCCAAAAAATTAATTTGTTTTATGTGTTTTTGTATTGTTTCCAGGACAAATATCTAATATCTAGAAGCAAAATGGATTAAAATATGAAGTCTTGTTTTCTTATAAAAGGGTATGAAAATGAAGTAGGTTTAGGCTTAAAACGAGTAGAAATTTTTGCCAACAGGGTAAGAAAAATAAACTTGAATAAATACATTTACTGAATAAAGTTTAAATACATTGATTTTTTATACACCATTGGCGGATATTTTTTTTCTGATTTAAACTCAATTAATTTAAACCTTTCTTCAGAGAACAAGACTTAATAACTTTGTCATCATGTTTCCAAGTAAATGTTTTTTTATTTTAGGATTTTTAGATATGTACTTGACATCGAAACAAGAAGTTTACATAGTTTGTGATTTTTATATTCAAGGTGTGGTGTAAGGTGTTTAGCCATTGCCATAGTCAATAGTATAGACGTCAAATGGCACAAAACTTATATATTTTGTTTAAAATAAACATAATTCAGTTATTGAGCAAGAGCATTAAAATATTTTTTTAGTTTTCAAAACTTTCTCTAATAACTAATAACCCACTATTAGTATCGTCAATTTGACATAATTTCACTTAAATTTTACAGACTGCACCTTTAAAGAAAAGTCTAAATAAAATGTGACCAGATAGAAATGTTCACTTACCAGCAAAACTTTTGCATTTTTAAGCATAAACACTGTTAAACACCCTCACCGAGTCAACCGTACTCATGACAGTTTAAGATCCCTTTTATGTTATTGCTTGAGATAGCCGTTAAATATTGTGTGTGGATGGCTAAACATAAAACATGAGCGTATTTTTCTCCAGTTGTTTTCTTCATTGTGTTCGTTCAGAGCTCCAATTTACTGCAGTGTCATGCGGTATAATGAATCTCATATACATGAGGGACGTTTCTAACCAGCTCTTTCTCTCACAATTATCATGTTCGGAGTTTTTCAAAAGAACTTTTCTTTCCTTCGACTCCGTGTGGAGACGGGAGCTCACTTTTGAAATCCCTCTCCCAGATTGCGGTTTACTTCTTGGCAGCGTTTATGTAGTTATTTATTTACTTGTGTTAAAATGAAAATACTCTGCATAACCCCGGGTTGCTTGAGAGACCTTCGATCCCCGCAGATGATTTAGCAGCCTAAATAAGATTATATTATCCTTTAGCCAGAGGTGAAAACAGGCGTTTTCTGGAGGCATCCGATCTATCACACCATGTCTGCGTAGTTTCTCGTGTCTTATGAAAAAAGCCTGCAGTGCTTAAATTACATTAGGCAGAGCTTAACACTGTGTCTGTGTCTGGATGAAGCACAGATTAGCATGCACCCCAGGATCAGCCCTCAAGGCAGCGGTGATGAGGAACACCAAAACATCCCTTGACTGTGCCAAACCTGCGCTCATTTCAATTGCAAGGGACCAGACGGAATGAACCTTTGCCATACAAAATAACAGACACCAAACCCCAGCAGTGATTAATTCTCATAATGAAAACTATAGTGACAAAGTGGAGGGGAGAGAAGTTTAGAAACTCACTGTGAGTGAGAGGACGGCAAGGACTGTGCGTTGACGGGTCATTATCAAAAGACCTCGTTGTGAGATCACCTTTGGTGATCCAATCAAAGACGGTCAGCTGAGATGCATCACTGTTTTGTGATAACAAATGCTTTCCTGTAGCTCAGCGCTTAAAGCATGGTGCTAGCAATGCCAAGGTTATGGGTTCCATCCCAGGGATTGCACATACTGAGAAACGTATAGTATGACGCTATGTGTCGCTTTGGATAAAAGCGTATGCCAAATGCGAAAATGTAAATGCAAATGTATCTATTTATTAACTGATTTCATAACTAAGTGTATTGGATGTCGGTGGAGCGTAAAAAAATACTTACCGTTTCTCCCAAACATACTTGTTTTTGATATAAAGTGGAAATACATTTTTTTTTGGTAGAATATTTGTCTTAACTGAATTTATGATGTGAGTTTTCCCCACGATCTGCACCCCATTGTGATGTTGGAAATTTTGAAGATGTGTTGTGCATGTAAGCTCTTGAGACACTTTAAATCTATAAAAAAAGTATTAAATTACATGGCTGCCTTAACATGTTCAGTTAGTTAAACTTAACAATATTGGTTAATATAACAATTTTGCACAAAATTCATGTAATAACTAATATTTTCACGTTGAATTACTGCAAAAGTTTAAGGTAGCCGGGTAACTTTATTTTTAGGGTGAAACAAGAAATTCATTTTTACTATGTACACTTTAGCCCAGTAATCCGTTGACAGGTGAGTAGGAAGTCCTTCACAGATGCGTCAGGATGCATTAACGTTTTTTTATAATCTTTGATGTGATCATATCGTAGAATATTACTCCGTTGTTTTGACCTTGTATTTAGGTGGGTGTAAACGGGGTCAAAGATTAAGCTGCGTTTTAAGAAATACATCCACATCGTAGCTTTAAGCGGTGAGGGAGAACATTTCAGCCATGTAATCTGCGCCAGCACATTAATGCGCAGAAATGCATTTCATGCACTTTAAGTTGTGTTTTTTTCAGATGCGCACAAGGGGTAATTCCAAATGTTTCTCTTTGAAATGTGTGCATCATGCAGATTTGTTCAGCAATGAATGCCAAAATTAATAGTTTGCATGCTTTTAAAGACATGCCTGAATATCTGATGTGCAGTGGTGGGCGGTTGAGGGAGAACATTTGCATAGCAATGGTTCCTCTTTTGTACAGATAACAAGTTTGAAAAGCATGCTAAATACATTTTCAGTTAATACAGTAGTGGGAGGGCTGAGATATAAAGCTGCCCACAGATTGCCATTATTATAAATGATAGTATGTTCAGAATACACCTTATACAGTATATGCATTTATTCAGAAGAAGAGATGGGCAGGTAGATGCTAATATCGATCCCTATGGGGTGCAAAAAGCAGTAAATACAGTCACACATGGTTTTTCAGACTTTTAAAGGTACAGTACACGCCAAAATGTATTTCCTTGCCATTCTATTGCTTTGTGACTTCTTGGTGTTTAATGATCACACCGCATGATGGCAAACCATGGCCTTTCAAAATCCAAAAATAGGAAACACAAAGTAGTTCATATCTGAGTCCTGATTCAGAGACCAAAATTTATATTTGCTGAAAAGCTCTGACACCGCTTTTATTTGCATTCTCACATCTGGCAAAAAGTGTTTTCACGCACCAAATTCGAAGCGGCGCTGGAACAAAGGAGATTTGAGAGCTCAGCAGAATGGAAGATTTTCAGTGAATAATGAGTAAAATTGAACTTGTTTCTCAACACAAAGAACCAGGAGTATGATAGGCATTAAGGGCGGGAATCGTTTAGTCCCACACAATTGATTCAGGATCGATTCTGAGGGTCGCCTTTCGATTCAGAATCGATTCTTGATGTACTAAATAGCATTCAGAAAATGTCATTACGTCACATTTGCGCTCACAGTCAGACTAGTGTTGGCACTTTCCCTTTTAGTCTTTGAACTGTCACCTCTTGTATTTTAATACAACCGAGTGGCAAATAATTCTCATGCCCATTTTCTGTTGTCAGACATAAAAACAAGTGTATAAATTGACGTTTAGTACATCGGGACTGGTTTTCTCTTCGCTGCTCATGTATACTCCACTTTATCTCTGCGTAAGGTGTGCGCTTTCTAACTGGACCAGGTGCTGCAGCTCTCTCGCTGTTGACTTCCGCCTTTTTTGTTCCGATGCCATCACGTTATTATATTAACTTATAACATTTAAAATCATTTTTTTTTTATTTGTGAATTGATTTGCATTGCTGATCGACTGAATCACGATTCATATGTGAATAGATTTTTTCTCCCACCCCTAATAGGCATAATTTTAAGATACTTTTCCCCTGACAGTCCCTGGTCACTACTCATTTTAATTGTTGTATAAAACCACCTCAGGCATTCTGCAAAACATGTGAGTAAATGATGACAGTTAAGGTCCACTATTCTTCTAACATCATAGCTATTTTGTCATCCATTATTAAAAAAAGACCATTCGAGATGTGCAAAAAGACAAGTGGTAAAGTAGGCCGCGTTTATGTAGGTCATGGCAAGGGTTCGATGAAAGAGTCACACTGCTGTCTATTATCTTTTCATTTGCTCCCTTCATTTACATTTCAGAGTTACAACTGTCTCTGTCAGCCCGGCTGGGAGGGGGAGTTCTGTCAACGGGAGAGCGACGAGTGTTCATCAAATCCCTGCAAAAACAACGCCACCTGTACAGACCTGCTCAACGCTTACAGGTGGGTTGCACAAACACAGCCTGATGCTGGTAGCATGTGCAATTTATGTTATAACACGGCATTGCAACAACGTGACTTTGTATTACACGATTATTAGTGTTAAAGCAGGAATACTTCACATATTTACTTTATTATTCAAAATATTCTCACTATTATTTCAGAAGTTAAAGGGAGATTTCACCCCCCAATAAAAAAATCTGTCATTACTCCTTTATCCTTGAGTTGTTCCAATTTTGTATAGATTTCTTAGTTCTGATGAACACATGAAAGATATTTGAAAGAATGCTTGTAACCAAACAGTTCTTGGTCACCATTGACCACCATAGTGGGAAAAAATACAATAGCAGTCATAAGGGCCCCAGAACTGTTTTCATACCTACATTCTTCAAAATATCTTCTTTTGTGTTCGACGTAAAAAGAAATGTATACAGATTTGAAACAACTCAATAGTGAGTACATGATGACATCATTTTCATTCTTAGGTAAACTGTTCCTTTAAGAGTTTCCATACAGCTTGACAGATGTTTTCTCATTTCGCTCAAAACATTATTTTCGTAAACGAAAATGAGTGCATTTTAGTCGCCGTGAAATGTGCTAAAATTATCGAATGACGTGACAAAGTATTGACATGTTTTAGAGGACGTTTCTGTCAGAAGGCAAACAGAAATGATGACTAAATCCGAGAACTGTGTAAAGATTAACTCGCGTCGCTCTGCGCTCTCACAAATGTTAGAGAGATAATGAATTGCAGATGGCAGGTAAAACAAATGAATCCATCAATGGAGCGAAGCAGGAGGAGGTGTCTCTCGATTGGTGACTCACTTGAGGAAAAAGCTGCTGTCGCTGTTCCACCTAATGTGCCCTCTCACTGAGGGCAGCAGAGAGAGAGAGAGAGAGAGAGAGAGAGAGAGTCTGTGGTTTTTAGACAGAGATTGGTAGCACAGCTGTAATCTCACTGCCACCAAGTGGAATGCAGATACTTTCTTGAATTTACTCGCTGGTAAAAATAATCCCAGCTCACTGCTCAACATCTCCCTATGTCCTATTTTCTGCTGTCTGGGATTTAATGCTTTTCAGACATAAAGTGCAATTAACCTATAAATCCCCTCAGCTCTCCCACAATCTCCTAACAGTGATTCTGTTTTTACTACGAGCGCTGAAATGAATCTGAAATGAACTGTATTACACACATAGTTTACGTAGTTTCAAGCCCATTGCAAAAGTGATAGTTCACCCAAAAATGAAAATCCAGTCATCATTTACTAAAACCTGTACGACTTTCCTCTGACTTTGTTCTTCTGAAGAACACAAAAGAATATATTTTGAAGAGTGTTTGTAAGCGTTACGCATTCTCTTTTATTATATAGAAGAAAACCAATGCAAGTCCATGGGTACTGCTTTTTTTGTTTACCAACATTCTTCAAAATATCTTCTTTTATGTTTTGCTTAGGAGAGAAAGTCATAAAGGTTTGGAATGGAATCACAAGGGTGATTTTAATTCATTTTAAGCTGAACTATCCATTTTATTTATATTTTTCTTCATATCTACTGTACTTTACTCTCTGAATTAACTTTTAGAGATGGAGAATGAGCTTTGTTCTAATATTTTTGTTTTGCTTCTGACGCACATCATTAACTATTGGCTGTTTTTCATAAAATAATAAGAAAAACGTCATTAATTTGTCCTGCTAGGGAATCTAAACACAAACGCGCATCAAGCCTTGCATTTGCATTTCTAACATATAAATATGAATCATTGGTATTGTTTTAAACAAAACCTTAAAGAATAGCATGTGCAACCTATTTAAAACAGCCATTGTGTTTATTGTTTCCCAGATTTGTGTCTCTATTTTTATGTAGGATCTTTAGGAATGCTGTAGAAACACTGTGTTTAATTCTGTCCCATGTTATTTCCCTTGTGTTATTATGAACCTGTTTGACTTTCTTTTCTAGACATAAGTAGAAAGTGTATACTGCATTTCTTTACTCAATAAAAGTAAATGGTAACTGAGGGTGTCAGTCTTTTTACATTCTTTTTTGGAACAATGTGAAATGGTTGCAAACAATTCCACAATGTTCCCATTTTGGGTGAACCGTCACTTTAAGGCAAAGTTTTTACTGTTGATAAAAGTTTGAATGGTAGCGCACACACTGTAATTCTGATCTAAAAGGAGCAAAAAAGAATTTTAGATTTGTGCGAGACTCATTAGTGCCAAAGCACCACAGGCAAAGTTAAATTGGCAGCCCCTGGGGGAATTTGCTTTTATGCTACAGTACAAGGTCACTGTGTGCCAGAAATGTCAGTCTATCCGTACATGAGTGAATATTTGAACTTATTTGCTCACGCATTTGTTATTTAAGTTCATGTGGTGCCCCACAGAAAACTTGTGAAGAACAAGCGGTGATGTCACAGAGACCTAAACGTACTATTAATGTAAAAGTGTGTTATTGACACGATAGACCCTTTTGGAAATATTCTCAACCAGCATAGCAAACAATGCCTTAGCAGGTTCCACATTTAACGTTTGCATATGTACTGTGTGCTAAGTGTCATGACGGCACATTCTTGTTTGAAAGGTCCAGTGAATGAAATTTAGCCATGATAGTGGACTCGCAGCGTATGTAGATACTAACTCTGATAATATGATAAAAATATAACACTTCATTAAGTGATAGACATAGAAGACATAGACCGTTTCTCAATTCCAATTACGCAAAGAACGGACTAATGTTCTAGTGGAAACTGGTCTTGCAATGCAGCCTGGAAGAACAAACTTGGAACAACGCTCCGCAATGACGTATGGGACTTAAAATGGGTTAGGCACGCATTCAATGCATCCTTGATATCAAGAAAACATCCGGGTACTTCATGCATTCTCTGTTCTTGTATTCTTGAGTATTACTCTAACAAACATCTTAGTCTATATGTTGTGTTATCAGTGCTCAGGGTTTATTTGGCATTGCATCAGCAGGCTATTCTCGCATCCCTGTGGGTTGTCTCACGCAGTAACACTCACTGACCCTGGGGTCAGTCAGGGAAGTTCAAACATACCTGTTGTGTAATTTTCCTTTGGGTCATTTTACATAATAGAACTTTTTGGTGTTTATTTAACCCTTAAAGTAACATTCCACCTAAATATGAAATTCTCTCATAATTCCAGATACTGTATGACTTTGTTTCTTATATGGGACTCATTTATCCAAATGACTTCAGTGGGTTAATATTTATCTTCTGAATTGAAATTATACGGTAGGTTCATGTAAGAAAACAATTGATATATATTTAGGAGTGCAAAATATGACGACAAATTGATAACTTAAGTCCCATACTGTATAAGAGAACACAGCATTGTTTTTGGTGAGCTATTCTCTTAAAAACCTTGATTCTGTCCCACAGGTGCATATGCCCTTGTGGCTGGGCAGGTGTGGACTGCGGAGAGGATATAAAGGAGTGCACGTCCTCTCCCTGCCTCAACGGGGCACATTGTGTTGAGTCTGACATCCCAGGGGAGTTCTCCTGCACCTGCCCTCCTTTCTTTACCGGCTCCCTCTGCGAACACCCTTACGACCCCTGCGACCTGCAGCACAACCCCTGCCAACACAAAGTGGCCTGCCGTGCGCGCTCAGACGGAACCGCTCTTTGTGTTTGCCCAGCCGGTGAGATATAGCAACTCAACTGCATCCTTCCTATTGACACGCCCACTGTAACTGAGATCTTAGTCTCTACCACAGGGCTTTCAACTCTGTTATATTTGCACGGCTGCGGCTTGGTATCTAAATTCAGTCTATATTCTGTACAGTTGACCCAAAAATTATATCTTTATTTTCTCACCTACGAGTTGTTTCAAATCTCTATAAATGTCTTTGTTCTGACGTACACAGAGACAGATATTTGAAAGAAAGCTTGTAACCAAACAGTTCTTGCATTCTTCCAAATATCTTTCTCTGTGTTCATCAAAATAAAACGTACACAGATTTGGAACAACTCGAGGTTGGGAAATACAGGAAAAACTATTTTAACACTTCTGTGCCTGACAGTAACACTCACAATAATGCCATCATGGGGAAGTTTGAGTTTTTAGACATTTAAAATGCTAATCAATGGCATGTTCAAATAAGATGAAGTTCTGCGTGTATTTAATAAATCAGGAGCCAAGCACTTTCTCACACGTCCTTTATAGCTTTAAAGCTTTATAAACCTCAATTAAGAGAAGCAGATAAAGCAAAAAAAAGTATAATTAAATACCATCGTTTCATAAAACCCTCACCATATCATAAAGCGCTGTGAAGTTATGTTTTGCCTTATGGTGGTTTTAAAAGATAGATAGCATAATTAAAGGGCTCACGACTTACTTTTTATCTTTTTTTTTCATTTGAAGTGTTAGCCAAGGTTTTATGCACTAAAAAGTTTATTGAAGTACCATGTTCCACCCATTTGAATTAGATGGGATTTGCACAGCTGTTACGTACAGAAGAGAACACCGTGAGGCTTTAGTCTTTCCTCACATGTCAACTGGAATGATGGGTGTTTTTCTCTTATTATGGTTGGCGATTATAGTACAGTACCTGTTTTCACGGTGATTGAACTTATCGTATCATATGTCATATATGTCAGTATAGCTTTTTCCTTCTGTGGAACCCAAAAGAAGATATTTTGAGAAATGTCTCAGTGGTATATTATGCCCATACAATGATAGTCAATGTTGGCCAGTGTGGTTACCAAACCCTGCCGATGAAAACAATAGAAGCTTGAAAGTAACCATAGAAAAATCGAAATTCTAATGGTTTCTATTAAAATACTATTATGGTCAACAGTCTGGTGGCTAGTGCGAGGACATCTAGCGCTAGTACGCTCGTGGCAACCCGAGTTCAATTCCCGTCTTGTGCGGTCCTTTGCCGATCCTGATCCCCGGTCTCTACCCAGAACTTTTCTGTCACCTCTCCACTGTCCTATCATAATCAAGGCAAAAAACCCATAAACACATCTTCTAAAAAATACTATTATGAACATTTAACTTTCACCATTAAAACCATTACAGCATTATTTTTTCTGTAGTGTGTTTTGGGCATTGTTCCAATAGGAATAATCTGCCAGATAACATTAAATCATTACAACCACACAATTCCCATTATAACCATGAGATCAATTCAACTTTCTGGCAGGGTTCTATTTTTTCATGAGCAGGGGCATCTTCTTTTGTGTTCTGTGGAAGAAAGTAAATCACACAGATTTGGAATGACATGCAAGGAGAGTAATTAACGAAAAATTCACAATGGTAGTGACATCACTGCCGTAGAGATTCAATAGCTAATAACCTCTACACCCCTTACTGCAGCTGTGTTTTACTCCAAACAATTCAAGATTTAAGGAGACAGACGTGTTGACATTTGTCTCCATTTTTGTTTCGGAATGTCTATCTTTCCATCACTTCTAAGATTGGCCAGCGTTACGCTCATCTAACCTTTAAGTGTGCCAAAATGCTCCACATTTCGGTAGTCACAAGAGGCAGTGACTGGCATGTGAGAGGAAACCTTGGCCCGCTGGATATGAATAGTTTCGGGTTTTGTTCTGCAAGCTCTCCCCTGCAGTTATTTGTCCATTGATGTCTTCAGCATGGGAGGGAATTGAAGATCTCATACTGAAAGTTATCCTGACCGTTTGAATTGTACTGTCTCCCTTGTTAAACTGTGACTTTCCCTTCCCGCGATGTTACCTTTATCTTTACTTTCCTATTTCTGGCTTTCTCGACAGACCAGACCATCTCACTTCCGCAGGAGTACAAGCATTCCTTTAAATTATGTCTGCAGGTTTCCATCAAAGAAAGACAAGGCCTGTCTGATGAATGTATAGGACGGGGTGAAAATGAGGTTTCGACACAATCTCTTTAATCATATACGCGCGCCGAACGCTCCTCTGTCATTTCAAACCCTTCTGCTGATATTATTATGGTTGTCGAGATCCAATCACCTACTCATAATACAAATCTGATGTGTCGGAGTCTCCGATTGCTCTTACTGTAATGCTGCACATTTGTATTTGGTTGATTCTAGAGTTTTGCAGAGAATTGAATGCATTTCCACAGTGAATCAGATATTATCAGTCATTCGAAGACAGCAGAAGGAGTAAATGCTGTAGAGCTGTATAATGTGTCTTGCTGTGTGGTTTTCAGGGACACGAGAGCTCGAGTTTAAGGGACTGCAGCGATTGATCATAAACACACCGTAGTTGCGTGACATCTTTGTATTATTTTATTTTCAAAAGGAGAGTTACAGAAGTGAATGGGAATGTGTTTTCCTTTACCCTCAACTCATGGAATATTTGAAATTGACCTGCTTTTTTTTGGTATAGGATGTAATTATATGTGCCAAAACTACTTACCATTAATAGACTTTATGATGAGAAGGACTTGATGATGACATTAAATATAATATTGTACAAGACATAAGAGTAGTTGGGGGTAACTTTAGCAAATTAATTTAACCGACTGAATAAGTACACACTTCAAAATGATACTGCTGATTTTAAACACATTAATATTGCAAAATAGCGTTTCCCTTTGTGCGGTGCTAATTCTTTCAGCTGTCAGGAATAATGTGTTTAAAGCACAAGTCACCTCTAGGAGTCTGAAATAATTTAAGTCTGAAAACCAAAAAAAGTCTCAAAATGTAAATGAGACATAAGAAGCATCAAATTTGATTTTAACCATTTGTTTTACTGTGATATCCATTGTTTACATGGCATACTTACGTAGTATTAAATATATCAGTGTTATATTTTCACAGAATGATCTTTACGGGATGTAGAAAACAGAAAATCAGCAGAAAATTACTTTTATCAGACTAGGGGACTTATAGGTTCATCAGTCAAAAGACTGTTTTATTGGACACGTGTGCCTTGGCCCGAAGTTAACTTCCGGTCTGTGTTTGGTTGTAATTTAAAAAAATATTTATAATTTGTATTATTGTGATGTATATTCATCATAAGTATTTAAATAAAACTACTCATCAGTTATTGATTCTTTGCGGCGGTCTACCGGAAGTTACGTTTGAATACATAACGTTTGTTTATGTTGTTGCCGCTGAAAACGTCTATATCTTCATTACACTTAAAAAAATATTCAATTGATGTCATGCAATATTAATATCTTAGCTACAGTATTGTTACAGCAGCCCTTCATGATAACACATTGTATGGCATCTATAAGACTCAGGAGAGGGTTATCATTTGACAAAATAATTGTTAGATGGGATTCAAAGGCTTCAAATATTAGACACAAGATGATTTTTTGTAAGTTTAGTTTGACGATTCCCCGCAGAGTTCCTATATCCTTCTGTCGTGTGAAATTATAAAATGCAAATTCTGACTCATCACTTTGAAAAAAGAGAAAAGCCTACTGTATACGACCTGACTTGTAACAGAGAAAATCATTCTCATTTCTCTCTGGATTGCATCTGGTAAATCTCATCTAGATGTGTTTTACCTTGTTATACAGTTAACATCTCTCAGCTGCACCTGGTTGTATGACCCGAGAAACGCAGTCGGAGCGACGTTGCGCCAGATCTCCCGCTGTGGGCATCCTGAATGAATAAAGTGTGTGTGGATAGAAAAGGCCAGGGACCGGCCAGTGCGCTGTTATTTATTTTTTATTTCGCATTACGCAGTTGTAACGCCATCATGGAGGAAATAAAAAGAATGTCGGGGAAGGATAAAAATAGATCGCTTTGGCAATCCGCGGATTTCTTTTTCTGGGGAGAAAAATAGGAAATTAGCATCTACTGCGGAATACATTACCGAACTCGAGCGGCGCGTAGGCTCACATGCCACCTCATTTTCTCTCTATTTCACTCTCTCTCTCTTATCTACACACGCTCTGACTCACGGCCGTTCACAGCCCACACTTCATATCTGAGTACACGAGTCGCCTGGCAGATACATTGTGTATTATTGCACAAGCCGTGGCTTGAAACGCAGCCAGAATTCCCACAGACGTGACATCTACCCCGAACCCTCTGTATTTTTAACCTTTTTTCTCAATAGTGCAAATATTATGTGTTATTTTGTACTACTGCTGCTTTTTCAAACTCTTCGTTACACAAGTTTTTTATTCAAAAACGAAACCGTTGTCATTTCTTATTCGCATATTTTGTCGAAAATTGTCTCAAAAGAACAATTACGTTGGCATAATATACATAATAATTCACGAACAGGATAACCTCATATGTGACCATGGACAACAAAACCAGTCTTATGGTAAATTTTTTCGCAATTGAGATTTTAACATAATATGAAAGCTGAATAAAGGAGCTTTCTATTGATGTATTAGTTGTTCGAATGAGACAATATCTGTCTGAGATACGACCGTTTAAAACTCAGGAATCTGAGAGTGCAAAAAAATCTAAAAATTGAGAAAATTGTCTTGAACTGTGACAGGCCATCCACTAAAGTTTTTATATATTTAAGGTAGAAAATATACTTAATATCTTCATGGGACATGATCTTTACTTACTATATTTTTGACCCATACTATGTATTTTTTTCTTTAACTAAACATGTTCCTGTGATACGTAAGACTGGTTTTTTTGATCCAGGGTCACATATGTAGACTTACGTAATTTAATTACAAGTCTTCTGTCATGTAATTACCCTGTGAGCAACAGGCTGAAATTGAATCCTTTATTCACAAAATAAATCTCGCTCTGCAGGAGCTCACAAATTTTCCTCAAACTCGCTTTCGACTTGAAATATGGCTTGTTTTATTTTTCTTTATACATGTTGCAGCAGGTTTGACATCACTGATGGGTTCTCACATGTAACCTATATGAACACAGCACGCCGGTTTGAAGAAGACTGACATTTGAAAGTCACAGCCGAGGGGAAGATTTTCAGTGACTACAACGACCTAAATTTCAGTCTGTTCTTCACACAGAACTGTTTTATGACTTGAGAAAAGTTGGTTTATGTCACCTTAAGTCATACGTGTTTGATGTTATAGAACAAATACGAACACTCTTTGATTTACATTTAAATGATAATATTTTGTTGAATGAAAAAGATTTACATTTGAATAGATAGTGTCATGAATTACTCGTCCTCATGTCGTTCCAAGCCTGTATACATTACTTTGTTTGGTTAAACACAAAGAAAGATATTTGGAAAAATATATTGCGACATGTTAAACACATAGATGTTTTGAAGAATTAAGGAAAATAAAGAGTTCTGAGGCACCTTTTAAAATGTTCATGGCGCTTCGGAAATCTCAGTTGCTAACATTTTTCTAAATATCTTTCTTTGTGTTTAACAGAACAAATATATTTATACATGTTGGAACATCTTTAGGTTGTGTAATTCATGACAGAATTTTCTTTTTTGGTTGAACTATCCCTTTAATTGTGTTTAATTTCCTGCTTAAGGATCTAATAATAATGATAAAATGTTTAATTTTGGCTAATTTCTTTACACCATTGGACTATTTGGCTCCTCTTTGAAGTCTTATTTGCAGCATACCTCCATTCAACATAATTTTGATGCTTTCTGGAATTGAACTCTGTGGACTTTTTCTCATCTGCCTTATTTACAGCTTAAACTGCATTACTCTATAAATTGTCTGGTTGGTTAGTTGACACGAGTGTGTAACACGGTAATGAAGCGGGGCCCCAGCTGAGGCCGGGAGATAGGAGCTGACAGAAAACAGCAAGCGTCTCTCCATGCAAATGATGCTTTCATGCAACATTTATTGAGATACAGGCGCGGAGCCACGAGATCACACCCTGCCTCTTGTTCAGCTGAGCAGGCACAAACCTTTTGTGTTTACACAGCAGCTTGCTTTTAAATGTTGTACAGCGAGAACAGGGCCGGCAATAACACCTCTCACCTGAGGGCACTGATGAGAGAGAGAGAGAGAGAGAGAGAGACAGATGCACAAAACACTCACAGCGCTTACATGAGTGATGATGTGAAATAGGGATAGGGTCCTTGTGCTTTGATTTCCATCACCTTGTCATTTCTTCACAGGCTCTCATAACCTCTGTTGACATGTGTCAAACATTTTCAATCAAATGTTTGAACACACCTAGAATGTACGGTATACAGCACAGTGGAAAAAAAGAATTTTGCTGCTTGTCCAATGTACTTAATTTAAACAAGTTAATTCAACACAATGTTGGTCAAATTTTTTGTCCCTACTTGAATGGGTTGCATAGTGTTAACATAGCATTGTTAAAACTAGGCAGAGGATTTCATACAAGTGTGTTTTGTTTGTGTTTTACAGTGAAGTGAAGCATTTATAACGTTTAAGTTTTGTTTTTCTATGAGATTTAGAAAGGTTTGTTATATTTTTGAGTTTTGTGTTCAGAAAAGTGATGCCATTGCTCAAGTTGTGGGAGGTTACATTTTTAAACTTACATTTCTGTTTAGGTCTTATTATTTTCTTGTTAAAGGTAAATGAAAGTTTTATGTCACTTTAACTAAAAATATTTGAGTTGACAACTTTAAATCAAATTAGGAAACCTTTACATATAAAAAACATGTAAGTTGTACGAAAATTCTTTTGGCAACTTGAACATAGAAAAAAGTATGCTGAAGAAACAAAACTTTAAAATCTGCACTACAACCATTGAATCTACATATTTTTTATGTAGCAAGTCTTTGACTTTTCTCTTATGCTAATCTTATTTTGTAGACAAAGTCGCATTTGTGTTTGAATGGCTTTGTTCAATCTCAACGTTTATTATTTTTAATAGATGAGATGCAGAAAAGATTGCAATAAAAGCAGTCCATGTGTAGTAAAGTAAGTTTGTTTCGAGCACTACATTATTCCCATAATTTCATTTTTTTAATAATAAAAATATTCACAAAAATGATTAGATTTTCTGAATTTTGACTACCGCACCTGTACCATATCTGTTCCCGAAGATACATAAGGCTTGGACATTCCAACTATATATTTTTTTAGTTTTTTTCACACTTGGCTCTCTCCTGTCCCTTCCAATCAGTACTTACATACAGAAGAGCATAAACTTTAGAACTATTACATTAACTTTTCACATGGCCTCAGGGTTGTATTATAGACTGAGCCAGCAGAGCCAGTTCTCTGGAGATTTGGATTGTTCTGGAGCACTGCAGAACACCCCAAACCTGCCAACAGAAGCTGGGCACCGCACAGGTTCCTTGGAGAATTCAGTATTCAGTACCAATAGGGTCCCTCTGTCCTCAAGTGCATACAACAAAGTTTCTAAGTTTTACTAGTTTTCAATGAGAATTTAAAGAGTGGTTCCAATACTCCATATATCCTTACTGAGGTGAGTCAGTACATTTCAAGTATACGGTCTAAATATGCTGGATTGTTTTAACACATAGTTGGGTAAAATAGGGATAGAACCGTTCATTGGGTTATAAATGGACCTATGATAAACGGTTGAAACGACCCAACATTTTTTTATTATTATTTATTTATATCCCAATGGCTGGATTAGTTTTACATTAAGAAATTGCTGGTTTGACATAACAAAAAGCTGTTTACTTTGCAGTATAGTTAGCAAACTCTATTTTACACAGAGTATAGTATTGATGAATTGATGCAGAACCTTATGTTAAAGTAAACACACTAACCCATTTTTCCCTTTGTAGGTACCTAAAGGGCAAACTCTGAAGTTTTGCAGATGCAGAACATTTTCTGAACTTTTTGTGACTATCCTTCCTTTTCTTCCCTACTTTTCATTTAATTCTTCTCCTTACATAACGCTTTTGTCATCTGCGTACAATTGAGATTACATTCCATTCAAACCAGTAGGTAAACTGCTTTCCTCTGCAGTTAGCCTTATCTCCTCTCCTGCACGATTGTATCTCCGCTCCTATATTGCAATGCATTGCGAAAAGTACATCCCACAGTACATGTGCGTGTGGCTGCGGGTACATCCTTTTCTTGTTTTAATCTTTCTATGACAAAGTAATGTCAATGGGAAATGGTCCCGTTATCAAGCTGAGGTTGGTTGGAAAGATGTGAAGAGGAAGCTATGACTTAATACTTGGAAGGCGGCATTGCATTGGCCAGTTGCCCTGTTTGAGACTCACAAAAGTGGGTTGTTACTCACAAATTTCTGTAACAAAGAGTCTAAATAATGACATTGAGTAGACATTGAGCGTAGATTTGCTTCAGACTTTCTGTATGGCCACTGAAGTCATCCAAAACGCTCTCATCACATTGACCTAGATGCAACAATGCCGGCTTCTGCTTTTCGTGCATACACGAACGCTTTATAAAATGATAGCTCGACACTCAATAAACATTATAATGGCTGAACGATGGGGGTTTCTAAAGAATCGGCAGCCCAGGGAAAGGAATGAGAAAAAATGGGTTATTTTACCTAATAGATTTCTTCCAGACGTTCATTCTGCCGCAGTGAGTCATGCTGAGTGCTGCAAGTTTTCCTCTTTATGTTCCTTATATGGCCGCTGTAGATGATACGCTGTATGTTTGTTTGGCAAGTTATATGTTTGATGCCAGTGCTAGAGGTCTAAGAACCCGGCCTCCTGGGAAACGAACTTGAGTTATGGATCCCGTCTCTTCCGTACCGAATAGCAAGAGTTTTTACCCTAGTGGAGTTTCGAATCCGTTGCTAATGACGAAAAGAAACAGTTTCCAATAATATACAATCAGAAATAAACATAGAACGTTATCACTTGTCAACACTTGCCCATTAAGGCCAGGAAGAACCAACTTCAGGCATTTTAAACAATGCAAAAGGTTCAATTGAGTTTTTCGGCGCCGGTGCATTTATCTCTTAATTAGATTCCGAATAATAATTTGTGTGTTGCATCACAATTAGCCTTTGTGCTGAAATCTCTCCTGAAGTTCTTTCTTCCCTGTGTATGTTCACCGGTGATTATAAATATTTAGCATTGGCCCTCTTTTTGCTGGTGTTGCTCAGATTGATGACCACGAGCCGGGGCTAATTACCAGGACGCTGTAGCTTTAAGACTGCAATCATAAATCTTGGTTATTTATAAAGATTGTTAATAATAGGAATGGCCGTAGTTCACCTTGATGAATTCATCAAGGTAGTTAATGACCCTTTGGTTTAAAGTTTAAAGAGAGTGCATGTGTGTGCATGGTAAACTTGCTTTGCCCATTTTCTGTCATTAAAGATTTTTCAGTAGATTATTTTGCTGTAGATTCCACATAGTACATAAATGTAGACGTTACATACTGTAAAATAAAACATGCCGGGTAGATTCAACACATGTATTGCTAAAGAATGATATAACCCAACGGTTGGGTTTGTCCATATTTTACCCAACCATGGGTTAAACAACCTAGCATTTTTAAGAATAGATGTGGGGAAGATTTCTATTCTTTTTAACCGTGCAATACCTGTGGGTTTATTACACTCACTTATGTTCAAAAAGGCTGTATGTTTTCAACCAGTTTGTGTCCCAAGGCTATAATGGATCCTTAAACATCAAGATTTCATTAAGCTGTGTTGCTATAGATATATTTGAAAGCAGTCTCATATTGACTTTGGAGGATGTTTTGTTTCAGGGATTACCTGCATGTCTTCGTAGGGTGCACAGAGGATGCTGGGAGAGAGTGATGGAACATTTGTTTAAACCACAGGTATTTCGCTCTACGCCGTGACAGTGGAGAACCTCTGGTCACTCTGTGTGTTCCTGCTGCAGATGCATTAATGTTGACATTCTAATTCTGCCCATGAGAGATCACAAAAGGCTTTGATTGACACTTCATCTTCTACAAATGGGAGCTGTATAGTATTCAACCGATATTGTACTGTATTCTCATGATCCCTCATGCACTCAATAATCAGCGTGATTGCTAGAATCTAATGAAATTTAGTTTTGTACGTTTCATAAGTTGGCCAGCTCTGAAATGCTTGGGAAAAGTTGTACATTTCATTGTATGTTTTGGTAACACAATAATTTCCGGTTTTTCCCTCCCAAAATGGGTTTAATCCATTGTTGGTTCAATCCCAACTTTTTTTGTTGTTCCAACTCAAAATGCTTGGGTGTTGCAACCCATGGTTGGTCAAAAATGCACACTTTCCAGGTTAATTGAACCCAACCATGGGCTGAAAACAACACTTTAAGGCATTTTTATCATGAATTCACAATAAACAATACATGTACATCTACAACATTTATTAATCTTAGTGGATTTAGATATCAGCATTTATTTATACATTTTAAAATCTGGGACAGAATTTAGATTTTTGGGTGAACTTTCTTTAACCAAAGGTTAATAAATGTTGTAAAATGTGATGCCAGTTGTTAGTTAAAATGTTAATGAATAGCCTAAAACCTATAACCAAAATTTCATTCATCTTTCTTTGTGCATGGATATGTTTCTAGCCTAAAACACTTGTCTCTCCACATTTACAGCACATATTCACTATCGTATAACTCTTGAAAAACGTATAACTCGGTGATGTTATTTTGTGTATTCTCACTTCACCTCGAATGAACCTTCTTCTGTCGACGGCGAGAACACAGGGAATAATTTATGACGCGCATTAAATACAGATGGGCCCTACTACTCATTTGCCATCTGATTGTTTCCGTTCTGAGTCATTTCTAAGGTGAGAAACCTCCCCGTGCTTGGGTGGAGACAAGATAGATGTGCTGATTTGTTTCAAAATAAAGTGCGCGTACTGGAACTGTAAATATATTCGGGGGCGACTCAGAATGAAATCAAAGCTCATTACACTTTTGAAAACATTAGCAGGAAATGTACGAGGCTAGTGTTTTTCTTTTGTCTCTCCACTGTAGCGTAGCACCTGTTCTCACTGCTAAACGAATTTGACAATAAACTCACGAGATGCTGTGAATGGTAAAAGCTGGAAGGATTTCTTTAAGTGCTGTGCTTCTATACATATTCGAATGCCTTTTAAAAGAAGAATTTTATCTCTTGGGCAACATTCGCTGAAAAAAAGTCTCGTTTAAAAGCATTGTTCTGAAGCTTCTCGCCAAGCGGAGGACAGGCTTATATCAGTAGTGCACCAAAGAAAAGCTGAATATTCTCATCTCCCAGGGCCTTTTTTCTCCCGACAAGAGCGCTGAGCTGATTACCCCCCCCTTCCCTCATCCACGTAATGAACACGAGCAAAGAGGCTCCTGAACTTCACCTCCTCCATCTCCCACATCTTAACAAGATCCTCTCCACACTTCCACCATGAGCCCTCAGTCTAATCTGTGGAGGCACAGAGGTATTATTAGAGGCACTCGGGCCCTCGGAGGAGACGCCGGGAGCGTGGGGCCCGGCAGATGAGATGGGCCACGGGGAGGTGCACGGTTCCATTAAGATGCCATTCACCGAGGGCCTTTGTTATCATTGATCCTAACGCTTTCAGGGAGCGGCTAGACTTACTGATCCATGACCGTCTCATCTGTCTTGCAGGGTTCGAGGGAGCTCGCTGTGAAATTGATAGCGACGAGTGCGTCTCCAGACCTTGTCAGAACCAAGGCCATTGTGTGGATGGGGTCAACAGTTACAGGTCTTTTGTTGCTTCTATTTGTAATTTTAGTTCTCTGTTGTGTTTGTTTTACTGTGAAAAGGGATGCTGACCTCTGGCCCTGTTGTTGTGTGTGTTTCAGAAGTAGTTTGCTCAGAAAATAAACTTTTGGTGGGGGGGCTTCTTTCATTATTTATTCAACAGCATGTCGTGCCAAGCTTGTGCACTGTTTTTCAACATTTCCTGAAGTGACAGCATACAGGTTTGGACTGACATGAGTGGCTAAACAGTGACAAATTTGTAATTTGAGTGGGAATGTCTACTTTTTGGATACAACGTGTATTTGCCAAAAAAACTGCCTTCAAATTATGTGATAAAAATATGATCTGTTACATGTTATTGTTAAAGAGATCATTCAACATTTTTCTTTAATCGGCATTTCTAGATGTATTTTGGACATTACATTTCAGTGTTAATCAAACCTCAGGATTGACATGAAATCATTCATAAGCAATCTGATAGACTGACAGCATGAGAGGATACATGAAAACTTTGATAAGAAAAATCACATAAAAATACTTTTTGAACTGTTCCCAAATTCATGTACCAACAGTAACGTTGTACAGCTAAAAAGTGAATATGAATTTGTTTTCTTTGCAGTATTTGCGGTGTGCAAAAATTCAGAGGATCTTTTCTGTTATATTCACCTGTTTCTGCAGTTTTAATTTTCTGCGAATGAATGCAAATAGAAACAATGTTTATATTTGATATTTGCGAGAAATATTGTTAGTAGTTCAGAGAATGAAACAAAATGATAATTTAAACGAAACACATGAATATAAATAGGCCTAATAAATTCAGAAAATCATTTTGTAATGATCTCTTAATGTTTTCTGCACAAACGCATATCCGAAAATAACATTTCATTATTAATAAAATGCAAAATTACAAAAACAATCCAGGTCATGAAAGGTAGTATTATATAAGTAGCTTATATTTGTAGCTCTCTTGCTGGAATGGTCTTTTCGGATCATGGCACCGCATTCCAGTTGAATTGAGGTCAAAGCTCTGACTTGACTTCTGTTTATGCTGCTCAGTTGCTCTGCCTGAAGCTGTTCGCTCCCTTAGTTTGCAGTCATTTTCCAGACATTACACTCTGTACATTTATCTGAAATGTCCATTTGGCCTCATTTGTCTGCATGATGTTTTTTCTTGTAGTGCTTTGGGACACCCAGGTGGTTTCACAAAAATTAGAGCCAACGCCATTTATTTCTGAATATATTAATTTTACGGAAGGGCTGTCACGTTACACTCATTATTCTGTACAGAGTTTCATGCAAACACAAAATACAAAAACTAAAAAATATTGATTAAGAAATGAGACAAAAATATTGAAAAAATGTCATCCTGCATGCAACTGTGACAAAAAGATAAATGAAAAATATGGATAAGTCTGATAAGTCATATTAAAGAACATGCAAGAACAATGAATACCACTAATATATTTATTTTACATATTCAATTTTAAAGACAATTGGAAGATTGGAATGAAACTGTATGATTTATCTGTTGACATTTTAGTTTCACAGTTTTACAACCATAACATGATTCCACTTTTGTCATCTCCATGCAGCTGTTTCTGCAAGCCAGGCTACTCGGGCCGGCACTGTGAGGAAGACATCAATGAGTGTGCCTCGAACCCCTGCCAGAACAGAGGCGTCTGCCAAGACCTAGAGAACAAGCAAGTACCATGGCAACAACAAACTGTTGTTGTTGCGCTTTTTCACTCTGTAGGCTACCGCAAGGCTCATAAATTGATGATGATGTGTATCCTCTCCCAACTATTTGTTTTTATTAGACGGCCAAGAAATGAGACAAGTTTGATTGTAAGCCCGTGTATTATTGTCTAAAGTGCTCCGGTTTACATAAAAGGTCTTTTTTCATCCTTGACATATAAAAGCTGTTGGTCTAAACACAAGTGAGGGAATAGTTCAGCAGGTTAACGTCATACCCGTATATTGGTTTTCCATTGCTAGATCCTCTCCTCGTTGTGCTTTAATGGGAGCCCTAGGGCCACTCTTGGCGTATTCGGGCGGATGAATCCCAGGCCCAATTTGAGTCCTAAATGGTTTGTCTCCGCTTTGTCCTCCATCATGTACGGACTCCCACGTGACCGCGTGCTCCCAGTGTTTCCGTTTTTCTCTCTTGTTTCCACACAAGCGCTCATTTGACACATTGGGGCTTCACAGGTCTCACAGCAGTACTTTGCTTTGATTTCAAAGGTTGCCTGTTCTGTTTCTCTGCAGTTTACTGACAGAATAGCAACTTGCTGATATCTGCTTTGATTGTTTTTCAAACCATTTGTATGTGTTACATCTGGCAAGGTGTTTAAGGAAGGTAAGAACACCAAACCTTGTGGTCTATTATTATTATGATTATTGTTAGAATTTATAACATTTACTTGACTTATTTATGTATTTACATTGGAGATGCCTTTATCCAAAGCGGCTTACAGTTGTGGGAGCAAAGTATTCAAATAGAAATGTAAAAAACAACAACCACACAAGTCAAACCCCCAGCAATCATGTCATCTTAAAGTTCAGCATCACATTATCACAGAAGCACTGAACTGGTCAGGTTTAAGGATGACAGGGAATTTTATACAATATTTGAAGCAAATTAACTTGTCAATCATTTTGTCCAGTGATATTAGTCATGAATAACAAACAAACTGTCAGGAAACTCCGGGGAAGACATGGCATGGGAACCCAATATGCAGGCAGAGACAGGCAGGACGAGATAGTAGGGGTAAACATGGGTATTTAATAACAAAGAACACTACAACAAAAGGCAAAACAAAAAACAAGACAAGACAAGATAATATATTTAAACAAAACAAGAACAAGGACTTACTAAACTACAAAAACAAACACTTGAAACAAACACTAAACTAAAACTTACTAGACAACTCGAGGACACCAGGAACAAGGAAAGCGGAATGAGCATAAAGCTGAGGAACTGGAGAACATCAAACACACGAGGTAAGACGTACAATGAACCAGCACAAGACAATGAACACGAGGATGTTTTAAAGGGGAGCAAATCAAGAGGGAACAGGTGCAAGGGTCAAACTAATTAACACAAACTAGGAAACAGGAGGGTAGGAACGATGACGCAGACTAGAGAAACAAAGGATCCTGTATGACCTCAAGACCAAGAATTACCTAACAAGAAGAGGTGGAATCATGACACAAACCTTGTATATTTTTGCTGTCTGTCAGACCTTTTCATTTCTTTCATTTGTGTTTTTTTACTTTCCATTTCCTTTTGATTTTATTTGGGACGCTGAGTCATAAGATTTAAAAATGTAATTAAATGTAAAATTTTGTAACAACTTAGAGCTTATTAATTTTTTTCCATTTTTTATTTAATATTAAACACATGAATATACTTCCCTAAAAGGATAATTATTGTTATTATAGTTAATAATAACAATAACAATGATGTTTATCAATGTAAATATTAAAAATAGTATAAATGTAAAGAATAATAACATGTATTATTATTATATTATTATTATTGATACTTATATTATTATTAATATCGATTCACATTATAATTTATATTGTTATTAATATCATTGATGTTAATATTTATATCATAACATTAAAATGATGGTCATGCGAGTATCATGATTAGCATTTGGTACAATCATACAGTAAATGTTCTCTGCTTGACCAATCAATCCTGCTCTGTTTTACATTTTCAGTTTCCAATGCATCTGTGTTCCTGGATACTTCGGACCGCTTTGCAGCCTGGACGTAAATGAGTGTGAATCTTCCCCCTGCCTCCATGAAGGCCTGTGCATCAACAAGCCCGGGGGCTTCGTATGCGTCTGCCCTGCTGGCTTTTCAGGTACAGTACGTCCCCCACGGCCATACCCAAGACACAAAATCAATGAGAGAAAAAAAAGGGCTTATCGCTTCCACGTGGACTCCACGTTCCCCGCGGCTCGACCGTTTCTCTGTGGATGGAACACACAAATAGCTCATCAGCACATTTAGCAGATTACTAATTAATCCCACACTCCCACCTAAAGCAACAGACACGCACGGTTTTAACCTTGAGTTCCAGAAACACCTCTTTCACATCAACTTCTGCATTTTAAGCAAGTGTTTCCTCAGCTCCCCACTGCTCTTTCTCTTGCACTGTTTTTCTCTACCCAGAGGGTGATCTCATTTGTATTCGTAGGGATTGGTACATGAAGTCTAAAGTGCAAATTTTTCCATGTTTGGATAAATGTTCAAATGTGTGGTTGATATTATTGACCGGATCTATAATGTGGAGATTATTTTCAACTTTAAAGATGTAGAATTGGAGTAGAAACAATTTAAAGGCCGGCCAGAGGTTGCATTTTTTTATACCTTTGCTTTTATTAACAATACATAAAAAATGGCTTATGAATTCTATTACTTTAATGTTGTGTTAAACTCAAATGGATATTTAATTATAATGCTACATTGATAGTATCTACAAATACTAATGAGATTACATTGCTGCTTAGACTCATGTAATCTTGTTCAGAAAACTGATATCAATGCTGTTTTGGGGGGAATCTCAATCGCATTCAGCCAGCTTGAAGATTAATTTCATTTGTCTCTCCTACTGTATCGTCAATTTATCCTCATCGCGCCGAGGGAAGAGAATGAAATCTCGGAGGATCCGCAAACTCCTGGGAGAGCTCAGCCTGACACACGGGCCCTAATTCCCCACAGAAGCCTCCTTTATTATCAGGCCCCTCTCTGTCGTGTAGCAGTCATTACTTTCCTCTCAGCGCTGAGCTCATCTGAGGAAACCGACGCGTCCCCGGAGAGCTCTGGCCAGAGGATATATTCTGGATTGGTTCGGCCAATTGGGGCTCACAGAAAATATTTGCCCTAATAAGATGTGTAACGGCATCCCAACTTCTCAAAGAGGCGGAATCAACGATACAAAAAGCAATATGCGGCCGCCTGCCGCCCCGCGGGTCCTTATGGGTGATCTGTGGCGAAATGATTTTTGAATTGAAATCGTGTGTTGCACAGCACGGCGTATAATGGGCCGTGTTTGGCAAAATTACGTCATTTGGGATTGCGCTGGGATCCGCCAGGTTTCTCTTGAACGCTTTTCATTTGAACGGGGGGAGAAATGTTAGACATAATGCCTGCTGTTGCTTTATTTACGTGATTATGTAAGTTATTATATATGTAAGAATCTTACATGTGGGAAGTTGTTTAAACAGAACCAGCAACTAGATATATAAAGATGGTCGACATTTGTGTTATTTGTTTTCTGAGACTTGGAGAGGAATGCACTACGAAAGATTGCACCACTTGTGCCCCCACTTCACCTATTGGATCAGGTCACCCATAAAATAAAATTCTGTCATCATTTACTCACCCTCAAGTTGTTTCAAAACTGTATAAATATCTTTGTTATGTGTAACACAAAAGAAGGTATTTTACTGTTGGAGCCCTTTTTGAGCTTACACATGAAAATGCACGTTGGAACTAAAATTGCGTTAACTCCAGAATTCTTTGGAATACAGACTTACGGTTGGTTTCGTTTGAAAAAAGAAAAGTAGCTGATTGTTGCAAAAAAAATCACACACACACACAATTTTTTTCCAAGGAATGTTGTTAGGTTTATTGTAGAAAAAAATAATAATAATAATGTTTTTCTTTGATTGGAAATCGGTAAAAAAAATACGGGTCGCAAGAGGATAACAAAAATCTAAGCACACTCTTTATTAAAAAAGAATCAATTACTCAAATTTTTAAAAAAACACCAAGGAAATCTGTATTCTACAGTCTTAGACCTTTCCAATGATATATAGTTTGTCATGATTCGATTAGAAATCTCATGCACAATTTTGACGCAAACTTAGGTGTCCCGTATAAGGGACGGGTGACAGTTAACAGGGTATAATGTGGGAAACTAAACAATTCTTGGGCACCATTGATTTTCATAGTAGATTTTGTTAGTTTACAAACAGTTCGTTTACAAACATTTTTAATAACAAATTTTTTATACGCTTGCAACAACTTGAGGGTGAGTAAATGATGACAGAATTTTCATAAGAAATCAACCAAATCGGGCACAAATGCTGAACTCAAATAGTGGATAGTACAGCTTCACTTCACCATTTCTGCACCACACTTTGGTGTTTTTTGATTGTTTTTCTGAAACTTGGTTGAAGAAAGCCCAGTCTATGTATAAATCGCATTTCCCTGTTGCTCGTTTATGTCATACATGCAAAATTCATACTCTCCGTACACACAGATCTTTTTCCTCACATTTGATGAATTTCACTTCCGTTCCCTCTTCTCCGTTGTGTTTATTTTTTTCTCTCCAGCCTTCCTTACTTCTCATCCTTCCTCGCACATAAAATCTGATAACTCGCTGTGGATTCGAGAAGTTCCTGCAGAGAGGAGTAATTGAGGAGTGGAGGAGAAGATTATATGCTCTTTCTCTCCTCTCACACGAGTAGGCCTACAGTGAGCTCCCTTAAGAAAGCCAACATTAGGATTAACCCGACAGCTTTATAATCTCTCCCCTGCACTGCTCCTCATATTCTATGAAGTCAAATGGAACGATGCATTATTTGTCAGATCAGACAAGGAAATGCCGATTAAGAGGGTTTGGTATAATCCTGTTAGGAACGCTGACGGCGTAAATCTATTGTCTACGGAGCGAGCAAAGCAGGTGCGGACTTTCCGAAGATCTGCAATCTCGTGCCGTAGCAGCGAGACATGAAGCGGTTGATTGACAAATGTCTCAAAAAAACCTTGTCGGGAACACTAGTCATAAAGAGACAGAATATCACAGTCTGTGGTCATGTTGTTGGGTTAATGAGATTTGTACAGTTAATTCATACCTAGTCAAAACGCTGACACTTTCTGGTCGTGTTTGTAGATGGCCTGCCGCAGGGAAATAAATTCATTACGGCTTAAACAGCGGGTCAATGTGAAGCAAATTAACATCGGTGAATGAGCGATTGGAAAAAACACTTTAATTAAAAGACGTACCTTTGTTTATCTTCGTCGCTATCGAGACGATCCGAATGAGCCCAGCGTGAAAAAACGGCACTAAGTTGAAATGTTGAAAACTACTTTAGTGAGAAATATCCAGGGCGAGCGTTTGTTTACTCGCTGCGCGGAGTAATTGAAATAAAGCTTTAATTTACTGTCGGCGTGTGACCTCAGCCGTGGCTCGTGGCTTCGCTTTCGCCCGAAGTTAGTGAATTATTTGTGTAGTCAGGCGTGAATTAGGTTTACGTTGCTGTAATATCTGCATATGATTTATAAGGTTTAGGAGATCGGGTTGGCTCTCTATTTAGATGTCTCGAGGCTTTTGGAAAAGCTTCCATTTGTTTGTGTAGTTACAGGGGGAAGAGTAATGGCTGTCTGCTCTTTAGTATCGCAGCTCTTTGGCTCGCGTTTTTATCTTCATCATTTGTCAACCTGTCCCCGGGTGTCTGCTGAGTCTTTCTTGCCTCGGGATTTTACAGGCTCTTCTCTAGATACTGGGTTTGCAGGTAAATTATGACCTATTAAGGTGTTTGTTACCGAACCTTTTTGGAGTGGATTTACGTCAACAAATGGGTCATAAATCCAGGTTGGGAATATTGTACCTTATACAGTTTTGCTGGTGTTTTGGTTATTTCACCTTGGGTTCCAAACGTCTGTGTATATTTGTGTGTACCTGACACAGAATGTGTCTATTCACTTATAATATGACTGTATAACTAGTGCTTACCGTTTCATTTTGAGTTTTGCCCTTTATTACCTGTGCGTTGCAAAAGCTTGAGACAAATTCATTTGCATGCGTACAAATCTGCAATGCACTCCCTCGACAACGAGATAAATTCTGCGTACGTAATTATAAAAGAATAGGCAAAATACAGATTTAAATCAATTTAGATGGAGTACAACAGCGTCCCACAAGCACTCCATATCAACCACAGATGCTTATGTATATGCTCTGATTTTGTTCTCCTTAAAGGTACGTTGTGTGAAGTGAACATTGACGAGTGCCAATCTAATCCCTGCGGATTCAACGGGAGGTGCTTTGACAGTCGTAATGGGTACCAGTGTGTGTGCTCAAGAGGTTTCATGGGCCATCGCTGTGAGAGAAATATCGACGAGTGCTCATCCAGCCCCTGTGTTCATGGGAGGTACATTAATCTTGCTGAGCGAATGCATTTTTTTTTTAGATGTGTGATTGTGTGGTTTGCTCACGTGCTCACCGCAGCTGTTCTGAGAGAGTGTGTTTTTAAAAGGTAAATGTGCCAGCAGTCTGGTTGTATTCGGTAACCACCTTATAATGTGTCATTGCCAGCTGTTTCTTTCACTTCAGTCATTAAACAATGTTAATCGTATGATTTTACAAAAAAGTGGTGAAACCTAAAAAAAATCATAGTGATGTTGATACAGATTTTAACATTTCTCTGGATGTTTTTTAATGTTTGTCAAATTTACATTATAGACTACTTACTGTACTGCTAATAATTAAAAAGTGAACGTGAAAGTTTACCCAGAAATGAAGATTTTGTGATCATTTACTCACCCTCTTGTCATTTCCATCCTGTGTGACTTTTTTTCTTCCACAGAACACAAAAGAAGATATTTTGAAGAATGTTGTTAATCGGCTAACCCTTTCACTTTTATTGGTTTGGCGTCCATACAATAGTATGGGTGCCGGTGCTGTTCTGCTACCAGCTTTCTTGAAAATATCTTCTTTTGTGTTCTGCGGAAGGAAGGGAAGTCATACAGGTTTGAAATGAAATAAGGGTGAGTAAATGATGACAGAATATTCATTTTTGGGTGAACTTTCAAATTAAAATCTGAATCTCCATTGGTTTGCAGCACAAAGGTCAAGGGTGCTGATTATACTAAATTTAAAGTATGTAATAACATAAAATTAAAAGATACATGTGAAAACAGAATCTTTAAACTGTGTAATGTTAAACTACATCTTACAGTTTGTTTTGAGGATAGTCATACAATATTGTTGAACTGTTAGTTGGTTAAATGAGGAAATGAACTATAGCTTAGTAAACGTTGCACACATGAATGAACTAGCAGCAGATTTCTACCAGAAATCATAATGCAAACTCAGTTTCTTTTCATTGCTTCTGTTTTGTGTATATATAAAGTGTCTGTCAAAAATCACTGCGCAGGTAAATGGGTTCGGTTATGGTTCTGCTGTAGCTTCATTGATGTGTAAAATCATCTTTCATAAATCATAAATAATAAATGCAGAGGTTGGAGGTGTCAGGGCATACAAATGATGCGTTCTTTCATTGCAGTTGTGTGGATGAAGCTGACGCGTACAGCTGTCAATGTGAGGTTGGATGGACTGGAGGCAGATGCGAGATCAACATTAATGTGAGCGTGTTCTCTTTCTGACTTGTTGTAGAATTAACAGCTTTAGTTAAAATGGATCTTGTAGGTTCACTCTAATAAAGTATGTGTGAAATAAAAATGAATTGTGTTATATAATTAAATATATATATATGTGTCATATTATGTCTCATTCTTTTGTTGTCCATAAAGGGATAGTTCACCCAAAAATGAAAATTCTGTCATCATTTACTCACCCTCAGATTTTTCCGAACCTGTACTAATCTGTTTGTTCTGCTGAACATAAAGAAAGATATTTGGAAGAATGTCAGTAACAAAACAGATCATATCCCCCATTTTATCCCTAGAATTTATTTATCTACTATGGCTGGAAATGGGGGATGAGATTCATGTTTCAAAACATCAGAAAAAATCTATTCACAATTCACATTGTTGCAAAGCTGTTTTACGGAACAAACAGTATAGCAATAAGGGGAAAAGTCAATGAAAACTGGAAAATTGTGAAACACATACATGGTATTATAAAGATACTTCATGTAAACATAATTCTCTGAAAGGTTTTAATCGGCCTGCTATATTCATTCACTATTAAACAAGTGCCTTAAACGGACAGTTCACCAAAAAAATGTAATTCATCATTAACAGAATTTCTACTAAAGAACACAATATATAATTGCATATATTAACACACAATATTTTGAAGAATGTTTGTGACCAAACAACAAGGTCTCCTATTGGCCTCCCTTGTATGGACACAAAAACCCTAAGACACGATCTTACAATATTTTCTTTTGTGTTCCACAGAATAATGAGTCATGTACAGGTTTTGACAACAAGTAGGTGAATAAATGATGACAGGTTTTTTATTTTTGGGCGCATCTCTTAATATAATGTCAAGTAAAATATTTTTAGGTGACAGATGTGGAGATGCAGACATGACTATTTAGATAATGAATTTTTTTGACTTGGATGCAAGTTAAACAGAAAAGGTCTCGGGCTGTGATGTTTTAAGTTTTAACAGTGACTGTAGCCAAAGCTGCCATATTTCATTCTGGAACCAGGAGACTGTCATATATGACTGTATTGACAGAGTACAGAAGCACATCGGGATGTAGTATAGTGTACTAGAGCTTTGACACACGCTTTTCTGTGGTGATTCTGACATCTTGTCTACACCAGACGCGACAGACGCGATGCGACATTAAAACCTGCTTGTTCTTAGTGGGTTTATCGCGTCGTGCCGCACCACACCCAGTGTGGACAAAATTTTAAATAATCATGGGTTTAAATGGGTTCCAATGCGTATATAATGTTTTTTGTCGTGTTGCATCGTGCCGATCGCGCCCGGTGTAGACACGGTGTGAGCATCTACTTTTGACAGGATATTCTACTTTTTGATGCCCTGTGCTGCCACAGGTGACTGCTTGTGCCAGCAGCTGTTGACTTGTTTTATTTATGAGTGTTTTGTTATAAGCGGGTTGATTTGCATTATGTTTTCAATAGTTGATTGGTGGCAACCAGGTAAGTGTGAACATAATTATGAAAGGTGTTTCACCACAGTGGACCGAATGAGCTGTGGGGATTGGGCAGTCATAGTCGCAACAGGAGGTGTTTGTGTTGTAGAGAAGCCAAATCAGGATGGTTTGTTGTAATTTCCTTTTTTGTTGTTGGTGAAATGGAAACGAGAGCATTGCAAAATATATGTCAGATGTTTACAAGACCACCTCTTAAAGGGTCCTTTTTTTAGTGATACGATTTTTCCGGACATTTTCAACATACGTTATGCATTGTCTAATGTCAATAAACCGAACCTTAATGCTAAAATGTTACAGAGTTTGAAAATAGGCACATATTAGACACTTGAAAAATAATATAGTCCAGATGCATTATTGCATTGACGTAAGCATTTCTATAGTCATTTTCTCAGTGAATATCCTATATTTGTTTTGCTATATAAATATTGTGTATAAATATAGTCATCAATGAGAATGTTTGGACATCATTAAGTTGCTCTTTTTACCTCTTGGACATCATTTATTGTGAGTAATCAGTCCATTCACAGTGGATTCATCACCAAATGTATTTAGCTTCCTGCTGTACGTTCAAATGTCACGCATCAGATTCTGGAGGTGAGTCAACACTGCTGTAGGGCGCAACATTCACAGCCTGTAAAGATCATAGCATGTTGTATCACCAGCGGAGGAGACACCATGACCACAAAGGTGGTTTGCTCAGGGCGAGGTTCAGGCATTGTTGTCCAGCAATGGTGACCTCTTCAAATTTTGTGTTTTCAGTTGGAGGGGTGAACTGTAAGAGGTTATAAGGATAGAGCTGGTACAGTAACAGAATTAATGGTCTGGATCAAATGAAAGGTTGCTGGATCAGTTTTAGTAGCATGACTCTTAAGCGAGGTGCTTAATGGGATAGTTCACTCAAAAATGAATATTCTGTCACCATTTACTCCACCTCGTGTCATTCCAAACCTGTATGATTTACTTTTGTAGAACACAAAATAAGATATTTTGAAAAATGTTGATGGCACCCATTGACTAAATTTTGGGAGTCAATGAGTGGTGCCATTGTTTGGTTACCAACATTCTTCAAAATATATTATTTTGTACTCCACAAAAGTTTAAATCATATACCGGTTTTCAACCATAAAATAAATAAATGACATCCAATTGGGGTCGATTTCTGGGTTTCTGTACTTGCTTTTCAATACCAGTGTTTGATTTTGTTTTCAAGGGAAATGAAGAATTGAACAATAAAAGCATTGTGCTATGGTGTCTGTTAACGTTCATAAATGTTCAAACTCCTTTTATATTGAAAAGCGTCATCGCCATTTGTTATCAGATTCTGCTCAATTTGCGAAGACGAATTTGTCATAAGTGACACTACATGAGAATCAAAAGGCAAGTTACGAGAGACTGCAATACAATATCTGTCCCACTTTTCGATTCTAAACTTTCGATCAGAAAAGATTAAGAAAATGCAAAAGGTCAGCCGTATTGTCAGGTTATGGTTTTCGAAAAGGATTTGAAGGGAAATGGAGTGCCATAATTTCTTGCGGAGAGAGGAAAATTGAGAGCTAAAAGGTGAAAGAGTGCAATTTTACAACAGAAAATATCCAGCGTAAAACACAGTAATCATGTTATCACAACATGTATTTCTGTCATAATCCTGTTCTGGCTAAAACTCCTAATGGCAGCATCATTTGCTTTGAAGAGTATATGTTTTATGTGAAAATGTAAAAGCATCCCACGCATAATGTGTGTAATTATGGATTGTTTATTACCATCGTTCCGGTACAACTTAATATGCTCCAACAGATCTACTGTATAATCCGGCACATTTTGTACCTTGGTGACTGTCTCTTCTAAATAGCCGCCACAGAATCATCTTAACGCATGTACAAAAGCATGATTATAAAATGCTTCTATCCCTAATTGATTAAATACCTAGCACAGGCTTAAATATGCCCCTGGGATGAAACACTTGGCTGGTTTGGTGGACTAAAGAGGCTTGTTTAGAATAAATCATTAGCTGTGTTTTGCTGTAATGGCTCTAAAGAAACAGCTCATTTTGGATTCTTATTTACACCACCACTTATGAAGTACTATATATCCTTTTTATCTGATCATCTTTAAATCACAGTGATGTTATTAACTATGGACATGTGCTGTAAAAACTGTATAAGGGCCCCAGAAAATGGCACTGATTAAAGAATGAACTTGTGCCTCCAGCGTAATTTATGGGAAAAATTTGGCTTCCGACGCGATACAGATTCACTTTGTACTTTTAGTACATGTAAAGAAGGCATTAGTGTGCTTCGGATTCAAATAAACTTTGATCTTAAATATCATCCATTACGTGTGGAATCAATATTTTTAACCTTTCATATTATAATTTTGTAAAAGCAAAGAGAGAGATTCCTGTGAGAAAATTAAATATTTTTTGGCATTCTGTCGTCTTATATTAATCTCTTAAAGGATAGTTCACCTCAAAAAATTTTGTATCATTTATTTGCTGTCAAGTCATTGCAAACCGGTATGACTTCTTTTTTCTTCGGCACACAAAGATCGATATTTTGAAGAAAGTTGGTGACCAAACTACATTAGCCCCCATTGACTTTATCATATGGACATATGGACCACTAAGACATTTTTAAAATAAAATCTTCTTTGTGTAACACTGAAGAAAAAATCATACAGGTTTTGAACAAAATGCAGGTGAATACAGTTTCTTAATCTATTTTGTCTTGTTCTAGGATTGCGAGACTCATCCGTGTCTTAACGGTGGATCTTGTGTGGACCTTCTGGACAAATACGCCTGCATCTGCCCCGATGGTTTCACTGGAAGGAATTGTGACATCGACCAGAACGTGTGTTTGCAAAAGTCCCTCAATTTTTCCCTCTGTTTCAATGGAGGAACATGCGTGGATGGTCCAGGAGCCAACTTCACTTGCAGGTGAAAACAAGACTTCACATATTATGTAAATCTAGATGGAATGTCTGGTCTCTTACATTATTATGTTAACGATATTATGTTACTTATTTGGTCCCTGTGGACAGTATTCATCCAGATATATTTTGATTCCTCTGGCAGTTCTCTCCAAAAGGTCTGTAAGGTTGCCAGAGAGGATGATTATGCAGCAGCTGGTCCAACATTATTTTTCAGCTGTATTACTGAAATTGCATTGTGGCATATTATTCGGTGTGCATTAATGGACCCATATAACATATCTCATTATGTGTTTCTGCTAATACGACTTTCCGCAGCGAAGAATCGGCTTGACTGTCCAGATGCTCGGTTTAGCTGGGCAATAATGCTATCTGCAGTTCTCATCGTGTCAGGTGCATAGATACACGGACGGACCGCAGTGGAATGAGAAAGCATTGTCTGTCCAAATGAGGGCTCATTGGATTGATTTTCTCGAATGGAAAACAAACGCCTCCATCCCGCTTTGTGTTTACTCCCATTTGAAATCGCTCTCAGACTGATGACTTGCAGGCCGATTGTATTAAAGCCGGTCTCATTTGTTAACAGACAAAAGCACATATTTTATAGACAAAAAAATGGGAGCTCAATCAATTTTATATCAGACTCTGTTTCGCATGATATTTGAAGATTCAGAGCACATTGAGTATTGATATTAAAATCCTAACAGCTTCCTCTGAAAGACAAAAAATTACTCCGATTTAGGCATGAATGTGTTGTCTTGGTGCTTTCGAAACAGTTATGTTGATCTGAAGATCCTATAATGTAATATGTTTTCGTTTGATCTACAAAGTGAGTTGTTCTTAAGAAGGTTTTGTTCTAGAAACTAGAGAAACTTAATGGTCCAGTGACTCTTTTTTTTGGAGTATCTATTGACAGAAATTCAATATAACATTCACAATTATCTCTTCAGAGGTGAATGAAGACCTTACATAATGAAGTGTTATGTTTTTATTGCTAAGAATGAGCTATATCTATATACGCACACTGCATGTCACCTTGGAATTTGCCATGTTGTTTCTACAATAGGCCTAAACGGACAAACTGGTACCAAGAGCGCTACTTAAATAGATAATCTCCTTCGACAAAAAAGCCAAAACGTGATATTTTGGTTCTGTGTCAGTCACCGTGGTGCTTCCAAAGAGAGAAGTGCACAGCAGTTTGCAACCTCACCACTAGATGCCTCTAAATTTCACACACTGGACCTTTACGGTGAAATTGAATGGACCACTGAAGACTCTTCATTTATAGCAGTAAGCCTTTGGTCACTTCTGGACTCTTCTTTCAGTGTGTTTCATGTTTGTGTGTTACTGTTATTGGTGTTTTTTTGCCATCTTTCTGCCACGTAAATCCTGACATTTACTTTGAGGAGCTCTCTCAATGTTAGACACACTTATGGTCTTTCACGTGTGTTTTTATTTAGCCAACAGAAATATGACAAATATTGACAGTCTTATTGCATTCATAGCCTTATTTGCTTTGATGTGGCCAAAATGTGCTGCTTTGTTTATAATACATACCTTTGATTCATCCACAGGTAGTAATATTGTAGGAAGTATTGAAAATCTGCATTTATATTTTGCTTATTTTTTAGATAAACTTCACACAGAGCGTGAGCACACACAACTGCATCTGTTCAGCATCACGAGCGCGGGTGAAGTTGTCACCATGGCTACAAAACACTGAATCATACACAGTAGCGTCACCATATGTTGCCTCGGCCTGATTTTTTGTGTTTTTGAGGTGCATGCAGATAATTGAATCTTTTTCTCAAAAAATATTTAGCAATTTTCTGTATTCGAACAAACGCTCTGTTAATGAGACATTTCTCGCCATCTGCGTGGCGTCAAAGTTTTCACAAGCATGTAAGACCATATGTCCATCATTAATGATATTTTTCCTTAGGAAAATTAGCTACTCCATGGGCTGAAGGTCGTGGCTGAAAAGTGGTTCCATTCTTTTAAACCTTTCGAGGGACATGTTTTTAAAGTCTGATTCCATTGGCGATGTTATGAAGAGGAATGCTTTTATTCAGCTGCTCGCCAGGTTTTGTTGGAGATTTCTGTGAGGTGGAGATGAATGAGTGCTGTTCGGAGCCGTGCTTTCAAGGGTCTATCTGCCAAGACCTCATCAATGCCTACCAATGTCACTGTCAACCAGGTGAGGCTTTTATATTATAGATAAAAAAGAAAATCCTACTGTTTACCTTTCATGATGTTGTTTAGGCTTTTTTATGTTCGAACTTTGAATATTGCATAAGTTAGTACGGCATTCAATTTGATGCTTTTTGGGTCATCTGCATATGATCTCTTAATGTCCAAGGCTTGGGAAACCTTTCGAGGGACATGTTTTTAAAGTCTGATTCCATTGGCGATGTTATGAAGAGGAATGCTTTTATTCAGCTGCTCGCCAGGTTTTGTTGGAGATTTCTGTGAGGTGGAGATGAATGAGTGCTGTTCGGAGCTGTTCGGAGTAATTTTCAAATAAATTACTTTATTATTTTTTGTGTCCAATAAAATGTGATGATGTCAAAAGACATCAATGCTTACCAATGTCACGGTCAACCAGGTGAGGCTTTTATATTATAGATAAAAAAGAAAATCCTACTGTTTACCTTTCATGACGTTGTTTAGGCTTTTTTATGTTCGAACTTTGAATATTGCATAAGTTAGTACGGCATTCAATTTGATGCTTTTTGGGTCATCTGCATATGATCTCTTAATGTCCAAGGCTTGGGATAGTTGAAGAGATAAAAAAAGTTGATTATATGTGCAATTAAAAATACTATATACAACAACAAAGAGAGCGATTCATAGTTTTCCTTGAAAGATTTTATTTAACCATATTTTAGCATATTTGATTGAGTGTTTACAAATCCAAATGAGAACTGCACTGTTAGTCAGGTTCTCCTTATCTTACGTCAAAGAACATGAACAATAGAGGTTGATGAAAGGTCTCCACTTCATGTGTCTTAATTCCGCCATGCGAAACCTCTTACTTTCCTCTTGGGAGTAATTTGCTCTTTGAGGAGAGCAAAACAGACGCAAACCTCATCGAATATTAAAATATATTCAGCTTTCCTTCCGCCTTTACGTACGCGTGTGATTTTGCATTCTAGAACAGGCCGAGCAGGAAGAAGGTAGATGATGGAATGAGGGAGAGCTGTGTGAGAGCGGAGAGTACGGGGGTTGGCTCGTTGTGGCACTCAGGGTTTTTGTTCCTGGCAGGTTGGACAGGACTTCACTGTGAAGATGACATTAATGAGTGCTTGCTGCAGCCATGCAACCAGGGAATGTGCATCCAGAATGAGCCCGGCCACAGCTACACCTGCTTCTGTCGGCCCGGATTTGTGGTGAGTCTTGCTAAGTACCCCAGCCACCCTCCTCACTCCCTGAGCTCTTCATCTTCCCCTGAGGTGATCTGAGAGGGGAACAATCCTGTTTGTCGTTCTCCTCTCAAGTATTTGCCATATGCTTGTTGCTGTTCCGTATGGCCTTTAAATATCCTTGACGTCTTTAGCAATGGAAAACCTTGCGGTTTCTTGGTAACCACAGCACCAGTGGAAAGGCGAGGATGTCACTTATGGTGTCCGTAAATAAAATATCTACTCCATTTAACTTCTTTGTCAATAATGTTGTCTGTATATACAAAAAATATATGTTTTGTCTTTGTGTGTCTGTAATGTACTCCAAAACAGAAAAACAGAAAGCTAAGCAGCAGAACAAAGCAAGAAGAATCAAATAAATTACTTTATTATTTTTTGTGTCCAATAAAATGTGATGATGTCAAAAGACATTATATATTGTAGGTAAATGTTCATCAGAACACACTTACTTAAAGGTTCTGTAAGCAAGTTCTGTTCCCCATTGCCTGACAAAAATCACTGAGATAGGTGTCTTGAGAAATCACACCAGACATTGTGACAGCCGTAGGCTCTGTAAACAGCCAGAGAGAGCCAAGGGGGACAGTCTACCCTTTTATTTATTTTACTCTTTGTAGAAAACCTTTTTTTGTGTGTTCATGTTTTCCAACACCGGATTGGCCCACAGCAGACGTTTAGGAGAGAGAAGTTTACAGCACCCGTAACTTCATCTGCATCTCCATGCAAATATCTGTCCATAGATTTAAATACTGTCATTCATGTACATCACCATAACAGTCATTGGCTTTTTGTAGCAAGGTCCCCTCTTTGTGAGCTCTCCCATCAGCCTGTCTCACTTTGCTGTGGAATTGTTTGCATGTGGACCAATTGCCACTTAAAAAAACATAATTCAGGTAATGCCTTGCAACCCCATGTAGTCTTAAGCAGTTGCTAACAGTGTACATTGATGCTGTTTCAGCTGAAGGCTTTGTTAATAATTGCTCCTTCTGCCGGGCTTAAGATCATTTGCACCCTTATTTAGCAGGATTTGAGTTTTGCACCAGGCTTGAATCCTAATGCCCTGAGCATAGTTGTGTACATCGTGTTTATTACAGCACATTGCATCAAACTTTCGACTCCTTCACTGTTATCCGGTATACTCTCTCAATTATTTCAAAAACCTCCCCGCCACTTATTATTGTAATGACAGTATTGTTGCATGTGACATCAAACAGTCTTATAACCCGGCAGGCATTTTTAAAAAAGACAGAGAGAAAAGATTTATGTCCTCTGAGAAGTCTTTTTTCTTCTTTTCACTCTGAAATTAGTATATTCAGAGACATTATAAGGTGATGAAACGGGTCATTCATTATAAAATGAATGGGATGAGCTGTGGGGGGTGGAAGACCAAACTTTTAAGCCAATCACTTTTAAGTTGAGGGAAAGGTCCATCTTACTGTCAATATCAGGACCCAATAACTTTTGTTCAGGTCTAGAAATACGTGGCTTTATATGTTATGCTATGTATGTTATGATATGATATATGATATGATATGATATGATATGATATGATATGATAGATGAGATGAGATGATAGGTGAGATATGATATGAAATTATATATAGCGTGGTTTATGATATATATTATACTATATATAATATCGAATATTGTATATTATATGGTATGATATGTGATGTGATGTATCATATATGGTATGGTATGATGTGATATGATATGGTGTGTATGATACGATAGGCTATACAATATACAATATGTTAAACATAAAATATGACATATGATTATATTTGTATATTGTATTGACTATATTATTGTATTATACTAACAGGAACTTTGGTATATTTTTTAATTTCAGGGCAAGAACTGTGAATATAATTACAATGACTGCATAATCCAATCCTGCCCTAGTGGGTTTTCTTGTGTGGATGGCATCAACAATGTCAGTTGTGTGTCTGTGGATGCTGACACGCCCCCTGCCCCTTCCATCGCTGTTATGCCATGGAGACCCGTACACCACAGCCCCAGTTTTGCTTCTGTGGAGGACCTGCGAAGTGAAGAGCAGCCAGCAGGTTGGTGGAGAACCATCAGAATAATGTGCTTTTGTATATATATATATATATATATATTTTTTTTTAATAGTTTGGTTTTTATAAGTCAGAAACTTCAAATTCTTTGTTGAGCTTGTTTAAACTGAGATGGTTATTATCCGCATCTTTATGCATCAAGCAAGGATATTTTTATCCTTTACATCATGAGGCTGACTCAATCCATACTGGCTTTCATTGTTATTGGCAAATTTATTGGGTAGCCTAAATGAATGACATCATGAAACAGAGATTCAAATCAATGACCTCGTGTTGTTTGTTTTGATTGATCGACTTCATTATCTGCTCGTATTTGAAATACTATTGACACCCCTTACGACGCCTATGATAAATATTATTTATGGTGCACTTATCAATCTTTCAGTCAAATATATAGTTTAGCATCGTGTTCTAGCAAACACACTGGAGAAAAACAAATGGTACGGAACCACGACGATAAACGACTTCAGATACTTTTCCACATATCTCAAAGATGCGACGTCCTTGAGATGTGTTTGTTTTGTTAATATCCCCAAAATAACCTACATTTCACTTCGCTCTGTTCCAAAATGAGCCGGGAACCCCTAAAGGTTGGAAAGATAAACATTCACCATCTGTGGTATGTCTGATAATAAGAGCTTTTTCCACATTTGTTTCACTAATGTCCTCGGCAATAGTTTGAACAAACTCATTTAGTTTTCACTGAAAAATTAGGCTAATTAGGAACTTAAACTGCGCTGCGGTTTGTGATGTTTATTGAGTATGACACAAAGCGCCCATTGGTAACAATGAAGACATTGTAGGGAGCTGAAATGTCAACGTGGAACTTGAGAACTAAATTTACACATCGCTTAGGAAATTGAAGCAGCCTACCAATGTTCCCTGACAAAAGACTAATAAAACGAATTCTAGAGGCTAAATTTTTCAAATCACTCTGGATAATTTAGCAAATCAAAGTCTACACAAGTTATTTTAGACATATTAAAGTGTGAATAGGCTCATTTTCCCAAAGCATGACTTTTCACTTTCATGTGAATTGACTTCAAATGAACTTCTCAAAAAAAATTGGTATAAATACTGCATTTCACAGTGTTAAAGAGTGCTAAAAACACTTTTCCCTCGGTTGGAGATGCTTTTCTGTTGTACAAAAGGCGTTTTGTTGGAACGGTATCTAAGATTGAGGCTATTCAGAGCAAACCAAAAATAATCAATGGGCCGGATAAAAGACAGGTATGAATGTGTTTCTGGCATATGCTGTGGGAATGATTTTGACTTTTAAGCTAGATGGTGCCCCACGGGGCACAAAACAATGGAATTAAACCTCTCTGCAGTATGAAAAATGAAGTAAACAGATCTCTAGAGGGTGCCGGCTGCATATCACTGACTCTATGAATGTTTGCCAGGAAGATATTGTATCCACTAATTTTTTCTGCCACCGTTGAGAGAGTCCCATGAGAAAGTGTCCTCCGGGAGCAGCGCGGTTCATTTTCCAAACGTGCACTTTGCAGAAATCAATGAATTTACAATGTGGAAGGCTAATGCTGTAAACAGTTTTTAAAACTTCCAAAAGGTATGGTATCTGAGTAATTACTATGCGACTGTCCAGACGGGATGGAATTGAGGCAATTTTTAACAGATGATAAAAGTTGAGGATGTTGCTGTTATCCACGCTCAAAAACCGTTCAGGATAAATCAATCATCAGATGAACACATTGACTTTACTGATGGACATCTGACCGGGACTGTTTTCACTGACCGGTGAAGTGAACCTGAATTGAGAAGGCCAAATTCTAAATGACATGATTGCACATTTGTATTAGCGAGGGCTCAACAATAAGGATGGCTTGCTTGCCCAGGGCCTTTTTTTGGGAGGATGGAATTTCAGGATGGCTGATGGATCTGTCATTTGTGCTTTTGGGAAAATGCTGCTTGGTCACATAAAACTAATATTTGTTGATCTTGGTATTACGCCTGCAAACCTAGATATTTTTGTTTGGTTTTCTGTGATTTATGAAACATTGTTTTTTTTGTTTCCTAGTTATTTTTATAGTTAATTGCAATTTTTATATAATTCTGTTGTAACTTTTTATAAAGTATATATTTTTAATAGTTATGTTTATTCCACAGCCTTGTTTACGGTCAACGGCTCTATTCACTAAAAACAGTTGAGTTCAAATTGACCCAACAAATACCCAAATGAAAGTGTGAAAAAGTGAAAGTGAGGTTTTTTTGTGACCACTGCTTTTAACCCATCCAGAGAGTGAACACACGCACAGCAAGTGGTGAACACACGTACATCCGGAGCAGCTATCACTGCAGCTACCGGGGAGCAAGTAGGGGTAAGGTTCCTTTCTCAAGGGCGCCTCAGTCGTTACCCGCCGGACCTTCGACAACCTTCTGGTCACGAGTCCGACTCTCTAACCATTAGGCCACAACTGCCCCTTACGCTAGGTTACTATAGCACCGAACCATTTTGGGGTTATTTAACCCTATATATTGGGTGACAAGTTTAACCCAACCTTTGGGTTATGAAATAACTAATTTGTTGTGTTATTTTTGCCAACATGAAATGTATTATTATTATATTTGATGTTTGTTATTTTTGGCCATCCTGTTTATTATTATATTACTGCAGTGTAAGCAGATAATGCACAACATCGAAATACCTTTATAATTCTTTATTTCCAATACATAAGTTTTGATCACAGTTGTTGTATTAACATACTTCCCTTTATCATAAAGTTACTAGCAATTCAGTATCAATTTACAAGAATCAACTAAATAAATATACAGAACATATGCTAGTCTAGCTTATACAATTTTAAAGTACCTAAGCAAAAAACTTCCAAACAGCAGCACCAACAGGCTTGGCATACTCCAAAATGTAAATAAACAACACGTATCACCTGCTTTTAAAAGTCTTCCTCCAGCATCATGCTTCCCACAATAACAAAGCCTTAAGAGGAACTGGTTTTATCCCCAATGAAGGCAATTGCTGCAAGTATGTTATTACCAGAAAGCGAAACTGCGACTGAGGCAAGCCCCCTCGTGTTTTGTGTAAAGAACGGCAAAATAAATATTTTCTGCTTATTTGGTTTAAAAATATGATATGATAAAAGTAATTAATGTATCGACATAAAATGAACACACTCCTCACTTGAATCCCGGTGCTTTTAAATGGCGCTGCAGTGGTCATCAAAACTATGGAATAACACAAATGTAACTTTTGAAATTAGGTTATGAATGCAAATAATCTAAAATAAATCAAAGCTTGTTTTTTTATCATCTTTGGTGTAGTCACCTTTGACAAACATTTACAATGTTATTGGCTTTTCTTTCTTCATTATTTTTCATTGAAGTCGTCCATTTAGTTTTGTAGTAAAAAAGTGTATATTTGGTTGATTTGCAGATCATTCTGCCCACCCTACATGTTATCAACCATCGCTCTCAGAAAAATTTAAACTTTAGAAAACAATGCCTTAACACAATGTTTTCATTTTTATTATTATATGTATATGAATATAAATCTCATCATTGTGTCTATCAAGGCCTCTAGGTAAAACCATCTTCTGCCCTTTGTGCAGCTATAAACTAGATTAACCCCGAACTTGCTTTATATCTCCTCTGTTTTGCTAACACGCTGGGTGTGGAATAGTTTTAGAAAAAAAAAATACTGAACAGTTAAAAATCTTTGATATTTTCGGTTTTAAAGGCAGCTGGTAATGCCTGTCGGGTCATGCTGGTTTTCACGGATCTTTGTGCACGCAACACTTGGACAAATGGTTGATGCAACACTTCGGTAATGCGAAGAAACTGTGATACGATTGGGAGTTCATTTGTAATCCCGTCATATTTTGAAGAGAAACAATCTAAAAAGCGGAGCTCCGGGGTGGTCTCTTGCTGTCTTTCTTGGGAAATGTGGTTATTTGAACCACATGCGGTGAAGGTCGTTATCAAAGATTATTATCTTTGTTAAATAACTTAAAAAGTTTATTCAGAAAAAAGAAAGGTTATGCAGCATGCAAATTGTAATGAGCTCTAAATTCAGGCCATGTACACACAGTAATTTGCAAAATTCCCTCAGTGAATCGAGTGCTAAAACAATAATAGATACTAATGGGTCATTCCAACCGTTCAGAGTCTATATACTTTGTTCTGAGTTGTAAACTACAACTGATGAATAACGCAGTACACAGACAGGTCATAAATCAGATGAAAATAAAGGAAAATGATCATTAATTTATTTGCATAACTAGCATTGAATTATTCATCATGGTTTCAATCTGCTCAATCTGTATCTCATTAGCATGAGTTGTGAGGTTTATAAATCTAAGAGTTTTATGTAGTGTCTGTCTTATTTTCTGTTGGCCTTTTTTGTGCTTATGTTTTGGTTTATCGTGTGCATGTATGTGAGAGATGTATAGTAATTTTGTGATCTACAATATGTTGTTTAAAATTCATGTGAAAATGGTTATGAAAAATACAATCTTTAAGCATTGATGATTGTAAACCATAGTAGATCTCAAAATGAAAAATATAATGCTGAAATTTTAATTCTGATTATTTTATTAGCTTTTGCTATTAAAGCACAATTGGACAGATGTCCATAACACAAATGCATTATGGTGCTAATAATAATGTTTGTTAATCGAAATTGCTATGAATGTTAAAGTGATAGTTCACCCAAAAATGAAAATTTTGTAATCATTTACTCACCTTCTTGTCATTACAAACCTGTATGACTTTCTTCCGCAGAACACAAAAGAAGATATTTTTAAAAATGTTGGTAACTGGACCCCATAAATTACCAATTTAATTCAAAATATTTTCGTTTTCTGTTCTCCCGAAAAAATTAATTCATAAAGGTTTGAAATGACAAGAAATGATTAGGCTACAGGATAAGTTTGAATGAAAATTAAAACCTTTTCATTCATAGATTAAACAAAAATCTGAGCATATGTTGACATGACCATATGGAAACCACTCTCTCACTTGTTCTTCCCTATCCAGTGATCTACATTTATACATCCCATAATAGTGCTCATCAGCACAACTTGCATAGATCCAGCAGAGTCAGCTTTTCACAAACGTTAGCAATAACTACACTGCAGGCTTGTTTTATCCAGCAATAGTTTATGCTAGAGATTTCCTGTAGTGTGCTTCATAGCACCGCATCGATAATAGCCGCAGAATGAGCTTTAACTCACATGTCCCGACTGACCTGTTTAAAACCATTTGAATATTAGAAAACCTGAAACAGCGTCCACATGGAAGTGAGAGGCTGAATTACAGATTTCAAAAGGGAGTTACCTGGTGTTAACTGATAATGAGCCATGTGTTTGCCTCCCGGCCGCTTGAAAGCCTTATATCAATCCAAACAAGCATCTCAAATTAATGAATGGCTCAGTCTCACAGGGCTAATTTTCCTACATCGGAGCTGGTAAATCTGCCTGAAACACCTGGGGAGGGAGAAGGTAGATGCTCTGTAGTTGCCCTGCATTCACTGCATCATTAAAAGTGATTTCATTCTCCCAGGTGCAGGTTTTGCTCCAAAGTATTTGTCCTATTACGTTGTGCTGGACTTTTGTGGAGGCGAGAGGAGTTTTTGCATATTTCTGTGAATGCACCAGTCTCTCAACAGCAGATTAGAAGACATCTACATTAAAACGATTTAAAGGGGGCATGAATTAAAATCACACACTTTTAAAATTTAACCCGAGCTTTTGCTATATAAAAGGGAATGATATTCACTTGAACATCATGTAAGTGTCAGAACTAAAAACACCGTTGTTACTGAGATTATGATCTGTTATTGACACCAGGCCCAGCGAACGCCATGTTCTGGACAGCACCTCTCTATGACGACATTGATAGATTGAACACCACCCCCACCGAAAAAAATTGAAAGACTACTTCTCTAGCTCCGCCCACTGGTTCGCGCATGACAATTCTGAAGTAACACAAGTGGCGCGGAACCAGATAGCGATAAGCGAAGCAATAAACAAACATGCCGCTAAAGATCGATAAATATTGTGCCACTAATGCCGTACGAAACCGTGAATGGTGCTAATGTGTAACCTAACGTTATGTCTCTAACCAAATTCACAGAAGGCTCCAACTACGCAAACTGCTATCCAATCAAAGCAGTGGGCGTAGACTTATAAAGTCTTCAATGCGGCACGCCCATTAAAACCGTGCGTTTGCAGAGCTGGCCTCAAAACCGGTGTAGAAAATAGTCTATTACATCTTGATTTTGATGTTTTTGAATGTAAAATTAATGGGAACGTCATAACTAGACCTCATACAACAGTATAAAACAACAAACAAGCACAGTTCATGAGACCTTTAAAGTCTAGCAAATGTTTGTAGAGGTTTCGTCGTAAATCCATTAATCTGAATACCAGTCATAGAATGTGCGCTATTTTCCAACCAAGCGTTGGTCGGTCAGAAAAATACCAAAGGCGCATTATGGAGTGCGTTTCGTTGCAAAACACCCTGAGGCGAGACCTTTCCGAGGAACCATTTGAGATTGAAGGGCATTAACTTCAGCCCAACGCTAATGCCCGGGCAAAATTGCTCAAGTCAGTATCGGTCTTTTAAGTTTGTCCGCATCAGTACCCTAAATGATCTCAAAGAGGGTGGAAGTACTTCTGAAAATGTCCCATAATTGCCGACTGATACGGATGACAGAGAGTGGGGATATCATGGCTTAAAATGAGGCATGTAATAAGCTGATATAATTTTTCTCATCGAGACAGTCACACTTTCTCTCATTGCTGTCCAGTGGGGGTTTATACGGCGTGTGTTTGTTGGCCTAGCGTGTGATAATGCGGTCGTCATGTGGGCTACTGTGCTTGGACTCGTGATACTGGGCTGAAGTACAGTAGCTGACAGAAAGAGGATTGGAAGGAGTGTGGACACTTTTTACTTAAGATGTTTTCTAGTCACAGTAAAGGAAGGAACTGGTAAAGGTACTCAGATTTAAGATTGAATAATGTTCTTTAAGATTGTCTGCTATTGAACATTATTATAAGACAGTATCTGTATTTTACAATCATTAGAAATGTATCTTCCTCTTGAAAGAGTGTTAAAATACTTTATGCATTATGTCAATGAGAAAACTGAGTGACCATGAATGTGTAATTGATTTATAAAAATATGGACTGATTTTTTTTCAGCCAAATCTGTTTTAAAGATATAATCTTTGTTTTCCTGTTGAACACGAACTTATATATTTTAAGAAATGTCTTAAGTGGTTTTCTGTCCGTCCAAGTCAATGGGATCCAATTTTGTTTTGTTACCAAAATTCTGCAGAAGAAAGAGTCATATAGGTTTGGAATGACATAAGGGTGAGGTTATAATGTTTTTAAAAAGGTAAAACGGACCTGTTCGCTGCATTTAATTAGAGATGAAAGATTATTTTAAATTGTTTTTATTTTTAAAAAGTATTTATTTTTTATTTTATCTTAAAAACACAGACTTTAGTAGAAAGGATTTTTTATGATGAACATCAGTGGACTTTCAGCAATAACACATTAGAAAGGCTCTGTCCATGCTGTCACTCATTGGAGCAGAATGTCCCTTGACAATTATTTTTCAGTCCCCCCATTAACTATTAACCAAAGACTGTCTTTTTAAATGTAAGTCATCCCATGTTTTGGGTCACTTAAGGAGTTTTACCTTTGATCATTTTCAAACGGGAGAAGAAGCTACTTTACTAGGCACAAGAATCATTGAAGGGCTTTAAAATGAAAGACATGGATCATACAAGTCCTCTGATTCTGAATGTCAAATGAAGTGCGGTTTATGTCAACAACCTGAAAAATCTCTTTCATAAGATTACATTCTTTATTGGTTTAAAATAAGCATGACTGTTCCCATAATTCCACATAGGGAATAGGAAACACATCAAAATAAGAAATCTTTCTTTTCATTGTGATAACTATTTCAGAGGTATCTAATAATATTTGTATTTTTATAACATGTTTATATAATATATAAATGCATTATTATTATTAATAAAATTAAATATTTTTTAAGCACATTTTCATTTCTAATTTACATAATGTTTCCTAAGGTTTCTAACGTTCAGCCCTGCAGTTTTGGTTAAATCTGCTCAAATTGATTATTGAAGATGTGGTGACAGAGATTACATAAAAGTTAAGTTTAAATATTGGAATAACAATAAAAGTTTCTCTTTTATCTGAGAATTAATTCTTCCCTTTTTCGATGCAGAGTTTATTCAGAATAAAGGTCGCTCCCTATCCTTATTGACTCGTGCTTATATAGTTTCATATTTTTTCAGCGCTGTGCAAAATATTAATAGGATTACTCACTCTTTTTGAGTGACTTGCAACAGTACGTGTGTGATGTTTATCTCCACTCTAGCTTACATTTTCATGCTCCCAAGATGAGACAATATTTTATTAAATATCATTGTATTGTATTAAAAATCGTGTTTTTTTTACTTCTCTATGATGAAACAAATCTTGAAATATGTCAATTTAGTTTACTATATGTAGATTTTGTCTCTGTATTGTTGATTCCACGCTGTTACTGTCTGTATTTCTGCAGATATTATCTTTGGGAGATATTTGGGGAATTCCTTTCTAGAGTTTGAGGGCATTGAACTCGGAGCTGTGTTAAGCCTCACAGTAAGATTCCAAACTGAAGTAAGAGAAGGAACACTTCTGTATTTGGATCAGGACACTATGCCCAGGGGTGACTTCTTCATCAAACTCTACATTTCCAGTGGCACGCTTCAGGTAAAACTACACTCGATTTTCCTCTGTTTTAAGCTAATTCAACCATTATCTGTAAAATAAAACGGTTCACTGAGTTAGGTGGAAAGTAATTATATGGAAAGACCTGATATATGCCTTTCCTCCCTGCAGTATGATTTTTCGTGTAACCAAAAGGAGAGAGTTCAGAGAATCAATACAACACAGCAGGTTGCTGATGGAAATGAATACGTGGCGATTTTAAGGTAAGGTTTTGATTTCCATCTTTAAACAGTTTAAAATAGAGTAGAGGTTAAAAACCAAACGGCCGTCCAGTAATGGAATAAACAGACATGAAAAAATCTCCCTAGCAGAAAACAAGCCAAAACAAACTTTTATAGTTTGTTCACACATCTTCTTTTTCTTAAGTGCAGAGTGCTACTGATACGGTTTTCTGTCCCACCCAGTTCAGTCCCATCGATCTCTCCGGTAACTAGCTTATCATTCGTTTCAGCTGTGATAAATAAAGGAGACTCACAAAAAGTGCTTAGCCTGGATTGTATCATTATATATTTGTTAGTCTTGGCTGAAAGCAGAAAGATTGCTGAAAGATATTTTGTGTTTAAGAGCACCGTCTACACAGTTCCATGAATCCATTAGGTTTGTTTTTTCGCATGATTCAGCAGAGACTGAAATGTACGGTCACACAGTCATTGAAGGATTTGATCACATTCAGAGTCCCCGAGAGAAGCCGCAGCCTCTCCACATACGGACGTTTCCATATTCTATGCATCGGCCGGTTTCTTCCTGCTTTTATAGAGATTTTGAAAAGCTTCCAAGAAGATACAAATCAGTATTTTTGTGCCAGCTATCAAGACTTCAAGTGTGAGAGAGTTGTCAAAACAAAGATGAAAAAGAAGGATTAAAAGACCATCCCTGTGTGTGCCTTGAAACCATATTGTAACTTTAAAAACACACAACCCTCAGATTAAGTTATTTAACGTATTTTAACAAATTCTTGAAAAATGACCCCTTTAGTTCCGCTCCCTCACTCGAGTCTCATGTGACCAAGTGAAACGGTTTAATGCTCAGAGCTCGTAGTTTTATTACAGATTTTTAAGACATCCCTAAGTAAGAAGAGCGTTTTCTGTGTGTCCCGCTGTGGAACTGTCTGCTCTAAGACTCAACGGGGACCAGTGGCTCTCTGGCGAGGATCCAGGCGACTCTGTCAGAGCTCGTCTAAATTAGCCGCCTCTCCGGCTGCTCCAGAGGGAGGATGCTGAGGACCCGGTGGTACGCCCTCCCGGGGAGGCCGAGGATGCAAAGAACTCACAGTCCGCGAAGGCTTAACAAATCAGTCAAGATTGTCTTCTGCGAACCTCAGGAAAAGCAGAAGTATCATCTCAGGGCCGGGGAGGGAGGGAATACTACCATTATGAGCCGGGCATCTGTAGGCCAATCCTCCAGCTGCACATAGTTAGCCCAGAATCCACACTGAGGTAATTATCTTTCCTCCCCTGTTGTTTGGAAGGCTGAAAAAGCTTTGGAAAAGTCCCAAGACTTGGGTACGTCTCCGGAACAGACTGTCCGAGAAACATAAAATGAGGAGGAAAAAAGACTTGATGAGCTGCAGGTGAAAGATGCCCTTGAGCTTAACAAATCATTTGTTTTGCTTGTGGGTGTTCATGTCTTGATTTGCGTTAAACTCGTGACACAGCTGTCCGAAGAATAGGCTGACGATTTTGATTAGTGTTTAACTGCCAATAAAACTGTTTGTAGAAGTTACAGCTATTGCAATATAACTGGTTGTGTTTTTCTTCATTTCCTTTACATTAAGGTTTTTATTGATGCTGATATGAGGAAATGTTATATCAGATGCATTTTGTTATATGATGTGTTTAATGTATGTCTGGATAGATTTGGCTTTTATTCACACCAAGACCATAAGTTGTTTTTCGTCCAAAAAAAGCCAACCATGATATTTAATATGCTTTACCGATTAATGAATTCTTAGTGGACCCTTTTTCCTCTGAATGCTTTCCTGTATCTCTCGTATCCATGGAAACAACGCAGTCATTAGGAGTCATTCAGCATAACCTGTTTTGGTCTGAATATTAAATAAGCGGAAAATAATAACAGATAAAACAAGCATTAGGGGTGCTTGGCTTTTAAAGTAATTGTGTTCTCCTCAAGGCAAAGAAAATGTATCTTATTAGCATAAACCGTATTGCTTTAAAATCCGTCTGCGGTGTTAATACTAAACATCATTAATTATGTGCATTTATGGCCATTAGGTGAATAGATACAGCCGAATAGACTTGGCATGTTGGTTTATAACAAGACAGAGGATGTTTTGTACGTACAGTATGTAGTACACTGATGATCTTTGTTTTATGCAGACAACATCTTGCTCCATGTGAGGCTGAAGTTACTTTGGTTGGCTTTAGGACGGTCAAGAGCAACCAGAGCAAATACACATCACCTTTGATTTTACAGAAGACCAACCGTCTCTTCATAGGAGGTCTTCCTCTGCGTTATTCACCACATGAGGTGAGAGAAGCTTCTGTATGATGGTTTTTAAAGAGACACGTCTTAATAGAAATGAAATACTTTGTAGTAGCAATTGTTAATTATTACGTTTCATTTGGTGGGTAGAACCAAAGTTAGATATAAACATTTATTTTTAATAACAATTGTTTCCTGTCATCGTGCTTTTGTCCATGTCTACACAAAAAAGGTTAGATTGGTTTAGCCCATGATTTGGTAAAATACGCACAAACCCAACTGTTGATCTAAATAAAAATATCCATATTTGACTCAACAATGTTAGCATTTTTGAACTGTAAAAAGCTATATGCTGTATATACACTCACCTAAAGGATTATTAGGAACACCTGTTCAATTTCTCATTAATGCAATTATGGTAGTGTAATGGTGTGGGGGATGTTTTCTTGGCACACTTTAGGCCCCTTAGTGCCAATCGGGCATTGTTTAAATGCCACGGCCTACCTGAGCATTGTTTCTGACCATGTCCACCCCTTTATGACCACCATGTACCCATCCTTTGATGGGTACTTCCAGCAGGATAATGCACCATGTCACAAAGCTCGAATCATTTCAAATTGGTTTCTTGAACATGACAATGAGTTCACTGAACTAAAACCGACACCAGATCAGCCCCCACAGTCACCAGATCTCAACCCAATAGATCATCTTTGGGATGTGGTGGAACGGTTGCTTCATGCATCCCACAAATCTCCATCAACTGCAAGATGCTATCCTATCAATATTGGCCAACATTTCTAAAGAATGCTTTCAGCACCTTGTTGAATCAATGCCACGTAGAATTAAGGCAGTTCTGAAGGCGAAAGGGGGTCAAACACAGTATTAGTATGGTGTTCCTAATAATCCTTTATGTGAGTGTATGTACATAGTTGTGGGAAAATGAGAGACCATTCCAGCATTTCTATGCATAGTCATCCAACAGCAATGTGAAAGACTGACAGCTGGACAAGGCACGTGATTCAAAACTTACAAATATTTCTGTTGTTTTGCTAAAACGTGAATCTGAACTCGTTTTATTTGCAATATTTAAGGTCTGAGGTTATTTTCACCTGTATCTCCTGTTTAATTTTCTGCAAATAAATGCATATAGAAACAATAGATGATAGTTTTACCAAAACACATACCTTTAAATAGTACATAAAAATAATTTTGAAATTGTCTCTTAATTCTTTCCGCGACTGTATAAATACACAAATTGTTGTAGTTTTGAGTCTTTGCATGGCTGTTGCTGAGTCAGACTACTTCATAAATAAAGTCAAAATTATTTTTAAAATTCTCAAATGACTGCATCATCGTCCAATCTTACTACTGTACCTCGACATGACGGTCTGGCATATATTTATTCATTCCTGACCCTATCATACTGTACATGGTGCTACTGCAGTAGCCATCCTCACATATAATAAAGATGAAGCACATTCGCTTTAAATAATCTATTGATGAAAACATCATATAGTTTGAAAACCAATGGAAGCAGATGGGATATGTGATGTGAAAATTTAGAGAAGTGAGTTCGGCGGATTCAAGCCTGCTTAGCGGTAGAGTCAAAATCATTTGTCACACGTCTTTCGATGCCTATGCTCCTGCAATAAATACTGCAATAAAGCATTACTTTGAATTGACCTCACCGGACAGCCAAGGTATCGCAGCCGCCAGCTCCTACCATACCCAATTGACAGCCCTGCACCAACATAAGTTGTATTAAAATGGACATAATTTTTTTCAAGGTCCACATATTGACAAACATAAAGCTTTGAGATTCTAGCAGACACACTTTTCATTTCTCGCTCATGCAGCTGGAAGCAGGTCACAGGCACTTGAGAAATGGATAAAAGAAAGAAAGGAGATGTTCAGATGTGTTTGTGTAGAAAACAATTTTGAAGTGCTTTTTTAATTTAGCTGCTCTTTTTGTTGGCAATACAAATTCTCCTTTATAAAGCAATGCTGTATAAGCCACTTCTGACCGTCAAATTTATCAGTGCAAAAAAATTTTAGTTTGCATTTGTCAAGTGTGTATAAATGAAACTTTATGCAATAAGTGGTGTCACTATGCACATTTGACTCTCTACAATGATTCCTCAAAAACATCTGCTTTTGTTTCCATGGGACAAATAAACTCATACCAGCTCGGCACGACACCGGGTTGAGTAAATAATGACAGAATTTTCATTTTCGGAAGAACCGTTCCTTCGAATGCAACCTCTTTGTTGTACAGTTCGTTCCTCTCCCCAAAGTCTTTCTTTGTACCTGTATTTCGTTTCACCCTCAAGCCTGAGATGATTTTTTCTGTTTTCCTCTGAAGTAACTGCTTAAGACTTTGTTGTTTCCTCCTCCCTCAGGAAGCCATGCCTTTCCACAACTACACCGGCTGCATTGAAATAATAGAAATTAATAAGCCCGGAGGATTCCGTGCGGCCCGTGCTATTGCTGGGAACATTGTTGACAACTGCAGGTAATTGAACCCGATTTTCTGTCAGGATTTAATATAATTCCAACATCTCCTGGTTTTCTTCGACAAAGCTTTTTTCTTTTCTTTTTTTGAATTTACCATGTTTCTCATTGCTCAAGGATGTAGAAGTTGACACGTTTCGTTCTGTCAGCGCATCGGTCTATCAAACACACGGTCTGTAATTTACAGTACAGCACACCGGTGGCATACGGCCGTGCTATTTGCAAATTGCTAATCAAGACGGAGATGCTTGGGTTATTTAAGTTTGTCTTCCCACTTTGCTTGTTGTTGTTTGAAAGGACAATGCGATCATTCATGCATGATCATTGACTGTTTTGTATTTTATTAAAGAGAAAATCAAGAACTGTTTTACGGAGCAGTAGGAAATCACTTCTATGATCACGAGAGAGACAAAAATAGAAGAAACTATTTACTCTGTTTTATTGTTTATCGGGGTATTTGATGTTTGTATTTACCCATTTTATATTTGAATCAATGATATACAGAATAATATTTTTGAAATGGAATTATATTTTAATCATACAGTATTCATATATATATTTAACATAATTAAATGCCTTACTAAATCAAGCTTAAAGCGATAGTTCACCCAAAAATGTAACTACTCACCCACTTGTCATATCAAACCTTCATGACATTCTTTCTACCGCAGAAAATATTTTGAAGAATGTTGTTAACTGGCCCCCATTCACTAGCATTAGTTTTGTGTTCGTACTTTAGAAATGAATGGGAGCCAGTGGTGTCCGGTTACCAACTTTCTTCAAAATATCTTCTTTTGTATTCTCGGGAAAAAGAAGTCTTAAATGATAAGAGGGTGAGTAAATGATTGTATTTTTATTTTTGGTGAACTTTGGATCACTTAAAGAGACAAAACAACATTATTCTTGAATATTCTTTCTCTGGCGTGAGATGTTTCTGAGATTGTTCACTCAACAGTGCTGTCTTTATTTTGATAGTGTTGTTAAAACAGCTATCAGTATGCAAAGCTATTTTTAACCCTCCTGTTTTGGGCACATTTTAGCAATGATTTAATGTGTGGCGTTTTATTGACCCTATTGGCCTATTGGTTTCATTGGTCGGTGTCTAAATTTATGACAAATTATTCAAATTTAACCTTATCTTTTGCTTTTCTTACTCACACTTTACCAACCTTATTTTAAATGGAATATTAGTACAAAACATCACTTTTTGTATTGTATATAATTTATTTGTACATTTGGAAGTTGAGTCCCAGCAGAAACTGGAGGTCGACTGATATGGGTTTTTCTCTGGCCGATGTCGATATTTAGAGATCAGGCCAGCCGGTGGCTGTTACATGAGGCCGATTTTCTTTTTTACACCTTCATCCTATAAAATGAACAGTTAAGTAATAAGAAGTGATACAGAATATTGCTTAAATTAAACATTTATTGAAGAGATGTCTCTTCAAATCAGTCCACTCAATCAAAGATTGAGTAAGTGTTTATTGCAGGGTACAAAACAGTGGTCTAATTCATAGTAATTATTCATTGCTAAAAACTTTGAAGCACATTCTCAAACTGTTCTGAAGCATGTTTCTAATGTTTGTTGGCTCTGCAATAAGTCAAATGTTCATAATCTAAGTGAAACAAAAATAAAAAACCTCTCATATTACACAGCCTGAGCTCGTAACTGACTTTTTAGTTGTATTTAGCTTTTAGTCTTTTTATATTTTATAGGACAGAAGAAAGCCTGACAGGAAAGTATGTCTTGGAAAGGACGCTCTTGTTGTTGAACGTGTTTAAACAGCCACAAAAGACTGCATACGGACATAATGCATAAACGAGGGAAAACAACAAGTCAGGATTTAAACTTTGGCTGAAGACTTAAAAGATTAGTTTAATGATGAAAAACGTACCAAGCAAGCAGAATGTTTTCTTTCCATTTCAGATTCATAACACACTTATGGTGCCACAGTACACGACAGTCTCATTTGTTCATTTAATTTTCAAAAGGAAACATGCAGTAAACGGCAAAAAAGGCCGGCTGCATCGTTGGCGGTGCGCAAGTGGTGCTCGTGCATCCAAAATCCTGCAACTTCCAGGGGCATGGCTCTTTGGAGCAGGCGCTGCTGAAGAAAATAATATTTTCTCTTTTTGTCAACGACAGCAGCAGCCACATCGGCTTAAAGCCGGCTGCCGCGCGGCAATTCCACCACGTACTGTGTGAATGGCCCATTACAGTGTTCAGCATTTCTCAAGGCTTTTAGAGCAGAAATAAAAAGCGCTTCTCTCTGTATGTTTGTCTACCCCGGGTCATATGTAATAAGTAAATTGTGTGCACTTTTTTCCTCCATTTGATAGAAAGATCTACCAAAACACAAGGCAAGGCTGCAGAGTGTGAGTTGCTCAGTCTCACAGCCTCAGAGGGAGAAAAATTATCCGGTAGAGAAGCAGTCGGCTTAAGAGTTTATCTAGCTATACAATGCAGACCACCGTAATAATTTAGCCCCTGGGCTCTTTACCAGGTTTTGGTACCCATGCATATCTGTAGCCTTAACTACGTGGTTGCTTGCTAACAACACAGTTCCAAAAGGTTACTCGCATTCTCAAGTATTATCATATTTAATCAATTAAATAAAGAGGCTAGATAAAGATTGAAGGATGACAAGAATTTATACCGTTTTCTTGTGAAGTTATCAGGTAATTAAAAAGGCAGAGGGAGACATCACAGCGTTATGCCGCTTGTAATATGTTTGCCGCCAGAGGAAGCGCAGCGTTATAATTGGACTTATTTTCCGGCACAACCAGCCGATGCCAGTTTATAAAATTGTCCCAACCTATAGCAGAAACCATAAGAAAATATTGATTTAAGATACCGTACATGATTCGAGCTCTAGTTCCAGTCTGTATAGTAACTGAAAATAACTATTATTTTCGTAAAGTTGTGTCATATAAATCATACAAATGTATTTTCTTTTAAGTATATATATTTTCAAGACCCCCAAATATAACTATCCCTCAATTTATTTCCTCACACTTGTTTTTTAGATCACCATGGGGCCCCCCAGCAAACCCCACAGCTTACCCATCTCTGCTCATCACAGAGGAAACCACACCTGGATGGCAGATCACCCCTCCCACTCAGCCTTCACCTCTCTGCCAGCAGGTGTTGTGTCTCAACGGCGGATCATGCCGGCCGCTCTCCCTTCCCAGCGGGGCTTCGTCTTTCCTCTGCGACTGCCCTCTTCACTTCACAGGACGTCTGTGTGAGAAAGGTGACGCTGTCACTTCTTTTTTTCTTTGAGGTGCTTAGTAGCAAGTCAAATAAATATGCAGAACCCTACAGATGTGAGGGTTTTGAAAACAAGTTATTTTTCTCCACAATAACTTGGGAGATTACCCCCAACTGTGCCAAATAATCCCTAGGCAACTGTTTGGCCTGATAAAAAAATAAAAGATATTCATTTCTAGTGGCAGATGCACGGAAAGAAACCCTGCCCTCGTGTTGAACCAGTGATCTCTTTAAATTATGCAGGATGTGATTAAAATAAGGTCCATATACACAAGTTGTAATGTCAGTGCCCCTTTTATCTGTTCTCCTACAAGTCTCACTACAAATGAGTGCTTGACCCTGTCACCTGTGTTCTTCAGATTCATTTTACCTCCTCTGCCTCACGCCGGAATAAGACGCGTGGGATATTAAATTCTGGTGAAGGGAAAGTCTTTTACACTGCGAACCCAACTGGTATTGACTGACACTCAACGGGCTGAGCTGCCATGTTAGAATATCTCACACTTCACCAATTTGCTCAACGCTGAACTGACAACGGCCGTTCCTTTTATCAAAATCAGCACCTTGTCTCTGAAAACCGAATTTTATGTGCTTCCAAGAGTCCGGTTTTCATTGTAATGTCCTCCTCCGCTGTGTTAATGGTCTTTTTATTGTATTTTACTCCCGCACCCGCCGACTCGCCATTTTTCGTCCCGTGTCGATAAGCCGATGCTCAGGTAAAGAGCTAATTTGCTGAGCTACATGTTCATCCGTCTCAATCGATGTAACGTTCAGATGCTCTGGCAGTTAAATGCTAGGCTTGAAATTAATTAGAAATAATTTATTCTGCTTTTCAGGCATCTATTTTCGTGCTGGCCTGGACATTGATTGATGTGTTTGTGAACGGATCAGGTCAGATCTTGGAGGAGAAAAAGAAAAGGACAGTTCTTAACCTTTCAGATGAAGCTGTCTGTATATTTACTTTCTTTTAGTACCGATTTGGGCCTGACATATTGAAGGTTTTTGTATTTTTTTAAGTAGCCAACAGGCTTGAGTCAAGTCACATGAACCATGATTTGCTGGTCAGATGCAGGTGGTGTTCATGTGAGCATTTGATTGGACTAAATCTGCGAAGTGCGAGATGAATCATCATCAATGTTCTTCTCCTCTGTTTTCTATGACTGTATGGAATAAAAAGTACTTTATTTAGTCCACTTTAGATTTCAAGTCTTTAATGCAGCTTGAAAACAGGTTTTTTAGCTTTTTTCCTATTTTAATTTCAGGCGAGCTTTCATTTTAAAACCCGGTTGTTTTCGCCTCGTATTTCTACTTTGTGTCGTGTGTAGACCGGTGTATTAAAATAATTTGTATGCAGAATACCTTTTTTTGTTTGGTTTTCATAATTGTGCTGGCATAAAAGCAAGTATAAGCAGTGTTGGGTGTAACTAGTTACTAAGTAATTAATTAGTCTAATTGAATTACTTTTCCCTTGAAAATGTAAAGTAAGGAATTACTTTTATTTTTTCTGTAATTTAGTTATAGTTACCTTTGATGTAATTCAACTAAATACTTTGTGTAATATATGTGTGTGCAATAGTAGTGTTGACATCCAAATTTTAAGTCTAACATTAAAGTCCGTGCTTTAATGTATAATTCTCACTTATATGTAGTTTAATATTATTTATTTAAATAAATTAAATAAGCTGTTTCAGGTCCATCTTTGAATAACTTTGCTAATCAAAGTTGATAACATTATAGAAATATTTGAAATTAGGCTGACTACCAAAACCTGATCTCTACTGTTTGACTGTTTGATCTCTCCCGCATGCTCACGTGGTTCATGGAGCACTCAAAAGTTCCAAACAAATCTGTGCTGTCAACCTATTTGAATGGATTTTAGCAGGCCAGACAACAGCAACTATATTTGCATACATTTTTCTAAATAAATTAGCAAATTTTTACTCTGAAAACTTTGCTGACTCGATTAATAGCAGCATTTTGTCTGGGAAGTTATATGGATATTAGATTTATAAATATTAGATCTATGAATATAAGATATGTCCACCGCCAAGTTGTTAAGACATGTATAAACATGCCGTTATTTCACCAACTGTGCAGCAAATGCGTTTGGGAGACATTGAAATGAACGGTCTTGTTTGTAACTATTGGTCACTCCATGACACAAGTTAATTCTGCATTCATACGGTTGTATATGCGAGTGTCATAACGGTCGGGGGGCCCTATGCACACCTATTGTCAGGGTCGGGGATCGAACTCGGGTCTCTTGTGTAGCGAATCCCCGACTCCACCACTGAGCCACGGATAACAGTGAGGAGAACCCAATTGCAGGCAGACACAAAGGCGATGGTACGGGTCACAAAGGGTATTTATTATATATAACAAAAACAGGAACAAAACAAAAACCCACGAGGGGGAAAACAATACAGGATAAATAATAAAGTTAACAAAGACACTTACTAAATAAACTAGAAAACAAACACTTGAGACACGAACTACACTTACTAACAACTCGAGGACACCAGGAACTAGCAACAACTGGAGACACTGAAGAACATCAAACGTACTGCAAACAACCAATGAACCAGCGAAGAGACAGAGAAACATGAGGACTCTTTATAGGGGAGAGAACTTAAGGGGGAACAGGTGCGGGGAATTAACACTCAAGGGAAAGCTAATCAACACAAACTAAGAAACAGGAGGGCAGGAACAAATGACATAGACTTGAGAAACAAAGGATCCTGTATGATTTCACCTCAAGACCAAGAATTACCTAACCAGAAGAGGTGGAATCATGACAGGACCCCCGCCTTAAGGAGCAGCATCCTGATGCTCCTCAAAGGCACAAACAGGACAAGAGAGACTGAGACAAAGACAGGACCCAGAGAGACACGGTTAACAAAATAAGTGGCAAACATGACATGACAACTAGAGGGCTCGGGTGTGACAATAGAAACAACAGACAAGGGAGGGGAGGTGGGGGCAAACAAGAGAAAACAGGGGGAAGTCCAGAAGGGGCGGGGCTGGGTGGTGAAGTCCTAGCCCGCGGGGGCGCGCGAGCGCGCTGAGACCCAGGAGACTCAGGAAAACCGGACGGGACCGGCTGGAGAGGCTCGGGAAAGCCGGACGGGACCGGCTGGAGAGGCCCGGGAAAGCCGGACGGGACCGGCTGGAGAGGCCCGGGAAAGCCGGACGGGACCGGCTGGAGAGGCCCGGGAAAGCCGGACGGGACCGGCTGGAGAGGCCCGGGAAAGCCGGACGGGACCGGCTGGAGAGGCTCGGGAAAGCCGGACGGGACCGGCTGGGGAGGCTCGGGAAAGCCGGACGGGACCGGCTGGGAGGCTCGGGAAAGCCGGACGGGACCGGCTGTGGAGACCCGGGAAGGCCGGACGGGACCGGCTGTGGAGACCCGGGAAGGCCGGACGGGACCGGCTGTGGAGACCCGGGAAGGCCGGACGGGACCGGCTGTGGAGACCCGGGAAGGCCGGACGGGGCCGGCTGGAGAGGCTCGGGAAGGCTTGGTTCCGGCTCCTGGACCGGGCTTGGTTCCGGCTCCTGGACCGGGCTTGGTTCCGGCTCCTGCACCGGGCTTGGTTCCGGCTCCTGCACCGGGCTTGGTTCCGGCTCCTGCACCGGGCTTGGTTCCGGCTCCTGCACCGGGCTTGGTTCCGGCTCCTGCACCGGGCTTGGTTCCGGCTCCTGCACCGGGCTTGGTTCCGGCTCCTCTGGGGATCCTACGGCCGAGCGAGCCGCTCGGGCCTTCACCTCCCCACGGCGCCCCCCCAAAAAATATTTGGGACTCGGGACCACTGGACTCGGAACGACCGGACTCGGGACCACCGGACTCGGGACCTCCTGGCTTCGGGCTTTCCTTCTCCTCCGCTTGCCAATGGTACTGGTGGGCGGTGGAGTGGCTACAGGAGGCGAGGAGGAGGGCAGTGTGGAATTGCCCAAGGTGAGAGCACCCACCACACGGTCCTCTGGGATCGGGTCCTTCCCCGTGGGAGAATCCGCCCCAGAAAGATCCCTGGACCACTGTCGCTCCAGCAAGATCTTAACCAGGTCCTCAAATCTCTGGGTTTTTAGCTGGCGCATCTCAGCAGGACCTAGGGGCTCATCGAGGCAACTATTAAAAATGACTTTTAGTTCAGCCTCGCTGAACCCCGAGTAACGGGCTGCGCCCAGGAATTCCATGAGAAAGTCCTGGATGAGCTGCCCCTTCTGACTAAAGCCAAACAGGACCTTGGCTAGGAGGCCCCTTGATGCTGCCTGCTGGGTTCGTTGTGGCTGGTTCATTCTGTCAGGGTCGGGGATCGAACTCGGGTCTCTTGTGTAGCGAATCCCCGACTCCACCACTGAGCCACGGATAACAGTGAGGAGAACCCAATTGCAGGCAGACACAAAGGCGATGGTACGGGTCACAAAGGGTATTTATTATATATAACAAAAACAGGAACAAAACAAAAACCCACGAGGGGGAAAACAATACAGGATAAATAATAAAGTTAACAAAGACACTTACTAAATAAACTAGAAAACAAACACTTGAGACACGAACTACACTTACTAACAACTCGAGGACACCAGGAACTAGCAACAACTGGAGACACTGAAGAACATCAAACGTACTGCAAACAACCAATGAACCAGCGAAGAGACAGAGAAACATGAGGACTCTTTATAGGGGAGAGAACTTAAGGGGGAACAGGTGCGGGGAATTAACACTCAAGGGAAAGCTAATCAACACAAACTAAGAAACAGGAGGGCAGGAACAAATGACATAGACTTGAGAAACAAAGGATCCTGTATGATTTCACCTCAAGACCAAGAATTACCTAACCAGAAGAGGTGGAATCATGACACCTATGTGAGGGGCCCTTGTCATAGCACAACTGTAAACTATAAGAAATAAAATGATAAATCAATTAACGTACTTAAACAAATTAAAACTGAAAGACAAACACCTTAAACTGACAGCAAGAACAATTAAGTATTAATTACTTTTATTTAAATTTATTTGACAGTATAAAGTAAACATATGGTAACACATGGTTCTTGAACCATCTAGCTTTTTACTAATCAAATGAGTGATTAACAAAAAAAACAAATTTTAAATATTTTTTAATATGTTTGCATTTTTTGATAAATATTGTTTTCTCAAGAAAGCTAAGCATTAAAAAAAAAAAAGTTGTTCTCTAAATGTGATGACACAAAAATCACATATTTTCATGGGCAAACGAAAAACAGTGGTGTGCATTATAGCTAAAAAAAAACATCCTTATTTAGGCTTAGATAAACTACACTTGGCTCTGTACGCTGTAGTAGGCGTTGTGAGACATGTTTTTATTGCTCTTATGCTTTTTGATGTCCTATTGTTTGAACCAATTGCTTCCATTGTTTACCCAACTTGTAAGTCGCTTTGGATAAAAGCGTCTGCTAAATGACTAAATGTAAATGTATCTGAGACTCACATGAACATTGTACAGCTGGTTTTTGTAACTAAGTTATTCCCTATAAATGCTATTGAACTTAACATATTAATGTGTATGCAGCTTCGTAGATGGTCCCTAAATTCACATCTATCGAACGTCCCGTCAAACCATCTGTTTTGTAAATATGTACTTGCATAAGATGGCAAAACTAAATAAGACTTTAAATTTGTACAAGTACTACAAAATTGTCACGTTTTTCTGCTTCACATTATTGCCGTTTTTTCAGCTACCTACAGATAGCCTCATTTTGAAGCCATATGTTAGAAACATCATCACATTATGCGCATGTCATCACCTGCGCGCACTGCATGATGTCCGAGTACGCCACAGTAATTTAATAAATTAAGTATTAAGGAAATTTCCAAATGATTCCTGTAAAGTTTGTAACAGAACACTCAGAAAGTTGAATCCGCGTCTTGTTTACATCATAGTGTTTTTGATTCGGTACTCAAGGAGGCCCCTTGGTGGTTCTGGTGCAGGGGCCCTACGCATTGGGGAGAATTAGCTCTGCTTGAAGCCAATCAGCCTGCATTGCACAGCACGTATGAGGGCAGGAAGGGGCGTGTTCCTTTTGCGTAGTAGTGTGTTCTGTTGACCATTCGAATAACAACAACCATTATCAGAAATCGATCTGGCCTACGCCACCTTCATGGGCTTAATTTATGAACATCTTGTGGCAGCACAAACACCTCATTTGGTGTCAAAACTACTGTCGGTGGGAAATAAAGACAGAGTGAAAATTGCCTCTGAAATGGCATGGACACAGCTGTTTTTGCAACTCACCTAACTTGCATTTGCATTTGTAAGAGTTTCCTCCTCAGACGCAAACATTATGGAAGTATTTGAATTAATCACACAACGCAATTTACTAAGCTTTGCGCTTATCACTGAGGCCGCTAAGATCACCACATTGCTCCTTTGATATTTATCAGTCATAAAAGTGCTTAAAAACATGTGCTATGATACAGTTACTAAAATGCAAAGTCATAGGTTAGCAAGACCTTGTCACTATAATTTAGTCCTCTCGTAATTACTCTGCTTGATGACTGGCTAACCTCAGCGGATATACCAAAACACGACAGACAAACATCCCGAGGGTGACAGGGTGAGGAAGATGAAACGGGGTGTTATAAGGTCATACATCTCTTCAGTGAGCAGTAGAACAAGAGGACCTAGATAAGACCAAATAACCAGCCTAGTAGCCATGCATTAAAACCAGTTCAGCTCAAATGCATGTTGTTATTAAAACACAGTAAAAGGACATCACAAATACTAAAAAGAGCTGTAATGAAGCTTGTAATGGCTAAATTGGTGTACAATTAATGAAAGTATTAACTAATATGACCCTTACTTTTCAACATTGGCGTGTGCATAAATCACCGGATGATAAATATCGTAAAAAGTCGTAAAAGTATTTTACGAAACCCAAACACAACTCACGTTAAATCATATTCATAAATTACAAATGTCACATACTGTCACCCGAAATTACAATCTTAATTAAGTCAATTGGATAAAAGCTTGTAAAAATAAAGAAATGTCAAGGAGAATGTCATCACATAGGCTGCTCTCATTAGTTAATTAAATTACAGAAAGGGGAAGAATTAAAAACGTTTTACTGTGTGTGCGTTTGTAAAATCAATTTTCTTGACATTCTGAGACTGTTATAGCTGTCATGTTCTTTGCATTTCATTTCTGGTAATCTATGCAGGGAGAGAAAACAAAAGCAGGTAAATGGCTGTGATCTTAGGATGTGTGAACTCTTTACTGTCAAGGAGTCAAGTGATTAGCAAGTTCTTTCCTCGCACTTTTACGCAGTGTTTCTAAGACAGTTTATTCCCACAAGCAAGGAGAACACAATCAAATCCTTCTGGTTACACAGTATGTTTTGCTCTTTATGTTTCATTACTTTGGTTTATCTTAGGTCACAATCCACACACTTGGATCCAAATCTTTCCTCTTTCTGATGTTTATTTCTTAGTAAGATTTCAGTTAATGCAGATACTGTGGACGTGTAAGACCAAAGCTGAACACACAGTTTCACTTTATAGTAAAAAAATATCGGGTGGAAAAATACGTCTTCCACACATAGCAAAGTAAAATTTGAATAGTCAAAAAAAGTGTGATGTCAGCACGGTAGCTAATGACAGACTTGTCATCAAGATGAAATGACTTTATTTGCTTCTCAGCGTTTTCTCCCAGCATGGTCTGATCGTGGCCTCCTTTGGGAGCGGCGGATGCACATGTGCCTTACATCTCTAGAGTAATACTATATACAGGGTTTGGTGTCAGGGCATTAGTATATATATAATATGGCTTCCTCTGTAAACTGCTCAGCTTGCGTTCTGACTTTTTTGGGGGGATTGACACAAAAGTCCCTAAGCAGGAGCTCTGCCCTGCACATATGGCGTCACTTTATTTCAGACATTTACAGCTGTCTGTCATTTAGTCCATCTGCTTCTGAATTTAGTCAGTTCTGGGTTAGATCTTTTGCAGAGACCCATCTCACCTATCAACAGTTTCCCAGATTGTTTATTCATACACGCGTTTTAAAACCGAACAGACTGTACAGTTCTATAAAAAGAAGGCGGGCAACAGTGACCCTCTCAATAACTCGCTCAGCACTTCTGCGCTCTTTCGCCCTTTTCTCGGCACCTCCGCCATTTGTTCTCCAAGTGCTAATTTGCAGATAATTAAGTAATCCACTGAAATGTTATTTGTCCCTCTGGGCACTATGTAAAGCAAGGGGGTTGCTATATTCAGGGCTGACTCATTTGTACTTCCCCATGGGAAATATCACATAATCAAGCAGACACTGTATTAAATAATTCCTCCGAGCTCTCTTGATGCAAGTAAAGTTGTGCGTATTTTAAATTTTTCCCATGGCCACATGGCAGACGCTCTTGTATAAATATGTAAATATGCCCATATCGCCTGGTTCTAAGCGATAAACTAGCCTTGAACAGTAATGGGAGAAAAAGAACATTACTGTATGACGTCACTTACCCTATGACACCACGGATGGCTTCAAATAAGGTTACACAGCAGCATGATGGTTGTTAGTTTGGTTTTGTACCTGCATCTGTAGATGAAAAAAATGTTGGTTTCCATGTTCTGTATGAAATCACCCACTGTAGATGATTAGTTATTTGTCATTATTAATACAGTTTATTTATATATAGCACTCTATAGTTTAACTGTAGAAAAACAACTTCAAAACTATTTAAGTTAAATCAAATTGGCTTTATGAGTAAATTAAACTTAATAATATAGAGCTGATTTAAAAAAAAAAAATCAGTAATTTACTATTTTTATTTTTATTCATCCTTTCTATTTGTTATACTATGTAATACTATTTGATTCAATTATCATTTCTTGGATTATTTGTTAAGTTTTATGTTAAGTTTTTATTTTATTTTATTGTTTACTTTTTTGAGTTTTTTTTGACAGGGCAGAAGTTATAACTGCCATGGGCGAGCCGCTAAGGTTGAATAAATATTAATAAATAACCGAAGCAAAAATCAGTTGCTGCCAAACAAGGTTATTTTAGTTTACTGAAATTCAAACGTTCATTGAAATCAAATCAATTATTGACCCAAAAATTATCAGAAATATAAAATGTTGCCTCAAAAATAATAATAAAATAATAAATCTTATATAGCAACTAGTGGTGGGCCGTTATCGGCGTTAACGTGCTGCGTTAACGTGAGACTATTATCGCGCGATAAAAAAAAATGTCGCCGTTAATCTATTCTCAAAGTTGAGTTGGGAGCTGGGTCTATACTACGCAAGCTATGATGACTTTCACCTTGAAATTTTAGCGCGGATGTATACATAGCTTAATTTGCACTGTAGGGGCCGAGAACAAGATTTTTCAACTCGCATTATTCGCGTCATTCGCGCCGCCTCGTCATCTCATAACCAGTGCTTCATTCGCGCGATTCGCCCAGCAAGTAGGTCTATGGCTTCTTTCCATTGACTTAACATGTAAATCACTCGCGCTTGACGCGCCATTTGCGTTTTGTCTGAACACAACATAATGTTACTGTGAAATTACCACATCAAACGTGACGTGCTAACATGGATGCAGTTATGAAGCCGCCGGGCTTGCTTCAGGGAAAATTAATTTTTAAGAAGCTTCCCAATGGAAACCTCGACAAATCTAAGGTTGTTTGCACCTTGTTCAATGTGGAATTGGTTTACTGTACGGAATTGGTTTACATACAGTTGGTTTAAAAAAAAAAAAAAAACTTTCTCTCAACAGGTAGTGGTCTAGCTTTAGTTGAAACCAGTAACTTTGTATTGGCATCTAATGTATTGTGGCTCCTGTATGACATATCGCTTGTTGCTCCCTAACTCTTTATAAGTCGCTTTGGATAAAACCGTCTGCTAAATGACTAAATGTAAATGTACTGTAGGAGCTCTTCCAGTCTCAAGTACCACCTAACCGCAAAGCATCCCTTAGCTTATGCGGAAGTACATACAAGTACATCTTATTGAACATAATTTAATTTTCATCACCAATTATCATAGTAGAACAGCTTTCTCAAGCAGTTTGTGATGCATTTTGGAAACAGGAGATGAGCCCCTGGTCTAATGCGCCACCTGGCTCTCAAATACTTTCTTTTTTGTCATTATTTGGGTAGCACACAGATATTCTGAATGCCTTCGGCAGAATTCAAATGAGCCATTTTAATCTAGATTAATCTAGATTAATTCCAAGAAAAAAAAAATCTATGCCCACCACTAATAGTAACATTAAAAATAAACCAATACATATAAAAAAAATCAAAGCATATACCCAAATTGCTAAAACTTTAACTGAAATGAAAAAAAAATGAAAGCTCATTTAAAATATTAATAAAACAAAAACTATAATAACTCAGAATAGCCCAGAATAAAGAAGGATGCCAAGCATAAAAACAAACACACCAACACATGTTATACTGCATATATGCCTGCAAAGCACAATCTGTTGTACAAAACTACAAGCTGCGTGATGGCAGACATTCATTTAAAAAAAAGAAGCTTTAGGGAGCTGCTGGTTAATGAGGACGAACTTGTGTCTTAATTGGACTTATTTAACAAATAATAATGTGCACAACTGTGATAAAACTTTCTGGTATTTCGGGAGACTAACTATTTTCTGTATCATCTACAGTCTGTTAGTTACTCTCATCCTTAGCAATTTCCAGAATGGAAACAGGCTTGATTTTGTCTATTCTTTATGCACCCCTCTAAAGTCAAAGTCTGTTTTTTTGTAACTCCTCTTGCAACCAATTAATTTGTGTGAATAGAACGATTTGAGAGTCACATGTGACTTGTTAGTAAAAGTAGTTGTCAGTCTCACACGCTGACTGTGTGAATGCAGCCGGGGCATCTGCTGTCTCAGAAAAAAAAGGCAACGACCGGGCGTTTGCTTTTCTTTCACCCTCGTCTATCCATCATGACTATCTGCGCTTATCTCACGGTTCATCACCCTCGTAAAACTCCCCTTTAAACAGCAGCCCTAAGAGTGTGCACTATTTTCTGCTGAGTTAGAGGAATCGAAAAGCCGTTGAAAGACTCCTTCAGTGTGACTGCAGTCCAATCTGTGTCGAGCGCTGGGACCCGCTCGATTTGCTTGGCTGCGTTTTGAGCCTCAGACTCTGTGATGGCAAGCCTTTTGAGTGCTTGAGGGGGTGGAGTCCAAAGGCTGTTTACTTGCTGACAAAGTTTTTCAATGAGAATTATAATAACAAGTCTGGGGATTTGAGAGAGGAGCCTCTCTTCCTTTAGTCTGAGTCAAATTAGAGTCCGCCGCTTGCCACGATGAATATTGTCACTGTTGCTTTTCGGGTGCAGGATGCAGAAGAGTAATATTCTCCGGGGTAACAGGCGGGATTAATCCTGGTGTACGAGTGTGACACATTCTTCTGGTTCTGCTAAACAGCTTTATAGACACTGCTGAAAATGGATGACTTCAAGGCATCCGTTGCATTTGGAAACAAGTGCTTTTGTTGTCTTAGCGTTTTCGTGGTACAATTCTCAGGACTCACACTGATCAATGTATATCTTGAATGCACTGTAAGCCACTTTGGAAAATATTGTCTGCTGTATTTATAATTGCATTCATATAAAAGGTGATGTAGGAAAAATTAATCATGACATTCTCAGGTCATTTTTTTCTATCACTGCCAGTCTTTAAGCCCCATGAGATTAGACTAGAAATCCCATTCTACTAATGTGTGTTTACATTCAATGTGACCTCATTAGTGCTTCTAGACTTTCAGTAAAGTGCGGTTCTAGCATACACGCAGCATACATGGATGGATGATGATTTGTGCATTATTGTATTAAACAAACCCTTTACGCATGTGCATGAACTAAATTTTTTGAAACAATGTTGGCTGTTTATCTGTACATCTGTACAAAAGCCATGCCATGTAGATGTAGTTTCTCAAGGTCAGAAGGGTAATCGAAGTCCTATTTTTACACAAGACATTTGGAAGGATATGTTGTTTCTCACTGTCATTACTTTCATGACTGATGGTTAGCGGTCAAGACTTCCCCTAACCAGCATCTGTGACAAGCAAGAAGACACATTGTTAGACTCAAACACTTTATCATCCTGATCATAATGGATCATTATCTGTAACTCTGCATGTCCAACAGTTACCAGACCAGGGAGCGCATGCAGAGAAATAATGTTGTTTGTTATATGCGATGTCTCTGCAGGCTTGCCCCATATAACACTAATGAAACAGTTTGGCTAATCAAGGTCTTGAGGGTAGCTTGTATAGTATAGACAGCTGTATTTGATTTTATTTGAAATCTGCAGGGAACTATAGCGCTTGTTCTAGTTACACCATCTATGAGATGTGTTTGGTTAAGGAATACATAACTAGGGATTTTTAAGGTCCTATTTTGGTTTATTGAGTGTCCAACAACAATTTTATACATAGGTGTAAAAATCAGAAGGTCTAGTCTGCTGTGATTGGTCTACCGCGAATGAGGCTCACGAGCTACAGTGTTTGGGGGTGAAGAGTAAGTTTTCGCAGGCAGTCCTAGCACAATGTAGGCGGGGACTATATGTAGTGACGTAAATCCCTGGCGGCTCGCGAATCATACTAGGGACGACTCGTTTGCGTGATTCAGCGTCGACTCCCTATTTTCCAAGCCAATAACTTTGTTATTCATTCACCTTCAGATCTACAATTTGGCAGATTGCTTACTCTTCAAACATGGCATCGTTACACTCTGCATGAAATGTACTCTTTAAGTAATGGAAAAAAATCATTTGAGAATAAAAATACAGTTCTGTACAAGTACATGCATCATGTCTCTTGCTGAATCAACCTCACACAGACCGTTATAAGAGCAACACCCCGGAGATGCACGTTCGACTGTCACAAATCCCCTGACAGGTTGCCACTGCATACATTGGCTTCTGTGTTAACGCTAACGGATCATTACTGCTCCAGAGAGGTCCTGACCATAACAGGCAGCATCCACCTTCTACTTACCCCCAAAGTCACTGTTGCCTGTCACCCTGTGGGAGATAACGCAGCTCCAGTACAGGTCCTGACAGGATCCTCCTGCCTGTGCTTTTAGGCTACTTATCAGAGTATGGCAGACATTACTGCTCTTGACTCGGTTTTCAGCTGGAGGTCTTACCTGACAATACAGTCAACATTCAAATCTGTATGTCTTAGCCTATCACGGAACGGGATGAGACAGAACCCAAGCGCAGGCAGGAAAACGGTAAACCAAAGTCTTTTATTAAATAAAACAAACACAAAAACCCCCAATGGGAAAACACGGTACAAACTCAAAATAAGGAATAAGTGGGACAAAACAAACTAGGCAAAAAAAAACGATATTCCAAATGATAAGCCCACAACACGAAAAGGCATGGTGAACAGGAACAGCCAGGTTGAAAGGGTCTTAGACAACAGGTAAAGACAATACCAAAACCGCACAGGACAGAGAAGTCCTGGAGGAGTCCTGGGGGTGCTGGAAGAGAGATCCAGGATCATCCTCTCCCATTCCTTCGGCGTAGGAGGACTGAGAAGGCCCGCAAGAACGTATGAGGTCAGCAGGATCTCTGGGAGAAGACTCTGGACATCGGTGGTGGTTGACTACCAACAAGTCTGGGACGAGTTGATTGTGGCTGGGTTCATTAGTGGTTAATTTCTGTTACATTTTTATTAGTTTTTTTTTTCATTTTATTTTTTTATTTGTATGTTGCAATACAAAATGAATTTATTTAAATGTAGTTTATTCTCAAGTAATAATTTTAATCCCTTATATTAGTTTATTCCTGAGGCAACATTTCTCATCTTCATTTATTGTAAGTTTTTTAAATAATATTTAGGTCAATGTTTTGTTTGTTATCAATAAACTGAAACGATTTTAACAGTTTTAGATTTTCTGTAAACTATAATAACCTTGCGAGAAGCTAAATGGAATATTTGTTCTTTAGTACCATGTATTTAAATGATCAAACATTTATAGATTAAAATGAAGGAAGCCTTGTGAAGTTAAGTAATAGGAATCAAAATATACACTTTACTCTAGATTCATAAATAATTTGAATCTGTTCTAATTTTGATCAATAAAATGTTTATATTGATTTAAAAAAGCGTACACAGCTTCTGGTCAGCTACCAAAATCTATGTGAAAAGCAATATTTTTGATGCCATTTTCATTTTGAAGAGCAAAATATTGTTTACTTGAGTTTTAGATTTGACTGTATACACCAGTGCAATGATTGTTGTTTTTGTTCTCTTATTTTGCAGACACATCTGTGTTTTTCCCACAGTTTGATGGAAACTCTTTCTTAGAGCTGCCGTCTCTAACGTCCCTGTCTCAGTCAGACACTCACTTTGCGAGTCAATCCTCTGAGGACAGCAGGACTGTGTATTTGACGATGAAAAGCAAGTCGCCTCATGGAACAATTCTCTACTGTGAGTATATGAAAACACTGCTCTTAAAGGAACAGTCCACTATTTTTAGGGATCTTTATGCAGGTTCTGTTTAATATTATTAGTAGACAGATCAATGAAATACTTGATTCTGATTGGTCAGTCACAACATTCTAAGGTCTATTTTTCCCAAAGAACAATTGCTCAAACTGATAACCCTTATGTGAAATTATTTTCTACACTAACAGGTTTATTTATCTTTGTTCTTTCTTGAACTCGATGAGACAAGACCTTTATTTTCAATGTTTTTCATTGTGTGCAGACATTTGACTAATAAAATTTACCATGTAAACCTTTTAGGTTTTCAAAATTTCCTGCTAAAGAGTTCCATACTCTATCAACCAATTCCAAACATATTTAATATAGACATCTTTTTTTATAAATTATTTGTTTCTATGGCTACTCGCACATGTTGCATGTTAAAAGATTGAAGTGAACGTCTGGGCATAAACACACAGAGCGTTTGCTAGAAAAAAAAACATAATTTTGATTTGCGAGGTAAATGATTTATCCTGACATCACATTCACAGTTCACACCTGATGTGTCTATTGAAGAGCAATCACCTCCAAGCCATGCCCGATAAACTCACACTCTATTAGTGTGTATACATGAATAATCAGCCTCTGGTTGAAACGTGCAGATTACACACACTAAATATTCCTTGAATTATGGGGCTGTGAATAAAACCGTAAGTCACAGTGCCAAATTAAAAACGCTGGACCGACTACCTCTTTATCCAATAATGAAGTCGTCTCTCAGGACATGTTAATGACATAGCAAATGTCTGCCTGTGAAATCAATCAGAGCAGACGAGGAGATGTGCTGGAGACCGCATTTAAAGTTATGAGGGCTCATCCCATTAGCTAATTGCCAAACGCTGTCGAATGATGCTTTTCAATTAGAATGTTCTAAACAAATATGCTCTCCTGAGTCAGGCAAACTCGAAATAAATTAGTATTGGGGGATTTTACATGTAACTGAATGAATTATATAACATATGTAGTTATATTATATTATATTATATATTGTGTTTCATAGGAAGTGGAAAATGTAAAAAAACATGATCTAATGCTGTGTTTTCAAAGCTGACAATCACCGGTTATTTGCCTTTTATTTGCTATATATTTGCAAAGCCCAGTGACAAACATAAAGCGTGACTAATAATAATGATTTATAGCAAAAAAGAAATATTACATTAAAATACATTACATTATATAATTTGCACATGTAAATCCCCAAAAACTCATATACTTTGAGTAATATGATATAATTAATTTAACATGATATTGTTCTTTTATTTAAAAAAAGCAATCTCTTATTGAACAAGTACAAGGTCAGTTAAATAATTGTTCTCCTTACAGTAACTCAATTCACAGCTGTAATCTTATGATAATGATTATATTGAAGTGAATATATATGAATATATATTCATAACTGCTTTAACTCATCTACTGCACTGTAACTCATCTATTGCATCTATTGCATAACTAACTGCATCCACTCATCTATTGCACTGTAACTTCAATAACTGCATTAACTCATCTACTGCACTGTAACCTTAATACCGCATTAACGCATCTACTGCACTGTAACTTCAATAACTGCACTAACTCATCTAATACACTGTAACTGTATTATCTGCATCTACTCATGTATTGCACTATAACTTCAATAACTGCATTAACTCATGTACTGCACCGTACCATTAATAACCGCATTAACTCATCTACTGCACTGCAACTTTAATAGCTAATGTCTGTAATTAATGCACACTCAAGTCACTTGCACTATTGTATTGTCTATATTGTTATCTGTTCATAACCACCTGTACATTAATGTTCACAGTATATAGCCTTCTGTATATATTGTTCATAGCACATACTGACTGTCATATTTTCATACAACATTTGTATAGTATTTCCCTAAAATTGTATTCTGTATTTATTCACACTGTATATCTGCACTTGCTAATTGCACTTCTGGTTAGACCTAAACTACATTTCGTTACACTGTACTTGTATATGTGTAATGACAATAAAGTTGAATCTAATCTAATCTAATCTAATATATTATTGTAATAATGAAGTTGAACAATCGGGTTGGGTGCGATGTAAAGGGAAATCTTAGTTCAACTTCATTTTAGTTCTCTTTAGTTTCGTTTTGTTTATCTGATCTGAATATTGTGCTCTCTTTCAATATTTTTCTTAATTTGTTATTGAGGGTAAAACAATGAGTGTCAAATTAGCCAAAATATACCCAGGACAGGAGATATTCAGAATTGTAATAATTTGTTGCAATTATGCAGATGCAGTCTGCTGTGTGCATTTCTACAGGCACACATTTTCTTTTGCTCATGACTCGGCACAGTTGTAAAACATTTGTCACTGTTTGCTTGGAAGGTGTGAACAACTATTCAGTTTACGAGGTGCAGCCAATGTCACTTTTGTATTTAACATCGTTTAAAGTTTCCCCAAGCTTAGTTCAATCAAACATAAAGGTCCACAATACACACAACAACAGTCCCGGCAATCATCTGACATTTAAATAAGCTGATAGCGAGATGACTCATGCCTATAAATTGTAGAGACTAAAGCCAGCGGGGCTGGGCGGACTGTCATCTTTGAATAAGATCGCTCTTGATGTCAAGTTTGAAAATTCATTTCACTTCCACCCCGTCACATTAGCTGTGCATATGCTGCTCACCTGACATGGTCAATCGGATGGTGTTTATCTCATTTCTCTACCTGTCAGAGCGCTCATGAAATCCCCTTTCTAGATTAGCTATGTAAAAAACAAAAACAAATAAAATAACAGGAAGAAAGCATCAGGGTTCACTCTCTCATCTGCCTTGTGTCAGATTCATCAATTTAGGAGGGGAAAACTGACTGATTTCATTAGAATGCTCTCCAAACCTGACTTGAACTTGATTAGTAACTTCTTTATTATTCTGTTGTTTGTGAACTTTTGATCAATAACGATTTTATTCAAGATGCTGATTGAAAAAAACATTTATTTATTTAATAGAATTCATATTTTTTAGTATTTAAGTATTTAAAGTGATGGTTCATCCAAATGGAACAAAGTAACCCTTGACTTCTATTGAATGGATACAAAACCTATGCACGTCAATAGGTGCCGCTGTTGTTCAGTTAACAACATTCTTCAAAATAGCTCCTTTTGTGTTCTACAGGAGAAAAAAAGTCATACATGTTTGAAAAAGGACAAGAGAGTGAGTAAATGATAACAGTATTTGCTGTGAACTATCACTTAAAGATGTTAAATGCATGTTGACATTTAAAGCATACCACATACTGAGAAATTCTGACTGTCGTGTTGAATCACCTTTTTGTGTAAATTATTTTGCAGATTATTCATTTGGCTTCCACTTTTCAAAATAAAGGTTCTTTGTTAGGTTGTATGGTTCCATAAAGAACCTTAAACATCCACAGAACCTTCTGTTGCACAAATTGCTGTTTATATTACAGAAAGGTTTTACAAACCGTAAAAAGGGAAGAAATTATTATTTTAAGAATTATCACTAAGGAACCGAAAACGGTTCAAAATTTGGACAAGAGTTTCAATTGTATTGTAATACATTCGGACACCCAGCATGTCTATGAAACTGAAAGAAAAGGAAAAAACAAAACACCTCGGGTGTTTGAATGATAATGAAATGCCCCAAACAACCAAAAGATAAAGCAATTCCATTATTCTTATTTGCCTGTTTCTAAATTAACCTCCCGAGGCCTCGTGTTTTTCTGCATGTTGATCATATAGCACTCAGATCAGGTGTGCTTCAGCTCTCAGACAGCGTGCAGAAGACTCCGTGTGCCTTTAATCTTGATATGTACTGTTCCTCGAAACCAATACAAGCTCTCCCGAGGTCTGAGCTGCAGCGACAAACAGACAAACTCTTGAGATCAAAGAAAGTTAATCAGAAGACAAGCCAAAGACATGCATCAGAATGCAGGAGATCGCTCAAAATTACACCTGCATCTCATCCGCCCCAAACAAACCTCTCCCCGAGTGCCACGTTAGACTCCCGACGGTCTTCACTCATCAAGCGAGGAGAGAGTGAACAAAACAGGTGACAGGTTCTGACGAAAGGGCGTATGCTCGGTTAGACCCATACTGGGTAACAGGACGACTGGGACATTAAGTAATTTGTCATTCCTTACAGCCCATATTCCCCTGAAAGAGAGAGGATGGAGAAGAAATGATGGCTGTAGATGATGCAGTGCATCTGCAGTTGCTGGAGTTGTTGCCAAACATGTTACACAGCAACACACAGACTTAACTGAGGACAGGAACGTTGTGTGACAACTCAAGCTCAAAATGGAAGAAAATATACGGGTGTTGATTTAGTTAATGAAATAAAATATTATAGACAATTACTACTGTGTATAGGGATAGACGCATACTCATATACAGTAAATATTTTATGCTCCTCATATATAATAATTACAAATTAAGTCCTCCATGTCAGTTTTTAAAAAGTCAAGCGTTTAGCATTTTGAGCTGCAAGATAGCACTGCATTAGCTTTTATCACTTGTATTAATGTGAAAAATGTGTAGTGGTATTAAACACAGTAGCACTTTGGCCTATCAGAATCGAGTATTCCAAAGTTATTCTGAATTATTTGCTAAACAAATCAGTCCTGTATGAGAATTTGAGGGAAGTTGAAGGAGTCATATGGCTCAAATAAGTGTCTTTCTGTGTATTTGGTGTGTTAAGTTCCCCACACATGTATTAGACACGTAAAATTGAAAAAATTAAAGCTTGGCGACAAAATATGCATTCTATCTAAAACCAAATGTTTACCCAGACCTGCCTCAAATGCCTCGTGTAACCACACCCCCACAAATTTATAATTCATGGTATGACATTCGGACCTGTAGCTCAGTGGTAAGAGCATTGCGTTAACAACGCAAGGTTGTGGGTTCGATCCCAGGGGATTGCAAATACCTAGGTAAAATGTCTAGGATAAAGCAATGTAAGTCGCTTTGGATAAAAGAGTCCGCCAAATGCATAAATGTAAATGTAAATGTATAATTTGACAAAGACCGTCCAAATGTATATGCAAGGAAGGTGGGCGTACCTGTCAGCACAATTGCTTTGGAACCTGATGTTCAAAAATTTGGTAAGAGGCGTTACATATCTGTCACACGCTTGAAGTATTCGACCAATCACTACGCACTGGTTAGCTGGCCAATCATAGCACAGCTCAATTTTCAAAGCGAGGAGCTTTGTAAAAAATCGTTTTAGAATGGCGAGGCAAAGTGTAGATACAAACATGCACAGTATGTGGAAAATACAGCGTTTTTGAAACTTAAATCGTGTATACACATTGCATTACATAGAAAATGAACTATAATATTAATTTTGGCCGTGTCATTTGACCCCTTTAAATAGTCCTAATTAAGAATAATATAGTATAATGTTGCTCTGTTTATTGTTGCAAACAGTTTTACCTCATCGAATTGCAAAAAGTTTTTGAGAGATAACTTTCAGGGAAATGTTGTTTTCCATTCTTTTAGTGTATTCAGCCCAAAAGCCCTTGAACATATTCAAAAAGGAACTAACAGTGAGAAGTGTCTACATCAGCAGATGATCGTGCTATTTTTATTCTAGATTCAAATCTGAATTGATTTTGAATGGCTGTCAATGTTTATTGTTTATTAAAATGAAATACTCTCTAGTAATCCCAACTAGGGGTGTCACAATATAGTTTTGTCAATAACCGTATTATAAACCATTATTATTGATATTGTGTTACTTGTACACATTATCATTTATGTAATTCAGCAATCTTACATTTTGCCGCAATGCTACAAACTCTTAATCTCTAATTCCTACACTCGAATTTGTGCTTTGTTGGCCAAAAAAAAAACGAATTCTGAAATGGAACAATATTTCTCCGTTAAAGAAATTTAAATAGGTATTGTGATAATACTGTTGCATGAATTATTTTGCCCGCAATCACTGTAAAGTGAAAATCTAATATCGTGACAGCCCTAATCCCATCGATATTTTCTCTGTATTGTTTTCATTAGTTGTGTTAAGGACAAACAAAATGTATTTTTACATATTTCAATTTTTTGTTATCTTCCTCGGTGCGTCTCAGTCTTAACCTGGTTTTACAGTGTATGCAATGCATATACCATATTTGTTTTACATGAACAAGAAGAAATGTACACAAAACAAAGAAACAAACTTGTCTAGTATTTACAGTATACCATAATTGTATTGCCGTATCAAAATATATCAACTGACACAAAAACCTAAAGTCACTGATCAGATCACCACACATCAAGTGTACAGTTTTTTCCACCAATTGAAGATGTTCACTTATATGCTTGAAACAGTTCATGGGATGAGACCACATAACAAGGTGTCAGACAGATGTTGGAAATGCTTGAAGTACACAGCCTCATTTTTCAGGGCATGTGAAATCCCCCGCAACGACAAAAAAAACACAAAACAAACACCTCCTGCTTTGCTAAGCTGAAAAAGCGATACATCCAAGCTGTTCATGTACACTGATGTCATTATGATGTATATTTTATTCTGTTTGTGACTTATGTTGTGAGAAATGGAATAAAGTCCAAATAAAAAACATTGTATGAAAAGAATAAATCAATAACTGCATATTTTACTACGAATTCCAGCCCCACACCATGTAAGACAGAAAGGATGATTGTCATTTATCTGCCTAATATAGAACCTCGAGAGATCCTTTTAGTGTAAATTTGATCCGCGCTAGTGAAATCCATTTCTCAGAAATTGATTTTTTATTTCATATTAGTATTTAATGGGCTCATACGTGTCCTTAAATTTCTGTGACTTTTCCAAAGGCAGAGATTCATTATTACCGAAACAGGTTTTTGGCCACACGTGAAACGTCATCTCTAAATCTTATTATGGTTAGCTCAGACTGAGTCGAATCTTCCTCATCTCTTCATATCGCCTCTGCCTTTTCAGCCCAGGAGCAGAATTTGGAAGACCGTTTCCTCCATGTGTTTCTTCAGAATGGAAGAGCGGTTGCCAGATTGGGCTGCAGTGCTGGTCATGTTTTGAGTGCAGTTACTCATCAAGATATGAGAAATGACAGCTTGGTGCCAGTTACAGTGAGGTGAGAATAATTTTTTGTTTTAAAATGTTGTTTTAATTCTGCATTAAAACAATGAGCTTTAAACTTTTGCAATAATGAATAAAAAAATCAAGGCATAACTCACAGTATTTATTTAAGCAAGACCAGAGTAAAACCAAATCTATACATCAAAATCATTTGCAAAGTACTAATTACATTTTAAGGTCACCTTAGAAGTCAATTCCATTCTGTATATGGGTCAATGGGATTTTTGACATGCAGCAAACAACGGATATAAATGTTTTAAAATACCATTCACTTAAAGGTCTCATGAACTGGTCTTGTTTATTGTCTTATACTGTTGTATGAGGTCTAGTTATGACGTTCGCGGTATTTTTACATTCAGAAAAATCAAAATTGAGAAGTAATAGGCTATTTTCATGTGACGCGTTCGCGCGGCATGATTTTTCTCAAATTTACTCATTTATTTCCTGGATGTAAGCATAAAGCCTATAGCACATATCAGATTTCAATCAAAATTGAATTTTTTTTTATTATTCTACACAGTTATTGATATAATTATATTTATCATTATATGTTATTGATCTGTATCCCTATATACCGAAATAATTCAATGTCTTGTCATTTATAAATGATAGCAGCAGTTCATTGATGGCTGGTTCTGGGTGTTTTGATAAACATATCTCTGTAGCTCACATGTATGGAATGTTATATGTCATGGGAATGACATTAAAGGTGAGTTTGAATAATCTTTGTCATTTTCATAATGACTTATTAGCAGTTCTATCTGCTATTGCTGCTATGAGATTTCCCTCATAACATAAATAAATAATGCCAATTAACATTCTCTTGACTTCAGTTTGAGAGGGTAATTTCTCTTTCATGAACCAGTGAGTAATTTTGTTATTAAAATCAAACGAACACCGTGTGTATTGGCAACCCTCATTTTTGACAGATGACCATGCTTGTACTGTACATATTTACATGGAATTCATAAGACCTTTAAAATGCATCATGTTTTTTATTGTTATCTCTTTGTTGCGATATTGAATTATCCGAATATTTTTTTAAATTCAACCGTTTATGAACCTTAAAACAACCTCAAGTGTTTAATTCTTAATTGCTTCCATTTATTCAACTAGATTTTAGCTCACCCCTGGCATAATATTTAGCATGTATGTAATTTTATTACTTCTTGGCTGTAAGGCTGTTTTGCTGAGGCAGCAGAGCTCGGCCATTAGTGTGCTGTTTTCGCTTGTATATTTGATGGGTCTTGTGAACAGCTTTTCTCCCATAGGGGATGCGTTTGGATGCCAAGTGCTTCTAACTTAACAATCCGACAGCCTGTATCAGTTGTCTCTAGATATTCCTTCTGTCTTGTTTGACTCAGTGGTCTCATCTCCAAGGATTTGGAGAAGGTTCCAGTCCTTCTGTCACTTTCCACTGTCTGAGAATATACTCCGGTTGATGGGATGGAGATATTGTCGGATGTGCCATCTGCACTCCACGAGTGTCTGCTTTCCTGTGGCGTTCACAGTGTTCCACAAATTGAGTTATCTTTTTGAAGTTAATATATCAATTTCTAATAATATTTTGGATGAAGATGTTCTGAGATACTTTAAAATCTTCTGTGTGATTCAAGTTTGAGTTGAATGAAAGAAATATTAATTGAAAAACTCACTATTTAGTACAAGACCTTTCGGTGTTTGTTGTTGTTACAGCTATCAGATTGGAAGATATCAGGTTTACACACTGGATATATTACTAGGATGGTTCAGTTTGTTTCATTTATATTATGCATTTGGCACTTTATGCAATAAAAACATCTTAAATGCACTGTAAAGGGACTGACAGGGTATTTAAACTGTACTTTTTTCCATACCTGATATAGTATGAATAGTCAAAAAGCATAGTATTAAAAGTGTTCAAATCAAGGATACAACTATACATACACTTGTAATTCTTGTGCTACTGTATATAAACCGTACTGAAAAATAGCAAAGCACAATGATGATGGAATACATAGAACAAATAATAAGATTAAGGATACAGCATATTAAAGTGGATGCAAAACATGCGGTTTCTGCCAATCTCCTATTAATCTTGAGTACCAATAGGGTAGTATTGCATACTGCGTGTCTTGGAAGAGCCTTTAGACCAGTGGTTCTCAACAGGCGGCCCGCGGGCCGCATCAGGCCCGTTACCCTTTAAAATGTGGCCCGTGGCAGCGCTGTTCAACGTATAACATCCTAGCATTGCGAGGGTAGACCGCTCCTGCTTTCGAGTTACTCTCACGGGACTTTGACGTCAGAGACTGATCCATCTGCCCAGCGCAGCATAAAGTAAACGACCTTTAATGAGGCATGACAACTTTTTTATTTATTATAAAAAGTAGGCTGTTATCATGACTAAACAAAATAGTACACACATAACATTTATGACTCAATTAATTTTAATGGTATGTATATAATTGAATGCAACCTATCGCGGGACTAATCCGCCTAATCAGGCTAATTTATTAGCTATACTCACGGAACTTTTTTAACTAAAGGCTAATTTATGTGATGGCTACCAAACGAAGAAAGGTGGATGATGAAAACAGAAATTTTAACCCTTCGTGGGAATCTGACTTTGCTTTTATTGAGGTACAAGGCAAACCAATGTGTCTCATCTGCCAAAAGACGATCGCTGTATTAAAACGGGCTAATCTGCAACAGCACCACGAACAGCTTCACCCCGAATTCAAGGATGCGTATCCCACTGAAAGTAATCTCAGAAAACAGAAAATTAAGACTTTGCGAGATGGCTTTCAGTCCCAACAATCCCTGTTTTGCAGTCATGTTAAATGCAGTGACAATGTTACTGAGGCATCGTTCAGAATCGCCTGGAATATTGCAAAAGCAAAGAACCCAGTTACAGAAGGAGAATTTCTGAAAAATACACTCGTTGACTGCGCGGAATCACTGTTTTCGGATTTCAAGAACAAGGATGACATAATTAGACAATTTTCAAAGCTACAGTTGTCTGATTCAACAGTAACTAGGCGAGTCGAAGACATTACAGATGATCTCTTTTCACAGCTTTTAAAAGACATTGAAAGCGAGTATTTTAGTTTGGCATTGGATGAATCCACTGACAACACGGACATCGCGCAGCTTCTGGTCTGGGTACGTTTTCTCAAAGAGGCGAAATTTGCAGAAGTAATGTTGACTTTGCTACCATTAAAAGGCCAAACGCGAGGAGAGGACATTTACTCTGCGCTTAAAGATTTTTTCATGGTCCAGGCAAAAGCATTAACCTTAAAAAGTTTGTTTCTGTAACTACCGATGGAGCTCCTTCAATGGTCGGAAAGGAGAAAGGATTGATTGCCTTGCTCAGAAAGGATCCTGAAATCTCGGCATTATTTTCATATCATTGCATTCTGCATCAGGAGCAATTATGCAGCAAACTAAGAGGCGGAGCACTCAAAGAGAAAATGGACAGTGCGGTAAGGATAGTGAACTTTATTCTTGCACACGCACTGAAACATAGACAGTTCCGATCGCTCGTGGAAGAGTGCGAGAGTGCATACGGTGACTTGACAATGCATGCGGATGTCCGATGGCTTAGTCGTGGAAAGATGTTATGCCGTTTCATGCAATTGCTTCCTGCTGTGCGCATGTTTTTGGAAGAGAAGGGTCAACATAATTTACTGTCTCTCTTAAATGATGACACATTCATTGAAAACGCTGCATTTTTGACAGATATAACGTGCCATTTTAATTCACTTAATCTCAAACTTCAAGGGAGGCAAAAAATTCTGCCGATGATGTTCAATGATGTATCCGCATTTGAAACAAAACTTGACTTATTCACTCAACAACTTAAGGAAGACGACTTGACACACTTTCCCGTTCTGCCGTCCGTTGCAAGACCATTGTCAGCCGCTGCTTACTGCACATACCTCACTGAATTTAAAGAGCAGTTTTCCCGGCGATTCACATATATTAAGGCCATGAAACCCGTGCTGGCATTTCCGGAAAATCCGTTTGCTTGTGACGTACTTTCTACTTCAGTGTTAGTCAGAGATCTACAGTTCGGAGTCGAGTTAAAAAAAGTTTTGTGCAGTATTTTATAAATTAGTAATCATTAATGTAAACATCAGTCATGTTTTTGTGCTTATTGATAAGGCTAAGAATTCATGTGTTTTCTCATACTCTTTTTACCACTCAATACTGTCCTTCATCTCCAAAACCTGGTTTAAATGAATAAACAAATTCAAATCGTATTAATATGAGCCAGTGGCCCTCTGTATCTCATGTGGTTGAAATGTGGCCCTCCAGGCCCCTGAAGTTGAGTACCTCTGCTTTAGACAGATACAGCAGTATTTCCAAAAACAGGCGACTCCTGAACGGTTGAATGCACCTCCTGAACTCCTGAATGCACGTACGCACCGATTGCCAACAAAACACAGATACATGACTCAGTTTCACTTACCGCATGCAGTTCTTGACAGGCACCTTTTAGCGCTGGGACCACTTCATCTATCACTTTCACTCTGGCGGGTTGACGTGTGGGCTTGCTATTCTGGGAGAATTGTCCATTAAGGTATAATTAGTACAGAAATACTACGGCCAACTCTTTTTGAGAATCCAGCATGAGAACCCATGAGAACCCAGTACGTTTAATATTGTAAAGAATTCAGAATGCATGAAACAATCTGGCACCCCCCCTTTAAATAACTTCACATCCGATGTCTTCTACCAACAACTCCAGGTGATGTCAACACAACTCGGAGGTGGAAGCTTTGCATCTGACCAGGATATTAAAGTGGCACATTTAAGGTCCTCATGTACTGTACATACAGTATATTAACACATAGCAATGTGGATGAAGCACCATTAGCAACTTATAAGGTTTACCATGTGAAGTTTATACCTTCATCTCTAGGGAGATCTGATTTTAGTAGATTACATGCACCCTGTCCCTGACCCTCATTACACTAACAGGTGATGAAGACTCTGAGCTACCTTTTCTTGTTGGAATATACTTGACATTGTCAATATCAATAATTCTGCCTCTTGATTTTAAGGTCATCTCTCTCTGGGTCTGCAGAAGCCGTAAAGATCTGATGAGATCAGGCGTTGCGTAGCTCAGCATCAAGGTCAGCCAAGTGCCACTTAATCAGAATTGTAATGCTCCTGGAAAGAGCAAATCGACATTAATCAACGTTTCACTTCCACAAATAACAATATCCTAAACTTAAACCTGAAACTGTGCACATGGGACTGTTTAACATGGTGCTGTAAATGGACTTGCTGCACCTAACCTATTGCGGTTGCTAATGTCCTTAATGTGAAGAAATCACCTCAGGGGAAATTTCTGAAGGCTCATGGCTTTTTATTTGCATGGTTTTGTCAGTAACTTAACTATTATTTTTATGTTTTGTTTCACTTATTGATTACATACGCAATTTCTGTTAACGAAAAAAAAAGATTTCTGGAATCATCTTGTGACCCAACCCTTGCGACCCAACCCTTTGCCAACCCCTGTTCTAGAGCCCTGCACGGGACTGATTTCATTTTAATATAATTTCTGACCAATCCCGTACGCATGTCAACTCAACCTAGAGGTGCAAGATTTGTGTACATTGTACATTTATTGCAATTTACGAAGTCTAATTCTTTACCACTTTTGTCCGTAACAGTTGAGAAATATGTCTTAATGTCAGACTTACCTAACTTTTGTTTTGTTCTGTAAAACCCCGCTTTAATATTCTTCTCTATGTCTCGTTCACTGACTCCATCCTTGCTGGCGGCTATAAATGTCGGGACCCGTACTATTTTTTACCCGACCAGTCCTGCCCACGGCAAAGGTAAAATCGCCCGCTCCCGCGAGATTTGCCCAATCCCAATGCAGGCCTCTAGCTTATACTTTATCCTAAAGCACCTGTGTTTTGCATGCTTATAAGCATGACTGTTTTAATATGTCTTGCAATTACTAGACATGTCACACAATAAAAAAAAAATAGCATCTCCACTTCAATGAGCCATCAAAAATAAGCGCTTTTTAGGCACTTGTGCAGATTATAGCATATTTACTGAAGTCTAGTGTTTTATATTGTCGAGACCATATTTCCTGGTGATTTACTTTATCACAGTGTGTATTTTTTTATGGTGCTGTTGTACTCTTGTGCCCTTTAACGTTACTGGTCCATGGCACACGACTCCGCGTGACACTGTGCCATTGTGACAAGCAAATTTCCCCTTAGGGATCAATGCATTTCTATCTCATATGATGTTACTCATCTCACATAAATTCAGATCAAGTGACAAGTGGATGGGCCAGCGTACTATCGCCGCGTCGCTCCAAGAAACGAATGAGAGAAACCTTAAGTCCAAACTTTTTGATCTGTCTTCCCAAACTGCTGAACTAGATCGCAGACATCAAAGAACGCCTCCGAGTTTTAAAGAAGACTCGAGCTCATACCTCGTTCTCTTCTCTCCCATTTCGGGGGAATAATGTGCGGTTGTGAATGTTTGATGTATTCAATTCACTTGAAGAACAATCTTTTATTCATACGTTGATCTTATTAATTCATAGTTTGTGAACGCAGTTTGACTGCGCCTGAGCAGTCCAGTATTTCTCTTTCCGTTTGCATGCTAGACTAGCTTTCTTGGGCTTTTTATGTCTTGTTAGATGTAGATATGGCCACTGCAGTAAATATGACAGTTGGCTTTATCGAACGCATGGTTTTCGCAGTCGACATGGTCAGAACACATGTATGGTTATTTCTTTAATGTAATAAATCCTTATTAATGTGCTGCCGGAGTCTTGTCAGTGTTGAGTCGGTGTTAACCTGATTTAATACCAGACAGGTTAAACTAGGTTAAAGGCCTGAGGGTGATGGTGTATTGTTTAGCCTCCAAGTCTGATATCGGTATCATGTCTGTATGTATCTGCATATATTGTCATTCCTTCACCGGCTTTGCTCCAAGCGTACTGTGTGTGTGTGTGCGTGCTGTGTGTGTGGACATACGTGTGACTCATTTCGATTCCCATGAAGGCAAAGGTCAACAAGCGTGGGACACTGCATTACAAAGCATCGCTTTCCTTCCTTTATTACGCGTGAACTTTCTGCTCCCTTGCAGATATTATTATTTAAATGTATGCCATTTATTTCTGGGGAACCACTGCTGTTTTTTCTCAGCAGAGAGGAAGCATTTTTAATGCGACAGCTCTGCGGATCGATGCTTTTGATCTACAGATATTTTTGCTTCGGTTGTATTTAATTCACAGCAGCAGCGGTTTTGGTCCTTTGTGTTTTGTCCAACATTTGTTGAATTTGGTGGATATTTTCGAAGCCGTATTTCATTTATAGGTCCAGTGTGTGTGTTTTTTTTAAGGATCTATCGACAGAAATTCAGTATGATTTACAAAACTATGTCTTCATAGATGTATAAAGACCTAACATAATAAAGCATTATGTTTTTATTACCTTACAATGAACTCTTTCTATCTACATACACCGCGGATGACCTGACATGGAATTCATCATGTTGTTCCTACACTTATCTACAGAGCGTGTTCCGTAAATAAGTCATCTCCTTTGGCAAAGAAACAAAAATGTGTCGAAATCTTTTTCCTGCAAGCCTCGAAAGGGATGGGTGTAGTGAGCCATTGGCCGCAATTCACAACCTCACCTCTAGATTTCACTAAAATCTCCACATTACTCCTTTAAAGACCCCTTGAAATGGCTTAATGCAGGGTTTTTTTATAAATTTACTAATTATTGAAGGTTTGTGGGTTAATCAAAAAAAATACATATATTAAAATTTAAATAAATTATATTACAAACAAAATGAAATTATGTTACGGCAATGGACCTTAGTTGCTACCTTCGAGTCATTTCTAGGTGGTACCTCCACGTCAATTCTTGAAAAAAAAATCTGCTGTGAAAGAACCATTTTGTGGTCCATTTGCCCCAAAGGAGAAAGAGTTGAAGGGATAGTATACCCAAAAATGAAAATTCAGTCATCATTTGCTTTCTCTCTTGTCATTTCAAACTCTTATGACTGTTCTCTGCAGAACACAGATATTTTGAAGAGTGTTTGTAACCGAACAATGGTTGTAATTATTGACTTGCATTAGTTTTGTGTCCATAAAATAGAAGTTGATGGGTATCGCCGGCTTTCGATTGGCTGAACTATCCCTTTAAAATTGGAATTCACTACTTGGAATTCACTTCAAACTCTAATAAGATTTCTATTGGGTTAAAGAGTATTGGCTGCTTTAAAAAACTAAACAAAACAAACGTCATTCAATATGCATCAGCTAAGTAAAAAATATGTACTTGTTGTATGATTTCACGAGGTCATTAATCGGACAAAATAGTCTGACTACTCCATAAATACCTCATCTGGAGGAGCGTATCAAAGCCGTAGGGCGCACATCTAATTTGGGTCTGAAAGATCAGCTGGATACATGACTTATAACACAGACTGAACCCGTTCAGCTTGTTATGCAAAAAATGCCTTGACACTTCAATGCAAAAATGTCAGTGCAGCATCTTGAGCGAGTCTGAGGGTCTGCGTCTGTCTTTGTCTCTGGGGAAAGTGATCAAGGGAATCGGCATGATCTGCCAACAGCCCTAACATAGAATTTGACACGTTGATGCGGCTTCATCAGGAGTGCATGTGGGATCAGAGCTATTCAATCCAACATCATAAGTTGCTATGATGACACAGTGGCTGTGAAATTTTGACATGCAAATGATCAATAAGTGCGACCTGGTGACAGAATTGTAGATCTGTCTGTTATTACTGGACACAGGGATGTATGTTTATCTATATACCATGTTCTTGTGTGCCAGATTGTTGGCCATCAGATTGTCGCTTGTTATTTTAGCTGCTCCTGTTGGATTTGCAGTGTAGTATGAAGTGAAAGTCCTCTCTAATTTCTGGCTTTGTTTTCACATCCAGCAATAAAGAACCAGCTGTGTGTGTGTGTGTGTGTGTGTGTGTGTGTGTGTGTGTGTGTGTGTGCGTGCATCTGTGTCTGTCTGCAGAGCTGCAGGTTCATGATGTTTTACTGCCATCTGTTGCCAGCACGTTATACATGTTTTGTAGTTTCAGCCAATTGTGGTTCTGCAAGCCTCTGTATCTCCCAGCATCCAGTCTAGTGAAGTATGGCATGAACTGCAATTATTTTTGAGTTCTTAGATTTCAAAAGGGTTGAGCACAGAACGTGTGTGTGCGGTTATGTACACATCTCCAAAATCACCACCACACACATTGGCGGCAAAACATTTTAGACAAATAAAGAGCTATGATACAAAAGAAGCATCTAGTTTTATCAAATGGATTATTTGGGATCGATGTGGTGTAACTTAATGGATAGTTCACCTCAAAATGAAAATTCATCATCACGTTTAAAACCTCTTTTATGTTATTGCTTCTGTGGAACCCGAAGATATTTTGAGAAATGTCTGAGTATATTTATATCGACACAGATTTGGAATGACGTGATCTATCACTTTAAGAGCTTATACTTGATGTCTGCTGGCTGATCCATAGACTTACATTGAAGCAGGCCCCTGAACCATGTTTTAAAATCAAAATATCACAGAGTTCAGTGAATGAAATTTAGCGACATATGGTGGTGAGATTTGGAATTGCAACCAACGGCTCACTCCACCCCACCTCCCTCCGTACTACTGTGGCTGACACAGGACAAAGATGTTGTCATGTTTTCGCTTCTTTGTCAGACGAGATCATGTAATTACGAAACACACTCTGTAGAGCAGTTTGTCTGCTAAGGGCTACTGTAGAAACAACATGGCAAATTCCATGTAGGGTAAGGGGACCAGCGGTGTATGTTGATAGAAATAGCTCATTCTAAGGTAATAAAACATAAAACTTCATTATATAAGGTCTTTATACACCTATGAAGACATAGTTATGTATTTTTTATTGAATTTCTGTCAATAGATCCTCGAAAAAAGTACACACTGGTCCTTTAAATGGCTCAATACGCGAGTCTGTAAATCCCACTCAACAAAACCACCTAACCACATGCCAACACACTGGCTAGCGCAGAAAAGGCAATGAGCACTTGTATTATCTTTAGAGAACCACCTACATTGTGGGGACCAGAGGCCCATACACCAACGTGTGTTGGGGATACAAGGCAAATTTCTACATGCAATATTCTCTTTTTTAAAAGAGAGTTTGTCCTTTAATGTAAATGGAAGATAAGAATAAAGCTCTTAAATGACTGAATTGTCCTTTCTCTCTCTGTAAATAGCCAGTGTTGTGCTCATTCATGTTCCCTGAGGACCATATCCTTGTGCCCACACAAGCTCATCACAAGGATGTCACAAGCGCCCAGTTAGATCACAGTGCTGTCATCACAAACATGCTCAGCCATACTGCAGACATTACACTGCTGTGCTATATGGTCCCTCGGATCTATTTAATACAAGACTGAAGAGGTTAGTTTGTACCACAGTAGGAAAAAATGACAGTGGTAGTCAAAGATACCCTGGAACTCTTTGCTTTCCTACACTCTTCAAATTGTTTGTGTTTAACAGTACAAACAAAATGTATAAAGCAATTTTTATGGTACACTCTCAAAAAAGGGTGATTCAAAAGGTTATTTGATGCCATAGAAGGACCATTTGGTTCCATAAAAAACATATAAAAAACATATAAAGAACATACAAAGAACCTTTCTGTTGCAATGATGGTTCTTCATTGCGTTATCCAGATTATAAAGAGGTAAGCGAGATTTTTTTTTTTTTAAGCAGTTGTTCTCAAACTGGGTGCCCGGGGGCCCCAAGATGGCTCCAGGGGTGCACAGATTTTGTGACATTAAATGAAATATAGAAATTATCATGAATTCTATCCAATCAAACATCAGAAATATAAGACCACCAACCAAGTTATTGATGTTCCACCATTGTATAACAGAATTTGTTTTAGGTTTAATTAAAATTCTAAGTTTAAGATTATACGTTTTTGATTGGGGACGCCGCAAAGCAATACGCTCGACACAAACTGTGCCTCACAATGAAAAAGTTTGAGAACCACTGCTTTAAAGAATTTTTGACTGAAAGGTTTTTTGTGGAACCAAAAACGGTTCTTCTATGGCATCGCTGTGAAGAACCGTTCAAGCACCTTTATTTCTAAGAGTGTAGTCAATGGTGGCCAAGAACTGTTTGGTTATAAGCATTCTTCCCAGTATCTTTCTCTGTGTTCATCAGAACAAATAAATTTATACAGATTGGAAACAACTTGAGGGTGAGTAAATGAAGACATTAGTTTCATTTCCAGGTGAACTTTTCTTTTAAGTTAGTGCAGAGGTATTTCACCTCCAACGATCTTCAAACCATCTAGCGGCACCACAGAATCTTACATTTACCACTAACGCTCAATTCACTTTCATTAAATGACGCAATGAGCCAGATGAAAGTCCCTATAAATGCAAACAGCTGTCCAATGCTCCTAAAGTGATTATCATGGCATGATTAAAATAATTAGTACCTCATAACATCCCAGCGCCTGGACTAATATCAGGATATAAGAGTCGTCGCAGGAGTCTGGGCGAACAATCGAATCAGCTCGCGTCCTTATGCTCGCCATTCATTGGCAATACCGGTTCGGCACCAGGCTGTCAGTCATGTTGAATTTTCCACTCGCAGGCCCAATGGTGGCATTAATTTGTCAATCTGTATGCAGAGCGACTCTCATAACTTCCCCAGTGTGGTAATTAGTGCTACCTGAAGTTGGAGGGCTTTGATTGCCTTTAGGGAGGTGTCCCGCAAGGCCGCTTCACATTAGCATGAGGCCAATCGCCTTGATTGCTCGCATCTGGTCATTAAAGGAGAGGGAATATTTCCCCCTTTGCCCTGGACCCAACACAGCCTGAAATCAAAAGTCGGTGCTGGAATAATCAAGGCTCAAGTTGTGCTTGAAGGAGATGAATGAATGTCGAGGATATCAATGCTTTGTGTTTATGTTTTCTTTACTAATTTAACCATTATTTGGCTATAGTAAACATCGTTTTTTTTTATTGTAAAGTCATAGTAACCTCATATTAATTATAGTCTATCTATAGTGTCTCCATGATTTTTGCAGTTAAAGGAACAGTTTACTCCAAAATCTAAATTCTGTTGTAATGTAAAATTAATTTACTGACCCTCAAGTTGTTTCAAATCTGTATATATATTTTTTTTTTTTTTTGAATGAAAACAGAGAAGGATATTTGGGATTGTAACCGAACAGTATTTGCTCATCATAATAAGGCCATGATTATTGTATCAGAAGGGTCCCAGTTACATGTTGTGTTCCACAATGATGGTAATGGATTTTCTATAATGTCATTTCTGTCAATGTACAACATTGTAAAAAAAATTATCCCCTTTTATTTTCAAGTACAATCAACTTGTCTATACAAGTCAACTTACTATTTTAGGTTTTGGCCTGTATTCAGTTGAAATTAAGTTGACACTTACTTATTTTAACGTGTTAAAGCAATGTAAAAAAGCTGAAATGACTTGTAAACCCAAGTTGATTTTACTTAAAACGTTAAGGCAGTGTAATTCAAGTGAGCAGTGATAATCAAGTCTTTAGTAAAACTATGCTTATTTCTCCCCCTTAATGAAGTTGAAAATGAAAACATACTGTACCTATTTATGAATATTCTTTTTAACAGCACATTTTTCTGACACACAAACTTCAGATTCAAATGTGCCTTGTAGCTTTCTCTCCTCTTCCTTCCAGTCTCGGACACAGCCGTGGTACTTGCAGAATTCTCGGCGAGTGAGTCCCCTGATCATGTCAGGATATAGATGAAGCCACGCTTGAAAGCTTCCGAGGGAGATTACTGGAACCTTCAGTGGGTTTTACTGTTGCATTAGGTGTCGGGATTGAAATGTATTTCAAGTCTTGAGCAGGCAGCAGTTGTCGGAAATGATTGAGAAAATGTCTCGCCCGAGTAGCAGAATGGAAAAGGATGTGTACCCCAGAAGATAATATGTATTGCTGTATATTTTTTTTCTCCGTGTAATGCTTGTTTTCAAAGCTGCAGCGAGTCTAGCACCTCAATAGCCCAAAACTTACCTTACCAATTTGTGTAGTTTTCATGCTTAAATGGATTTATTATGAATGCTGCATGATCTAATGAGATTTTCCTCCTTTCCATGCCCTGTTTCTGTCTTACTCTTACTTTTGATGTTCTTACTTTCTCTCTTTTAGATATGCATTGCCATCCAGTGCCAACGGGCAGCTCTGTATGATTGAAATGGTGGTGGCTAATGCAAGTGCTAATGGGCAGCAGAGATACATGAATGAGTCTGGGTCAAAGGTAAACCTGCATCTGCACATGACTGTCAGTGGATCTTTGATATATCTACTTGACTTTGAGAACTCCTAACAAAATTTAGACCTGGCTATTGGAAATTAAGTTATATTGTATTTTTCAGCCGGGCATAACTTACCTGACTGAGAACAAATATATACATTTTTAAAACAGCCGGTTCAGTCTTTTTAAGAGTTGGTGAAGATGATATTTGTTCCTAAAATAATAGGTTTTATCGCTCTCATTAAATGATCAATAATAAGCTTGTGTTTTTAATCGTAATTGATGAGATCCTCAGAGGAAGCTATACGCCAATTATCAGACTCTTACACTGAATAAATGCAATAAAAATAACTGAATATGATGACTTTGCAAAAGTTCATTCATAAACTGTGTAGACATTTGAAAAATGACTACAGTTTTTAGTTTGTTGAATCAGCTGTTTGAGAGAAAGTGGCGTAGCAAGTCAGATCCGTTGTTCTGACGAATTGTCCTACCCTGTCATATTTTCCTACCGCAGGGCAAAACTTCATATAATAACCACATCGACAAAATAAAATTGTAGGATGGTTTTACAATGCAAAATACCCTGTCAGACAGTCCTACCAGCTAAAAATAAACACATACAATACATTTACAGCGTAAATACCCTGTCAGATTATTTTATCAGCATATAAAGAAACATTAATTAATACAGCGCAATCAAATCAAATTGTAGGCTACTATCAGTATAAAATAAATATTTAGAATGATTTAACAGCGAAAATATCAGATTCCCGTAGCAGTATGAAATAAACAGGTATGATTTTATAGCGTAGAAAAGACGTAATAGGGATGTACGGCGCGCATGCCTGGTTGGATAATCTGACGGGTAGGACGAAATTTCAGGACATTGGGCCCATAGGCAAGAACTTTTTAAGGGACCCCATCCGTCCGTTAGATACCGAGTGGCACATTACCGGACATCGGTTGTTTACTCGGTGCGTTATTTAAGTGTTGACGTGTACCAATCGTAACGGCAGAGCAAAAGGTCTCGGGGGCTTGAGCCACTGCTACGTGGTGTGTGTGAGCGAGCGAGCGCGCCCACACCTGCGTGTTTGCAGTAATGTGACAGAAAAGCCAGTGATAATAATATTATTTATTACTCGTTTTGATTGTATCACCAGGAGTAAAAAAAGCACGCAAACTTTTGAAAGAGTAAAGCCTTTCAAAATATATAATCAGCATGAAGAGGAAAACGAACCAGTAGGCTTTCAGTGTTTGTTAATTCATTTAGTTTTTCTATTTAGAAATTTTATTTATTCCAGTATATGTATTTCTGTGTTGTTTTGTTTAGTGAAACAAAACTGTGCACAGTAAAGTTTGACATTATAAACGTACGATCAAGAGCAGGGTGCTGTGTGCCTGTGGTAAAAAAACAATAATAATTGAGTTTAAATTACTATATTTATTACAATTATTAAACAGATGCCAACTAATTGGGACATTAAAGATCTCTCTACTACCCCTAACCTCACCATGCACTTTATTATTAAACATCTGTTAGCCATTTTTCAAATATTTTCTTAATTTTGTTGAAAATAAATGCCTGTAAGATCTGATATGTGATGTGAAAATATAGAAGAGGGAGTTAGCAACAGATGGATTCAAGCGTGCATTCATATAGCGTCATAACTACTTGTTAATCCCCTTACTCACTACTCCACTGAAGCTGCCAGAAAAGTGGCGTCGCTTTTACTCTCTAAATTGTTTTCTGTGGTGGGACCCACTCTCATATGTCCATAGATAGATCAGATCTGAGATTAGTTATCTAGTCGTTTTCAACAGTATTGTTCGGCCATGAATAAAACTTGGATGCAGGCCCCCTATCCCCCGGACCCATATCCTCCACACCAATACGCTACACTTCTCAGTAGAGATAACAGCTAGCAAAGGAAAGTCTGAAAAAACAAAAACAAATGCTTGTCTTGAGAACTACAGGCTTTTTTGAGTAGAACTCAATTAAACATCTTTGCATTGAAAAATGCTTTTTATTCTTTACAGAGACGTGCAAAAAAGCAGTGATATGTAGTATGATTAACTGCAAATCAATATAAGCATCTTTTTTGTTGACATATGCTTAGGTGGTGCTCGGCCCTGTGTTTCTGGGTGGAGTTCCATCTCTCTCAGAGCTCCACCACAGCAGTGCCAATGTCTCCGGCTTCATTGGATGCATCCGTGAACTACAGATTGGCTCCAGGGAGCTGTATGTTGTTGGTGAAGCAATCAGAGGCCAAAATATTCAGAACTGTGACTCGACAGTCTGTCAGCACCAACCCTGCCGCAATGGAGGAACCTGTGTCAGGTACGGTTTTGTTCTTGATCTTCTAGTTTTGAATTCACTAGTTTCAATACTACTGCATGATCTGTAAATTATTCTGATGTGACTCTTTACATTTTAATTACATATGAGCTTTTTTAATTTAATCCGATCTCCTGGGGGAGGACAACAGCTCAGAGGGTGACCCTGTCACCTCATAGCAAGGTCACTGATTTGTGTCTATTTGGAGTTTTCATGTTCTCAGTGTGTTGGTAGAGGTCTTCATTTCACATTTATGCATTCGGCGAACGCTTTTATCCAAAAGGACTCAAAGTGCATTCAGGGTTTACCTTTTATCAGGATGTGCCTTGCCTGGGAACTAAACCAAGTGGCCTTGGTATTGATAGCACCATGCTCTGCAGATTTAGTCATTTTTTTGATGAAGTACAGGAATTTTCTACGATTTTCCTTTAAAGTCCAAAGACATGCAGGTCAGCTGAACTGGAGACTCTTAAGTGTGATTGTCTAAACGTTTGTTCACAATATGAAGGACTGATTGCTTTTGGGTGTATCTTTGACTTTGGCCTATATGAGATAGGCTTCAGCTCTCCCTGTGACCCTTTATAGCATAGTCAATGTAGAAGATGGATATATGCACAAATGCATGGGTTAAACACATAATTTTTTTTTAATAGTGCTGTTCCAAAGGTATTTCATTCAAGATTTTTTATTGTCATGTGTCATTTTACCCAGTATTATTTTTTGGACAGCTGACAGAAAAATGTAATTAAAAATTAATAAAAAATTAAAGTATCAATAAAAGTAAAATTGCATTAAAAATCTATGCAATAACAAGAAGTACATTTTAAGTTATAATACATAACACTAAAACAAATTTTTACAATATTTGGCTAATTCTTTTAGCTTAATCATTTTTACCATGTAGATTTAAGACTTTGAGGATGAAAAATAAGTTTTTTATATAATACAATTGAACAGTTCATTTAAACAAATCATGTTTTTTATTCTTGTATTAATTCAGTATAAATTAAACCGCAATTGGGTTGTTTTAATAAGTAATGATAACTCAAAAAATATAGCGAACACAATAAAACAATAAAAACATGGTTCTATAATAAAAAACAGATTTTTGAAAATTTTGTTTAAAAAAGAGTTGTTTTGAATTTATTTATTACAAGTACAGACAAGTTTTTGTTTCTTTTAGAGTTGATGCATTTTTTTATTTTATCATTAAAATAAATTGTACAGTATTTCAATATATTTAAAATTTCATTTTAAGCTTTTTATTGCATTGGGTGGTGATAATGTTATTCTTGTACCCACCAAACAAATTAACCAAATTTAATCTTTGAGAGGTTGACTTTAACCTGAAGATTTTACCGCTGCGCATCTATCAGTCACTTTCTTGCACGATCATCTCTTGCATTTCAATATTTGGCATGTGTACAATTTTCAACAAAATTTAGTGCTTTGACAGAGTTTGTAAACATTGGCAATGATTTGCAGATGCTGTGGAGATGCTCACTTGAGTTTTAAATAGCAGTAATCAGGAGCTTGATTGCAGGGATAAGAGTTTGTGAATGCGTTTTGTTTTTTTGTTAAACCACAAGCATCATTTTGTGTTGTTTACTTTTTTGTGTGTTAAAAACATGTTTTGATTAGGGTTGGGAATCTTAAGGCCTCTAAAGCAATTCAAGGCTCAATCCAATTCCAGAACAATTCTTAGTGTGTCTCAATTTTAAGCGACAGTCAGGGTAGGGGCACAAATCTTCTGCAAGTTAGTGCTTGTTCCCAGATTTGACTGCATAAAAGCCATCCCTAAATATACCTGCTCCGATCTATCAATAGAAATTAAAATAAATGGGTTTAATATCTTGGTGTCAGTGGCTCTGTGGCTTCTGGTGAATCTGTTAAATTAAATGCAGCAACAGTAATTCAATTGAGGTCTAAACGTTGAACATGCACAAATCTAAAGAATTCTCTGAGCTAGTGCATATCTCACTTCATACATACAGACATGTACACTCTGGTTAGTCATTAAATTCGGTTCCAAACCCACCTCTGCAATGACCGTTTTACATTTTCTTGTGCTCCAGTCAAGGCTCATGAACTCATTATATGTGAAAATAGAATTTGAGAAAAAATATCACAGGACTCAATTTGGTACATCAGCCCTGTCTCTGACCTTTATGTGATGAGCCATTGAGAGGGAATGAAAAAGTCCAGGCTCTGCGTTTGTGTTAATTGGATAGTTCAACCAAAAATACAAGTTCTGCCATTTAACTCGCCTTCATTGTTCCAGACTCGTGTGAAAGAGAATCTCTCTCGTTGTTTAAAGTGGCCATAACTCAGACAGTTTCATCATATCTCATGTTTATCTTGAGTCCTTACAGACTAGTATCGTACCCTTCACAGTCTTAAGTTCGATCCCATTTATCAAAGACAGATACTGTACAGCTATACGATTAGTCAGCCCAATCTCATGAATTGCGTATAAATAACTTGCGCTATGCAATATTGTGTAATACGTACGCCAAAGTTTGATTTTGCATGCATATGATACTCCAATTTAGCGTGTGTGCATATTAAACAGCAATTTGTCTCAATAACCTGTCCCGTAACCCAAACCCTGGACTAAATGTTAGCGTGCGTGCATATTATAACCACTACTCAAACCCTAAACCTAACATTATTATTTTAATTATTTCAGTGTTTCCTCTTCATGTACATTTAAAAATGGCTGCTCTTCATGTGCACGTAACATTGGCGTATCATATGCACGCAAAATCTAACTTTGCCGTAGGTATTACACGATACTGCAACAGCGTGTTATTTATACAATATGAAAACATACGAGGTGTGCAGGGGGGATTGGGGGGGCGCGAAACTGAAGCATGTGCCCAACCATTTCCAACAAAAAACTGACATATGACTCAGTTTGACTTACCGCGTGTGGTTCATGTCCGGCATCTTTTAGCGAACTAGCTGCAGGCCTACAGGGACTAACAAAAGTTGTTACGAAACGGGATTTTCATGTTCTAAATTTTTTTTTTTTTCGAAACCTATATGAATACTGGGGGAGTGTATCGAGCATGAACCTACTACTTCTGTTCATGTGTCCAACTTGCTTTTTGACAAGTTGACCCTGTCAAGGATGAGATGACAGCACGTGACATTGTAAATAAGTCAGATGGCATGAAACACCATTGCATGCCCCCTTTAAGGAAAGAACTGTTTATAAGAAAGTAATGTATGTTTGACCATGAGGTTGAATAAATGACAGAAATCACATTTTTGGGTGAATTGTTTCTTTAAGTGGTCTCTAACCATGACTGTCCTTTATTTAACCCTCTCTATGTAGCATTTTTAGACTGTTGTTCTCTTTCCTCTCATGCCTTTCTTTTCACTTAATGTATTTATTCCATATTTCCAGTCTAAAAGGGATGTTTATTTTTATCCTACATCATGTTTAGAGTACTTAGCATCCACTTCAAGATCGAAAGAACATCCCGTTTATACAACATATGCATTTTCTTCAAAATAATAAAACTAGCCGTTCTCATAGGCTAAAAGCCCTGGATGATGTCTTGATGCTAACACCAGTTAGCTGAGGTGAGCAAATGTGATGTTTTCTTCCAGCAAGCAGCTGACGTTAGCATGCCCGCTATTTCTCAACAGATGGTTCTTAAACATATTCCCTCCTCAGAGCCGTCTCTCCATTTTCAGCTCCAGAAGCGATGTTTTACCTCGCCTCCCCTCATCCGTTTCCTCTCCGGCACATTTAAACTTTCCGAAACGGTATATAGCTGCAAATTTGGACATGATGTGGTTATTGGAGTACCTGGTTTGCCGCGTTAAGGCCCCCGTCCTAGCGTTTCGTTCTGTCAGTGATTCATGGCTATAATGGCTGTAATCCTGTGACTTGCAGACAGATTCGGCCCACCTCCGTCGGGTAACGGCCCGAACGTGCGGAGGGCAGGAGAGAACAGCTGTACATCAGCCGTTCATTTCGTTCGCGTATAGCCACATCATTCACCTCGCTGTCGAGCCGAGCACTAAACTCTTTTACTGAGTGTGTCACGCCTGCCCAAGTGTATAATCGAGTGCTTGGCCGACTAAACAGGCAATACAGCATGTTTGGAGGACCGGCCTCTCCATTTTGGGGTTTTCTGTGAGCCGTAACCTTGTGTCACGTTTACAGCTGGGATCTTTGAAGTCGAGAAGGCATCTTTAGTGAGCAACGTTAAAATGTTTGTATTACATCACTTGCATTGCATGATAACCTATTGATGACACGCAAGACATCCTGATACAAATACTATTGCAGCAGGCAAAGAATGTAATTAAATGTTAGCATGAGTTGCAGCTTTGTAAGCACAAAATGGCCATAAGAATGAGGTAAGGACTCTATTTATATTTATGCTGTTGTGGTTACACAAGGAGCAAACCAGAAACCTCGTGGATCCAGCATGGATGCTGCTTTCAGACAAGCTTCTTGTTTTCTGAAACTTGTCCTGTGCAGGGAAATAGCATTCAGAGAAATGGCTCTCTTTTTGTATTCTTACTTTGGCTGGCTGTGCGCTTATTTAAATAGACATGCCAAACGCTTTCCTTGTTAAATTATTCATACACGTTTGCCTCCAGAAGCTCGCTTTCCTCGCAGCAGAAACGGCCAGTGATGGCAGCTCATTATATCTGCTGGGAGAAGGTGTGCGTCAGGAGCGCGTTTGACCCAATTTACTGCAGACTTATGTCACCAGACCTTCAGACCATCACGTGGATTAGAAAGAAAAGTTTTCGGAATCTGTTTTGTAAAAGGTCTTTAGTTCGCAGTGGTGACCGGTGATTCACCTCAGACAGACATACTCTCTTGGCTTTGGTCTTTTTGCTGTCTTAGGTTATACTCTAGGTTCATTTAAAAAAGCATCTTTATGTAAGTGAACGGAGGCTGACCTCATTTAACCATATTAACAGTATTTTTCTGAAGCTAAGCCAGGAAAGAATTTTTATTTATTTGCATTTGACATGGAAAATGATTGGATGAATGCCGTTTTTCTATACCCGGCATATAAAACTGATTTTTTTTATATATATACACAAGTATATTAATTCTACATAATTATACTGTATATGCAGAGAACATTTCACAATTATTTTCAATTAGCTTTTCAGAATTTACTATCTATAGGAAAGTGTTAATGTAAAATTATCCTTTTTGTTGCATTCTGGGAACTACTAATAATACTGTAAACTACAAATTTCAAGTAAAAATATTTTTTCTATTGGCATTTATTTGCAGAAAATAAAAACTCGAGGAACTTATAAGTGGTCTGTATTTTTTTCAGATCTCAAATATAAGTTCAGGTTCATATTCACTTTTAAGCAGTGGGCTATTCCATGAAAATGTCAAACTTACCAGGAAAAAAATCGTTTTTCACTATGGTAACATCACAGATTTTAACATTTGGCGGTTCAAATAACCATGTGAGACATCTCTTCAAATTTTTAAAGCATTTGTTTAATTTTTAGTGTATGATTTTTCATAGATAAGTGCCATTTTCAGGAATGTCAAATCCATAACACTACATATTCCTCATAAATGGAACCATAAAAATGTATATGAAGTAACTATTTTATGGTCTATAAAGAAATCTGGTCTACCCACAAGTCCAATAAAAAGTCAGCTGAACACCGACAATAAGGCGTAAATGAAGCGCAAACGAATTCCGAATACATTCAAAACACCTCTTTTCATATTTTTATCGTAATTAACAAAATTCATCCAATGTTCTTCATTCATTGGGTATTATTGCTTCAGGATTGTGCATTTTATTTTACAGAAATCCTTCAAAGTTTATCTTCTCGCAAAAAAGGCGTCCTTTTTTTGTCACATCCATAACACATGTTTATTTCCCTTTCTTTAAATATATTTTTTTAGTAGACTGACATTTTTTAATGTTTAGACTCTATCAACAAGGGTTCAGTAAAATAAAAACAAATGGTTCAATATAATCAAAACAAATTCATTCTCTGAACATTTTGTCACGTCCATGATATTTCCCCAATATAACTTTAGGACTCGTTATTTTTATAAAAATGTGTTATCTCATTTTGACTCCTCATACACCTTAATTCTAGGTGTGAATTGGCCTTTAGAGTAGCAGTACACTACAAGCATATAGACAACCTCAAATCTAACAGACACAGTAAAATTTGCTAGTTTTAAATTCTCAATATGTCATTGCAATGTCAAGATTTCGTTTTCTTCCAGTATGGTAAACACAATTCCTGTGATCATACACCCTTGTGCTGTGTACAGCTCACCATATGCAGCAACAGACACCTGCGAGCGTCTTCTGATTGTTCCCCGCGTCAATCTGAGCTTGCACGCATGGCGAAGGGCAATCAGTCACAAAAGCAGATGTGTTTGCATGTTCTACATCATGCGGGGCAATAATCTCTCAGCTTGCTGCGGCGTTACCACCCACTATCCGGAAAAGCAGTCACAAACCGTCTGAGCGCAAACCGAATGAGCGTTTGATTATTTTTTTACAGAGTTGAAAGGTAACAGAGTTTTTTTTATTGATACGCAATGATTTTATAAAAAACTATAAATTCATTCCTGGAGCTCACAGGTTTGATTCCCCAGAATTTGACCCTGGATGCGTCGTCTGCCCAAATACATGAATGTAAATGTTGATTTGTAAATTCCTTGCACAGACATTTCTCATTCGACACTTTTCCCTGTGTTGTGAGAATATCTTAGAGCGGCACATAGGTGTATTTGTGTGTTTTTCAGTCATACACACGGGTTCTAAATCCCAGCGACACAATGTAAATATTTCATTTTTACCACTGTGCTGCAGCTCCAAACACATTATTAATTTATAGACTTGAAACTTCTCCAATGCTTCCTGTGTTTGATATTACACCTTTGAAAAACATCTTCCAGCAGCTTATGAAGTTCTTGTCTGAATATTGCTTATCATTCTGGCCCACCCTCTGCCCCTCGCTCACGGATAAAGGCTGGAATTATAAAAGCCCTGTTTGTGAAATTGCACCTCGACAGTTAGGCATCAGCTTGAACGGTTCTAATCATTCGGTTGCGGTGCGGCTAGATCAACATCAGCAGAATGTAGCCGGATTTGGGAATGGCCTTCAAGCAGAGGTCTGCTCTTATTTGAATGAGCCTGTGATGTTTGATTTGTCGTGCACGGTGAAATCATGTTGGGGTAGCGTATTACATAATGAGATTACGTCTATTAACACATTACTTTTTACTATGATATTACTGTTTATGTAATAAGCAATTGAGTATTTCATGTTACTTGTCTTATATTTATAGAGTTAAATAAATCAATTGCTAACAGATATGATTAAAACCTTTAAACGGTTTTAAGGGTTGTTAAAGGGATAATTCACCCAAAAATAATTTACTCACCCTCATGTCCTTCAAATCCTGAATATGATTCTTTCTTCTGTAAAACAAAAAGAAGATATTTTGAGAAATCTCTTGTGGTTTTGTGTCCATACAATCATAGAGTGTTGTTTGGCCACCAACATGCTTCAAAATATTTTCTTTTATGTTCTGCAGTAGAAAGAAAATTATACATGTTTGGAATTACATGAGATAAATAATGAAAGAGTTCTCATTTGGGGGTGAATTATCCCTTTAAAGCTGGTAATCTGTGAAGTTCTGCTTTCTCATTTGTATTCTCTTCTGCTGTTTTGACGTTCTCGCCCCAGCCCCTCATTTTCCTTCCCAATCTTTGCCTTCTATGCAAACTCCACTGAAGTTAATGATGCACTACGGGGACATTTCATGGGTGTCTTAACGATCTCTCTTTTTCTTATTTTGGTTCCCTGTGTGTAGCGACACGGAGAACTGGTTCTGTGTGTGTCCCTCCCTCTACTCCGGCAAGCTGTGCCAGTTCACCGCCTGCGAGCGAAACCCGTGCACGCGCGGCGCCACCTGCGTCCCTCAGACGATGCTCGAGGCGGCGTGCCTGTGCCCCTACGGAAGGCAGGGTCTCCTCTGCGATGAGGGTAGGTCTCCCATCAGAGTTTCGTGACTAGATGCCGATTTGTAATCGTGGAAATGTGATGTAAGAACATCAAGCCGATGTGGCCAGGGGGCTTTCGTTAGATATTATTACATCTGACGTTTGTTTTCCTCGTCTCCTGTGCTCGCACCTCCATCTTCGAGGTTAGACCCACAGGTGATAGATTGAGATGTTTTCCCAGGAGTTTTGTTTAACCGATGCCTGATGCAAGCTGAGGAAATATCTTCCAATTAAAGCACCTAACTGCTCTACAAACTCGCTAAACAGAAACCGAGCTCGAAGGCTTACTTGTGAATGTTTTGAGAAGAACAGCCAGATCTGCAGAAAGCTAGCTTGGTTCTACCACAAGCACTGACCTTTAGAGGTATTTTCAGGTTGATGAGCCCACCAAGTACTTTCAGTTTGGAACCGCTATCTGTGAATCATTTTTTACAAAATAACGTAGTTACAGAATGTGCTCATCAGTTTGTGGTGAGGTTTTAAATATCAGAGCTGTGAGAACGTACCGCACGTAATGCACGTCTCTTCCTAGCTTTACTTTTGCGGTGTTAAGTCAGCTAAACTGAAATATCTGCTTACACAGATAGCTCTTCATCTTAACTGCGCTTAGAGGGAAAGGAACTGCCTCTATTTTCCTGTAATCTAATTGGGTGGTGCGGTTTAAGGACGCTTGGCACGGCATGCCAGGCGATGCTTCCAGACGTCCCTACACCAGACAGCAGAGAGCCTGATGCCAAATAGAGTGTTCTAATCTCCCACAGTCACACCGAGTGGGACCGACATTTAAATTTAAAGCCTGATAACAGCAGATAACATCAGTCAGTATTGATTACTGGCCAAGACCTCCTTGCCTCTGGGAAGTCACTCAACTTTGGATGTGCTGGACTTCTTCAAATAAGTCGAGATTTATTTGGATTCTTGTGATTTCTGAGAAACACCGGCTAATTTAAAGCTGCAATATGTAACTTTTGCCTCATCTCTGTTTGAAACAAAATCACAGGTTATTCATTGACTACCCTAGTAGGAAACATTTTTGTGTCTTTTTTTTCCAAACACAAAATGAAATGTTTTTAAGAATAAAGGAAAGCAAACAATTCTAGGGTACCGTTGGCTATACCATTTGAAATTTTTCTACTATGGTGGTCAATGGTGTCCCAGAAGCGTAAGCATTTTTCTAATTATCTGTTGTCGGTGCGTTCAACAGAATAAAGAAATTGGAACAACATGAGGATGAGTAATTCATGACAGAAGTTTAATTTTGGGGGGAACTATCCCTTTATGACTTATTTTTGTAGAACAACCCAGAAGTTAGTGTCACACAGGTTCCCTCGACCGAAAGCCTATGCACTTTTCCCATATTCTTTTGGAAGCTTGCAAAAATTAAGATCTGCGATTGACAAAGTTGAATACATTTTGTCTATAAAGATCCTCTTTACAAATGAACACAACATGTGTTACTTTTGAAGCCTAAATACAATCACCAGGAGTAAGAAAGCAAACATGAGGCTATAAACAGACTACAATACAGACGCTCAATATCAACATCACCTCCAAGCCTCCCACAACTTTTCTAAACTTTATTAAAATCGTGTTCCCTGGTAAGGTATTACTCTGTGAATGAATCCTCATCCATGTTTTTAGAGGTTTGTGCCCATGTTGCATTATTTGTGAGATTAATATGCATAATGACGTCCCTAAGGAAAGTCGCTTCTAGCAACTTGTTAGCAACTGCCATTTTTAAGATGCAATAAAGATTACAAAAATCACGAGGGGGTTATAACTGGTGTGTTTCATGTCGGATTAAAATGTGAAAATATTTAGAGGTTTTGTTAACCACCGAGCTTATTTCAGGCGATTTACCAAAAACAAATAAAAAAACCCGTAGACTTTGGGGCGATGGAACCGGAAGTGATAAAATGCAACATCTGAGGTACTCATGCAGATGGATTTTAGAGTTCAGACTCCCTCAGTTCACATCATCCTTACCTAAAATACCAAAAGATATCTGGCATATAGCTCTCTTAATGTTTTTATTTTAAAACGCAAACATCATGTGACTTTTTTCCTGTTTGTGTGATTTTACATGAGGAGATTAAAGAATCATCTATGATGCTTGTGGGAAGCGTTCAGGATCAAATAGATTTGTTGAGGAGCTGCTCGCACGCATGCATATTTTCGTGTGTTTATTTATTTATTTGTTTCTTTTCCCTGTTTGTGTGAGGTAAGAGATGGAAATCTAGAAAAGCTAAATATCTCCAGGTCCAACAATCGCAGCTGAAAGAGCATTATTGAATTTCACAAGAACCTCGTAAACAAACGGGTATGGACTGGAACGAATGGAAATAAATGGATGATGTGTCACCTGTATAAACTGCCAGTGAGTTGGAGGTTGTTTTTACTTGTTTCTTCAGACACCTCCAGCAACAGAAACAGTATAATTCAGACAACCTGACGCAGGAAAAAACACCCTGTGCACTGCGGTGCTTTCACTTGGAATATAAAAGCACTTATGTATTTTCGCCCAGTATTTTCGTCAGTCTTCATAGGTTGATTTTGCCAAAAAAAGTGAACACTGTGGTTCTGTAGCATTCTTAAAACAGGAAACCTGTCTGAAAACAGTCATTTTTTTATGTAGTTTGATGGCACTAATCATTTTTTATATTCTGTATATTTTATAGATGTTTCAATTGGTCCTTATATAGACATGTAAGCATAATTTATGCTTTTAAACATGTACAATTTGGAACTCTTTTGTTTCTGTGCTTTGGCAATTAAACGACTTTATATCTATAGGTTGGAGAATTATGTGAATTTTATCTTTGTAAATAAGTTAAATTGGACTATTTTTAATACTCCCAAAGAGTACTCAGAACATCTGCTGCTTTTAAAATAGTTTAGTAAAACTCTATCAAGGACGTAGTTTTCATTACAACAAAAAAACGTATTTCACATTGGCCATTATGTCACATTGAAAGTTCAAAATATGCATTCAGCCACACAATCGAATCCTTCATTAGGCACTGTCCAAATAAACCGTGACGAGGTAATATACGTGCAATTTCAAAAGACATCAATAATTCAAGAGGAGAAGCAGAAAGAAGAACTTCAGTGCTGTTCCCACAGAAATCCACTGAGAGGCTCTGCAGACTGCACAGTTCATGAAGACAAAATGAGGGGTGGAGAAAATCTTTGGATAGCACATTTTTAATGGTGGGTGGGAAAATGTGGTGATGGTCGAATGGCAAACAGAGTAAGGACTAAAGTTTAGTTTTTTGGTTTCTGAAATAATTTTGTTTAAAGCGTATGGTTAAGTTTTTGAAAATATTGCATTTCAAAAATATTGCAGTCAAACTGTGATGGCACAAAATGAGTACAGTAACTTTTATCAACAGCATTTTCCCACCGTGATAAAATGCCATAGGATTGAGAAAATGGATTGCATGATGCAATATCACCATCTTGTGGCCCCATCTCAGACAACTCCTTGTAAATTCCCCTCTTATCACATTTACATGATTTGATGTTTTGCACTGCTTTTTATGTGCCTTATACTCATATTCCCAAAAAGAGCGATTTTTATGAGTTCCTGCTAAAACTCCAATAATACATGATGAGACTGTAAGATTCTATATTTTATTAACTTTCATATTAGTACTTTATTTTTTATAATTTTGTCTAAATATGTAAATTTGTGTCTTTTTAAGACACTATTTAATATTTTATATCGTGCCAATAAAAATTTATGAATCTGAATCTTATGGCCCCATTTTAGACATCTGCTGATAATTTCACCTTATAGTAAAAGAACATTATTTGGTGTTTTGCACATTTTTGTCTTAGTTTGTTTCACGAAACACAGCTTCATTGGATTTAAATACACTGTTTAACCATAACAACCATACTGCACCTAGATTTGAACCTGCACCTTTCAGACCTGAACTTTAAGCATTTGCTTACAACAAACTTGTTTTGTATTGTACATCCATTTTCTGTTTATTTGTATTTGTACCACATTTCTTTTCAGCTGTCAACATCACTCGGCCCAGGTTTACTGGACTTGATGAATTTGGATACTCGTCCTACATGGCTTATCCTCCTGTTCCCAATATGAGCCATTTTTATGAATTCCAGCTAAAGCTCACCTTCTCCAATAATGCGTCGGCTTGGAGAAACAACCTCATTCTGTTTGCCGGGCAAAAAGGACAAGGTAAGTCAAAACGGGAATATTTTCTTACGCTCTTCTGGTTGTCGCGCAGTCTCTCTTTGTACTCTTTGACTGCAGCGCATCCTATAGCACTTGGAATAGAATGACTGTCTGGGTTCATAGCGGTACGCCTGTAAACAATTTCCCAGCACCAGCCGTGGGGTGCGAGAGGTCGTGATGGAGAAACTGAGGCTGGGAAATGATATCGCTCAACAAGGAGATGTTAATGGAGGAGCTCGTTGTAAACATCCAGAATCCAACAGCAGAGACAAATTGTCGCCGTTCTCAACAGGGAAAGATGATTAATATTATTAGCTGGAATGAGAGAAAGAGCTATGTCGGATGCTCCTTAAAGTGACAGTTCCCCTCAAAAAATGAAGTGTTTGGCATTTACACTTTCTCATTTCTCCTCTGGTGTTTTATGGAAGTGACTCATGGGGGTTCAAAGGATCTGAAGATGAGTAGGCTTTATGATGACAGAGTTTTCATTTTATTAATGCTTTTAATAGATTATACCAAGGATGTAAACCCGGTGAGGGTTATGAAAATATCTTTTGAAAAACAGTATTGAATAAAAATGCATGTATAATATATCATCGCTGTTCTCCTGAAACCATGTCAATTTCACAGTTTTTTTAAGAAAAGTGCAAAAAACACTGTTCTTTTGATGATTAAATACTGTGATGTCAAAGTTGGCAAGCTCTTGTTAATACGTTTTTATTGGTTAGATATTTCCAAAACCCAGTGACAAACATAAAGTGTGACTAATAATAACGATTTATGTCAAAAAAGTACATATAACCAACAATGAAAATACAAGGTTTCAGAAAAACATGACCATTACGATCTTTTACATCTGCAAATGTTTAACTGAGACAAAACTAATAAGCTAACTTTTACAATGCTTTTGTCTATTTTCAGATTTTCTTTGTTAACAATCAAGCCATAGAAACTGTTCAATGTTGTTCAAATTCAATATTAACAAATCCTCGTCCATAACAAAATCAACAAATCACAAATCATCTGTCTAAAGTTTCCTCGGCCCTGACAACGGCGGCAATTTATTTTAAGGTCAGTTTCGGCACTTGCTAACTGACACGTTACCTCCGCGAACATGTTTAATCAAAAGACAGGCAGCCGAATAAAAGCGTAAGAGGGCATGAATCTTCCTCACTTCAGAGAGTGTCTCTCGGGATTACAGTTTAGGGTGATTCATTGAGGGAATGAGAGAAAGGGACAGCGTTGTGAATAATGAAGCGGTTGTCAAGGGAGCTGCGTGGAGCACTGGGGAACGAAATCAAAAAGAAGGGATAAGGGAGGACGAGAATGCCACCGTTCACCTGATTATTGGATGGATAGAGCATTAGATCGATCAGTTCCAAAAAAGTGTGCTTTATAGATGTTGTATCTGATTATGTCTTCTGTTTTGGGGATTAGGATTATTGGGTGGCATTCACAGATGGGTACCAATCACGTATCGGCTTCACCACCATGCGAACCAATCAGAAGCAAGGTGGGTGCTCAGTAATAACTGTGCGCTAATTGGATTTTGTGTTCTTGTTTTAACGAAGGCGTGAGCGGAGATGACTTTTTCACGCTGGGGGTGAGGAACGGCAGGATTATTCATAAATATAATCTCGGTTCGGGTGTGGCGTCCATTATCAGCGAACGCCTGAATCTGAGGAGCATCATTCACACTGTGCACTTCGGAAGAGATCTCAAAAACGGATGGCTGAAGGTGCGTTATTTGCTGGCACTTGACATTGTTATTTAGTTGAAAAAATGATTTGATATTCATCTGTCATGTTGAAATAAAATGATTAAATTGATGGGACAGAAGTTCAAAGCATCATGATGTTCTAAGCTGATGTCACATTAGGCCGTTCACTTCTGAGCAGGTGGGTGGGCAGAAGAAGAGGACAGGGGCATCTCCCGGACCCCTGACAGGTCTGAACACCTTCAGCGAGCTCTATGTGGGCGGATATAAGGAATACACACCTGAGCTGTTGCCTGCAGGCAGTCGATTCCAGAAGAGCTTTCAAGGTGAAGTGCGAGTCGTGTTTTTATTATTGTCTTTTTTGATGTCTTGATTCGTATTGTCAGCTCGTGATGAAATCATTCTTTGTTACGTGCATCTTCTGTCTAGCGAAGTGTGAAGAGAACAGGATGTGTGATTTGCTATTCTGCTTGTGTTCTGGTGAGAACATACTAACCTTGATATGCGTGCAGCCATCCATCACACAGCTTTAATAAAACAGCTGGGTTTTTTTAAAAGTGTTTTTAGGTTAATATTAGAATTTTAAATGTCTTATGAACGCACAGTTTTTCAGCTGTGAATCAAGAAGGAAAGAGAGGAATACAATGGATTAGTCTGGTTTATGTTCTACAGGCCAAGTGACTATAAATCACAATGCCAGTTTAAGCATTTTTTTAGTTTTAGCACCTGTAAAGTTTTACATGAATACTTCTTAAAGGTGGAGGAAAAATTTGAATGCTCAAAACTTCAAGTACCACTAAATTTGCTTTGCATGGCATTTCAACTTACTGTTAATTTGATGCATTTGTCATCAGGTCGGTCATCTGTCTACGCAGAAAGTGATACATTGTATTAATTATTTTTACAGTTAGTTCAACGATTATACATGTAAGGAAAGATTTGACACGCAGCACTTCTAATTGAACAGCACAACAGTACAGTTATACAATTTCCACTTACAAATTTACAAAAGTTTCAAACATCATATTGCAAAAAATTGCAATAGTACCATATATTCTGTTTTGCATGTTTTTGTCATAAATACATCTTTCTAATTCTGTTTCTACTATCTGTACGCACTTTGCAACTACTAAAAATTACAAAAGCAATGTTTAAATAAATGTAAATTAGTTGAATTGAACTATTTTAAATGTTGACCACTGTTTGGTTGTTGTAACTTCTGGAAAAATCTAAGCAATTTAAATGTTTATGAGTTGAAATGCTACAATATTAAAAAAAAATCCAAAAGTAAGAAGACTTTGCAATTGATTACAAATTTAGGGCCGCAATATTTACAATAAAGCCACAACAATTACAAGTATTTTAAAGAGATATTCCACCCAAAAAATGTACATTCTGTGATGAATTGCTCACCCTCAAGTTGTTCCAAATCTGATACATTTTCTTGTTCTGTTGAACACAATGAAAGATATTTGGAAGAATGTTAGCAGCTGCGATTTCTCGGCCACAGTTTACCACCATAGTAGAAAAAAGTATTGTATATTTTTTTCGTTCTGTTAAACACAAAATGAGACATTTTGAGAAAATATGTGTGACGTGTCTCTTTCTTTCGCTCCCTCTCTCTCTCTCTCTCTCTCTCTCTGTTGATTTGAAAGGCTGCATTTTCGATTTGCTCTTTCGGACAAGACGAGATGGGAAGTTTCATGCCCCGGGTGGGGTAGAGGGCAGGCCAGTGTCAGGACGTAATGTTGGTCAGTGTGGTGTTACTCCATGCAGTCTGGTCAAATGTCAGAATGGAGGAAACTGTGTGGATTCTGGATCTTCTGTTCAGTAAGATTCCTTTTGACTGTTTTTGCCTGAAATTTGTGAATGAAACACATTTAAAATTATTTCTGTCTTATTTGCTTGTTTGCTTCAGCTGTCAGTGTGCGTTTGGATGGAAAGGTGCTCTTTGCTCTGAGAAAGTGTCGTTCTGTGATGCGGAACACAACCCACCTCCCTCCTGTGCCCACGGCTCCACCTGCGTGCCGCTTCCTGATGGGTACACGTGCCACTGTCCCCTTGGCTGTGCAGGTCACTTCTGCCAGCAAGGTTAGACCATGATCTGACCTCTTCTCGTTGGGTTATCATCAGAGTTGATTTTGGTAAATCCAACTTGTGTGTTTTTAATTGGACTTAAATTATTTTCCAGCTGTGTCCATAAGTGATCCCTTCTTCAGTGGGAATGAGTCGTCCTGGATGTCATTTCCTGTTGTCAACATAAGGCTCAAAACTCATCTGCAGCTGCAGTTCCAAACTCTTTCACCAGAGGGCATTCTGTTCTATACAGCACACTACCTGAGCAGCCGATCTGGTGAGGCAGTATCTGTATCGAAAACAGATTTTTTTTTTTATTCACACTCATGGTGGGATTCTGTTTTGTGGAACATAGAAGATAGTTTGAGAAATGTGTCAGTGGTTTTGTGCCCATATAATGGAAGTAAATGGGATCCAATATTTGGTTACCATAGTTCTGCAAAATAATTCCTTTTATGTTCTACAGAAGAAAGACAGTCATACATATTTAGAATGAGATGATGATGAATAAATAATGAAATAATTAAAATTTTCATGTGAACTTTAAGTGCATCTCTATTACAAATTCAATAAAGTGATTGAATTAATGATTATAAATTACATTATCCGTAGTTATGATGGATTTACTATTATCCTATAATAGAATATTTGTAAGGAATGATACATTATACCTAATATTAATAATGACTGTAAAATTTGAACGGTAGTGTATGTATATATGCTTTCCTGTAGCTCAGTGGTAAGAGCATTACGTTAAGCAAGGTTGTGGGTTTGATCTCAGGGGATTGCAAATACCTATGTAAAATGTATAGGATAAACCAATGTAAGTCGCTTTGGATAAAAGCGTCTGCCAAATGCATAAATGTAGATGTAAATATACAGCCGTGGAAAAATTAAGAGACCATTCCAAATTTTTATTTAATAATCATTTCTAGATGTATTGTGGCCATTCCAGCCCATTTTTTGTTGAATTTCAACAAAATCAAACCTCCCGAGTGACATTAAGTCATCCAACAGTAATGTGAAAGACTGACATGATGACATGACACAAAAACTGTAAATAAAGATATCACATTAAATGATGTTTAATTAACAAAGTTCGGGAGGAGCCGGAGCATATAAGCAGCCGGCTGGTCTATAATCAGCAATCACAGCATATACACATTTAGCCCTAGCGAGCTCGCTAATAAAAAGGGAAACCATCCTACCTGCTCGATCTCCTAAGATTAAGCATCCCTCCTCCACCCCTGCTCCTCTCCAAAGCTAAATATCCCGCAGGAACCCCGGGGGGTGTGCTCTGGGCTCAGACCGGTTCCGAGCTCGGCGCACTCACCCGTACCAAGGTAGAGTGTTTCGGGCTCGGATAGATCTGGCGAGCTCGGAGCACGCTTCCCGGACAGCACGCCAAATACGCATAACCTTCATAACCAAGCTCTATCATTATCCCTATCAACATGACTGTTATATGTGTAGGTGAACTCGTGAAATACATGTTCAAATACTACTGTTTAGGTATTACTGTTGGTGAACTTGTTTTCTGTGCAGTATTTGGGGTCTGAAAAAATACAGAGCATCTTTTATGTTATTTTGACCTATTTCCTGCAAATAAATGCAAATAGAAAAAAATATTTGGGAGAAATATTGTTCGTAGTTCACAGAAATCAACAAAAATGATCATTTTACCTGAACACATACTTATTTTACAAACTCAGAAAAACTGAAATGGTCTCTTGTGCAGCTGAATGTGTCTGGTATACATATTCTCTTTGTATAGACTGTGCATTAACATTTATTTTCTGTTTTTTCCAAAGGGGATTTCCTTAGCGTGTCCCTATCATCTGGATTTGTGCAGTTACGCTATAATCTGGGAAACGAAACGATTGTATTACAGTCCCAGAGAAGTGTGGACATGACCGGCATGAGGTGGCACACATTGAAGGCCGGCCGAGACGGAATCCACGCCTTTCTCATTCTTGACAACGAGACAATAACAAGTAACCCATCAGAAGGCACGACGACTCTGGATGTTGCAACAAATATATTCATTGGAGGTGTTTCTTCCCTCAGTGCAGTTTCTCTGAGTGCAACGGAGAAGGACCCTGTGGGGTTTACAGGCGGCATTCGAGAGGTCATAGTCAACGGGCGTGACCTTGAACTTACAGAGATGGGGGCACTTGATGGAGCCAATGTTGGCGACTGTGATGGAACAGCATGCGGGTATAAAGTTTGTTTAAATGGCGGCTACTGTCGTCCAGTGGGCACTTCATCATTCACTTGTATTTGCTCAGCATTGTGGACCGGCCCCAGGTGCCAACACTCCATTTATTGCGTCAACAACTCATGCCAACACGGTTCTCTTTGCGTTCATAATGTCACGTCAGCTTCATATTCCTGCATGTGTTTTTTGGGATGGAATGGAACTTATTGTGAGCAGGAAGTATTATTGAAGACTGTCAAATTTGTTGGAAATTCTTATTTAAAATACAAGGACCCAAAGTACAACTTGAGGAAACTTACATACACAGAGGTGTCGTTTAATTTTTCATCATCAGCAGGGGGTGGATTGCTTCTCTGGATGGGGAAAGCAGAAAGCGAAGATGATGATCATCTAGCTGTTGGTCTCCAGGATGGTTACCTCAAGATTTCAGTTAACCTTGGCGAGAAGTCAAGCCTTCCTCTCGTCTATAGAGACGACACGTTCTGCTGTAATCGGTGGTATTACCTGTCCATTATTCACAACCGAACGGTCATCCAGGTTCATGTCAACGAGGAGAGAGTCATTTTTGAAGACATTGATCCCTTTGAACAGTATGTAGCGCTTAATTATGGAGGCGCGGTTTATTTGGGAGGTTTTGAATTAAACCGAGATGTGTCATCAGTTACAGCCGGTCTTTTTATGGGAGGGTTTGTTGGAAGCATTAAAGATGTGTTCTGTTATCAGGACACTAGACAACAACAGTTTCTACAAAACAGTGAAGGTTTTAATGTCTATCCTGGAGAAGAGTAGAAACAATCTTGGTTCTTTTGTTAGAGTGTTGTTTACTTTTATGGAATAAAATGTGAAAATAAGTCTACACAATCATTCACCATTTTCAAGAAGTAAAATTAGGTATGTGGCCACACAAGAATATTAAAGGTTAGAAAAACTATCTCGCATGATTGATGATCGAGAGAAAGGGATGAAGAAAACTACTAGTTAAAATTACACATTTAAAAGATAATAACTCTTTCCTTTTACATATTTAACCATGTCCAGCATTTTCATAATCTTGGCCCATGAGCATTTTATCCTTTGCATAAATGATGTCCAGCTTTTTAAAGCCTTTACTGAACCCATTTTTCAATGTGCAGAGATGTCAAAACATGCTCCTTTTCATCACATTGTTTACATAATCACTTTTGCAAATGTGTTCTGTGTTCTCCCAGAAAGCAATTTTACACAAAGGCCCGTGTATGACAATGAAGTTTTTCAGCTCTGTTGCGTGTATTCCTTAAAAGAAATGCCTCCTTTTTCAACCCTACAGTACTTTTAATTGCTATTTTATTTGTTGTTTTAAACACAAACATACTTTCCTCTGTGCATTCTTCAATTGGCTTGGCTGTAATAAAAACAATGAGCCTCTTTAAGAAACAAAGATTTTCATTCTCATCTCTTACTAACAATAAAAACATTTTATCAACTGTACATAAACACAGTGTGCCAAATACGCACATTTCTGTTGCTGTGTGACGAGCCAAAATGTACAAAGAAATGTGTCACTTGGAACATAGAAAACCGACAGTTTAGAAAAATGAAAACGGAAGGAAAAATAGTGAAACGAACAAAGCTGTTATCATGATTCACAGGATGTTTCCCATGTTACACACAACAGTAGTTTCAGAGTTCTTGTAAATTATTATAATCAGCTGCTTTTAAGGACCGTTACTACATCTTTAAAAAGATGCAGGAAAGATTACATTTAAAACCAACAAATATCTTTGTATATTTAAAAAAAAACTAAAATCTTGTACTATCCTCTTTTCATATGTATAAAATTCAATTAGCATCTTTATAAATAGCTCTCTACTGTTAAACAGAATTTTAAGGAAATAAAACATCAGTACGAAAGATCACGACCGCCTGTCTCTCGAGTCTCTCCTGTGTTTATCATAATCGGAGTCCCGTCTGTGTTTGTCTCGGTCCCTGTGATGGCTGCTGTGATGCTTCTCTCTCGATCTCTCGTGCCTATCGTCTTTCGAGTGGCGATCTTTGTGACTGTGGCTTCTTTCCCTGTGCTTTTCTCGATCCCTGTCGTGTTGCCTGCTTTTGTGATGGTGTCTATCATGGTCTCTGTCATCCTTTCTACAGGTCTCCTCTGAGCGTCTACACGGCTTGTCTCCGTCGTACTTCTCCGATGCCTTCTCATCGATGCTTGCAGACGAAGAGGGCGGCAAGCTGGACTCGGGCAAACTCTGGGTCTCGTAGGTCGGAGGAGGTACAGCAGGCGTCTGAGGAGGGATGGTTTGAAGCCAAGGCGGAGCAATCGTGCGACTTTGAAGATCGCTTTGATGAAATATTTGAATTGCAGGGTGACCGGTTGGGAACGTGAAAGGTGGAGGAGCCTGTGGCTGAACAGGTATGAAAGGGGCAGGGTTGGACGGAGGAGGGTAATTGTGCACTTGTGTTGGGTGGTATTGGTGTTCAGGTGCCCCAGTGTGGTATGATGGAAAAACCGGGGATGGTGGAGGGGCTTTGCTTAGTGGATTGTAAACTGTGGGGTTGAAAGAAGGAGTCCTGGATGGCTTTAGACTTTCGTTTTTCCCCGCGGATGAGATGGTGGTGATGGTTTGGATGTCCTCGACACCCTTGCACTCTTGAGAAGGTTGAGCCGGTGGTTGTTGAGATGTTTCTGAAGTACTTACTGGCGGTTGTAAATCAGAAGTCTCTTTATCAGTTGAAACTTTTTTTAAAATACAAGAAGGAGGCGTCTTTAAAGTCGTATTGGGACTCGATAAGGTTTCGTTTTTGGGGACAGAGCATGAGCTGTCGGGAATAGAATCGTGAGATGCATTTAAAGTAGTGCTTTCAGGTTTAGTTGGTGCAGCCGTGCTACTTGACGAATCAGCCGTCTGGGTTGCCTCCTCTTTGGGTTTGGCTGCCGCAAGAGAGGAGAGGAAACTCTCGGTCGATACATCCGCAGGTTTGTCGCTCAAAGATAAAGTTGTACTCTGAGGGTTTATTTCTTTCTCTTTACCTTCGTTCTCCTGGCCTGAGCTGGACGGTGCCTGCTCAGTTTTAACAGATTTGGAGTCTTTTTTCTTGATAACAAAGCGGTCAAGTCTAGAAGCACTGCTTGGGGTTTTAGTAATGTTTCCTGCATGACTTCCACTGTCAACGTTTGGAGTCTTCGAGGCCGTTGCGCTGGAGTCGCCTTTCTCGTTGTTGCTCTCAGTGGTTGCATTTCCAGGCAACTTTAGCACACCAGGAAGAAAACGCAAAGAAACGTTCTCATCGGCCTCTGTATCCAAGATCGGTTCATTGACGATGGACTTTATCAAGTCTGCCGTGTCTATTTTATGCGAGGTCCCCAAAATGCCACTGATTATGCTAGTGTCCACTTCCTGCATCACAGGATCCTTCGGCTTGAACTCAACCTGAGTTTTGCTTTCTGCCAAGAAACTTGGGGCTTCACTTACATCGTTTGACAGGATTACATTAAAGTCCCTTTTAGGTCTCTGGCGAATGATCAGTCCGAGAAGAACATTCGGACGATTGCTTTCCAGTCCTGCAATGCAAGTATATGGAGCATCAACGTCAATATTATAGATTTTGTTAAGATGGGACATTTAAACCTGGAGAGAACCCGATGAAAGTGTTACCTGGGCCGTCAAATGGAACGATTTGGTGTGGTATTTTTTCTGTAGAGCCAAGGGGAATGAGATACATGTCTTTAACCTGTTTGCGGTTGTTGGCAACAACACCGTATCTCCTACGGCTGCTGAAATAGGCGTATAGCAACGCATATGAGATCTCGTCTTCCTCTGTTTCCGGGGTGAACCGTATAACACAAATTTCCTGAAAATGACAAAGAAAATCATACCTTTATCAAAAGTTTACAGCTTTTTCTGAATTTTCGTTTTTTCTGAATTTACCGTTTATAGGTATGTGTTTAGGTGAAATGGTCATTTATGTTTCATTCTATGAACTACAAACAATATTTCTCCCAAATTACATATTTAAATTATTGTTTTTATCTGTAATTATTTGCAGACTGGACAAGTCAAAATAACAGAATAGATGTTCTGTATTTTTCAGACTTCAAATACAGCAAAGAAAATTAGTTCATCTTCAATATTAACCAGTACAAGTTATTTTTTTATGTGATCACCTGGATTTTTATCACAGTTTTCAAGTTTCTTGTCATCCTGTCAGTCTTTACACTGTTGGATGACTTTGTCACGTGTCTGATTTTGTCAAAATTCAACAGATACTGGAATGGCCACAAAACATCTAGAAATGCTAAGTACATAAAAAATTTGTATGGTTTTTCTTATATGAGAAATAAGAGAATAACCCTACCCACCTTTGTCCCAGAGGCCCGAATTTTTTCAACATAGTCCCAGACTATTTGAGGGGAAATTCGTCCACCTACTTGAATGTTTTCAGGCAAATCCTGCAAACACAATTACTGATATTTAAAGTACATACATTCGGGTACCAGACACACTTGGAATGCATTTATAAAATACCATTTACCTGTGACAGGTGCTCCAGTATCCCAGAGACCGGATAAGCTTTTGTTAGAAACCTGGCTACAGCATGCATGTCAACAAAACCGCTCCACATATTCTCCAAGTTGCTGAGAAACGTAGCTGTATCTTCTTTGGTACTCAGACTATCTGACCTGTGGGACAATTTTGTTGTTGGATTGTTTTTTTCTTTTCTGGATTTAGAACTGAATCACTCAATTTAGGGCACATGTTAGCTATCTCACCTGGTTTCAGGAAATAAATTGAGAAGGCCTTCCTCCATGGCTCTTAAAGAGAGATCATCTATCAGTGCTGATGAAGATGTTGTGGATTGCTGAGATTCGTCTGCAGCATTAGACTGCCTCCTCACCACTGTTGTAGCCACTTTCACCACCTTTGAACAGGGTTCCTCTGAAGGTGGAGGCATACGGCCTTGACATAAACATTAGCATTGTTATTTTCCACAGAATAACTCAAGAAAGCTGTATTTTAACTAAAATCGAGGAATTTTTTTTTACCTGTGCAGATTTTGCAGTTGAGATCAAAAAGATGAGACTTGTGCAAGTTGGTGGTATCGATAGATTTCTTAGGACTGTCTGCTTTCTTAGCTACTGTCTCGGGGGAGTTTTCCTCAGGCACTTCTGTTTCGTTCGGCACCGGCTCGGGCTGTGAACATAGGAGGAATGAAAAGAATAAGAGAGTCAACTGACTTGTGCCAGGTTGGAGAATAATATTAAAATGTATAGAATCCAGCAAAGTTCAAAAATGTCACCTCAGCCTCTATGGCCTCCGGTGCCTTGGCAGGTTCCTGATTCTCTATTTCAATTTCCCCTTTGTGGGTGATTTTAGTGATGGGGCGTCTCTCTGCTTCACGCTGCTCTTTCTCGATCATTTCTATTGTCTGTCGATAAACATCACTTGGGTTAATATTGGCTGCATTGTTGTAAAAATAAAGCCATGCATCTGATGTTGCCTTACAAAACAAAATGTTTTTTGCCATTACAGGGTATATATATTTACATTTTTCAATACACTTAACTTCTCATACTAATTCTGAACTGACTGTACTACATTGAGACATACTGCATTAAAACGGTTTTACTAACATGTCGATTCTCTCTTTGTCTCCAAGCAGCAAGTTCCTTAGAGGCCAGCTCTTCTGCAGTCATACGCACCAAATCCGCAGGGGACACTTCCCCTTTTAGCACACGCTTGAATAACACCTGCAAAATAGAATTTATTAACGTTAATCCAGCATTATGTACTTAAAATATTTTAGGCTTCACAAAGAAAATGCTTTATTGTTGTCAGTAGATGCTAAAATACTTACATTATTTTTGGCATCTTTCAGGTTGAATGTCAAACTTCTGTATTTATTTTTGTATTTACTGTCAACGCCCTGAAACAGAGCGAAAAGCTCTTTCTCCGTCCTTCGGGCCAGTTCGGCAGGCTTGTCTGAAGAAATCTTCATATCTGACTCCTTCAGTCTACAAACATTAACATGAAGAGCACGGACAGACATATATTTCAAAAACCTCAAAAAATCTATTCAATCACTTTATAAAAATGCAACACAATTCCCTTGGGAAAAAAAACACGCACCGTTTTAGAAGAATCTCTTCCAGAGAATCCCGTACACTGCGTCTGATATGTCCGGTGGATGGTTTCTTGGAGCTTACAGGGGAGCCTTTGACTTTCTTCGCTTCGTGCTTCACATTACCTACTGCAAAAGGTCAACTCAAGAACATCAGGGCTCAAATACTATTTCTTTTATACATTTAATAACAAAACAGAAATATCCATACCACTTTTCTGTGCGGAATCATCAGACGGTCGTCTCTCTCCTACATCCTGAATAAAAAAAAGAAATATTTTTTTGTTTCTATTCTAATAAGGTGCAATACAGTGTACAAAATGATAAAAGTGAATCTGGTGTGCCGTATCAGTGGCTAAAGAGTTGTTGGCGAGTGTGTAGGGTGAAAACCATTTGACCACTTCACACTAGGGGTGTAACGGTATATTGTTGCACAGTATATTACTATCTAATGAAATTACAATATGTATATATCGAAATACGCATTAAACTGTGAACCCTGTTTCATGTATTGTAAAAAAAAAACATGTTACACCCCTGCTTCACACCCATGTGGAAAAACACAGAACGGCAGATATACAGACCCATTTAATGACAGCTGGTGACTAGTGCCACACAAACCAAAAGCTGAATCAAAAAGGACAGAAGTATAAAATACAATTTTATATAATTGTACTAATATATAATTTACATATATACATTTGTATTATATAAACTATAAAGATAAACATTACAGGCACCCCTTCCTAATTTGGGATCCATCAGAATAACATGCTAGGCGACAGATGCAATTTTTTGGACCAGGGAGGAAATTCTGATCTCATAACCATTTCGTGAGTACACCAGGTTCCATACCATTACTGTAAATGTTAACAACATTGCCAAAATTATATTAAATCAACATATTCCAGAAGTGAAGGATAAACTTATTTAAACAGAGTTACACTCATCAATGCATGAAAAAATACAGACAATGCTTGTAACCATTCTCTTCATCCACTAGTATTGAAGAAATTGCTTACTTTTCGGAATGGTCGAATTCCACCAGCAGTGACCATCTGGGGAGGTCTCTGTTTTTGTTTAATTAATAACTTTTCATCTGACTGCTCTGTGGTCTGAGCTTTCGTCTTCCCATCCTCTTCGGCGCAGCATTTTAGACACACATACTCCTGGTCTTCCTTTTCCATCTGCTGAACTTTAGTCGGATCCAGACCCACACAATCCCAATGAAACCAGTCATTGCAGCGGCCGCAGCCTACCATGAACCTATTTCAACAGCATAGAAGAAAACGGTAGCAATACACGCTTGTTCGTTAAATAATCTTAACCAAACACTCAATGTAAATTTAAGTCAGAAATATTTAATTTATGAAACAATACGAAAAACTGTACAAAAGTACTAAAGGCCATTTGGCAAAACACTGGTCCAGATCCAGTTCCTGTATTTTTTTTTCCACATATGTAATTGAGTGCAAAAATGTTAATTTAACACCTCATTTCACTTCTGAATGTTGGTCACTTCTTTGTTTACGTTCTGAAAGAACTTTCTGGTTCTTAAACTTTGGTTACTCTCAAAAAATTACAAATAAGAATTGTTCTGCATGCTCTGTTTGAATAAAAGGGCATTTTATATCATAAAAAAAGCCAACATACCCGTTATTGTGAGGTTTTTTGCATAATTCACAGTGCTTGCTGGGATCCCACACAGCGTCACTATCAGGGGGAGGTTCGGCATCGGCCTCCTTCTTCACAACAGGTGCGTTATCAGGAATGAACAGCTGTGGTTCTTCAATCGAGATACTCCTGGATATTCTACTCTTGTGCCTTTGCTGGATTTTCTCTGGCTTTTTGATCTTTATCTTTTCTGGCTCCTCATCTGGTTGGCTGTTTGACACCGGTGGGTTTGTTTTGTTTACCGGAGTAGGGGGATTTTGTGGTCGTTTTTGAGGTTGAGGAGATTTATTCAGAACAGGCTTAACACTAGGGCCAGAATCAGAAGACGGTTTTCTGCTGACAGTCGGAGATGTCGGGAGAGGTGGGCTTACATTTGAATGCACAGGATGTTCATCTTGAGTTTTTTGTAGTTTTGATGGTTTAGGAGCGTTAGGCCCTCCTGGGCGTTTCAAGACCACTTTAGCCGGCTTCCCTTTGTGACTTTGAAGATTTTCTGGTGGGCCCACATGCGTTTCTTTGTCTTTGGGATGTGGGGATTTCATCTGTAAGAGACTTGGTCTTCCAGGATGAGACTGCTTATTTTTGATTCCAGACAGGGTCGGCTTCTGTTTCAGGACTTTTTCGACTGTAGGCGGAACTGCCGTACCATTTTTGTTCTGGGATTTGTGCACGCTCGGTTTATGAGATTTAATTTGGTCAATTGTTTTGGTTTCCGCTGGTGCTGCGTTATCCACAGTAGGCTTTAACATAGTGCTGTTTGCTTCTTGTACCTCATTCGGGTTCACATATGGTCCAAAATCCATAGGCGTGTCGTCGCTACTGGGCTGGCCGACGCTCGCTTCACCCACTACATCTGGTGGGAAATTATCAATATCTTCTGTGTTTGAATTCTGATTTTGTTCCCGATTGAGTGCGACACCCTCGTCAATCGTGGAATCATCCTGGAAGCCCAGGGACTGAAGAGCGCTTGCGTTGAAGGATCCAAATGTTTGAGATGGTCCAGGAAGTAGTTCGATTTTATAGCCCCCCACCGTGACAGTTAATCGGCGTAACACAACAACCGGATTCATCGATGAGTCAATCTCATTGACTTTAAATCGACGACTGAGCAGTGCTTCCCTTTTTTCGTCCAAGCTTTCATCCCTCTCTGATGTCGCCTCTTGGTCTTGGTTTTTCTGTGCTGCTCTTCGCAGAGGTCTGCCCGGTGCACCTCTAACTCTACCTCGGCTTGCTGAAAGACAATTGTGAAATAATGAAAATTGTGGGGGGGAATGTGCATAATCTAGGCATTTAATTGTTAATTTCTTTCCAATGTGAGCTCAAAAAATTAGTAAATACAAAGAAAGTACAGTTGCGGCAAAGCAATTAAAATGAATTCACCCACATCTATTCACGCAATATGCACCTGTTTGTTTTCTCTGTATTTGACTTGCATTCCTCCTCCTGCCCTGTGGAAAGCCGGGCTGACTGTGCTCCCCATCAGATGGACTCTGTCTAACACCTGCTGTTTTCATGTCTTGATTTCCTTCTGCAACATATAAGGTCATACGGAATTTATTCGGCCCCATGTTGATTTTACACACAACAAACTATTTAAAGACGAAAAATAGTTTCTATACCTGTCGAGCTTTCAAGCTTAAAATTAACATCTTCATTTTCCAATAGATGAAACTGAGTGCTAGCAGATCCGAACATGGGATCTTTGTCACTGAGCATGTTTTTCAGCGTATTGTCGGGTTGATTCCGACCTGGTTCGAATTCCTCACTTGCTTCACATTCCAGATTCTGTCCGAGCAACAAGGAATCGTCCAGCTGGTCACTTGGAATCAGATGGTTGAATGAGCCACCAACTATATCCATGAATGCCTGAACTGTGCTATTTCATCTGAAAGAAGGTCAAAAGGCATAAGATTTAAATATACTCGTAGGAGTCTCCAAGACCGAAGATTTTAAAGAATATTAGTAGAAGCCATCATATGTTATTGAAAAGACTTTGACGTCAAACACCTATATTTGGGTTGTTGTTGGTTAAACATTTACTTGACAGCAAACCATGTCTCTTGTAAATAGTAAGTACCACACAAAATGTTTTTGTAAGAACTTATGAAATAATTGTGTTCCATTAAATCAATATTATAAAGCAAATTTTACAGTTATCAAACAACACTGGTTTATTATAGTACTTATCCACTGATCAATGTTTGATTTGAATGCAAGGGTATTTTAACACCTTTTCAGATATGTATAACATATGTATATACTTGAGTGACACACAATAATTGAACTGCTTATTTAAAGGTATGAACCTAATTCAATAACAAAATAACTATAATTTGAAATGTAGTATTTTACAACAAATAGAGCCAACAGCCTTTCACTTTAAATTAAACTTTAATTGTATCAGATGTGCATGCATGCATGCCTGCCTGCATTACATAATAAAAGCTCTTCATATTTAGCTTTGAGGAAAACGTAGAACAGCCATGCACTGTTGTATTAAAATCGGATCCTGGTTCCCGAATGTCTTCTGTTTTTATTTTGATTTCAGACCAGCTCACGTGCACAAACACCTAGCGCGTGCATGCTAGAACAGTTCAGTCAGACAGTACATACATACTATAACCAGCTCCGGGCACAGCCCCAGAGAGCTTTAACAACATTTTGCACAAAATGCATTGCTAAACCGTGCAAAGCATGGCGTTAAATTCTCCCCAGAGCAAACCCAAACACGGCCGCGCGCACGGGGGCCTTTATCAGCTTATTTGTCTCTTACGCCCTCATTGTAGCATATTAAACTCACTTTTATAGAAAAAACTGTAGTGTGCATTGCCAACACGTGGTTGCGTGAAGTTTAAGAGTACATTGGACTAGGTCTCTACTCAAACTCGTCTCGAGTTAAGGGTCGCGTCGCGTGCACCTCAGTAAGGCCTCTAGCCTAACGACAGAAGCGCGTGCACGCCCACTTTACGCTAGACGTGATATAAAACACTCACCGTCCGTGTCACTGTGGTCGAAAAGCCAGCGCATAGTGAAAGAAGGACTTGTATTATCGATTGCAATAATGGGACGCCATACGGGATGCCGTTGCCGTTAATGTCGTTGCCTTTTCCGCTTTGGATCTGCGGTGGGACACGCAAGTAGTACTTCCTGTTGACCCTCTGAGCAAGCAAGCAAGCCAGCAAGCAAGCCAGCAAACAACCCGTAAAGCGATAGACATGCCAGCAGGGGGCAGTGTGCTCCGTGTTATTTAAATGACTCGCGTTGCAAGGACTAAAACAAAATTTAAAATATATATATTTATATAAATACATACTTACGAATACAAATAGATGTTTTAAATAAATGTTTGTTATAATTTTTTGTTTATTATAATTAAATAATCAAAATAATACTCACAATATTTAAAGGAATAAGTGAAACTAAAAGATAAACAAACAAACATCCTCAAACCGACACCTCGTTTGAATGCATCACTGCAATCTATCGGGGGCATGTTCAACCTCAAACCGACACGTTTCCTGGTAACGGTTTGCAACGGTGAGCAACAGGGTTTGAGATACGTTTTCTAGGGTTGGATCGAAAAGGACATAAAAACATCGATACTAATGTGCTTTTACTGCAGATTTTATTTATTTACTAATGTAGCTTATAATTGTATTATAAAGAATAACTATTTATTTCCCATACACCTAGTTTGGCACACGTTGCTCCTCCATGCCCTGCTGTGTTTTGCAGTCCGCTATCACGTGACTCAGCAGCGCCAAGCGCATGCACGCAGACGCAGCTGCAGCCAGACTGTAGCCTATATAACCACAATGCTACAAAAAGTAAAAAAGCATATTTACGCGAAGCCATCCACAGTATTTAATACAATTAACAATAATAAAATAAACTTTCACAATGTACAAAGGCATACGTAAACTCGTCCGTTGTTTTCCTGACTCGTGACGCGAGACCCTTCCACTTCCGGCAAGTGATGCATTTTCCCTTATTCCCTACGCCGCTCGCAGTTCCCGTCGAAGTAAACATGTGCGCTCCCTTAGGAATGGAATCTCACTTAAGATGGCGGGACACCCTGTGAAGTCCACTTCGCAGTCCATTTACGACTAAATGGAACGCACCCATACATATGTCTCGTTGTAGCATATGTTTGGATGTTGAAAAGGCTGTTGTTCTACAAACGAGAAGACTTTAAGATTGATTAGTTTAACTAGTCTAACAATTCAAAATCATGTCGAAAGGTAACAGCTCCAGTCGCTATCAGACACGTCAGCACCACAAATATCTCGTGTTTTGTTAACAGTTTTAATATCGTTCTTATTTTCATTTTCAGAAATCTACAATATCATTAGACTAACGGCAGCCGGGGCTGGTAAGTGCTTTTAATTTTATAAACATCTAAAACAAAAAAATGTTGACGCTCGATCAATTCAATTATGTATTTGTGTTTCAGTCGGCTCGGCTGTGTTGATTCCATTCGCGATCGGCGCAGCTGGATTCACCGCCGCCGGTATCACTGCAGGTTCTGTGGCGGCCGGTATGATGTCATCAGCGGCCATAGCTAATGGGGGCGGTGTTGCAACAGGAAGTTTAATCGCCATCCTCCAGTCAGCAGGTATAACTATTTATAAAAAACATAAAGTGTTTATTTATCAATTTAAGCAATTAATACAGCAACTTTTGAAACAATACTGCTTGATTTGTACATGTAGACGATTCAATCCTGTAAATATTAACAGATTACGTTAAATTGAATGATTTGTTAAATCAGTGTTATGCTCAATTTAGGTGTGTAGATTAAAGTGTAAATTCTGTATTCTGACTCATGACTCATATGACTATGACCATGTTCTCCATGATAGGTGCTGCTGGGCTGTCTGCACATGCTACAGCTGGCTTGGCATGTGTGGGCGGGGCTACAGGTGTTGTTTTGGGTGGAGCTGTGAGGTTTTTAAGGAGGATGAGAAAATGAAATCATGAGGGACATACTGGAGTTCCAGAGGTGCTTCTCGATTCCTGTTTGTGCATATTGTTTCTTTTCCTTGCATTATTGCCTTGCCTCTCAGCTCCAATCCCTTCAGGAAGCAAAGCAAGAACAGGCTACACCTGTGTGTATCATCGATCATGACTTTTTGGGAAACTTCTTCACTCTTCACGGTGCTATTAAAGCATTGAGAAGGCCTTCAAGATGACTGAGTTAAATCGGTTTCCAGTTCTAAGGAGCAAGGAAATTAGGTCAATTTGAGGTTTTAAACAAATAACATTAGTCTGCTTGTCAGCTTTCTTAGCATTCACCATCAGCTTGTGTTGTGTGAGTGGACATGCATTTGAAATGCGTCTGTAGTGTAAGAAAAACAATTACAAAGTATATCATTTTTTTATATTTGTATGGATTTGTATATTGAGTTGTACTAAGTTATGTTTACTGATATGCTGCCTTACAAAAAAAAGCGAAACATCATACTAATATTATTCACAATATTTTCGACCTACCATTTTTTACACAGAACTCTTTCAGTTCTCCTGAGAAACAACTCTGAAAAATCGCTATAATATTGAGGGACAGTGATAAACTTGTAAAAATTTGTAGTTTTACTTCAATCACCTTACAACAAATAAAGTTTTTAAATGAGTTTGCTGTCTACCTTAAACGATTGATTGGTAGCGGACCGGTTAAGAACGTCATTTCCAGGAAACGGTTTCAGTTTTGTTTTAAAATGGTTAAAGCAACTCCGAACCGATTCATTCGAGCGATTCATTTTTTTTTAACCTGTTCAAAGACCCCTTCGGTTCCCGTTCGCCCCAATGACATAATTCAAAGACAAAAATGCATAAGCAGGCATACTTATTCTATTGTTGAGTCAGTGTTGGACACTTTCGTGACACATATTCACAGACTAAGTTGTTTACACGGTGCCCATTGACTCAAGACTAATAAGACTCGGTTCACAGAAATGAACCAGAATAAATAACAAGTCATCATCATTCTCCGAGCTACGCCGGAGCTGACACTCGTTCGGTCGCACCAGGATAGACTGTTGGAAATAGTTTTGTATTATCAGTCGAAACTTAAAACATCGTTTTCTTAGTCCGTTGAAGTCATGTCACTCGGTAAGTATAATGAAAACTCTTCTGTTTTAGGGTAACGTGCAAATAACAAATATGATGAGAGTGGTTCTTAAAATGTGGTTTTTGAAGAAACGTAGGTGGTATTGACGCGACATAAGTCATATTAATTTACATTTCGTGTTTTAAATGCAATTTCAAAAGTTTAATACGTGATAGATAATTACGGAGTTCATCTCAGCTTATGTGCAATTTTGCAATAGTTGTATGAACTATTATTTATTTATCAATCGTCGACGTAAACAGCGCGGTAGCAGACAGGCACTTGTGAGTCCCTTTCTCTCTTCCGACGAGCTGCGTACCAATCATGTTTATTATGTATCTCTGCACTTGAACCGCTGTTTAAAGATGTTGTTATTGCGATAAACTGTATAATTAAACTCGTTGCGATTTAGAGAAAAGCCGCTGCAGTTAAGTTTAATGGCTGGAACACACTACAATACTTTTCAAATCTGAACAGATACACTTGCAGACTTTTTAAAGTTTCAGATAGAAACACACTAACTGAACAAATCTGCTGACCAGTCCATTCTGAAAATGTGAGCAAGTCTTGTAGTGTATTCTAACCATGTTTGTTATATAGACTGCAGTTGTTGTCTTGATGTGTAAGTGTAGGTATATATATTTATCTTCTGTGCTAACTATTCTTTTCACACTGTTTGTCTTTAATATAATGTGTAGTCTTTTTGCAAATCCCTACAAAGTTATTAAATCCCCCATAAATCTACAAAGTGTTTTGTGTCCACTATTACCATTGACTAAAAAAAATAAAAACAGTTTGAAAACCGCCGGTAAATACAAAAATGTGTGTATTATTATTTATACATTGGAGGACGAGGTGTAAAGATAAAGGTTCAGAGCTCTAATATTAATTGTATTGTTTATTCGTGTGACTTTCTATGGCAGTCATTAGATGGTATTTGGAACAACTCATTTTTATAAAAGGTGGCACTTGATCTGAAAAGTTTGAGAACCACTGTGATAGGATATGTATATTGTCTTATTGTTGCACTTTTTATTAAGGAGTGTTTACCATTATTGGAATCGCAGTTGGTGCAGGTAAAGTGGTTTTGTTTATTTGCATATTTCTCAAATAAAAACATACATTGTACACACACTAATATATATATACTGTACATATAGTATATTTTGTAATATATTATTGCTGTTTATGTGTATTAGTTGGTGCAGTTGTGTTGGCCCCAGTGGCGCTCACTGCAGCTGGTTTCACTTCTGCTGGTATAGCTGCTGGTTCACTGGCAGCCAGTATGATGTCTTCTGCAGCCATCGCTAATGGAGGCGCCGTTGCTTCTGGAACTTTGGTGGCAATCCTCCAGTCTGCAGGTTGTCACTATCTCTTTGCTAGTTTCACTGTATATGTAACAGACAGATCATATGTTTATTTCGCTATTATCTATGTTTCACAGTGCAGCTTTTCAGAAAATACATGGACATTTGAGTGAAGTTTATAAATTTGTTGTGTTTGCTTTACACAACTTCTACTTGTGACTGCTTTTGTATAATGCTCTTCTCTTGATGACCAGGTGCAGCAGGGCTGACTGCTGGTGCAACAGCAGCCGTAGCGTCTGTGGGTGGAGCAGCCGGTGCTGTGTTAGGTGGAGCTGCGGATTTGTTCTCTTCCAACAATTCCTCTGGTCCCCAAGATCCATCAGATTCTGATGATGGAGATGACGTAGAATTGGAGAATGATCTGAGGAATTCGGAGTCCAAAGAGCTTATGCCACGTTAAAACCATTTGATAAAGATGGAGCCGAACATATTAGAATGAATTACTTGTTTTGTTTGATATATAAGTGAAATAACCATGGTCTTTTCATGGTCTTTTGCAGTTTTTATCACAACAAGATCGAACTGCCATAATTATATTTCCTAAAAAATCGAGAAATAAAACACTGCATTGAACGCAATTGCAGCGATCCTCCCAAGATAGTGCAACATTCAACACGGTGGGAGAGCTTCACATTCTCTAGCCCGGTCTTCCTCAATTGGCGGACCGCGGTCCGGACGTGGTTCGTTCCATCCGGACCCCGAGACATGGGGTAATAAACCATTTAAAACGTTTGAGTATTTAAGTTGTTTAGCCTAAATTGAACCGCGCGTCTCCACAATGGACAGTCCCATCACATGCGGTCCCAGGAACATTTATGTCATTGATCTTTTGCCGCTATATCCTCCAATATCTTTATTTAGCGCCAAACGTGCTTCATTTGAACCCTTTCCGCTCAGCGTGCGCTGTTTCTCTGCCGCCAAATACGCACTGCATGAAGAGCAGCAAACATGTGCTTATATTACTAAAAGTACTGCAGACACGCAGAGCGGGTAAATGGACACACAACAGAACAAAATGCAGCAAAATTTGAGCATGTGTTTCCATCTGTTTACTGTTTGCTACATGTCTCCAACCTTTCAACCAGTGATATTTTAACAACCATCATGTTTTTATCTACATTAAGTATTACCCCTAACCAGTATGTAAACATTTGTGACCCTCTGAAAACCCAGGCTAAAGTCTCATAATCTAATTGATTATTAGATAACAACCATCAAAGATTCATTTCAAGCATTAATTTCACAAAGATTTTGGCTCTTTTCAGTCAATATTGAAGATATTGTAATATTTTCACATGGATTCTGTAGAGTGATTTTATGAAGGACTTTTGCTGGGTTTTCACAAGCAGGGTCACATGTTCTATTTGGGAAATTGTTTAAAGATATAATTATTATGAATGGCATGGATAGACTAATTTAGTACATTGTTTTCTGTTTATGATGAGCATTTTAAGTGTTACACTAAATATGCTGTTTGCATGTTGTCAGTAGTTTGTTTATTTACAAATATAAATGATCAGAGTTCTATAAAGAAGGCATCCCCACAGAGCCTATACCACTGTGGATATAAACATATGAAATAAATGGCCTGAAAAAAGATTCTATCTTTTGTTATACAGTATATCTAACTTGGCTAAATTGATTCAATATTTTTTTATTTTCAATTTAAGGCGCATTACCGCTACCAACTTGGCCGGAGTGTGGATCACGGATAATGACAGCATAGTTTTGGCAATCATCTACTTTAAATTGTGAAAGGAAATACCTATAGCATTATATCTGATTTGTATGCACAACTTTCATAAAAGTAATACAATTGTAGACTAATGTAGGCCTATGAAGAGGTCTCGAAGAGTTGGTTTTGTAATCACTTGACCACACAAGGCACTTTGCAAATATAATTTGTCATTTAACTAATTTATATGAATTCACATTATCGTGTATTTAAAAAAAATGATTTCCTGCTTTTAACAATGGCGTTGTGTAACGTGTAATGTAGCCTCAGTGGACGTCTATTCACACCATTTTTTTAACTAATTGAGCACTCAAATTAATCATTGCACTATTATATAAGGTGTAAGCACAATTGCTTTTGCATATTTCATAAGAATTTTACAGATGGTCAAAATGGACTGGAAATACGTAAAGGACGTCACTAGAGGACGCCCGTTCGTTCAGCCGATTGAATATTTACAGAATAACACTAAAGTCAAAGCAACAAATACATGCAACCCCAGAGCACTGTTGACATGTACACATGAATCTGAATGCATTTTTAGGAAATGTTCTATGTCACATATTTTTCCCGAATTTTGCCGTACGCGACGAGTTTCTGCCAGAAACTGGACACAATGTGCCAACGTCAGCTGAGCCAAGAATCGACGCATGCTACTAGAACATCTTACAACTATTTGCTTACTGTACATGTTCAACTTGACATTGCGGTGAAATGTTTTGACACCATGTTAGTTTAAATAAGCACAAGCACAGCCTACGCTCTTAAAAAAAACATAATTTAAAGTTTGTCTTTGGGCTATGGCTCTATTTATTTTGAGTTTCAGTTTCGTTTCTACATAAAGGTCCACCCATAGCTTATAAGGCTCAGCTCAGCATAAAAGCACCAGTTTAAGAACATCCTGCTTCGGTCGGATTTACTTTTGACAGATGGATCCTTGTAAGTGGGCCCACTTTTCTAACGTAACTGTATAGAACATTAAATGTGCATTTTTAGCTATTGACAATGTACTATTCTTTCCTCTATTTTACTACTTTATGGAGAAACGAAACTGAAACATATTTTATTTTATTCATCTTGTAGTCACAATGATCGCGACTGGTGTAGGAGCAGGTAACATTTCTAAAAACAACAATTTTTGTCACTTCAAAAGTAAAGACTATGCATGAAGTATTCAATCTAAATCAGTAAGTAAATAATTTTTCCATTCCAACCTAAGCTGTAGCAGTTGTTGCAGCTCCTGCAGTTATAGCGGCTGCTGGGTTTACTTCTGCTGGAATTGCTGCCGGTTCTATTGCCTCCTCCATGATGTCAGCTGCAGCTGTGGCTAACGGAGGAGGGGTCGTAGCTGGATCTGTGGTAGCAGTTCTTCAATCCGCAGGTGAGTCAAAAATCAGCTTGGAACACTTTAACATTAAATTACATTGCTATTTTAATTAAGATAATTAATTACTATTATCTTGAAATAGGTAAATTTGTGCATACTCAACTCAACTTTATTTATATAGCGCTTTTTACAATTTTCATTGTTACAAAGCAGCTGTACATGACACATATTGACTATAAGGAAATCAACTAAAGTTATATACCTGTAAACACAAGAAAAGGGTGAAAACACAAAAGACAGACATACCCACCAAACAAACGCTCCACACACACAATATGCAAACATATTTAGTTACACACATCGACATAGACACACACACAGACCGACACACACACAACACAGAGACAGACACGCACACATGCACAGTGAAAGCACACGTTTAAGATGAAGGAGAGAAAAACACAGGTCAAATATTAAACAGCAATATTAATTAGGTATATTTTTAAATATCTGCACAATTTTCACAGAATTATCAAGTCATTTCAACTCATGTTTTTTATTCAATTGACTATAGGCGCAGCAGGAATTTCTGTTGCGGGTCAAGCCGCAGTGGGTGCTGTGGGGGCCGCCTTGGGTGCAGCTGCACGTATGGCTAGCAACGGCACTGTCTAACTCAGTAACTTTGAATCCAAAAAAAAAAGTAAATAAGTACTTTCATAATCTTACTTACTGTCTCTTGTTTTGTGATTAAACATTCCTTGGTGTGAACTATGAGATCATGTAGCCTATATTGTTTGTTAGTAACCATTTATCCCTGCAATCTCATTTTGCAATATCAAAAAAATGTAGATGCTCAGTTTAAAAATTGATACAGTTATTATTTGTCAATGTTTTAAAATGTCAACTGCACTTCATGTGTTTATTACTTTGTATTAAAATACATCTTGTTGCTTCTTGTTCTTGACGTTAACACCGGACTCCTCAATGATTTATTTAAACAAACAAATATTAAAGAGAAGATAAACACTTTATTTGGTCTAAACACAAATTATATGCATTCAGACACATTATACTGCAAATTATAAGTACTGTTCATGTACTTTTGTTGCAGTTAGTGTCCAGTATGAAATAATGCATAACTCAAATAAGGGAGTGTGTGGGACACCAGCAACTGAGACAACATTAACACACAAAGCATGAGTTTGAAAAAAGGCATTTCCAACAGGTATTGCTCAATATAATAATCTTGGTTGTAGGATCAAACATTTTAATTTGCCTCAAGCTGTTTAACTGTATAATTATTTTGGAACAATTGTCTTACTTTTTGATTAAGCTGTATTTCAAAATCACCAGACTGGCCCTTCGATCGTCCCCTGGTGGCTGGTTGCAGTACAGACCATAAACCCTTCCCTCTCCACGTTAACAAATTGGACAGGAGCCACAATATAAAATCCAATAACACTTCAATTTCCATTGTTATAAAGCAGCTGTAAATGAGACATATTGACTATAAGCAAAATGATTAAAGTTATACCTATACAAAAGTAGGGGATTTATTTGCACTACTGGCGCTTTTCCACTGCATCATAGAAACGCTCCACACACACATTATGCAAACATACACTGCACTTTATTCCCCACTAGCACACACAACTTTATACACTGTCTTACTGTAATACAACAATACATATCAGTCATGTACACTACACACATTTGTGTACATGTGCTGCTATTTATTTAGTTATTTGAAAATCATGTGTCATTATCTTTTGTACACTACGCACATTGTGTACATTTGCTGCTGTATCTTGTTTTTTGTATATTACGTCTCATTTGTTGTATTCTGGTGTAAAACTTGTGCGGAAATGTTCACAAGAAATGTCAACAAACAAATATTAAAGGGAAGATCTAATTTTATTTGTTCTAAACATAATTTATGACCATTCAGACACATTACATACTGCAAATTATAATTACTGTTCACATACTTTTGCTGCAGTTAGTGTCCAGTATGAAATAATGCATAACTTAAATAAGGGAGTGTGTGGGACACAGAACAACTGAGACAACATTAACACACAAAGCATGAGTTTGAAAAAAGGCATTTGCTAACCCGTCCAACAGGTATTGCTCCATATAATAATATTGGTTGTAGGATCAAACATGTATAGCCTCAAGCAGTTTAGCTGTATTATTAATTTGAAACAATTGTCTTACTTTTTGATAAGCATCTTCTTTGACAACATTATCAAGCTGCATTTCAAAATCACCAGACTGGCCCTTTGGCCCATAAACCCTTCCCTCTCCACATAAACAAATTGGACAGGAGCCACAATATAAAATCCAATAACACTTTAATTTTCATTGTTATAAAGCAGCTGTAAATGAGACATATTGACTATAAGCAAAATAATTAAAGTTATACCTGTAAAAAAGTAGGGGATTTATTTGCACTACTGGCACTTTTCCACTGCATCGTACAATCAGGTTTAGTACGTGCAATGCTAATGGATTTTTTAACAGCACACGATTTAAAATTTAAATTTCCTATTCAAACAAGAAAAACAAAACACTTTTTTGAATGCACTAGCAGCGATCCTCCCAAGATGGTTAACATTCAAAAAGGTGTGACGTAGCTTCACATTCTCTTGCCTATGACCTACAATAATGGAAAGCAACAAGAAAAACAGTTTTTATGTATTCCGACGTATTTGCACAGCTATCTTTGTTATTTTAAATCTGTATTTTACACTATTTGGATTGTGCGAGGCCATTTTCATCTGCGTTTCCTCCAACTGAAATCATGCCACGTTGTATTGATCTTCTGTTGGTCACACGTCGTCATGTGATATAAATTAGGAGGTCAGAGTTAACTAAACTTGATCTCTGAAAGAAGCGAATTGCACTTTTGTTTAAAGAGCTTGATCCAATGTAAGTCAATGGAATGAAAAGTCTAGTTAGAGTGACCGCGGAAACATCAGCTGAGCCCAGAACTGATGTGATTATACCAGCGCGAGGCACTAACTTGAACATCATAAAAAATATTTGCTTGCTGTACATGTTGAACTTGACATTGCGGTGAAATATTTTTACATTATGTAAGTTTAAATAAGTATAAGCACAGCCTACACTCTTTAAAAATAACATCCTATAAACGTTTGTCTTTGGCTATGGCTCTATTGAGTTAGAATTTCACTTTCTTAATAAAGGCTCATCAAGACAAAAGGTTACTATCCTAACCACGGTTCTCTGAAACCTGAGTGGAGAGATCCACCTATGAGAAGGCAATCCGCACCTGAACTCTGTTGAAGCATCCAATTGCACCAAGTCTGGCTAGACAGACAGGATCCGTGCCCTATGCCAGATGAGGACCCGCCCCCTCACCTAATGCATAAAGGCTACTGCACGCACTACCTTTCCTCAATTGACATTCGCTTCTTGCGACCTCTTTGCTCGACAGCTTCACTGTGCTTGTCTGACTTCACTTGGCCTACTGAAGGACCAGTTTAAGAACATCTTGCTTCAGGCAGACTCACTTTGGACTGATGGATCCTTGTAAGGCCTACTTTCTAACGTAACTGTATAGAATCTAAAATGTGCGTTTTTAGCTATTGACAAACAATGTACTATTCTTCCCTATTCATTCATTAGGTACAATGGTCGTGACAGGTGCGGGAGCAGGTAACATTTCTACAAACAACTATTTTTGTCACTTAAAAGTAAAGAGTATGCATTATGTTTTCCATCTAAATCACTAATTAAATAATCTTTCTATCCAAAGCCGCAACAATTGTTGCAGCTCCTGCAATTGTAGCGGCTGCTGGGTTTACTACTGCTGGAATTGCTGCAGGTTCTATTGCAGCCTCCATGATGTCAGCTACTGGAGGGGTCGCAGCTGGATCTGTCGTAGCAGTTCTTCAATCCGTAGGCGAGTCAAAAATCAGCTTGGAACACCCTAACATTAAATTCCAATCTTGAAATGCCTTAATTTGTGCATACAAGAAGTAAATCACACAGATGATATAACATTTTCACAAAGCTATCAAACTATTTCAACTCTTGTTTTTTTCAATTTACTATTAGGTGCAGCAGGATTTTCTGCCGCAGGTCAAGTCGCATTGGGTGCTGTGGGGGCCACCTTGGGTGGAGTTGCAAGTGTGATTTGCAACAGTACTGTGTAACTACTTTGAATCCAAAACATATACAGTAAATAAAAACTTTCATGATCTCACTTACTGTCTCTTGTCTTGTGATTAAACATTCCTTGGCGTGACCTATGATATCATGTAGCCTATATTGTTTGTTAGTAACCAATATTCTTTTCAATCTCATTTTTGCCATATTAAAAAAATGTTGATGCTCAGTTTACAAATTGATACAGTTATTATTTGTCAATGTTTTTATAATTTCAACTGCACTTCATGTGTATATTACTTTGTATTAAAAAACATCTTGTTGTTTCTTTTTCTTGAGGTTAACACCGGACTCCTCAATGATTTACTTAAACATCAACTATAAAAGAGAAGATCTAAAATGTATTTGGTCTAAACACAAGTTATAAGCATTCAGACACATTAAATACTGCAAATTATAAACACTGTTCACGTTCTTTTATTGTAGTTAGTGTCCACTATGAAATAATGCATAACTTATATAAGGGAGTGTGTGGGAAACAGAAGCACCAAGACAACATTAACACACAAAGCATGAGTTTGAAAAAAGGGATTTGCTAACCCGTCAAACAGGTATTCCTCCGTATAATAATATTGGTTGAAGGATCAAACAATTATAGCCTCAAGCAATTAAGCTGTATTATTATTTTGAAAGAATTGTCTTACTTTTTGATAAGCGTGTTCTTTGACAACATTATCAAGCTGGCCCTTTGATCGTCCCCTGGTGGCTGGTTGCAGTTCAGACCATAAACCCTTCCCTCTCAACATAAACAAATTGGACAGGAGCCACAATATAAAATCCAATTACACTTCAATTTTCATTGTTTTAAAGCACCTGTACATGAGCCATATTGACTATAAGCAAAATAATTAAAGTTATACCTGTAAAAAAATAGGGGATTTATTTGCACTATTGCCGCTTTTCCACTGCATCGTACAATCAGGTTTAGTACGCGTAATGCTATTGCAGTTTTTAACACAGCACGATTTACAAGTTAAATTTCCTATTCAAACAAGAAAAACAAAACACTTTATTGAACGCACTAGCAGCGATCCTCCTAAAATGGTTCAACATTTAAAACAGTGTGACGTAGCCTCACATTCTCTAGCATGTGACCTGCATTAATGGAAAGCAACTAGAAAAAGAGTTTTTCATGGATTCCGACGTATTTAGACAGCTATTATTGATATTTTAAATCTGTATTTTACACTATTTGGATTGTGCGCGGCCATTTTCATCACCGTTTCTTCCAACTGAAATCATGCCATGTTGTATCGATCTTCTGTTGGTCACACGTCGTCATGTGATGTAAATTAGGAGGTCAGATTAACTAAACTTGATCCCTGACAGAATCTAATTGCACTTTTGTTGCAAGAGCTTGATCCAGAGTAAGTCAATGGAATGAAAAGTCTAGCTAGAGTGACCGCGGAAACATCAGCTGAGCCCAGAATTGATGTCATTATACCAGCGCGAGGCAGTAACTTGAACATCATAAAAATATTCATTTTCTGTACATGTTCAACTTGAAATTATGGTGTTTTGTTTTGAAATGTTTTGACACCATGTTAGTTTAAATAAACATAAGCATAGCCTACGCTCTTTTAAAAAAACATCCTATAAACTTTTGTCTTTGGGATATGGCTCTATTTATATTGAGTTACAGTTTCGTTTCCAATAAAGGTCCACCCATAGCTTATAAGGCTCAGCTCAGCATAAAAGCACCAGTTTAAGAACATCCTGCTTCAGTCGGATTAGTTTTTGACAGATGGATCCTTGTAAGTGCGCCTACTTTCTAACGTAACTGTATAGAATCTTAAATGTGCGTTTTTACCTATTTACAATGTACTATTCTTTTCCCTCATCTATTCATCTTTTAGTTACAATGATGGCGACAGGTGTAGGAGCAGGTAACATTTCTAAAAACAACAATTTTTGTCACTTTAAAAGTAAAGAATAAGCATTATGTTTTCCATCTAAATCAGTAAGTAAATACATTTTCCAATCCAACCAAAGCCGTAGCAGCTGTGGCTAACGGAGGAGGGGTTACAGCTGGATCTGTGGTAGCAGTTCTTCAATCCGCAGGTGAGTCAAAGATCAGCTTGGAATACCTCAACATTAAATTGCAATCTTGAAATAGGTACATTTGTCTATACTCAACTCAAGTTTATTTATATAGCTTTTTACAATTTTCATTGTTACAAAGCAGCTGTACATGACACATATTGACTATAAGCAAATCAACTAAAGTTATATACCTGTAAAAACAAGAAAAAGGTGATAACAAAAAGACAGACATACCCACATACAAAAGCTCCACACACACACAATATCCACACATACTTAGTTACACAAATCGACATACACACACACACACGGACGGACACACAGACACATTCAAAAAGAGACACACATGCATGCATACACAGTGAAAGCACACATTTAAGATGAATGAGAGAGAAACACAGGTCAAATATTAAACAGCAATATTAACTATGTATAATTTTAAATATCTATACAATTTACACAGAACTGTCAAATCATTTCAACTAATGTTTTTTATTCAATTGACTATTAGGTGCAGCAGGAATTTCTGTCGGAGGTCAAGCCGCATTGGGTGCTGTGGGGGCCGCCTTGGGTGCAGCTGCAAGTATGGCTAGCAACGGCACTGTCTAACTTAGTTACTTTGAATCCAAAAAATAAATAGTAAATAAGTACTTTCATAATCTCACTTACTGTCTCTTGTCTTGTGATTAAACATTCCTTGGTGTGACCTATGATATCATGTAGCCTACATTGTTTGTTAGTAACCAATAATCCCTGCAATCTTATTTTTTCAATATAAAAAAATGTAGATGCTCAGTTTACAAATTGATATAGTTATTATTTGTCACTGTTTTAAAAATTTCAACTGCACTTCATGTGTTTATTACTTTGTATTAGAATACATCTTATTGCTTCTTTTTCTGGACTTTACTTAAACAAACAAATATTAAAGAGAAGATCTAAACCTTATTTAGTCTAAACACAAGTTGTAAGCATTCAGACACATTAAATACAGCAAATTATAAACACTGTTCATGTTCTTTTATTGCAGTCAGTGTCCACTATGAAATAATGCATAACTTATATAAGGGAGTGTGTGGGAAACAGAAGCACCAAGACAACATTAACACACAAAGCATGAGTTTGAAAAAAGGCATCGTGTTGTGGATCAAACATTTATAGCCTCAAGCAATTAAGCTGTATTATTATTTTGAAACAGTTGTCTTACTTTTTGATAAGCATCTTCTTTGACAACATTATCAAGCTGTATTCCAAAATGACCAGACTGGGGCTTTGATCGTCCCCTGGTGGCTGGTTGCAGTTCACACCATAAACCCTTCCCTCTCCACATAAACAAATTGGACAGGAGCCACAATATAAAATCCAATTACACTTCAATTTTCATCGTTTTAAAGCAGCTGTACATAAGAGATATTGACTGTAAGCAAAATAATTAAAGTTATATATACCTGTAAAAAAATAGGGGATTTATTTGCACTATTGCCGCTTTTCCACTGCATCGTACAATCAGGTTTAGTACGCGTAATGCTATTGCAGTTTTTAACACAACACGATTTACAAGTTAAATTTCCTATTCAAACAAGAAAAACAAAACACTTTATTGAACGCACTAGCAGCGATCCTCCTAAGATGGTCAACATTCAAAATGGTGTGACGTAGCTTCACATTCTCTAGCATGTGACCTGCATTAATGGAAAGCAACTAGAAAAAGAGTTTTTGTCATGGATTCCGACGTATTTGCACAGCTATTTTTGTTATTTTAAATCTGTATTTTACACTATTTGGATTGTGCGAGGACATTTTCATCGGCGTTTCCTCCAACTGAAATCATGCCATGTTGTATCGATCTTCAATTGGTCACACATCATGATGTGATATAAATTAGGAGGTCAGAGTTAACTAAACTTGTTCTCTGAATGAAGCTCTGAATGCACTTTTGTTGCAAGAGCTTGATCCAGTGTAAGTCAATGGAATGAAAAGTCTAGCTAGAGTGACCGCGGAAACATCAGCTGAGCCCAGAATTTATGTGATTATACCAGCGTGAGGCACAAACTTGAAAATCATAAAAATATTTGCTTGCTGTACATGTTCAACTTGACATTGTGGTGAAATGATTTTACATTATGTTAGTTTAAATAAGCATAAGCATAGCCTACGCTATTTTAAAAAACATCCTATAAAGGTTTGTCTTTTGGCTATGGCTCTATTTAGTTTGAATATCAGTTTCGTTTCTTAATAAAGGCTACTCAGACAAGCGGTTACTATCATAACCACGGTTCTCTGAAACATGACTGGAGAGATGCACCTATGGTAAGGGCTTCCGTACCTGACCTCTGTTGAACCATTCAATTGCACCAAGTCTGGCTAGACAATCAGGAGAGCCTGCCCTATGCCAGACAAACATTTCTACAAACAACTATTTTTGTCACTTTAAAATGATTTCCATCTAAATCAGTAAGTAAATAATATTTCCAATCCATCCAAAGCCGCACTAGTTCTGGCAGCTCCTGCAGTTATAGCGGCAGCTGGATCTGTGGTACCAGTTCTACAATCCGCAGGTGAGTAAAAAATCAGCTTGGAACACCCTAACATTAATTTGCAATCTTAAAATGTCTTAATTTGTGCATACAAGAAGTAAATCACACAGATGCTATAACATTTTCACAAAGCTGTCAGACTATTTCAACTCTTGTTTTTTTTTCAAATGACTATAAGGTGCAGCAGGACTTTCTGTCGCAGGTCAAGCCGCATTGGGTGCTGTGGGGGCCACCTTGGGTGCAGTTGCAAGTGTGATTTGCAACAGCACTGTGTAACTACTTTGAATCCAAAAAATATATAGTAAATAAATACTTTCATAATCTCACTCACTGTCTCTTGTCTTGTGATTAAATATTCCTTGGTGTGACCTATGATATCATGTAGCCTATATTGTTTGTTAGTAACCCTTAATCCCTGCAATCTCATTTTTGCACTATAAAAAAAATGTAGATGCTCATTTTAAAAATTGATACTCTTATTAATGTTTTATAATTTCAGCTGCACTTCATTTGTTTATTACTTTGTATTAAAATACATCTTGTTGCTTCTTTTTGTTGACGTTAACACTGGACTCCTCAATTATTTACTTAAACAAACAAATATAAAAGAGAAGATATAAACTTTATTTGGTCTTAACACAAGTTATAAGCATTCAGACACATTACATACTGCAAATTATAAACACTGTTCTTGTACTTTTATTGCTGCCAGTGTCCACTATGAAATAATGCTTAACTTATATAAGGGAGCGTTTGGGAAACAGAACGACCAAGACAACATTCACACACAAAGCATGAGTTTTTGCTAACCCGTCCAACAGGTATTCCTCCGTATAATAATATTGGTGGCAGGATCAAACATACTCTTGAGCTGTTTAGCTGTATTATTATTTTGAAACAATTGTCTTACTTTTTGATAAGCGACTTCTTTGACCACATTATTAAGCTGTATTCCAAAAACCGCTGCTCACTATGCCATTAAATGTCTTTTCAATGACAATTCCTAAGTAATCCTCTGCTAAATATTTACTTTTTAATATTTATTTTTCATTCTCGGAAAAGATTCACCCTCTGAGCTTTTAAGTATCAACTGTCACGCAATATGGGAGAAGCAGTTTGTTGCAGCTAAAGTCAACTGAAGCACTTACTGAAACCTAGATCAAGCCAGAGGACATTGCCACACCGGCTGCTAAATATTAGTCTTAGGTTGGGCTATTTTTAAAGGGGTCATATGACACGGCTAAAACGTATATAATAATTTGTTTAAAGATGTAATGTAATTGGGTATCATAATAAATAACGTGAGTGCGTTGGGCATTCTTGATCAACCCGTGTTACGCCACGTCTCGTCGTGACTCAGCCATGACAATAAACCTCACGATACAATGAGATTTACAAGTACGCCCACCTTACTTGCTAATTAGCTCATTGTTTCCTTCTTTAAATAAATACATGATGTTAGCTATAACAGCATGATTTGTATTATCTTAAAACTGTACATCTAGATAACTTAGACAGTCACCTCTGATAACAGATCACTCAAAATATTTATGTAGACAAATTCAAGCTGCTTTAAACTATATGTATTGTGAAAAATGCTAATACAAATAAATGTGAATTGAATCAGTGCAGCCTAGTCAAAATATAATTAATTTAAATTCCAACATAAAATGTTAAATTCGATTGATTCCCATTTCACAGAATCAGAGCACTCAGCTTGAAAAGTTTCAAATTAAAATATGAAATAAGGTGAAACAGCCAAGTTTACTTAGCTGATGACGTGTACAATGTTCATAGCGTAACAGTCTATATTTGAACCAAAATGTGTTCTGCAAGCTACTGTTAGATTTATATCTCTTTTTTTTAAACTTGATTTTAAAATCGCATACCTATGGAGACAATACAGGGTCCTATATCTTTGCAAAAAAAAATCGCTTGTACACGCCCCAATCTCTTGTCTCCTCCCCCACGTCAAATCAGGGACACAAAGAGAGGCTCAAAGAAAAGTGAAGCGCAAAGAAAAAACAGTTTCGCAAAGGAGCGATTGACTGAAAAGCGGATTTAAAGGAGTGATGCAAAGGAAAAGATGTGTTGCAGTAGTATTGCTGCTGAATTTTTACTTTTTTAAACTTGATTTTATCTCTCTGTGCTTAACTTTTCTTTTGCAGATTCTTAAGTTTTATTTGCGAAGATGAAATATTTTGCTTAATACCCTTTTTTTTTTTGCAAAACTTTTTTTTTTTGCAAAGATATAGGACCCTGTATTGTCTCCATACAACACTGCTTTTTGCGCGCCTCTCTGTCTGTGTGTTTGCGCGCTTGCGTGCAAGTGTGTGTGACGCCGTGGTCTGTGGGAGCGTTTGAGTGACTGATGCATGCGTTGCATATTCAGAAACAATTCCGCATTTCAGCCTATGTAATTTGATGCTCGTCAGAGTGGCTGTGATTAAATAACAGGTGTCAATATCATTCGCAAGTGTCTTGGTCACCACCACTGCTGCTGCTACTGTTGCATCAATCTGCGGAGCAGTCAATAAACGGGACATGGGAAGTCACGTTCGGGACAAATCAGGCAGGCTCAATATATGGGACGTCCTGGCTAATACGGGACGGTTGGCAACCCTATGTACAGTTGTGCTCAAAAGTATACATACCCCTTACAGAATCTGGAAAAGCTGAAACATTTGGAAGAATAAGAGGATTTTTGAAAATTAAGGTTTATTTTTAATGTAGTCCTTCCCTGAGCAAGTGATTTCACTAAAGAAATGTTAACATAAAGTTCACACTAAAGACTAAAGAATAATAACAGAGTATCTAAAAATAGCCGAGGGTAAAAGTTTACAGGTGCGTCCCCAAATTATCAAGACCGCAACCGTTGCAACGTGTCCGAGACCTCTAAAACCAAAAAGGAGGTGAGACAATTCCTGGGGCTGGCGGGATACCACAGACAGTTTGTGCCTAACTATTTGCACCTCACCAGCCAGCTGACTTATCTCACTAAATAGGAAGCGCCAGATTCGGTCCAGTTGACGGAGCATTGCCAGCAGGGGTTTACCCAAGTGAAGGCTTCTCTGTGTGGCATTTTTTGTTGCATACTGATGCATCGGACAGGGGGCTTGGTGCCTTACTGACCCAGGAGGTGAGGGGGTGGAGCGGCCGGCGCTGTACAATAGTCGCAAGCTCTCGAAGAGGGAGACTAAGGACAGCACCATTGAAAATGATCGTTTGACCATCAGATTGGCCGTCCTCACCCTTAGATCTCCTGGGCCGGTAATTCACCCTCTGTTCTGACCTAGCCCCTCTGCAGTGGCTCCACTGCATGAAGGATTCCAACGCTCGGATCAACCGTTGGTATCTTGCCTTAAAGCCTTTGAAGTTTCAGGTGGTCAACAGGCCGGGTGAACAGATGGGTGTGGATGACTTCCTCTCTAGGAATGGGGGGAGTAGGCTGCAGGCCGGACGGTTTCCTGGCCTGCGTCGGGTGGTGGAGGTATATGGCTAGGGGGGCGTGGTTCAGTGAGATCCGCAATGGGAGAGAGAGCTGGGAGCTCTGGGTAACCTTTAAAAATTTTAACTGTAGTCTCTTCAGCGGATATATTTTATTTGTGTTATTGTTTTGTGGTCGAAAACACGAAATGTCAAGTGGACATCACATTTTTTGCATCAGGTTTAATTTTTTCTCTCATGTTTTCTCTACATGTTAATTTCATGTTAAGAAAACATGACTCAAACGTGGAACCAGTTGATTAAATCATGATCAACCAAAGAGCTTTTTGAGTGCAAGTTTGAGCTAGAAATCTAAAAAATCATATGAATCGAAAGTCATTTGTTCATGTAAAGTGAAAAGCATCCCCAAAAAATTGTTTGAGTATGGTTCTCCATGTGCCTCGGCTTAAAGCCTCTTAATAATGGAGTCTTTCATAAATGAAAGGTCAGACATAATCTTCCAGTTTTCTATTCGGAGCAGGCTACACAATGAGAAAGAAAAGGCTTGTCAGCTGACGTGATGCAACCAAAAGTTACCCAAAGAAAACAGATAATGACCACGTTTACATTGACATCAGTATTCAAATTATTTGACATATTCTGAGTAAGCTAATATTATGGTTAAGGTGTTTACATGAGTTGCTTTGAGAATATACCTTTCAGGTTCCCGTTTTACATGTTACACTAGTTTGAATAATGGCATACGTCATTATCTCCCTAAGCGACGCCGTTCGACGTTCCCTCAAAAATTTCATTTAAGCAACTCATGTAAACACCTTAACCATAATTTTAGCTTACACATGATAAGGCAAATCATTTGCTAACTGATGTCCATGTAAACTTGGTCAATGCTACACTGTGGTGGGACAGGTGCAGGTAAATGTCAATATTTAGACAAAAGTAAAAGAAAACATCTGACATGGTTTTATCCAGACCTTTTGACATGTAAAAAATATTGCTAACATGGACTGGTGAGTCAGTACTCAGAAACCTTATAACTTTTAAACAGCAATGAGTAATGGAGGGAGCTTAACAATGTCATAACTTTATTTCTAATTGGAGAACAAATAACATGAAATGGAAGGTAAGGCTTTTAATCCGTGTATGCATAGATAATATATTGTACAACGGAACAATACATAATCTTTAAATTGACAACAAGTCTGACTTGCATATTTAAACTAAGTTTTAAAACGCATTAAATGCCAAATTGAGTTTGTCATGCAATTTTGCTGTGTACTAAACCTATTCACTGCTCCGTCAATGTTTCATGCCAAATCGTTATTGTGGCAAGGGGGGTCAGGGTATATTCTGGCAAACTGTTTCCCGATCACGTTTTGCAATCGGCAAAGCAGACTGTAGTACACGCCGTTTACCAACACACGATGGGTAATTCGCAAAGCCCAATGTTCCTTCTTGTTTTCCCTGCACGATCCCATATGAAGGAGTTTAAAGTACGAGGTGGAGAATTAAGGGGCGGACCAATAGTTAAACAATTTCAAAGTTAAAGTTCGGGCAAAAAATATTAAACAAGTTTCAGTCAAATATTTATGCTGTGTAGGAAAAAGTAAAGTAAAGTGCAAACAATCATATTTGGAACATTTTCAGCAGCAGATTCAGTGACGTGAACGAATGCTTCTCTTAAATGAACATGAATGATATCTCATCCGCCAAACCACAATTAATTATTGTAACGTTATTTACTTATTTATTTTGCTACCCGAGCTGCGGGTATCCGAGATCCGCGAATCATAGGCTACTGTACATGAAAGAAAGGAAAATGAGTAAAAATGTAACGTAGGTGTGCACATTGTCATTTTTGCATTATTGTCAAATCTGTAATTGGTTTCTGCAACAAAATGTGAATAAATACATATTGTGCAATGATGATAATATTGTTATTGTTTGGATTTATGGATTAATGACTCTAAATAATTCATTCATCGGCCCTCTCAACCATAAACCGCTAGTACATCCACCGTAACCTCCTAGTTGATACATGCAATATATCAGTGCAATATCTTACAGACTATGTAACATTGTGTGTTTCAGGCCTCCTGCAACCAGACAAAATTCCTTTTGTGTGTGCACACTTGGCGAATAAAGCTTAATTATTCTGATTCGGATTTATGGACGTCTTGAAAATCCTCGATTTGTTCCTGATTTGTTGATTTAATGTTGAAAAGTAAATAAACAACACACAAAGTTGCAAAGTGCAATTGTATAACAAACAAACTTGGTAAACGACAGCTTGTGTTCGACCAAGGTTCTTTTTAAATATGTTGGCTACATACAAACTTACCATTTCATTTTTAGTGATTACATTTAGTAAATAAATACAGAAATCTGCAGTATTATAAATTGTTGCCTATTTGATAAACCTATGTCACTTCCAAAAATATATTACAAATATTTAAATATTCAGAATGACATCACAGATACTAGATGCAAAACAGATACTGGGTCAAACTGGAAATGGCAATTATTTAATTGTAATAAACTGGATTAATAAATACAATTTTAAGTATAAAGAGAGACATTGTTATTATTATATATTTTTATGTATCTTTTTATTTATTATTATTATTTAAGTTTCTGTTAGTCCCTCTGGTCCACACTCAAGTAGGTGGCGGTAATGCACCTTAACGTTGGATGCCACCCGACATAAAACAAGTAGAAGACAAGTAACCCGCGCAATTTGAATGCAGTGGTGGACTTAAAATGGCTAAATCGGAACCATGAGTTTATCAGCATATGAAAATGTTATAATGAACATGTATGAAGATGGACACACGGATATGGAAATTTCATTTAAATTATCAGAGCTTGGCATGCAAAGGGGGAATATACGGAAATTCCGCTCTGAAAGAGGAATTAAAAGAAAATGCGTCTCCGAAGACGCACTGGAGTTGGCGGTTTCGCAAGCTGTTGTAGAGGTGAATTTTTTTTAATCGATACTATTTGAACAAATATTTAAATCTCTACAGATAGTCGCTCATTTAAAATGTTTTGTACATTAATTAATAAAACTACTGGTATATATACACTCACCTAAAGGATTATTAGGAACACCTGTTCAATTTCTCATTAAAGCAATTATGGTGGTGGTGTAATGGTGTGGAGGATGTTTTCTTGGCACACTGTTTTCTAGGCCCCTTAGTGCCAAATGGGCATCGTTTAAATGCCACGGCCTACCTGAGCATTGTTTCTGACCATGTCCATCCCTTTATGACCACCATGTGCTCATCCTCTGATGGCTACTTCCAGCAGGATAATGCACCATGTCACAAATCTCGAATCATTTCAAATTGGTTTCTTGAACATGACAATGAGTTCACTGTTCTAAAATGGCCCCCACAGTCACCAGATCTCAACCCAATAGAGCATCTTTGGGATGTGGTGGAAAGGGAGCTTTGTGCAAATCTCCATCAACTGCAAGATGCTAGCCTATCAATATGGGCCAACATTTCTAAAGAATGCTTTCATCACCTTGTTGAATCAATGCCACGTAGAATTAAGGCAGTTCTGAAGGCGAAAGGGGGTCAAACACAGTATTAGTATGGTGTTCCTAATAATCCTTTAGCTGAGTGTATACATATAATATTTACCACTTGAAAAAGAGAACATGAGCTTTGCAATCTACATGCTTTACCTTTATGTAATTATCTTATATCTAAGTTACTATTATTGGTTAATTCTGACACATGGGTGTGAACAGACTGGACCCTATTACGGACGCAAAATGATGACGGGCTACCTTGCAGCACAAGGAATTCATGTTTCAGAGGTTCGAGTGGGAAGGACACTGGCACAGATGCATGAACCATATCACCAGGCTCGATGCCAGGTATGTGCCAAAGTACATAATTTATCATAAAAATACACAATTGTCATGTGTTAGCAGCATCTACGTTATTAAACATAACATAATCATACATCAAATGCATATTTAGTATTTAAGTTTCAGAAGTAGAGACAAAACTTGAAAATTGACAACTGATTGATTGGAACTTGATAATTGAAAATGACATGTGCACACCTTAAGTACAGGGTAATTTCCAGGAGGTTTTCCTGGACAAGGTTTAGATTAAGCCCGGACTAGACCTTAGTTATATTGAAATCTTATCTTTACAAACATACCTAACAAAAAAAAACTTTGTGAATCTGGACACAAAATAATGGCACTAATATTTATTTAATATATCTCAGTGCAAGCTGTTTTTATTTAAAACAGCTTAAACTTGCATTTTCGTCTTGGACAAAACCCTGTCTGGGAAACTGCCTTATAGTCTCTCTACATTAACATTTACGCATTTGGCAGACACTTTAATCCAAAGAGACTTGCATCGCATTTTCCTAAACATTTGTTTCTAGGTATGTGCAATCCCCTGGGATTGATCCCACAACCTTGCTCTTACCACTTACCAAGTTACAGAATCTCTACACCAATGCTTCTAAAACTGGGGGCTGAATACGTTCTATATGTAATCTAATTAACTCTGTTTTGTTCCAGGGTGCACGTAATTTAAATCCTGTCCCATATAATGCAGAGTATGTGGGTCACAAACTCCATATGGACCAGAATGAAAAACTTTGCATGTTTGGCGTGACACATGTTATAGCCATTGATGGCTTTAGCAAAAAAATTGTTGGATATTCCACCATGCCAATAAAAAACAACTTGACAATTTATGAAGAGGTGTACAAGTAAGACTAAGATTTTCGACTGTAATAATACCATATTTCTGGTACACTCAGTGATAACATCAACGTTTAAGTATTGTTTATTTTTCTAGAAATGCAGTCCTTTCCCATGGGATGTGGGATCAGGTCAGAGTGGACCATGGTGGAGAATTTTATCTAACCCTCTTTATGCAAGACATCTTGGCAGAATACAGGCATAACCAGCAACGTCTGCCTTAGCTCCAGACATCATCAACTAAGGTGAGATTTAATTTTTCATTGTCACATATCTCTAATTTTCTGGCATATATACTGATCTGAGATATAAGCTATTGGGAACAGTAAGGTTGTATTTGTTAATATTAGTTAATGCATTAGCTAACATGAACTAAAGATGAGCAATACATATAAACAGCATGTATTAATATGAATGAAAATAATGATTCCTTGTTTTTAAGTTCACAGTGCATTAATGTTAACAAATATGTTTGATTTTAATAATGTATTAGTAAATGCTGAAATTAGCTTTAAGATCAATAAATGCTGTAGAAGTACATGCTTAGTTCATTTTACCATTAGTCTTGGTCATTTTTAATTTCAGCATTTACTAATACCTCTTTTAAATCAAATGTGACTGTTAACATTAGTTAATGGAGAATGAACTAACATGGAAAAAGTGTACTTTCTACTTTCTAACTATATAATTTGAGTTATGCTTTACACTGTGGGAATGCTCTTTTACTCGACAGAACCATACTGTAGAGAGAATATGGCCCGAAGTAAATAAGCGGGTAAATTATCCAATCAAGACTGCACTCATCCAGATGGTTGACCGGGAGGCTTTGGATATGGAGGATGGATTGACAAGATACTGTGTATCAAATCTCACATGCCAGATCAGCCCGACTGTAGTACAGAGATTTCTTCAGGCATGGAATTGCCATAATATTCTAGGTATGTGGTATATTGCTTTGACATCACTCAGAAATATTATTGTATACGCATACTTTCAGTGTCCTGTTTAGCTCCAACCCTTATCTAACAAAAAAGAACCTAATGTGAACCTAATGAAATTCAGAGAACCTTCAGAATTACAGTTGCAGCAGGTGGAGCAAGGCAGGACCTAAACTCTGCAAGACTGGTAGAAAGTTCTTACAATTCAAATGTTTCTATTTATAGGCAAAGGTATTCCAAATCTGCTGGCCAGAGATGGCTGCAAGGCAAGAATTTCAGAGCAACTCCTCCCGGGGGCCTAAGAAGCTGCCGACCTATACAGACAGGAAATGGGACACAGTTTGACCAGTCCATCAACATTTGGCATTGATCCATTTCAATCTGAGGAGGACAAATTCAGGGCAGAGACAGAGTTTAGTTCACTTTATTGTGACCTTGGAAATGTATTGAACTACACTGTAAACGAACATTACAGGCCATATCAAGACTGTCTATCTGAACTTATCAACATTACCAGAAGATGTACATAGAGATGTTTATAATGTCCAAATGTATGGAATGTTAAGAGACCAATACAATCAGAGTTATCAATAAAACTGAATAATACAAAGTCTTCTGGTAGCAATTTAACATTCACTATACACAACAGCAAGCTTCTGTACTGCTCTTCTGTGGGCCTACTTGCATTCAAAACTGTAGAGAGTCCAACTACATAAAAGTCCTATTGTGCATTTTTTTTTTGCATTCTGTTGCATTAAATGCATACAATATATAAAAAAGTTTAATTATATTAAGATTTTGTAATAAAAAATCTAGAAGAAATTGAACATTTGGAACAACATGCACTATACCCCACCCACAAATTTATACAGAACTACTACTCTATGGCCCTAATTACACTTAACACTTCAGAGAGGCCAGCTACAGCCACCAGGGATTCCCCTGTAATTGCAGACCGACATTTTACGCATGCTTGACCCTCCTGAAGTAGAACGTCGACACATTGTCGGCAACCAACCAAACTTCGACAGCAGCGCGCCAGCACAGGACTGTTCATCACTCCTGTAACAAACATTACAAATATATGATAATTAAGCATCAGTTTAAAATGACCCTTTGCTTTAACTCATCACAGAAAACTTTTTGGACTTTATTACACTTTATTTGATGCTGATGGTCATTTGTGACATTCAGCAGTGTGATAGTTCTTAATATAGAACACCAAGGGCTGGTTTTTGGTCCAGACAAAATGTATTTCTGAACTGTCTTAACTGAAAACAGCTTGCACTGACATCTTAAAATATATCAGTGCAATTGTTTCGTCTCAAGATACACAACCAGTAATGGTTTTTGCAAGGTAGGGGTGGTTTCCTTTTCCGGGAAACCACCTCTAAGTGTCAGACTAATGATCCAGGTGACTGACAGCAGTGCTACTATAAACCACTTTTTGGGGTCCTTATTATCCATTTGGAGATTATTTTGAAATAAAGACCAGATGACAACATTGTCCCTTACAATGGGACCATATAGATTATAGGTAATATTTTATGAAAGTGTTTACCCATGAACTATAGTAGTATAGTATGGTTGCTCTTTTAATCTACATACTGTACATGTGATGACTGGGTGATTACTTGCCTCTGCATACATTGCATTTAAATGAGGTCCTCAAAATCTCACTTTGTTGTTCTGTGAGACCCTCACTATGCTGACAAGAGTTCCCTGAGCTTCGCTGACACAGCTGGCAAACCTTCTGAGGCAAGAAGGACCTCCTCGATTTTGTCTCTTATTTCAAAGAGCTCTGATCCCTCGTGTCTTGAAGCTTGCCTTTAAAACATTTGAAAGACAATCAAAATGTGCATGCAGAAGAATCTCAAAACCTAGTTTAGCATAGTTGTCTAATAAACATTTGATTTGCAATTCTTATCACCTGAGATCAATGATTTTGCATCAGGTTCCCGGTCAAAAAGTATGTAAATTGCTAAGGAATTTCTTAAAAGATTATGCAAGAAATAACAGACGTCCATATTAGAGTGGGATTCAAAATTTCTCTGACCACCTCCGGAAAAACTCATCCCATCTATAGGAACAGTTTTTCAGCAAACTCTGTGGTCCTCTGAGATATCCAATTCCATCTGAAAGTTAAAGGGGTCATATGGTGCGGAAGAACGTGTTTTTCTGTGTCTTTGGTGTGTTTTATAAGTTGCCCATGCATGTATTAGACAATTAAATTGCAAAAATTAAAGTGTCGGAACAAAAGATGCATTCCATCTAAAAGCAAATGCTCACCCAGACCTGCCTGAAACACCTTCTGTAACCACACCCCTACAAATCTACATCAGTTCGAGGTATGACCTGACTAAGAACGCCCAAATCTAAATTGAAGTAAAGTGGGCTTAGATTTTAATTTGCATGGATATATTAAAAAATAAAATAGGACTATACTCTTCTGGTAATATTTATGAACTCACCCTAGTTTTCTTCTTTTTCTCCTTCCCATCTCTGCAAATACATCCTCTTTGATGGCAAAAGGCGTCTGGAGCTCTGCTTCCAATAAGCAGAACCTGTGACAAAGAGGATACACAGAATGGTGAGATTCAGAATGGTACTGTCATCGTAATATCTAACTAGAAACTTGAATGTTGATGAGCTGTGTTGAATTTCATAATACATTTCAATGCCCATTCCAACTCAAAACCACAAACCTTTAGTGCCAAGGGTATCAAGGAGTAGGTTTCCTTGACTATCGGTTAAAATTATATTTTCATCAGCACCCATAGCAAGGGCTTCTTTTACTTTGAATGTCATAGTAGGCAAAGATGACTCTTCAAAAGGGATAACCAAAGCCTTTTCTTGAACTATTTTTTCACCCTGAAGTTGTCCAAGGAAAATAGTTCTGTGGAAACACACAAACACAAGCACATTATATCTAACCGATATTTTTACTCTAGACACAGACATTGCTTTGAAATTGCAAGAAAAATGAAGCCATCTAAGTTAACTGCTAATTTCTGCAAACTATAAACCAGGCTCATACGTTCTTGTAATGTGTTTTTCTCTACATGCACATATAACACACTGTTGGAATATTTTTCATTAATTTTATGCATTTGCAGACACAGACACTTTGAGGCAAAGCCAGTGCTTTAAGGCTTCACATTTTGTGTCCCCTTGGTATCATACCCATAACCTTTGCTAACAAATAAGTATTAAATGATGAATGTCAGTAACTGCCACATTGTGGTTTCATAAATTGTTTTGTTTTAATTAGAGATTGGATTTTTCTGAACATTTTCTAAAAATAAATGCTGTTAAATGTTATCTGGCAAAAAATTACCTTTGGTACAATTTTGGACTAGTTGCATTATGGGGTGTGCGAGCAGCTGTAGCAGTGGCTGATCTTGAAAAACTAAAACGAGGTCGACTCTGTCCAGGGTTTGGGTGAAACGGGTTTGTGACTGGGCCTGGTAATGCTCCGCACACTTCATCACCCATGACCTGGAAGGTACCCCCACCAGTCATGAGATCCAAACAACTAAAGAATCCAGATGTAGATGGAAAAACTTAAACTCCCTGGTCGCTGGTCAAGTAAACACTTGATTGTGTTACCTACAGAGAAATTCTGGGATTCAGCACAAAATGCATTGTGAATTTTATTTACACTTTTAACCAACAAAGATTTGATAAGTTTTCCAGTCCAACATGATTACTGGATTTTGATTTTAAAACTCATCTAATAAATTGTTCTCAGCATTTAGCCAATTAAATATGTTAAAGCTGTTCATAAAATAGTCATTTTTATATTTCACTGTTTAAAATTTAATTCAAATCAAATGTGCAAACATTTGAATTGCTTTCTGGGACACGACAATCAAAAGTTTATAAATAAATAAACTTTCACAGCCACAAACCTGTAAATAGATATGGTTGAGAATAGTAATGTAATTTATCTTGCAACTTTTTGACCAATGTTGCCAGCAACTTTGGTTAATCTTGCCTTCAACGGGAAACTAGGTGAGACACGGTCCATGTCCAATCCAGGTAGAAACAAAAGTTTCCCGGCAAAATTGCTCAAAAAGTTGCACTGTGTATCATCAGCCTCAGTGTACACATTTATATTGATTGATTGATTGATACAGTCTCAATTTGATAGCGGGGTGGTTGTTGCGCCGGCGATACTCCCAACGATTAAAACAGTTTAACGAGAACAAACCTTAAAAATCCTGGCCAAGTTGTCCACTGTAATATCATCCTCTCGAAGTACTGCAGACAAAGTGCCCCTTTACAATGCATAAGTTGTTCCCAAAGACATCTTGTAGGCCTACTACTTTTAGGATCGCGAGCACAAATTTAAGCGATTGCGGTGCCATAAATCCGGTTGACATGCGATAGCGCCAGAACGCCACTTAGAGGTCGTTTTATGTCAATACTTTGATGAAGCATTTGACTGAATATGTTTATCGACATCCAGCCCTTTGACTGTATTCTTAAATAATTATATAAATGTATTATTTGACCGACACATTTCCAATAGTAATGCATGTTTGCAAATGTATATTCGCTTATTTATCCCATATAAATAACTTTTTAAATGCATTTTATAGGTTATGTCGCTGTATAAAATATATCATGTTTAAAAGGTTAGCCTATTTACAATGGATCCGGATAGTATTCACAGCGCTTCACTTTTTCCACATTTTGTAATGTTACAGCCTTATTCCAAAATAGATCAAATTCATTATTTTCCTCAAAATTCTACAAACCCTACTCTATAATGACAACGTGAAAGAAGTTTGTTTAAATCTTTGCAAACTGGAGAGTGGAGAACTTTCCAGAAGAACAACCATCTCTGCAGCACTCCAGCAATCAGACCTGTATGGCAGAGTGGCCAGACGGAAGCCACTCCTCAGTAATAGGCACATGAAACAAAATTCTCTAATCTGATGAAACAAGGATTGAACTCTTTGGCCTGAATGGCAAGCGTCATGTCTAGAGGAAACCAGGCACTGCTCATCACCTTGCAAATACCATCCCTACAGTAAAACATGGTGGTGCCAGCATCATGCTGTGGGGATGCTTTTCAGCGGCAGGAACTGGTAGACTAGTCAGGGTCGATGGAAAGATGAATAAAGCAATGTACAGAGACATCCTTGATGAAAACCTGCTCCAGAGCGCTCTGGCCCTCAGACTGGGGCATAGGTTCATCTTCCAACAGGACAATGACCCTAAGCACACAGCCAAGATATTCAAGGAGTGGCTACAGGACAATTGTGGGAATGTCCTTGAGTGGCCCAGCCAGAGACCAGACTTGAACCCGATTGAACATCTCTGGAGAGATCTGAAAATGGCTTCGCTGTGAGACCTGATGGAGCTTGAGAGGTCCTGCAAAGAAGAATAGGAGAAACTGCCCAAAAGTGTGACAAGCTTGTAGCATCGTACTCAAAAAGACTTGAGGCTGTAATTGGTGCCAAATGTGCTTCAACAAAGTATTAAGCAAAGGCTGTGAAAACCTCTGTACATGTGCTTTTTTGTTTTTAATAAACTTGCAAAGATTTCAAACAAACTTCTTTCACGTTGTCATTATGGAGAATGGTTTGTAGAATTTTTAGGAAAATAATGAATTTAATCCATTTTGGAATAAGGCTGTATAACAAAGTGTGGAAAAAGTGAAGCTGTATAAAATGAGCAGACATTCTGCATCAGGAACCACTGATTTATCAGATTTACAACAATTTATAATACTGCAGATTTCTGTATTTATTTACTAAATGTAATCACTTAAAATGAAATGGTAAGTTTGTTTGTAGCCAACATATTTAAAAAGAACCTTGGTCGAACACAAGCTGTCGTTTACCAAGTTTGTTTGTTATACAATTGCACCTTGCAACTTTGTGTGTTGTTTATTTACTTTTCAACATTAAATCAACAAATCAGGAACAAATCGAGGATTTTCAAGACGTCCATAAATCCGAATCAGAATAATTAAGCTTTATTCGCCAAGTGTGCACACACAAAAGGAATTTTGTCTGGTTGCAGGAGGCCTGAAACACACAATGTTACATAGTCTGTAAGATATTGCACTGATATATTGCATGTATCAACTAGGAGGTTACGGTGGATGTACTAGCGGTTTATGGTTGAGAGGGCCGATGAATGAATTATTTAGAGTCATTAATCCATAAATCCAAACAATAACAATATTATCATCATTGCACAATATGTATTTATTCACATTTTGTTGCAGAAACCAATTACAGATTTGACAATAATGCAAAAATGACAATGTGTACACCTACGTTACATTTTTACTCATTTTCCTTTCTTTCATGTACAGTAGCCTATGATTCGCGGATCTCGGATACCCGCAGCTCGGGTAGCAAAATAAATTAGTAAATAACGTTACAATAATTAATTGTGGTTTGGCGGATGAGAAATCATTCATGTTCATTTAAGAGCAGCATTCGTTCACGTCACTGAATCTGCTGCTGAAAATGTTCCAAATATGATTGTTTGCACTTTACTTTAACACTGGATTTTCCTACACAGCATAAATATTTGACTGAAACTTGTTTAATATTTTTTGCCCGAACTTTAACTTTGAAATTGTTTAACTATTGGTCCGCCCCTTAATTCTCCACCTCATAGGAGAGTGGGGACAGTTGCAACATGTGGCAGTTGCAACATTGCTGATTTATCCAATCAGGAATGAGCTGGAGTCATGACACTCCTACTGCACATGCTCAGTATGCCCCTCCTTCTTTCTGGAAGTTAACAGCCACATGTGAAACTACCTTATGGGAGAACTGAAATTCCTAGGTAAAAAAGTAACTTTTTTTACAACTAGATTTTTTGTCATAATGTCTAAACTGTTTAAGAATGGATCTTTATAGTTTTATGGTTTGAATGTGCAGTTTCTTAGCTCTTAACAGACTTAGGTACAATGTGTTCAATCTAATTTTTAGGCTAGCATCACTAGTTTTAAGATGGCTGCCAGGGGGCGCAGTTGCAATGCATTGTTGCAACTGTCCCCACATGGTGTTGCAACTGTCCCTCATGTCAATAATAATGACAATTAGATATTTTTTTTATAAAAGGCAAATCAGTGGTTTAATAAAGAACATATTTCAATAGCCAGGTGTCTCCACTTTGTATTTCAGCAAATTGCTTTTTTAAAAGTCAAACTAGGCTGCAGTGTATCCTACATTTTCTGTTCTGCTTTTTCAGTATGCCACGAGACAGGAAAAGGATAACAGATAGGGGTGTCCCTCTACCTATTCTGTCCTTAGCTGCTGCTGTAGTGAGCAATGACGGCAGGACAGTGAGGTCTGTGGCAAAAGAGTATTCAATTTGCCACACAACCCTCTATCGCTTTATTAAAAAGAGAGAGAGGTTATGTCCAGGAGAGGAGATGAGGTCAGGTTATTGGACCCCAAGGAGGGTCTTCTCAGTCCAACAGGAAGATAGCCTGGCAGAATACCTAAAAAGAGCAGCTGATCTTTTCTATGGTCTCAGCACTAAAGAGGTAAGCATGAGGAAGGTATTAAAGCAGAGTGTAGGCTTAAAGGGAGGACTGGTAGGGAGAATTATATAAGAATATTGAGACTGTGAAATAATAAGATAAGAGAAATTACCATTCCACCGCCATTTTCATTTACCATCCATTTCGCAGGTTCGTCGATTGGCCTTCCAACTGGCTGTCTATTACAAGTGCTCCTACCCTGAAACCTGGAATGAGTGCTCTCTGGCTGGCCGGGATTGGTTTATGGGGTTCATGAAAAGACAGCCCAGTCTGTCTATACGGTGCCCTCAAGCTACCAGTCTCACACGGAACACAAGCTTCAACCGTCACAATGTATCCTTGTTTTACAACAATCTTGCAAATGTGCTTGACAAAAACAAATTTGAAAGGAAGGACATCTGGAATATGGATGAGACCGGGGTCACAACTGTCCAAGAACCAGAAAATGTTGTTGCCGGGCGCGGCGTCAGACAGGTGGGGGCAGTAACCTCAGGAGAGAGAGGAACACTGGTAACAGTTGCCTGTGCAGGCAATGCATTAGGGAACATGATTCCACCCATGTTCATATTCCCGCGGGTTAACTTCAAGGACCATTTCATCCGCGATGGCCCGCCTGGATGTATTGGAGCCGCCAATAAATTAGGGTGGATGATGGAGGACCATTTCCTTCAGTTCCTTAAACATTTCCACCACCACACGAGGGCCTCACTGGATGCCAAAGTCCTCTTGATCCTTGATAATCATTCCTCCCATCTTTCTGTAAGAGGAATAGATTTCTGCAGAGAAAATGGCATTGTCATGCTATCGTTTCCACCCCATTGCTCCCACAAATTACAGCCACTCGATCGTACTGTTTATGGCCCCCTAAAACTTGGCCCTCCCATTGGCTGGAACACCAGGCAATGTGCAGAATGGCTTTAGCAGCACTGGAATTTGGCCTTATAACCAAGATAAATTCAAAGACAGTGACTTTGTACCATCTTTGGTGACAGACCGGCCGCCACCACCAGTTCTTCCAGAGCAAGCTGGGACATCTGCTCCTTTGGAAGTTTCTCCAGTGCACGCTGGGACTTCTGCCTCTTCTGCAGTTCCTCCAGTGCAAGCTGGGAGTTCTGCTTCTTCTGCAGTTCCTCCAGTGCATGCTGGGACTTCTGCTTATACTACAGTTCCTCCAGTGCAATCTGAGTTCTCACCTGAGACTGTTAGACCTCACCCCAGAGCAGGACCACGGAAGATAACGAAAGCAAACGGTAGGGGAAAATGCAAATCGGCCATCTTGACAGACACCCCCGAAAAGGAGGCTTTGGAGAGGGAGAAAGCAAAAGTTAAGAGAAAGCCAACAAAAGTTAAGAGAAAACTGAGAAAAAACACACTGGAAACAAGCCAACAAACCAAAACCGAGAAGAAAAAGCATACAGAGAAGGACAGTGACTCTGAGTAAGAAGAAGATTTTTGCATTGTCTGTTTGGAGAGCTACTCCAGACCGAGCGAGGTGTGGCTTCAATGTTGGCAGTGCAAAGCATGGGCTCATGAAGCCTGCACTGATGGTGGTTTCATTTACGTTTGCCACAATTGTGAGTCAGATGGGGAATTGTGAATACTTGATGCTATGAAATAATCAGTTTGTGTTCTTTTGGTGGTGTTATGAAATTGTTATGGCCTACATCAGTTTGTGGGATTGACAAAGGTGTTACATGGTTGTGTACTTGTTTTTTTTACTTTAATAAGTTAACTCAGTGAACTCTGGTCTCAAATAAACTAAAAAAAGATTTGAAAAATGATGCCGAAGTATGAGTTTTATTACATCTAAATGACTGATGCAACTGCCCCTCGGTACTGTTGCACTTGTCCCCATATATGGGGACAGTTGCAATATTTTTCAGGGTCAATTTAAGTACAAATTACTTTCATATCATCACATGTACACATGTTGCAACAGTATGTGCAGGTAGGTGACATATATGGGTTTAATATAAATACTTTTTGTCTTTCTAATACAAACAGTCGCTGAGAAACTGAAGGAAATGTAAAAAGTGTTGCAACCGCCCCCACTCTCCCCTACTTTAAACTCCTTCATATGGGATCGTGCTGGGAAAACAAGAAGGAACATTGGGCTTTGCGAATTACCCATCGTGTGTTGGTAAACGGCGTGTGCTACAGTCTGCTTCGCCGATTGCAAAACGTGATCGGGAAACAGTTTGCCAGAATATACCCTGACCGGTAAGCAGATCAACGACGTATTGAAAACACCTGCTTCTCATTGTAGTAATTGGCGAGGAGACGCTTTAATAGTCAGCTGAGGAGATGGAAGAGCAGAGAGAGACCGGCTGGGAGGCCGACCACGAGAGAAGCGAAGCCGACCACGAGAGAAGCGAAGCCGACCACGAGAGAAGCCTCGAGACGGCGCGTCAAGGATTATCTAAAGGAATCTTACTCGACAGAGAGTTGTATTAGGTGATTGTGTATACGGGAAGTTTGAAACCCGGAAGTGATTGTAATAAAATAATCTTGCGTTTCCCAGCTACGCCGACCCAGCCTCCTTTCTTCCTTGCATTGCGAACTTTGTAACAGTATTTTTCGCTGTTTAAAATGTTCTGCAAGATTCGGTTTCTTTTCAAAACGCTATAAGTGTCGAAACTGTTTTCAGCCTATTTGCGATATGTCCTCTCGACCAATCATAATTCGCCTGTTAGTGTGTTATATTTAAATAATTTGTTGTATGTGGTGGAAAATATTGAAAAATGAAATTAAAAATACTTATTTTATTTGACTATTTAGTGTGCTATTTTTTTATGTCATTTGGCTGTTATTTATTTCATACATTTGCATTTATTTGATTTATATAAATTTATAGTATGAATCCCTGATATCATATGTTGCATGTTTTTGTTTTTAAAAAGAAATAAACCAACATTTTTTTTGAAAAAAGGATGGATTTGTAGAGTTTTGAAAAACATAACAATAAACTTTGAATTTATAATCGACAATATTGTTGTTTCATTTAACAATCATTGTTTAACATGTACAGACTGAGCCAACAGACCATTTAAACAGGATAAATTGAATATTAACAAAATGTAATTTTAATGAAAACTATTAAAATAGATTTATAATGTTTTGAAAACGAGCTCTTCATATCTTACATACTGTGAAACATGTTTTCAATTAAGGTGTCAGGGATGGGCAGTATTTTAAATATCTGTATTTAAAACATGTATTTGAAATACAAATGAGGACAAATTAGACTATGGGGAAAATAGGTTGATTTAAAAGTAATCTACTAATATCATATTTTTATGGAATATTAATCAATTATGTACAGCTGACCCCCTTTTTTGTTTTGTTTTATAATAGAAAGAAGGCGGAGCTTGTAGTTGCCTCCACAAAGAAAACAGTGTCTGTGTCTCTGTTTAAGTCTGTATGTAAGCCATTATATCCTCATTCTCTTTATCTGTTTTGTGGTATCAGATCTAAGGGCTGCATTATTCTGTATGACTGGACCAGGAAAGAGTGCATCAGGAAACATCATTCTGGGAAACAATGAGTTAGGGGAAAGTTTGTCTCCATTTGCTGTCATTTCAACTTTTCAGAGAGGAAACACAGTGATTGGTGAAAGAGAAATTACAGTCATTGACACTGCAGGACTTTGCGATACATCACTGAGTGAAGAGACACTGAAGACAGAAATGACGAACAGTATCAGAATGTCATTTCCTGGTGTTCATGTGTTCCTGCTGTTGATCAAACTGGGTGTGACATTTACAAATAAGGGAAAACTGCGAAATGGATTCAGAAGAACTTTGGCTAATTACACCCGCACATGAAGGTTATAATACCCGTGAATGCCTCGTGATTCAAAATTCCTTGGTGTGACCTATGAGATCATGTAGCCTATATTGTTTGTTAGTAACCAACCCCTGCAATCTCATTTTTGCAATATATAAAAATGTAGATGCTCAGTTTACAAGCAGCTTTTACAGCTTTGTCAATGTTTTATAATTTCAGCTGCACTTCATGTGTTTATTACTTTGTATTAAAATACATCTTGTTGCTACTTTTTCTTGACGTTAACTCCGGACTCCTCAATGATTTACTTAAACAAACAAATATAAAAGAGAAGATCTAAAATTTATTTGGTCTAAACACAAGTTATAAGCATTCAGACACATTAAATACTGCAAAATATAAAAACTGTTCATGTTCTTTTATTGCAGTTAGTGTCCACTATGAAATAATGCATAACTTAAATAAGGGAGTGTGTGGGAAACAACCGAGACAACATTAACATACAAAGCATGAGTTTGAAAAAGGGTTTTGCTTACCCGTCCAGCAGATATTCCTTCATATAATAATATTGGTTTTAGGATCAAACATATATAGCCTTATGCAGTTTAGCTGTTTTATTATTTTGAAACAAGTGTCTTACATTTTGATAATATTGACTTCTTTGACCACATTATTAAGCTGTATTCCAAAATCATTATTACTGATCATTACTTATGTTGTCTTTTTTCAAGTTGCACAAACACACAACAAACTCAACCCACGTTAGTCTGTAGCAAAATCTTTTACAATGACAATATACTTACAGGCTGCAAATCAGCAGCGCCTGTCATGCAAAGTTGTAATGGCTGGAATGGCCCCACTATTTAACCAAAGCTTTCGTGCATTGCCGGCCTTGATATCTTCCAGGTTCATGAAGCAATCTTCGGGGAAATGCGCTGCACAAACTTGAATATTCAGATTGTACTTTTCTGGAACAGTGTTGTTAATAAAATGTAGACATTCATTTTTAATTATCTCATCTTTTGGAGGTGCAAACAAGGAGGCTTTCTTTTTGCAACAAAACACAAAGCGTCTCCACGACATGGCTGCTTCAGTGACGACACAATGAGATTTACAAGTACGCCCACCTAACTTTCGTTTACATTTGGGTTATCTTACTCAAGATATACCACGAAATGACGTGAACTCGTTGAGGTGTGGTTACACGAGGTGTTTCAGGCACGATCGGTTGAGCAATCGCTGTTAGATAGAATGCATCTTTTGTTTCAACACTTTAATTTTTGCAATTTTACGTGTCTAATACATGCATGGGCAACTTATAGTGCCATAGGACCCCTTTAATTTGAATCGGTTTCAGCTAGATCTTATCTACACATGATACTGCTCCACTCATCACTCCCAGGTCACCCCGCTGCACACGTCAGATCATTTCCTCATCACTCTTGATATCAACCTTACTTCTCCAGACACTATGGTTCCCTACTGGTCACATCCTTACGCAACCTTCGAACCCTCTCTCCCTCCCGCTTATCCTCTGCTGTCTCCGCCACGCTCCCTCTCTCTGAATGGCTCTTCGATACTAACATTGCCACAGACACTTTGCTCCACACTAACCTCCTGCTTAGACAGCTTATGCCCTCTAACATCAAGGCCATCTCGTGCATCCCCTTCTGCCCCCTAGTAATCTGATGTTCTCTGTGAGAGTCGTGCCGCGCTCAGGTCAGCTGAGAGAAAGTGGCGCAAATCTAAAGAACCTACTGACCTCCGTGTCTATCAGTCTCTCCTCGTTTCTTTCTCTGCTGATGTCTCCTCTGAAAAAAACAGTACCACCACTCTAAAATCAACAACTCAAATTACTCTTGTACACACTTTAAAATCTTCTCTACTCTTCTATGCCTGCCTGCATCTACATCGACTGGTGATTTGCGTCTTACTTCGTAAAGAAAAGGACCTCCATCAGCAGTCAGTTCTCTGCAGACACATGCTCATTCCCCTCATTCCCCTCTTTCTCTCTCCTATCTGAAGATGATGTCTCCAAAGTCATGTCTTCTAACCACCCAACTACCTGCCGACTCATCTCTTCCAGGCCATCTCTCCATCGATTGTTCCTGCTCTGACCCACAATATCAACTTGTCCACTGATACATTTCTTACAGTCTTCAAAGAGGCCCATATTACCCCGCTACTGAAGGAACCCACTCTTAATACTTTACTGTTAGAGAACTACAGACTGGTATCTCTCCTCCCCTTCATTGCTTAAACTCTTGAACGTGTTGTATGTAACCATCTCTCATCCTTTCTCACCCAGAACAACCTCCTCGACAGCAACCAGTTTTGTTTAAAGAGTGGTCATTCACCTGAGACTGCGCTGTTATCTGTCATTGAAGCCCTGAGACTGGCAAGAGCCGCTTCTAACTCATCTATACTCATCCTACAGGCTCGATCTGCCGCCTTTGTCACCATTAACCAACACATACTCCTGTCGACCCTCAAGTCTATGTGTGTCTCTGGAGTGGTGCTACAAAGGTTCAGGTCTTACCTCACAGGTAGGTCATTTAGAGTATCCTGTAGAGGTGAGGTCTCTGAGTCCCAACATCTCGACACAGAGGTGCCTCAGGGCTCACTGCTTGGTCCGTTGCCATTTTCTCTATACATGACATCCCTAGGCTCTGTCATTCGGCAACATTACTTTTTCTATCACTGCTATGCGGATGATACTCAACTCCCCCTGTCATTTCAGCATGCCTAGCGGACTTTACGCTCTGGTTCTACTGTTGCTTCAATCTGCGGAGCAGTCAATAAATGGGACATGGGAAGTCACGTTCGGGACAAATCAGGCAGGCTCAATATACAGGACGTCCTGGCTAATACGGGACAGTTGGCAACCCTATGTACAGTTGTGCTCAAAAGTATACATACCCCTTACTGAATCTGGAAAAAGCTGAAACATTTTTTTGAAAATTAAGGTTTATTTTTAATTTAGTCCTTCCCTGAGCATGTTATTTCACTAAATGTGTGTTAACATAAAGTTCACACTAAATAATAATAACAGAGTATCTTAAAATAGCCCAGGGCAAAAGTTTACGGACAGGAGCTTCCCCAAATTAATATGACCGCAACCGTTGCAACGTTTCTGAGACCTAAGACCAAAAAGGAGGTGAGACAGTTCCTGGGGCTGGTTGGGATACCACAGACGGTTTGTGCCTAACTATTTACACCTCACCAGCTCGCTGACTTATCTCACTAGAAAGGAAGCACCAGATCCGGTCCAGTGGACGGAGCATTGCCAGCAGGCGTTTACCCACGTGAAGGCTTCCTTTAATGTATCAACAAACACTTCGTCTTCGCCATGGTACCACATACAGTTTTTGGTGTTTTTCATTGACCACGTTTACATGGACAACAATAATCTGACAAATGTGTGCGGAGAGGACCAGCCCGACGCATTACACACTTGCTGCGAGGCTTGCTCTGATTTACGCCACTGGCTAGTGTGGTGGACGTATGTCTGAAGAGCACGTACTGGACACAGTACATCTCCCGTGCCTCAGCTAGATCAGACTTCGAACCCCAGGATGAGGAAGAGGTGGCTCGGTCTCGTTTAAAAAAGGCGAGCCGAGCACGCAAAACTCTGAAGTCAAAGACATCACAGAGTTTGCATTCTCCCTCAAGTCCCTGGGCGGCATGGTCAGCTCCCAAGCATTCAAAGCAGAACTTTTGTTTATCGAAATCGGAGAGGATTCTAAGGGACACATCTCCGATCCGAGTCAGCCATGGTCTTATAATTTCTTCCATGTTTTATTTTTACACTGGGCTAAGTAACTACAAGGGGCTTGGTCACTAGTGTAAGAATTTTCTAATTTTCTTTTGAAAAACTTGAAAACAAGATAGAGGAAGACTTCTCCCTAACAACACTTCACGAGTTCACCTACACAGATAATAAAGTAGTTTGAGGGTATGCGTATTTGGCATGCTGTCGGGGAGAGGGCTCCGAGCTCGTTCATTCTTCCGAGCTCAGAGCACTCCCCCCTGTCCGGGGTGAGGGCTCCGAATCCGGCATTAGCCTGAACCCGGAACACTTCCCCCCCCCCCCTTTTGTGTCCTGCTGGAGACGAAGGGCTCCAGGTGAGGAGCCGGGGTGGTGGTGGGATGCTAGAGACTGAAGAGAGAGTGAAGGTAAGACGTCTTGACTATTTATAGAGACACTCTCTCTCTCTCTCTTTGAAGTGATAGGTTGATTGTTGTGATTGCTGACAGCCGACCAGCCGAGTTAATTATCTGCTCCTGCTCCTCCCGAACTTAGTTTAGTAAAACACCATATACGCACACACAAAGCGGTCCTTGAAGAAAAAAACCTGATGACATGTCGGCATTCAAGCGTATTTTTAGCCTACAGGTGCAGGTGTAATTAGCACGTCATGACTGCTAAAATAATTTTGTGTGTGTTTGACACACGTGCTTCACAACCGGTCGAACAAAGAATGTTCTCCCATAGCGTATAAAACACAGCATCGAGTGTAGCTTATGATAGGCAACAGTTTCGTTTCATGAAAAGGACCCGCCTGCAGAGCTTAAAGCTCTCCCTCACAGAAAACAGATACATCATCCCAGTGGACGATTGACATGGGTCTCTGTAAGTAGGCTATACTAAATTGCTGATTTTTGTTATCCTGCACTGACAAGCGGTTTATACCTCCTGTCTCTCTCTCTTTCTTGGTAACAATCGCACTCGGTGCATCTGCTGCTGCTGCTGGAGGAGGTAAAAAGTGGAAAAAATAATTCAGAAATTTTAAAGACGACATAAGATTTGAACGTTTAAAAGTGTACAATTTTATTCAACAGAATAGCGATTATTGTTATTCAATGGCATATACAGATCCATTTATCTAAACCAGCAAGTTTATTCTTGCCTTAATGTATCCATAACAGTTGTTGTGGCTCCTGTAGTTCTGGGCGCAGTGGGTTTCACTAGTGCAGGAATTGCTGCCTGTTCTATAGCCTCCTCCATGATGTCAGCTGCAGCTGCGGCAAACGGAGGGGCCATCGCAGCTGGATCTACGGTAGCAGTGCTTCAATCCGCAGGTGAGTTTATTGTCATGAAGATGGACCCTGAAGTATTGAATCTTAAAGCCATTATGTGGATTTAGTGGTAAAAACTTCTGTTATTTCCCATTATCAATAGGCCTAATATTATATACTTAGGAAATTTTCAATGTACATTTTTAATGCAAGGACTCATAAAAGGGGTTAAACAAAATTCTTAATTTAAAGATTCTATCTTTGTTGGGTTTTTTAGGTGCTGCTGGAATCCCTCTCGCAGCTCAGGCTATAATTGGTGCTGTCAGTAGTGGCGCGGGAGCCGCTCTGGCTGCGATCCTATTTTGATGTGCATGCAGGAGCCGTGTTGATGTGCTAAATAATCTAGCTTAATCTTAATTTAGATGATCTATTAAATGAGCTTTTAAATTTAGTATTTGTAATAGATCAGTTTGACTTACTAGTAATTTAATGCCAAACATAAAGAAATTACATTGATTGTTACTGCAACGTGTAATTGAATCGGTTCAAACTATTCAAATAAAATACTTCCTAGCTGTGACTAATAGCCCAGAGGAGGGGATGCAAATAATTCAAAATAAATATTAATATTAATAAAAATAAGTTATTAAATAATGTATAAGTAAAGCAAACACAGCCCTTCAATAATGTGACTGTTTTACATTCTATTCTGGCTCAATATTCTATGTCATTGGGTGCAGCTGGAATCCCTGCATAGATATACTGTACAATATACAAACTTACGAATATCTTTTTGATAGAATACAATGTTTGTTTGTGTGTTAGTGTATTTTGTTTGACTAAACATTGGAGAAATATCAGATGGGTTTACAAATGTCTCTTTTGGATGTCCTCAAGAAATTATCATTAAGGGCTGCTCTTTCTTCACATCTTCTTTAATTTTAAATATGTAAGCATTTTTTGCCATTAATGTGCTGTTGTTAGTCACATCTTGGGTGTATGACAGACATCTGTACTCAGTTTCCTTGTAAATCTGTCATATGAAAGTCATGATGGACATGCATGAATGGCTGTTTGACAAACAGATTTTGTGACTCATGTTCTGTATGTGTTGAAAATGTATTTATACCACACCTTCCCAGTTAATTAATTGAAGTGATTCATGCACTGAACGACAGATGACACTGAAACAAAAAAGCTATACACAACAGTCTTAAAAATGGATGTCCGACTACTAATGTTGCTCAGTTCACATCATTTATTTGTTGATTATTGAACAACTGATGAAAGGGTTTTTTTGCCGTTTATTATGTGATTTCCACAAAACGAATGCTTAATAAAAACCAATACTGTGTATGTAGGATATAGATCTTGAAAACATCCTAGGAAAGTAACACAATTATTAAAAATAATGAATAAAAAGTATTTCCCAAGTTCTAAACTCTAATACTAAATTTTTACAATGTGAGTTTGCAAGAATTAACAATTATTGAGTGATAATTAACATAATTATACACAAGGTACATTTAATCACAAACCAACAAGAGGCAATCAGTAAACAGTAAACTTTGATTTTATAGACATCAAGGATCAGTGCAGTTTCTTACCACATGTGAAAGTCTCTTTTCTTCTCTGTGTAAGTTACCCTTTTCATAGGAACCGGTCTCGGAGCAGGTAAAATGTGGAAAAACAAATTCAGAATTTTTAAAGACGACATAAGAGTTGTACGTTAAAAAGTGTTCAATATGCAACAGAATAGCTATTATTGTTATTTATTGCCTTGGCATATATAGATCTATTTATCTAAACCAGTTTATTCTTGCATTGTTTTGTAGCCACAAATGTGGTTGCGGCTCCTGTAGTTCTAGGCATAGCTAATGCAGGAATTGCTGCCTTTTCCATTGCCTCCTCCATGATGTCAGCTGTGACTGGACCGTGTACGGCAGCATTGCTTCAATCCGCAGGTGAGTTTATTGTCATGAAGATGGACCCTGGAAGTATTGAATCTTAAAGCCATTATGTGGATTTACTGGTAAAAATTTCTGTAATTTCTCATTATCAATAGGCCTAATATTATATACTTAGGAACTTTTAAATGTACATTTTAATGCAAGGACTGATCTAGCGAGTTAAACAAAATTCTTCATTTAAAGATTCTATCTTTGTTGGGTTTTTAGCTGCTGTTGGAATCCCTCTCGCAGCTCAGGCTGTAATCGGCACTGTCGGTAGTGGCGTGGGAAGCGCTGCGACAGCTACGGTCCTGATTTGATGTGCATGCAGGAGCCGTGTTGATGTGCTTAAAAATCTAGCCTAATCTTAATTTAGATGGTATATTAGATACATTACAAATTTAGTATTTGTAATAGATCAGTTTGAATTACTAGTAATTTAATGCCAAACATAAAAAATGACATTGATTGTAACTGCAACATGCAAATTGAATTCAAATTATTCAAATAAAATAATTCCTATGATACAGTATTGTCTCTTGTGGATTTATTAAGAATGCCACTTAACAGTGCACACTGTAATGTAAAGACATTGTTTTCATGACATTTTAAGCACATTTTCCAACACATCACATTCTCAAAATATATTTAGGCATTTATCCATTAGATATATTTAGATCTATAATAAAGAAATCTCTGAAAAAAAGCAATTATAAGGATTGTAGATGACACAGATACAAAAGCATTATAAAGAATGAAAATGTATTAATTTTTGAACTGCTCATACTCAAAAGTAATTGGCCTTCAATCAATCACATGAGAACTCAGCATACTACTTTTAGGCCTAGATGTTGACTAATGTCAGTATCAGAACAGGGCCATAGATAAGCCTTCTAATAAATCTTAAAAATGGAAGATAAAGCAATAGTTCATTCAAAAAACTATTCAGCTTCAAAAGGAGACAAATAGGATGTTGTATTTTTACCAAATCGACATAAACAATTTCTTGTATTCTTCAGAAGAAATCTGAAAGAAGTCAACCTAAAGTCACACATGTTTGGAATGACATGTAATTGATGAAACATTTTTTAGTTTTGAGTAAACAGAGCCGGTGTCCTGAAATTTTATCCAACACGTCAAACTGTCCGAATGCGCACATCGATATTACGGCATCTTACCTGTTAATTTTACAATGCTTCGACAATCTGATTTTGGTTGTTAAAACTTATGCCAATTTATTCATTACTGGTAGTACAATTTGATCGGGTATTTTGCACAATAGATTAATCCTAAATGTTGTTTTATGCTGTAGGATAATCTGATAGAGTATTTACCAGTGACGGCTGGCCAATAGATCGGGCTAGAGCGGAGCTAAACACACAAAATAATAATGATATAATCTTTTTAAATGTATGTTTCCCTAATGTAATGTTATAGATAATAATCTGTGGAAAATATATGTTTTCATCATCACAATATGGCCTCCCACAATTATTATTTGTACTTCTAGGCACAGAGAAAAACTCATGTACAGTGTCATAAACAAAGCCACATCCTCTTTCAAACTATTTAATTGTTATGTAATGTAACAAATATAACTTTCCCTTTGTAAACAAGAGAAGTTTATTCTCGAAACATTTCGACTTTACTCTTGTAACATTTCGACTTTATTATCATAACATTTTGACTTTATTCTCGAAACATTTCGACTTAATTCTCGTAAAATTTCGACTTTATTTAGAAACGTTTCGAGAATAAAGTCGAAACGTTTCGACTAGATTCTCGAAATCTTGATTTTATTTTTAACGTGGCACTAAAACGCCATCGTATATGCTTCGTTTCGTTTCCTACCAAAATACCTGCCCGGAGAGTCATTAAACATCCGCTTTAGGGTTAAGTTCAGGAATGATGCTGCACCCCTTTTGTTCTGGTGATTGCTTTCTTCCCCACAGGTGGAATTTCTTATGATGTCAGCTACAGCTGTGACTAATAGCCCAGAGGAGGGTATTAAAAATTAAAAATGTATTTTTGTCATTGGGTGGTTTGTGTTGTCTCTTGTTGGTTTGTGATCAAGTTTACATTGTGTATAATTATGTTAGTTATCATTCAATAGCTGTTAATTCTTTCAAACTCACATTGATAAAACAATTGTATTAAGAGTTTAGAAATTGTGAAATACTTTTTATTCATTATTTTTAATAATTTTGTTACTTTCATAGGCTGTTTTTCAATATTCATACATGGGTTTTTATGGGGCATTAGTTTTGTGGAAATAATAAAAGACAATTTGTATCAGTTGTTCATTAAACAACAAACAAGAATGAGGAAGAGGTGGCTCATCTCGTTTAAAAAAGGCGAGCGGAGCACGCAGAACTATGAAGTCAAAGACATCACAGAGTTTGCATTCTCCCTGAAGTCCCTGGGCGGCTTGGTCAGCCCCCAGGCATTCAAAGCAGAACTTATGTTTATCGAAATCGGAGAGGATTCTCTCACAGGGAGTGACACGTCTCCGATCCTAGTCAACCATGGTCTCATAATTCCTACTTTGGTTTATTTTTACACTGGGCTAAGTAACTACAAAGTGCTTGGTCACTAGTGTAAAAAATTTCAAATTTTCTTTGTAAAAACTTGAAAACAACTAAGAGGGAGACTTCTCCCTCACAACACATACGCACACACAAAGCGGTCCTTGAAGACAAAAGAACCTGATGACATGTCCGTATTCACGCGTAAGTTTAGCCTGCAGGTGCGGGTGTAATTAGGACGACATGAGTGCTAAACTAATTTTTGGCGTGTTTGACACACGTGCTTCACAACCGGTCGAACAAAGAATGTTCTCCCATAGCGTGAAACACAGCTGTAACGGTAAAGTGAACAGCTGAGACAGGACAGTGAGATGTCGTCAGGATGGCAGGGCAAATAAAAAACACAAGAAAGTTTCCGCTTGACCCAGGAAAAACTCAGGAAATGTCCTGAGCAAAATGGCGCAGCTCAGTTAAGCTCACACGCGGCGCGCATAGCTAAATGAACTGGATCAAATGTCTTTCAAACGAATTACTTCTTCAAAGTCGATCGATCAGCTCGCATACGTGTTCTGAAGCAAACTCACGGCCTAGCAACTCTTACTCGTGCTCTCAGCCGGTCTCCAACACCGTTCTCTGTTAGACGACGCAATCGCCCAAAAGCTCTGTTTCAGCTGCGTTTACAGTTTCACATCACAATGTTGATGTACACTAAACTCACGAAACTTAATCCGAACGTGCACCACTGTCTTACACTACAGCTGCAAAGGACAAAATGTCGAACTCTAGTACATCAATCATGGCGTGTCTTTACAAAAAAACGACAATTGATGCTCCTCCCTTATTTCCCAGACGTCTTTTTATCTTTCCCCGCACACGGCGGAGAAAAAAAACCCTGTCATAATAAAAGTCCCATAGAGAAAAATGCCTCCGTTACATTCCCCCCTGCTAAACTCTGCCATACCATCGACATCTCCAGACAGCCTGCCCCTGGAACATAAACAGAACAATTTAAAAGTGCAACACTATACAAAACATTCTTTTCAATCTTAAACAAGGTCATACAGATATATATATTTCTCATTACAACCTCAGTAACCCTTTTAACCTTATTCCATTAGATCGATATTCATCTCTATACCTCACAGGTAATTTGCCACGGTTTTGTCTTCGCGAGCGTCTGAGCTCTGGAACATTTTCACTTTCAACATCTGAAATGTCAGCATCCTCAGAAACTTCTTGTACTCCCCAATCTACTTCAGAAACCACATCTTCCACTACATTCTCCTGTTCTTGTGTTACACCCCCTCTTTGTTCTACATCATTGGTTTCCATCTGTACCACCCTTTCATCTTTACTCGGTCTATGTGCAGTGGCTGGAAAACACACAAGATCTGGGAATTCGGTTTCGGTATCTGGCTGGTTTACGGGTTTACATGTGGTTGTACATGGCGTATTAGGTGACAAAGAAAATGTGCAGTGACGGAGCTGATCTCTGTGTACTACTCTGGACGGACCCCCCTTTTCAGGTTTGATAGTAAATACAGGTATACATGTCTGAATGATTCTGCTTTACTACAATGTACGGTGCATGTTCCCACTTGTCTTGAATCTTATTTCTGCCCCTATATTTGTGATTGCGTAGCAACACGGTCACCAGGCCTTACAAGCGCTCCAGAGGTTTTGCGGTCATACACTCTTTTCCGTCTCTTGGAAGCTTCCTGTGCAACCATATTTGCGACTTCTACGGCCGTCTTTAGTCGATCATGATGACTCTTCACCCATTCGTCCATGTTTTCTGCATCACTTTCCTCCACATCCTTTCCGCCCAACACATCTAATGGAAGTCGCGCATCCCTCCCGAACATCAAGTAAAAGGGAGAATAGCCAGTAGATGAGTGGACGTGGTTGTTGTAAGCCATCACTACCTCAGGTAGGTGAGTTTTCCAGTCTTTCTTCTTCTCCGGTGTCAACGTTCTCAGCATATCATGCATTGTGCGGTTGAACCGCTCGCACTGAGAGTTTCCTTGAGGATGGTAGGGACTTGTACGACTTTTTCCAATACAATAGGCTTTACAGAGTTCCTTGATCACTTGCGCCTCGAAACATCTTCCCTGATCTGAATGCAGACGAGCTGGACACCCATAGCAGACAAATCAATGCTTAATGAGGGACTTTGCAGTGGTACTCGCTGTTTGGTTCTTTGTTGGGACAGCAACTGTAAACCGGGTAAACATATCAGTTAGAACCAGTACATTTTCATACCCTCCTGAGGACATTTCCAGCTGAGTATAGTCCATCGCCAGCACTTCTAAAGGAGCAGTGACATTGCTACAAGTCATCGGAGCTCGGGTTCTTGGAAATACATCCTTTGCAAGGGTACGTCTTTTACACTGTGCAATCCATCCTTGCACATCCTTAGACATATTAGGCCAATAGTGACTCCGCCTCATCAGTGTCAGAGTACTCTTTCCTCCATAATGACCCCCATGCTCATGTTGACTATCATAAACTGAACGCTTTAATGGGCCCGGAACAACCAACTGCCTACTTTTTTTTCCATCCCTCGGATCAAGAATGCATCTAAACATCACTCCATTATGCAATCGAAGACGTTCAAACTCTCTGCAAAGCTTTTTCAACTCTGGTGGCATACTCTGTTGTTCTGTCCTGCTTGGTTTTCTCTCTTTGAACAGTGCATTGTGCAAAGGACCCATCAAGGCATCACTTCTTTGTAGCTCCTTTATTTCATTCCAGCTGTGACCAGTCAGCACTTTCTTGATGGACGCTTGTACGGTCACTTGAACATCAGTCTCGCCCGGCTTGGAGTCTTGCGCGGGCCACAGGCATGCACGCACTTCCTCAGAGTTCAGTCTGATGAAATCCTTCTCTGTGTCTTCCTGTTCCGGAACTTCACTGGAGGGAATCCTTGACAGAGCATCTGCATTGGTGATCAGTCTTCCAGGCTTGTACAGAACCTCGAAATTAAGCTCCGCTAACTGGGCCACCCAGCGTTGCTCGACTGCACCAAGATTTGCGGTCTCCAGATAACAAAGTGGATTATGGTCAGTGATTACAGTGAACTTGGAGAACATTAGGTACTCTTTAAATTTTTCTGTTGCAGCCCACTTAAGTGCCAACAGCTGCACTATAGTACTTGTCATTCCGCTCTGATCCTCTCAGGCCTCTGCAAGCAAATGCAACGACGCGCTCTGCTCCACCTTGCTTCTGGCTCAATACAGCTCCGAGGCCCTGTTGACTTCTATCTGTAGTGAGGATAAACGGAAGGCCAAAGTTGGGGTAAGCAAGGACCGGAGGTGACATCAGGTATTGTCTCAATTTGTCAAATGCAGTCTGGCATTCGCAACTCCACATCAACAGTTCAGAGGCTCTCCTTTTGTCTTTGCTGCCCATTAACACATGCAATGGTTTTGCTAGTTGAGCAAACTTTGGTACGAAACGCCGGTAATAACTCATGAATCCAATCAATTGTCTCACTTCTTTCACACTTTTAGGCACAGGCCAAGCATCCAAGGCACTAACCTTTTCACTGTCGACTTGGATTCCTTCAGAGGGAATCACGTGACCCAAGAATTTTACCTCAGATCTGAAGAGAAAGCATTTGCTAGGTTTCAACTTTAGGCCATGGCGCTTCAATCTATCAAAGACCAGCTCTAGTCTCTCACAGTGGCTCTTGAAGTCTTTAGAGAACACGATAATATCATCCAGATATATCAAGAGGACATCGAACGTCAAATCCCCGAGCACTACTCCCATAAGGCGCTGGAAGGTTGCTGGTGCATTGCACAGCCCGAATGGCATCCGCGTCCACTCAAACAGTACAAATGGGGTAGTGACTGCTGTCTTTTCACGATCACGCTCACTTACAGCTACCTGGAAATAGCCGGCCGTTAGATCTAGGGTGGAGAACAGCTGGGCATTTCCCAGTGCGTCCAGAGATTCTTCCACTCTGGGTAGTGGATATGCGTCTTTGCATGTGACCTGATTAAGCCTCCTGTAATCACAACAGAAGCGCACACTGCCGTGTTTCTTCACAACGATCACTGCCGGGGATACCCAGGGGCTTGCACTCTCCTGAAGGATACCTTGTGACACTAGATCCTGCACGTGTTTTTTGAACTCTTGGAAAACATGTGGCGGTACTCTAAGGTGCCTTTGTTTCACTGGCGGAGCATCACCGGTGTGAATGTCATGCGTTACCGACTGCGTGTACCCGTAGTCACTGCCACTTTTGGAGAATAAGTCCCTGTACTTTGCCAACAACTGGTTAAGTTCCTCTCTTTGTGCTGGGGTGAGCTTTTCGTAATTCCCCTGGACTGGTACTGGGGGGTTATAAGAGATTTCGACTGCTTGGACATGCGCCACTCGTCGGACATGAAGTGTCCCTTCCTCCTCCTCAAATTCTAGAGTATTCTCAGTTAACACCTCCTGTGGTTTGGAAACTACTGCCACTCTGCATCTTGGGTTAAGTCTGATTGTTTGCTCGCTCGAATTCATCACACGTACAGAAACTTTACCACCCTCAGCTTTTGTTAGCACATTGGCCACTAGGAGTCCCTTAGGTAGACTCACTCCAGTGGTGGGCTCAATTAATACTTGGCACTTCACTTTAGGTGGCACTCTGCAACGACCTTCAAACACCTTTTCACTTAATGGAGGGATGATGACGGCCTGTTTTCCACCAACTTTGACGAACCCAATTCTGCCATCAGGACTCAAGGTTTCGGTTTTCTCGACACTGGCTAACACCCTTCGTATCTTTGCTTCCGCCGGTTCTCCATATTTGTTGGCTGACTTCACACTCTCTCCTGTGACGAACACAGACTTGAACGCACTGATTATATTCATTCCAATGATTCCTAAAAGTCCCTTTATCTCCACTGCTTTTGGGCTCGTGTCTGTCAGCACAAAGATGCATTTTCCTGGGAGAACCTTCCCCATACATTCCACATCAGCTTGCAGTCATCCTAGAAGAGGAATGTCAAGTCCATTAGCTGCAGTGAGTCGTACCCAGTGAGCAGATGACAGTATCAGCTCTTGTTCTCCGAAGTGCTTCCTAAAGTGTGACTCTGTATTAGTGGACACTTCTGAGCCTGTATCCAGTAAGCAGTTTGTCTTAACACCAGCTATTCTAACTTCAACAGTCAGACAATCTCCAAATGCACCACTTTTCAATTTCTCGGTCACGTCGTCAGTCCATTCAGATGTATGACTTATCATAGATGGCCCCGGGCTGGTTTGAGCTGTACCTGATGGCACGTTTCTTACGCTAGTTCCAGGCGCCCCAGTAGAACGTCGGGACTGATCAGTCACTGTAGCTGCTTCAGTACTTTGTGGACAGTACCTGCTAGTGTGCCCAGGTTCACCACATGAATAACAGATGTATCTGCCTTCACTGTCCTTCAGGGGTTGTCTTTTTTGATTACTCTGTTATAGTCGTACCCTGCTATTACTGTGTACTGCCTGGTAAAGTTCATCTTGACGAGCGGCAATCTTCTGTATGGCTTCATGCAGTTTTCCAGTGTTAACGTAGAGGAAACATGCTCTGCATCAGCATTTACCACTCTGACACGGGGGCTGTGTTTTGGAATGTCTGGCGTTTGGGTCTCTTCTTCTTCAGCCCAAGTGATTGCGGCTTGCCTTACCTGAACAAAGGTCAAAGTTGCATCCTCTTTAACTCGCCTTTTCATTTCACGCCTCAGAAAATCATCTCGAAAGCCTAGGACAAGTTGTTCTTTTAACACACTTTCGGCCTCTGGAACTCTGTTTGGCTCTCTGCGCTGAACTCGGCTGAGTCTTTCTTGTAGGTCATATGCGTATGAGCGTATCATCTCACCTTGCATTTGTTTTCGTTCCTAGAAATCTTTCAGTCTGGTTCCAATTGGTACTTTGTCTCCATAGGTGTCTAGTAGGACTTGAAATATATCATCGGTAGATTTTTCACCATCACCCAACATGAACCTCACAGTCGCTTTGGCTTCATCTTTGAGATGCTGTTTCGCCAACTCTACACGATCTTCTGCAGGTACTCTCATCACTTGAAAGGCAGATTTCATTGATGCAACCCACTCTTCAACACTCAACTCTCCAGTTTTGGTCAAACGGCCTCTGAACTCTGGCAGTTTCCTGTCCCTGGGAATATAGATGGTAGCTGGGGGTGCTTGAGCGGTAGCTTGATGCTCGATGACGGCTCTTGCTAGTGACAGTGCCTCTCTTTGTTCGGTTCTTGCCTGGTCGAGTGCTCCCGCCTGTTCGGCAAACCGCCTCTGCATCTCCGCCATTTCCTTCTTCAATTCCTCAAACTCTGCCATTCTTCAGCTTGTAGGCCCGGAGACGTGTGAGACAAAACAAGAAGGTAAATACAGTCTAATTCTATCCTGTCCGTGACGCCAAATGTAACGGGACTGTAAGTCTCGCCTCGTAGGGGAAAATTAAAACACTTCCCTGGTAGACTTAAGAGCGGAGGAATCTTATTCCCCGTTCCGGTGCTTTGAGCCTCAGTATGCACGTTATGTGTAAATGTTTTACCTTACACTATTTTCAAATATACTACAGGAGTAGGCAGTGTAGGCTTCAGGTGAGTATGTCAATACGGTGGATTCCTGAAGTGCATGAGGTGAAGAATAAATTTAAATTCACATCCCCACCCCCCTAATCCTAACAGTGTAAGTGAGGCGCATCTACCCCAAGGTAAATTCAAAAATAACTGTCCAATGTCTTAATCTTAACAATAAGTAATTTATTTTCTGTCTCTTAGTAAATTACGTCTCTGCCGGAAGGGTCTATTTCAATCACAAAATAACAAAAAAAAGTTCAATTAAAGTAAACTGTTCAAGATTACTTGTTTTCTTGAAAAAAGCTTCAAATGAAAAACAATTTCAAAGCAAATCTCTTAACACCTCAAACATTCACATACAACGGGTATTGATGGCTCTTACAGATCAACACAGATGATTCACTTCAAATAATTACTTTCAATTGAGTTAGTAACAGTAACATTTAAATGATTCTCATGAATCAATTTTACGATGCAGTTATTACAAACAGTTCAAATTGAAAGTTGAAACACACAAAACTCAGTTCTTTATCAGTGAAGTGTTCGTGTATGTGCGTGTGCGTGTACCGAACCGTTGTACCGGTCTGTGACAACGGCAATCTTGATGTGATGACTTGCGATGACTTGAAACACAGCTGTAACGGTCAAGTGAACAGCTGAGACAGGACAGTGAGATGTCGTCAGGATGGCAGGGCAAATAAAAAACACAAGAAAGTTTCCGCTTGACCCAGGAAAAACTCAGGAAATGTCCGGAGCAAAATGGCGCAGCTCAGTTAAGCTCACACGCGGCGCGCATAGCTAAATGAACTGGATCAAATGTCTTTCAAACGAATTACTTCTTCAAAGTCGATCGATCAGCTCGCATACGTGTTCTGAAGCAAACTCACGGCCCAAGCAACTCTTACTCGTGCTCTCAGCCGGTCTCCAACACCGTTCTCTGTTAGACGACGTAATCGCCCAAAACCTCTGTTTCAGCTGCGTCTACAGTTTCACATCACAATGTTGATGTACACTAAACTCACGAAACTTAATCCGAACGTGCACCACTGTCTTACACTACAGCTGCAAAGGACAAAATGTCGAACTCTAGTACATCAATCATGGCGTGTCTTCTTTACAAAAAACGACAATTGATGCTCCTCCCTTATTTCCCAGACGTCTTTTTATCTTTCCCCGCGCACGGCGGAGAAAAAAACCCTGTCATAATAAAAGTCCCATAGAGAAAAATACCTCCGTTACATATGGAAAGTCAAAGTATCCATTAACTTCTGGTAAGGCCTCTTGCACACTGGCGCGTCAATAGCGTGCGATTTAACTGCAAACGCGCGTCATTGACGTGTGATTTTCCATTTAAATGCACCATCTCGACGTGCGCTTTGAGTATCGAAAGCCAACAGTATCACAAATCGCGTGCTTTGGATCGCCGTATTAATATTAAAACGCCGTTTTCTTAACGCCACCAGGCGTTAAATAAACGCCGTCTGGTGCTAAATTAACGTCATACGCCGCCACGCGTTTAAGTAACGCTGGGCGCCGATCGACGTTAAGTTAACGTCACTCAAAATGCAAACGTATTAGCTAATATACATAGCCTCTCCTCTTCTGGGTTTGCACGTTCTACGGCAAGTCGGAGGCTCGTGTCATCTCAAATCCATTTCGAGTAATGGATTAAGTCTTAATTTTGTGGAAAACTAAAAATGGAACGAAATAAAAGAAAATTCTCTCTGGCGTCTGGGCAGTGCTCTTGGGCGGCTACAGTGCTCTCCGGTGGCTGGGTAGCACGGTCGGGCGGCTGCTCCTAGCCTTTGTTTTTCTAGCATCTGCATTATTGCTGTTGGTTGAGTAGAAGGCAAATGTTCACTTTATTACTCAAATTGAAAAATGTAACTTGTATTAGATAACATTTATTTATGTAAAAAGAGCATTCGACTCTGTTTAAAAATAATTACATTTATTTAATATCAAGTGTCAAATGTCTGTAGCATGTACTTTAAGTCATGTTGTGTAAACTATATTTGATTGCGGCATAACATGTATTTCTTATTCGAAGTAAAACCAGAAATAATAAACATCGATGACATATATGGCTAGAGTTAGTTTAGCTCTTGAACTAACTAAATGCAGCTGTGCACGCGTACTAAAGTTTTTGCGCACGCGTACTAAAGTTTTTGCACACGCCAGAACATGTAGCCTATCCCCCATCTCCTTCCTGAAATATGGAGCTCTAATTTGACTTTAATGTCCTCTCGTTTCGAAAATAGGCCTATTCGTTTGTGTAGTTCTGACTGTTACTCAATGATTAATCAGTATTTTCATATTATAAAATAGTGATTAAAATATGATTGAGATATGAGAGTAAGATTCAATTAATACTATTGTGAATATGATACAAACTAAAAACAGTCGTTAATAAGTATTAGTTTGAGTCTCCAGTTTAGGCCCCATCTTCCTGCTATGTAGTCATGTCTGCAGACTACTTATCATCATGTGTCCAGCAATTACTGTCGACCTTCTAGCAACCTCTCATATTTTCAGTTAGTGCTATACTATTTGCTTAATTTTTGAATATATAGGCTATTTGATCATTTATACAACATGATACGAGTTTTGTGTTCTTGTTTATCTATTGTGTAACCAATAACTTGTAACCAATAAACGATAAGATGGAAATGGCGAAAATGGCAACAGATGCTATACACTAAATTTAAATCGCGGTAAGCAATTTTACACCTAAGGAAAATAGCAGCATTTCTTAGCGATATGCTATTTACACTAACCGAAAATAGTGGTTTCTTTGGATTAAGTAGATATAGTCGGAACGTATATTAAACAGTCGCGATTTCTTTAAGACTGCAAGGGAAGCTCAGCTTCCCCTATAATTGTCAAAAAATGAATGGTCAAATATATGTACTATTATGTTAACATTTTATTGACTAAAAATGCGTTAAACACGTTCATCTCGAACGAGAACAATTTTGTTCAGAATCAGCTACTTAGGTCGGCTGACTCGATTTCCTTCTCATTCATTCCCGTAGCGTACAGTGCATTACTCTGTTGTTGAAGCCCAGCGTCCATTGACTTCAATGGGGCTGCTTTAAACAGTTTTTTTCAGTGCTTAGAAACAAGACGGTCATTGGATAATGCCGCGATTATGTCCCGCCCACGGACGCTCAGCGTCTCTGGGATGAATGGAGGAGTGGGCTGGCCCGGACTCCGAGCGTCTGCGTGATGATTGGAGGGTCTGTCGAAAGACTGCATCTCGTTTTGATTGACAGCGATTTTGTTCTATAAAAAGTCGCTGACGCTAAAGCTATTCAATCTCAGTCCCATTGCGGATTTTTCAAGTGTAGTTGAAAGACAAACTGCTGCAACCTATTTCTTGGTATTTGCTTGCCGAAATTGCTTGCCAATTTTCATCATACATTTCACACAATTATACACCACATTCCTTGTTTCAGTTTAATGTATACCCACATTTCCTCCGTCCTGTTTATATATATTTTTTTAGATAGTTTGTTCATTCATTCATTGTGAAATGAGCTTCCCCTCTTTGAAAGACCAGCAGCCGCCACTGATATTAAATATTGGCAGATAACATTACTAGGCCTATTTGCACCTCAGTATTGTTTTGCAATAAACACTACACAATAATTACAGAGTTTAAATCATTTTATTTATAAAAATATTAAAATGGTTACTTATTGAGATATTAAAGCAATTCACCCCTAACCTTACACTAAACGTAAACTTGAGTATTTTTGAGTATTTTTTTAAGTCTTAAATCAATTTTATTGGAAACAAATGCCTTTATGATCTGGACCTCTGTGATAAGGAACTGTTTTTCAGATTGTTTTTATAGATTTGAATTATGAATTGTCACATTGCACTGAACCAACTGGTACTGTGATACTTCTGCTGGTTTATGGTAGTGTGACAACCATACTCCAGAGTCATGTATTTAGGCCATTTACACAAATACCCAGCAGTTTCTATCTGTATAGAAAACGGATACAATTAAAGTTATTAAACATGCATTATTAATGTATTAAATATATGATATTTTCCAGGAGAAGGGATTTAGTAATAATGCATAATCACTGTTTATATTTCATATAGAAATACAGTATATAATACTTATAACCTTGCTAAATTTTACTTATAATAACTGAACAATCTTGATCCACTTGACGTTCATTATAATTACTGGCATCATTACAATCAGTTGTCCTCGATAATTCCATATTGGTTGTTTCAACAAGAGTCCTCACGCCACCTAGCGGAGAAAACCTGACACACTGAAGCGCTAAAAAATGAGCACACGCTTTCGACATGAAGAGAGCACGTTATTTTCGCCTGTTTGGACACTTGAAACACACGTTTCCACTGCATGCTTTGTTGACCTGATTACTTGTTCATAACGTGCGTTTATCCGGCCAAAAACGTGCGTATCAAAGCGTGCGTTTTCGGTTGATACAAAAAGCGCAAGTTTTCGATGCGCGTTCCCAGACAAATCGAAGTGCACGTCGAGAACGTGCGTTTACATGGAAAACCACATGTCAATGACGAGCGTTTGCTGTCAAAACGCACGCTTTTGACGCGCCAGTGTGAAAGAAGCCGCCCTACCAGGCATTTATGGATACTTTGGCTTTCCACAGTGAACAGTTTCGTTTCATGACAAGGACCCGCCTGCAGAGCTTAAAGCTCTCCCTCACAGAAAAGCAGACCACTTGGATGAGATACCTCATCCCAGCCGACGAGACACAGGACATAAATGGGTCTCTGTAAGTAGGCTATACTAAATGGCTGATTTTTGTTATCCTGCACTGACAAGCGGTTTATACCTCCTGTCTCTCTCTCTTTCTTAGTAACAATCGCACTCGGTGCAACTGCTGCTGCTGCTGGAGGAGGTAAAAAAGGAAATGGAAATTTTAAAGACGACATAACATTTGAACGTTTAAAAGTGTACAATTTTATTCAACAGAATAGCTTTGATTGTAATTTATTGGCATATACAGATCCATTTTTCTAAACCAGCAAGTTTATTCTTGCCTTAATGTATCCATAACAGTTGTTGCGGCTCCTCTAGTTCTGGGCGCAGTGGGTTTCACTAGTGCAGGAATTGCTGCCTGTTCTATAGCCTCCTCCATGATGTCAGCTGCGGCTGTGGCTAACGGAGGGGCCATCGCAGCTGGATCTACGGTAGCAGTGCTTCAATCCGCAGGTGAGTTTGTATTGTCATGAAAATGGACCCTGAAGTATTGAATCTTAAAGCCATTATGTGGATTTAGTGGTAAAAACTTCTGTTATTTCCCATTATCAATAGGCCTAATATTATATACTTAGAAATTCTTCAATGTACATTTTTAATGCAAGGACTGATAAAACAAGTTAAACAAAATTCCTAATTTAAAGATTCTATCTTTGTTGGGTTTTTTAGGTGCAGCTGGAATCCCTCTCGCAGCTCAGGCTGTAATCGGTGCTGTCAGTAGTGGCGCGGGAGCCGCTCTGGCTGCGATCCTATTTTGATGTGCATGCAGGAGCCGTGTTGATGTGCTAAATAATCAGCCTAATCTTAATTTAGATGTTCTATTAAAAAAAGGTCATTTAGTATTTGTAATTGATCAGTTTGACTTACTAGTAATTTAATGCCAAACATAATAAAATTACATTGATTGTAACTGCAACATGTAATTGAATCAGTTCAAATTATTCAAATAAAATACTTCCTATCATACAGTATCGTCTCTTGTGGATTTATTAAGAATGCCACTTAACAGTGCACTGTAATGTAAAGCCATTGTTTTCATGATATTTTAAGCACATTTCCCAACACATCGCATTCACCAAATTTACTCACATATGCATTTATACTTTAGATTTATTTCGATCTATAATAAAGAATCTCTGAAAAAAAATCAATTATGAGGATAATAGATGACACAGATACAAAAGCATTATAAAGAATGAAAAATAATAAATTTTTGAACATGACTTTGTTATTTTAAACATTTTTGCTCTTACTCATAAGCAATCGGCCTTCAATTAATCACATGAGAACTCTGCAGTTCACTTTTAGGCCTAGATGAATAATGTCAGTATCAGAACAGGGCCATAGATAAGCCTTCTAATAAATCTTAAAAATTATTTTCTTAATAAGAATTCATATATGGTTCATCCAAAAAACTATTCAGCTTCAAAAGGAGACAAAAGGATGTTGTATTTTTACCAAATCGACATAAACAATTTTTGTATTCTTTTGTATACTATATGTAATACGTCCAACTCGTTTTTTTTGACACGTTGACCAAGTAACATGAGAAGACAGCATATTTAACATTGTAAAAAGTCAGAATGCATGAAACACCGTTGCACATCCCTTTAACCATATTCATGCTGTTTGAATCCACAAGTTTCCTACTCCCCATGACGCTATGCGCAAATGATGGGTGAAACTTCAAGTTCAATGTAAACAAACTCGTTTTTACCATATTTCAAGATATTTGTTTATAGCAGAATATGAACTTACACACAGGACATATCAGTATACTGTCCACTGCCTCGTTTCGTTTACGAGAAGTACCTCCCTGGAGAGCTATTAAACATCCGCTATAGGGTTAAGTTCAAGAATGTTGCTGCACCCCTTTTATGCTTGCGACTGCTATCTTCCCCACAGGTGTAAGCATACACAGCCCTTCAATAATGTGACTGTTTTACATCCTGTTCTGGCACAATATTATATGTCATTGGGTGCAGCAGCAGCAGGAATCCCTGTCACATGTGGTAAGAAACTGCACTGATCCTTGATCTGTAAAATCAAAGTTTACCATTTATTGCCTCTTGTTGGTTTGTAAACAAATGTACCTTGTATGTAATCAAGTTATCATTCAATAACTGTTCATTCTTAAACACTCACATTGTAAAAATTGTAGTATTCGAATTTAGAAATTGTGAAATACTTTTTATTCATTATTTTTAATAATTGTGTCACTTTCATAGGCGGTTTTTCAATATCCATATCCTACCTGCACAGTATGGGTTTTTACAAGCAGTAGTTTTGTGGAAATCACATAATAAAAGACAAAAACTTCATCAGTGGTTCATTAAACAACAAACAATGATGAGGAAGAGGTGGCTCGGTTTCATTTAAAAAAGGCGAGCAGAGCACGCAGAACTCTGAAGTCAAAGACATCACAGAGTTTGCTGTCATGATATGACATGGTCAGAACCCAATTGCAGGCAGACTCAGATGGTAGATGTAACAGAGTTTTATTTAACATATAAACACTTACAAAACAGGCAAAACAAAACCCACGAGGGGGAAAACAGGACAGGATAATATATAAACTTAAACAAGGACTAGGACACTGACTTATTAAACTGAAATAACAAACACTTCGGACAAACACTAAACTGACACTTGCTATACACGAGGGAACAGGAACAGGAACAAGGTAACAAGAACTTCATACAAGACACCGAGCTATGAGAAGCAGGAACAAGTACAGGTACAGCATACACAGACCAACAGGAACAGGTACACACGTACAATGAACGAGCACAAGACAATGAAACATGAGGATGTTTTATAGGGGAACAACACAGGATCATTAACGAGCAACAGGTGCTGGGGATTAGCACTAAGGAGAAGCTGACGAGGAACGAGATGTAGGGAACAATGACGAGACACGAGAAAGAATCATTCAATATCACATAAAACCATAGGTTATGCCATGACTCCACTCAAATAACACGAATAAACATGACATGACAGTGGAATCATGACATAAGCCCCCCCTTAAATGAACATCTCCAGGTGTTCATCAAGGGGTAACTAACAGGACAAGACTAACTGGGACAAGGACATAAACCAGACAGACAAGGCAAACATGACAAGGGGCATACAAGACATAACAATCCATGGGTTGGGGTGACGGACACACAGACACACAGAAAGAGACAAACACGCATGCATGCACAGTGAAAGCACACATTTAAGATGAAGGAGAGAGAAACACAGGTCAAATATTAAACAGCAATATTAATTATGTATAATTTTAAATATCTATACAATTTTCACAGAACTATCAAATCATTTCAACTAATGTTTTTTATTCAATTGACTATTAAGTGCAGTAGGATTTTCTGTCACAGGTCAAGCCGCAGCGGGTGCTGTGGGGGCCGCCTTGTGTGTAGCTGCAAGTATGGCTACCAACGGCACTGTTTAACTTAGTTACTTTGAATCCAAAAAATAAATAGTAAATAAGTACTTTCATAATCTCACTTACTGTCTCTTTTCTTGTGATTAAACATTACTTGTTGTGACCTATGAGATCATGTAGCCTATATTGTTTGTTAGTAACCATTAATCCCTGCAATCTCGTTTTTGCAATATAAAAAAATGTAGATGCTCAGTTAACAAATTGATATAGTTATTATTTGTCAATGTTTTAAACTTTCAACTGCACTTCATGTGTTTTTTACTTTGTATTAAAATACATCTTGTTGCTTCTTTTTCTTGACGTTAACACCGGACTCCTCAATGATTTACTTAAACAAACAAATATAAAAGAGAAGATCTAAACTTTATTTGGTCTAAACACAAGTTGCATGCATTCAGACACATTGAATACTGCAAATTATAAACACTGTTCATGTTCTTTTAGTGCAGTTAGTGTCTATTATGAAATAATGCATAACTTAAATACGGGATTGTTTGGGAAACAGAACGACCAAGATGAGCTTTCCTCTAGCTCAGTGGTAAGAGCATTGCGTTAACAACGCAAGGTTGTGGGTTCGACCACAGGGGATTGCAAATACCTATGTAAAATGTATAGGATAAATCAATGTAAGTCGCTTTGGATAAAAGCGTCTGCCAAATGCCTAAATGTAATGTAAATGTAAAGACAACATTAACACACAAAGCATGAGTTTGAAAAAAGGCATTTGCTAACCCGTCAAACAGGTATTCCTCCATATAATATTATTGGTTGAAGGATCAAACATTTATAGTCTCAAGCAGTTTAGCTGTATTATTATTTTGAAAGAATTGTCTTACTTTCTGATAAGCATCTTCTTTGACAACATTATCAAGCTGTATTTCAAAATCACCAGACTGGCTCTTTGATCGTCCCCTGGTGGCTGGTTGCAGTACAGACCATAAACCCTTCCCTCTCCACGTAAACAAATTAGACAGGAGCCACAATATAGAATCCAATAACACTTCAATTTTCATTGTTTTAAAGCAGCTGTACATGAGACATATTGACTATAAGCAAAATAATTAAAGTTATATACCTGTAAAAAAACAGGGGATTTAATTGCACTTTTGGCGCTTTTCCACTGCATCGTACAATCAGGTTTAGTACGCGTAATGCTATTGCAGTTTTTAACACAGCACGATTTACAAGTTAAATTTCCTATTCAAACAAGAAAAACAAAACATTTTATTCAACGCACTAGCAGCGATCCTCCTAAGATGGTTCAACATTTAAAACGGTGTGACGTAGCTTCACATTTTCTAGTCTATGACCTGCATTAATGGAAAGCAACTAGAAAAAGAGTTTTTCATGGATTCCGACGTATTTGCACAGCTATTTTTGTCATTTTAAATCTGTATTTTACACTATTTTGATTGTGCGAGGCCATTTTCATCGGCGTTTCTTCCATCTGAAATCATGCCATGTTGTATCGATCTTCTGTTGGTCACATGTCGTCATGTGATGAAAATTACGAGGTCAGAGTTAACTAAACTTGATCTCTGGAAGAAGCGAATTGCACTTTTGTTGCAAGACCTTGATCCAATGTAAGTCAATGGAATGAAAAGTCTAGCTAGAGTGACCGCGGAAACATCAGCTGAGCCCAGAATTGATGTGATTATACCAGCGCGAGGCAGTAACTTGAACATCATAAAAATATTTGCTTGCTGTACATGTTCAACTTGACATTCTGGTGAAATGTTTTTACATTATGTTAGTTTAAATAAGCATAAGCATAGCCTGCGCTCTTTTAAAAAACATCCTTAAACGTTTGTCTTTTGGCTATGGCTCTATTTAGTTTGAATTTCAGTTTTGTTTCTTAATAAAGCTCTTCTCAGACAAAATGTTACTTTCTCTGAAACATGAGTGGAGAGATCCACCTATGGCAAGGGCATCCGTACCTGACATCTGTTGAAGCATCCAATTGCACCAAGTCTGGCTAGACAGACAGGAGCGCGCTCCCTATGCCAGATGAGGACCCGCCCTCTCACCTAATGCATTAAGGCTACTGCACGCACTACCTTGACTGTGCTTGTCTGACTTCACTTGGCGTACAGAAGGACCAGTTTAAGAGCATCCTGCTTCAGTCGGATTCACGTTGGATCCTTGTAAGGCCTACTTTCTAACTTGATTGTATAGAGTCTAAAATGTGCGTTTGTAGCTATTGACAAACAATCTACTATTCTTTCCTATTCATTCATTATGTACAATGGTCGCGACAGGTTTAGGAGCAGGTAACATTTCTACAAAAAACGATTTTTGTCACTTTAAAAGTAAAGACTGTGCATTATGTTTTGCTGTATTATTATTTTGAAACAATTGTCTTACTTTTTGATAAGCTACTTTGACAACATTATTAAGCTCTATTCCAAAATCCGCTGCTCACTATGCCTTTAACTGTCTTTCAATGACAAGTCCTAAGTAATCCTCTGCTAAATATTTACTTTTTAATATTTAATAGGTTTCAGTTTTCATTCTCGGAAAAGATTCACCCTCTGAGCTTTTAAGTCTCAACTCTCACGCCATATAGGAGAAGCAGTTTGTTTCAGCTGAGGTCAACTGGAGCGCCACTTACTGAAACCTAAATCAATCCAGAGGACACTGCCACACTGGCTGCTAAACATTAATCCTAGGTTGGGCTCTTTTTAAAGGGGTCATATGACACGGCTAAAACGTATATAATCATTTGTTTAAGATGTAATGTTGTCATGATTCCAGCTCGCCATGTCAGGTATTTCCTGGTTCTGAGGCGGAATCAGACAGGATCCCCTGTTTTCTGTTGGAGAGAGACTATTTTGGTATCTATTGGTTGCCATACTCTCTCTCCGGTCTTATCATTGTTCCTGTCCTCCTGTTACCTAGTTATTGTTTATTAGTTTATCCCCTGCACCTGTCCTCTCTTGATTTGGTTCCCCTTATATTGACCTCGTGTCTCTTGTCTTGTGCTGGTTCATTGTATGTCTCTTGTGTGTGCCATGTGGGTGAGTTCTTGTTTCCTGGAGTTATGTTAGTCTAGTTTATTGTAGTTTAATGTCAAGTGTTGTTATGAGTCTAGTCTAGTTAGGATGTGTTCCTGTTGTCATGTTTTATGTTACCCCCTCGTTGGTGTTTGTTTGTATTTTCTTATTTATTAAAGTATTGCCTGCGATTGGGTCCACAGTCTCTCACCTCACCCACTCTGTGGGTTCATGACAAATGTAATGTGGTATCTTAATAAATAACGTGAGTGCGTTGGCCCTTCTTGATCAACCCGTGTTACGCCACATCTTGTCGTGACTCAGCCAAGACAATAAACCTCACGATACGATGAGATTTAACAGTACGCCCACCTTACTTTGTTAATATTGGGTGGTATTACTCAAGTCATACCACAAAATGACGTACATTCGTTGAGGTGTGGTTTCATGAGGTGTTTCAGGCAGGACTGGTTGAGCAATCGCAGTTAGACAGAATGCATCTTTTGATTCAACACTTAAAATTTTTACAATTTATGTGTCTAACACATGACCCCTTTAACTGGTTTCAGCTAGATCTTATACAACACGATACTGCTCCACCCATCACTCCCAGGTCACCCCGCTGCACACGTCAGAATTTCCTCATCACTATTGTTCTGAACCTAACTTCTCCAGACACTACATATGCTGCCCGACTGGTCACATCCTAACGCAACCTACAAACACTCTCTCCCTCCCGCTTATCCTCTGCGGTCTCCACCACGCTCCCTCTCTCTGAACAGCTCTTCGATACTAACATACACATACACACTTTGCTCCACACTAACCTCCTGCTTAGACAGCTTATGCCCTCTTTCATCTAGGCCATCTCGTGCTTCCCCTTCTGCCCCCTAGTTATCTGATGTTCCTCCTGAGCATTGTGCCGCGCTCCGGTCTGCTGAGAGAAAGTGGCGCAAATCTAAAGAACCTACTGAGCTCCGTCTCTATCAGTCTCTCCTCGTTTCTTTCTCTGCTGATGTCTCCTCTGCAAAAACCCAGTACTACCACTCTAGAATCAACAACTCAAATGACTCTTGTACTCTCTTTAAAATCTTCTCTACTCTTCTATGCCTGCCTGCACCTACATCGGCTGGTTATTTGCGTCTTTCTTTTTTTGTAAAGAAAAGGACTTCAATCAGCAGTCAGTTCTCTGATCATGCCCAAACCCCCGACATATGCTCGTTCCCCTCTTTCTCTCCTATCTGAGGATGATATCTCCAAGGTCATGTCTTTTAACCACCAAACTCACCTCCTCCAGGCCATCTCTCCATCAGTTGTTCCCGCTCTGACCCACAGAATCAACCTCGTCTTTCACCACTGGTACATTTGCCACAGCCTTCAAAGAGGCCCGTATTACCCCACTACTGAAGAAACCCACTCTTAATCCTGCACTGTTAGAGAACTACAGACCGGTATCTCTCCTCCCCTTCATTGCTTAAACTCTTGAACGTGTTGTATGTAACCATTGCTTCCATTGTTTCGTTTCCCTCATCTGTAAGTCAGTTTGGATGAAAGCATCTGCTAAACGACTAAGTGTAAATGTACATTTAAAAGAGTATCCAGGTTTGTTTCGTTAGTAGATGGGTCCTTGCAAGAATCCTCAAATAACACATGAGTTTACAATCTTAAATGAACATTTATTAGCCAACAAACAGTTGTTTTCTTTTATTCATTGTTTTTGATCCATCCAGGTATGTTGGTTGCAGCAGGTGCAGGAGTGGGTCAAATGATAGCAGTTTGCTATATTGTGTCATAAAGACTCTTAATTTATTTGCTGCTTTACATTTTAAGTAAAAGTCATTTCACCTTACCATTTTCAATTTTCAATTAAGCCATTCTCATTTGTATATTTCCCATTTCTGATTTCAGACATAAATTAATGAAATAGGTGTTCGTCTTGGCAACAAATTATGTGCATGTGTCCTACAGACAAACTATATTCATGCTGCTATGCGCTTTTCTGTCAAAAGTTTGTTAACTCCTCAATACTGCTTTGTGCAAGCCTCTCTGTCTGTGTTTGCGCACTTGCGTGCCAGTGTGTGTGACGCAAAGGTCTCTGGGAGTGCTTGAGTGACTGATGCATGCTTTGCATATTCAAAATCAATGACACATTTTGGCCTATGTAAATTGATGTGCGTCAGAGGGGCTGTGATTAATTGACAGGTGTCAATATCATTCGGAAGTGTCTTGATCACCACCACTGCTGATGCTACTGTTGCTTCAATCTGCGGAGCAGTCAATAAACGGGACATGGGAAGTCACGTTCGGGACAAATCAGGCAGGCTCACTATACAGGACTTCGTGGCTAATACGGGATTTTTGAAAATTAAGGCTTATTTTTAATTTAGTCCTTCCCTGAGCAAGTTATTTCACTAAATAAATGTTAACATAAAGTTCACACTAAAGAATAATAACAGAATATCTAAAAATAGCCCAGGGCAAAAGTTTACATGCCCCTGATGCTTAATACTGTTTGATGATATCTAGACAATCAATGACAGTTTTTATGTTTTGTCATAGTGCTTTAAAGGTTTCTTGTCGGTCTTGAGTCATTAAACTGTCCACTGATCAAAACAATCACCAGGTCCTCCAAAATGTTTGCTTTATCAGCATTTCTGAATATTTGATGTCCAGCAGTAATTGTATGATGTTTAGATTCCTCTTTTTACATTGAGGACAGTCAAGAGACTCATACACAACTATTACAATAGATAGAAACATTCAGTGGTGCCCAAAAAGTCAACACCATTTAATTTTAAGTCAGGTGGTTGTTAAACTCTAAAAATGGTTTTGGTGTAAATTGTTATTTTTTCATTTATACATCTTATTTTTTTCATTTACTAATGTCCTTGAGAAGATTTAAAAATACATAAATGTTTAAGAAAACATGACTCAAACGTGGAACCACATGATTAAATCACGATCAACCAAAGAGCTTTTTTAAATGCAAGTTTGAGCTAGAAATCTACACAATTATGTGAAATGAAAGTTATAGTCCATATCAACATTTTTTTGAGTATGGTTCACTATGTACCTTGGCTTAAAGCCTCTTAATAATGGAGTCTTTCATAAATGAAAGGTCAGACATGCTCTGCCAGTTTTCTATTCAAAGCCGGCCACATACTGAGAAAGAATAGGCTTGTCTGCTGACGTGATGCAACCAAAAGTTAACTAAAGATAACAGACTATGGCCACGTTTACATTGACATCAGTATTCAAATTATTTGACATATTTTGAGTAAGCTAATATTATGATTGATTGACATGAGTTTCTTTATGAATATACCTTTTATGTTCCTGTTTTACATGTTACACTACATAGTTTGAAAAATGACATACGTCATTATCTCCCTAAGTGACGCCGTTCGACGTTCCCTCAAAAATTCATGTATCAACAAACAGTTTGTCTTCGCCATGGTACCACATACAGTTTTAGGTGTTTTTCATTGACCACGTTTACATGGACAACAATAATCTGATATTAACACTATAACGACAATACTCTGATTTAGAATGGACCATGTAAACAGAGCTTTATGAATAACTTAATCCGACTAAACTCATAACCATAGTAAACACAAATCGAATTAAGACAGGTGGAGTATTCATATTTTAGTCACATTATGGAAGTGCGGTATAGACATGCACACACCTTAATCGCAATATTACCGGTGCGTGGGGACATTGGCTGCACTTTGCGTCAGATTACACAGCAAGGGACAGTCGTTTCGTTATACGGCAAACAACATGGCTTAAAGCAAGAAAGCACATTTTTGGTCTGAGTGGGACACAAGAAAGATCCCAACAATTCTAGAAAATAACTGAAACACCAAAAACTTTATGTGGTACCATCGTGAAGATGAACTGTTTGTTGACACTGTATATGAAATAATGGAGGGAATGTCGAACGGCATCGCATAGGGATATTATAATGTATGCCATTAATCAATGCTGTCCCAATTGCTTCCATTGCTTACCCCACCTGTAAGTCGCTTTGGATAAAAGCGTCTGCTAAATGGCTAAATGTAAACGTAAAAAAAAAACGTCAAAGTATATATGGTGTTTCATGTAAAACGGGAACATGAAATGTTTATTCTTTAAGCAACTAATGTAAACACCATTGGATATTAAAGCTAAGTGTTTTAATAAGTGTAAGTCTTCTAACAGTATATCTTACATGCTGTGAAACATGTTTTCAATTAAGCTGTCAGGGATGGGCAGTATTTAAAATATCTGTATTTAAAATACGTATTTGAAAGACAAAGCAGCCTACTATTTTGCATGTTAACCCTCAACATGCACTCAACCCTCAAGGCTTAAGACTAGTCCCAGACTAAAAGGACGTTTTGAGCTGTCTTAACTGAAAAAAAAATGCTGTGACATGTCTTAATATATTTTATTGCCTTGGTTTTGTCTCAAGATGCACACCAGCTTCATTAAATGAGGACAAATTAGACTATGGGGAAAATAGGTTGATTTAAAGTATTCTGCTAATATCATCTTTTTATGGAATATTAATAAATGATGTACTGCTGACCCCCTTTTTTGTTTTGTTTTATATTAGAAAGAAGGCGGAGCTTGAAGTTGCCTCCACATAGTAAACCTTGTCTGTGTCTCTGTTTATGTCTGTCTGTCAGCCATTATATCCTCATTCTCTTTATCTGTTTTGTGGTATCAGATCTAAGGGCTGCATTATTCTGTATTACTGGACCAGGAAAGAGTGCATCAGGATCACCATTCTGGGAAACAATGAGTTAGGGGAAAGTTTGTCTCCATGTGCTGTTATTTGAACTTCTAAGAGAGGAAACACAGTGATTGGTGAAAGAGAAATTACAGTCATTGACACTGCAGGACTTTGCGATACATCACTGAGTGAAGAGACACTGAAGACAGAAATGATGAACAGTATCAGAATGTCATTTCCTGGTGCTCATGGGTTCCTGCTGGGGATCAAACTGGGTGTGACATTTACAAACAAAAAAAAAACTGCGAAATTGATTCAGAAGAACTTTTGCTAATTACACCCGCACCTGCATATTATAAATACCTGTGAATGCGGATGCATCATCGGGTTCCAACTTTGTCTGAAAAGGACTTCTTGGCACGCCTATAGTCTAGAATTAAGGGGCAGCATCTCGTTCCTGCTTTTTCAGGGAACAGGGTTACAGCCAAGTAACCCGAAACGTTTCCTATCAAAACTACACTCGATGCTGCTTTTCAAACGCTATGGGAACGAGAATACCAACGCTGCACACTGGAATTGTCTGGTGTCCCCCAAGGTTGTGTAGCATGTGCGCACGATCTGAGAGGGGACCTCAGATATGACTCTGGGATGTAGACTCCAGGACACGAGAGCCTGGAGTGGCATGGACATACAGACAATAAAATCAAATCACTGACAAATGTGTGCAGAGAGGACCAGCCCGACGCATCATACACTTGCTGCAAGGGCACACCTCTTGCTAAGGCCACAGAAAAGTTGATGTGCTAAATAATCTAGCCTAATTTTACTTAGATGTTCTATTAGATACATTTTAAATTTAGTATTTGTAATAGATCAGTTTGACTTACTAGTAATTTAATGGCAAACAGAATAAAATTACATTGATTGTAACTGCAACGTGTACTTGACTCAGTTCTAATTATTCAAATAAAATACTTCCTATCATACAGTATCGTCTCTTGTAGATTTATTAATAATGCCACTTAACAGTCCACACAGTAATGTAAAGCCATTGTTTTCATGACATTTTAAGCACATTTCCCAACCCATCACATTCTCAAAATGTATTTACATATGCATTTATACTTTAGATTTATTTAGATCTATTATAAAGAATCTCTGAAAAAAATCAATTATAAGGATGATAGATGACACAGACACAAAAGCATTATAAAGAATGAAAATTAATAAATTTTTGAACATGACTATGATATTTTATTATACTTATTCAAATGTAATCGACTTTTAGGCATATGAAGTCAAAGACATAGGCGGCATGTTCAGCCCCCAAGCATTCAAAGAAGAACTTATGTTTATCGAAATCGGAGAGGATTCTCTCACAGGGAGGGACACATCTCCGATCAGCCATGGTCAAATAATTCCTACTTTGGTTTATTTTTACCCTGGGCTAATTACAAAGTGCTTGGTCACTAGTGTAAGAATTTTCTTTTATAAAATTGTAAACAACAAAAGAGAGACTTCTCCCTCACAACACAATCGCACACACAAACCAGTCCTTGAAGACAAAATAACCTGATGACGTGTCCGCATTCACTCGTATTTTTAGCCTACAGGTGCAGGTGTAATTAGCACGTCATGACTGCTAAAATAATTTTTGGCGTGTTTGACACACGTGCTTCACAAAGGGTCGAACAAAGAATGTTCTCCCAAAGCGTTTGAAACGCTGCATCGAGTGTAGGTTTTGATGGGGAACAGTTTCGTTTCATGAGAATGACCCGCCTGCAGAGCTTAAAGCTCTCCCTCACAGAAAAGCAGACCACTTGGAAACGGATACCTTATCCCAAGACACAGGACGAAAATGGGTCTCTGTAAGTATACTAACTTGCTGATTTTTTTGTTATCCTGCAATGACAAGCGGTTTATATCAAATTTCTCTCTCTTTCTTAGTGACGTTCACACTGGGTGCAGCCGCCGCGGCTGCTGGGGGAGGTAAAAAGTGGAAAAACTAATTCAAAAATTTTAAAGACGATATAAGATTTGAACGTTTAAAAGTGTACAATTTTATGCAATAAAATAGCTATTATTGTTATTTATTGGCATATATAGATCCATTTATCTAAACCAGCAAGCTTATTCTTGCCTTGTTATGTATCCATAACAGTTGTTGCGGCTCCTCTAGTTCTGGGCGCAGTGGGTTTCACTAGTGCAGGAATTGCTGCCTGTTCTATAGCCTCCTCCATGATGTCAGCTGCAGCTGTGGCTAGCGGAGGGGCCATCATACCTGGATCTGCGGTGGCACTGCTTCAATCCGCAGGTGAGTTTATTGTGATGAAGATGGACCCTGAAGTATTGAATCTTAAAGCCATTATGTGTAGGCTATTTAGTGGTAAAAACGTCTGTTATTTCCCATTATCAATAGGCCTAGCATTTATTTACTTATGAAATTTTAAATTGAACTTTTTTTATGTAAGGACTGATCAAACGAGTTTAACAAAATTCTTAATTTAAAGATTTTATTTTTGTTGGGTTTTTTAGGTGCTGCTGGAATCCCTCTCGCTGCTCAGGCTGTAATCGGAGCTGTCAGTGGAAGCGTGGGAGGCGCTGTGGCAGCTGCGGTCCTGATTTGATGTGCATGCAGACGTGTTGATGTGCTAAATAATCTAGCCTAATTTTACTTAGATGTTCTATTAGATACATTTTAAATTTAGTATTTGTAATAGATCAGTTTGACTTACTAGTAATTTAATTGCAAACATAATAAAATGACATTGATTGTAACTGCAACGTGTAATTGAATCAGTTCATCCATCCATCCACCTTCTTCCGAGCTTCTCACCCTATCTCTAAGGGAGCGCCCAGCCACACTGCGGAGAAAGCTCATTTTCATGACATTTTAAGCACATTTCCCAACACATCACATTCTCAAAATGTATTTACATATGCATTTACTTTAGATTCATTTAGATCTATAATAAAGAATCTCTGAATTTTTTTTGTTGCTGCACCTCTTTTGTTCTGGCGATTTCCATCTTCCCCGCAGGTGGAATTTCTTATGATCTCAACTATAGCTGTGACTAATAGCCCAGAGGAGGGGATCCACATAACGCCAAATAAATATAAGTTACATAAGTCACGTAATGAAATACCTCCGCACATCACCTGCAGTAGCAATTACAAACTGAGATTGCGACAAAGATGCAAATGCTACGGACTGCCCCTTTAAGGTAGAAATGTTAGAAATTTGTTTTTTAAGTAGAAGCTATTTAACATAATACAACATGGTTGTTGAGAAAACAAATACATTTTTACAATGAATGCTGGGGGAGTGTTTCGAGGACAGAAATACTATATGTAATACGTCCAACTCGTTTTTTTTGACACGTTGACCAAGTAACATGAGAAGACAGCATATTTAACATTGTAAAAAGTCAGAATGCATGAAACACCGTTGCACATCCCTTTAACCATATTCATGCTGTTTGAATCCACAAGTTTCCTACTCCCTATGACGCTATGCGCAAATGATGGGTGAAACTTCAAGTTCAATGTAAACAAACTCGTTTTTACCATATTTCAAGATATTTGTTTATAGCAGAATATGAACTTACACACAGGACATATCAGTATACTGTCCACTGCCTCGTTTCGTTTACGAGAAGTACCTCCCTGGAGAGCTATTAAACATCCGCTATAGGGTTAAGTTCAAGAATGTTGCTGCACCCCTTTTATGCTTGCGACTGCTATCTTCCCCACAGGTGTAAGCATACACAGCCCTTCAATAATGTGACTGTTTTACATCCTGTTCTGGCACAATATTATATGTCATTGGGTGCAGTTCATTAAACAAACAAACAAAAGATGTGAACTGAGCAACATTATTAGTCGGACATCCATTTTAAAAACAATTGTATATAGCTTTATTGTTTCAGTGTCCTCTATCATTCAGTGCATGAATCAACTGGGAAGGTGTGGTATAAATACATTTTCAACACACACAGAACATGAGTCACAAAATCTGTTTGTCAAACAATCATTCCTGCATATCCATCATGACTTTCATTTGACAGATTTACAAAGAAACTAAGTACAGATGTCTGTCATACACAGGGATGGGCAGTATTTCAAATACATGTATTTAAAATACGTATTTGAAATACAAAATAGTATTTTGTATTTTAAAGCCTTTGGAAAAATCTAATGTAATTTGTATTTAAATACATTTAAGATGAGTATTTTTGTATTTTCAAAATACAAAATACTGTATTTGTATTTAAATACATTTTTCCACACAGTATTTTGTATTTGTATTTAAATACACTTTTCCACACAGTATTTTGTATTTGTATTTTAAATACATTTACATGTATTTATGCCCATCCCTGGTCATACACCCAAGATGTGATTAACAACAGCACGTTAATGGCAAAAAAAATGCTTGCACATTTAAAATTAAAGAAGATGTGAAGAAAGAGCAGCCATTATGAATAAATTCTTGAGCACATCCAAAAGAGACATTTGTAAACCCATCTGATATTTCTCCAATGTTTAGTCAAATAATATACACTAACACACAAACAAACATTGTATTCTATCAGAAAGATATTCGTATGGTTTTGTATATTGTACAGTATGTGTATCTCCATTTGTCAATGGAGTAAAGTGTCGTTTTCCATAGAAACATTATAAATGTCCCCAAACGACCAGGATCGTTGTGGAGGGGCATTTTTAGGACCCCTTGAGAAATCAGCTAAATTAAGTTTATTTGAAAATGTAAAAATGCTGAAAGTTTTCTGTGACGGCTTTGTGTGTGTGTGGGGGGGGGGGGGGGGGGCGTGCGTGCGTGCGTGCGAATTCGCCGTGAGATCAGTTTGGAAGGACGCACCTACAGAGCTTAAATATCTCCCTCACAGAACATCAGACACAAACCATAAAATGGGATTGCGTAAGTATACTGCATTACTGATTTGTATTTTATCCTACACTGAAAAGCAGTTTATAACTCATGTGTCTTTTCTTCTCTTTGTAAGTTACGCTTGGTATAGGAGCAATGGTGGGAGCAGGTAAAATGTGGAAAAACATATTCAGAATTTTTAAAGACGACATAAGATTTGAACGTTTAAAAGTGTACAATTGTATGCAATATAATAGCTATTATTTTATTTTTTTGTCATATATAGATATTTATCTAAACCAGCAAGTTTTTTCTTGCCTTGTTTTGGAGCCACCACAGTTGTTGGGGGTCCTTTAGTTCTAGGCGTTGTTGGTTTCACTGGAGCAGGAATTGCTGTCGGTTCTATAGCCTCCTCCATGATGTCAGCTGCAGCTGGATCTACGGTGGCATTGCTTCAATCCGCAGGTGAGTTTATTGTCATGAAGATGGACTGGAATTTTAAAGCCATTATGTGAATTTAGTGGTTAAAACTTCTGTTATTTCCCATTATTAATAGGTCTAACATTTATATATATTTGTACATTTTCAATGTAAAGGCTGTTCAAACGAGTTAAACAAAATTCTTCATTTAAAGAATACATTTTTGTTGTTTTTTTAGGCGCTCTGGCAGCTGCAATCCTGATTTGATGTGCATGCAGGAGTCGTGTTGATGTGCAAAATAATCTAGCCTAATCTTAATTTAGATGTTCTATTAGATCAATTTTAAATTTAGTATTTGTAATAGATCAGTTTGACTAGTAATTTCATGCCAAACATAAAATAATGACATTGATTCTAACTGCAACCGTGTAATTGAATCGGTTCCAATTATTCAAATAAAATCTCTTGTGGATTTATTAAGAATGCCACTTAGAAGTGCACACTGTAATGTAAAGCCATGGTTTTCATGACATTTTAAGCATATTTCCCAACACATCACATTCGCCAAATGTATTTACATATTTATTTATACTTTAGATTTATTCAGATCTATTATGAAGAATCTCTGATTTTTTTTATTAGGATTATAGATGACACAGATACAAAAGCATTATAAAGAATGAAAATTTATTACATTTTAAACATGACAATATAATTTTAAACATTTTTGCTCTTACTCAAAAGTAATCACTTGAGAACTCCGCAAGCCACTTTTAGGCCTAGTTGTTGATGTCAGTATCAGAACAGAGCCATAGATAAGCCTTCTAATAAATCTTAAAAATACATTTTTCCAATAAAAATTCATTTGAAGCAATAGTTCATCAAAAAAACTATCCAGCCTAAAGTATATCATTTATTAAGCTTCAAAAGGAGACATAAGGATGTTGTATTTTTACCGAATCAACATAAAACTTTTTTTGTATTCCTCAGAATAAATATTCACACATGTCTTGAATGACATGGCAGGAAGTAAATGATAAAACATTTTTTAGTTTTGGGTTAACAGAGCCGGTGTCCTGAAATTTCATGCAACCCGTCAAACTGTCTAGAATGCGCACATTTTACGTCATTTGTTTGCGCTGTAAAATCCTTTTAAATGTTATACTGCTACGACAATCTGATAGGGTATTAACGTTGTTAAAACATTCAACATATGTATTAATTACTGGTAGGACAATTTGATAGGGTATTTTGCACTCTAGATTAATCCTACTTTTTTATGTTGTTTGATAATCTGATAGGGTATTTACACTGTAAACTCATTCTATGTGAGTTTTCTATGAAATTAGCAGGACAATCTGACAGGGTATTTTGCACTGTAAAATCATCCTACATCTTTATTTTGTCGATGTGATTTGGAGAAAATACATTTTCTGACAATAAAAAATCGGACAAGGTCGCAAAAGCGAATTTACCGGCTGCTTAGGACCTCACCCCCACTAGGGGGCCCCAAAGAGCACATGAAGTTACAGCATTTTTCGGTATAGTCACGACATGCATTTTCTCACAATTTTCTCCGTGGTCAATATAAGTGAGGTGGCCAATCAAATTAATATAGGGGGAAGTAACTGGTTACAGAGCCGAGCAGTGACCATCAAATCAAAGAAGAAGGCGCCACTGTCACATTTTTAGCTGTTCAGCAAAGACGCTGCAGTTTAAAAGTTGAAAGAGTGCTTTGCAACACAATATAAGTGAAAATAAAACATTCAATAGTTGACAACTGTTTTTATGTGTAACGATAGACATGTTGAACACCCGACAGAATTCACTGATGCAAACTACAAAATGCTGATTTCGATGAAAAATACATAATTTACGTGATTTATGAAATTTCTAATTATCTGTTAATTCAGCGTTTTATTTGGGATAAGGTTAAGAATAATTGTGTGTGCATATTATACATTAATTTAAATTAATGTAATAGTTATATAACTAAGAAACTTTAAAAAGATTAAATGATCATCAAGGACTGTGGCTTTAAAAATCAGTTTATAGGTTGTGGTTTAAATAAAATAAAGATACATATATTAAAATTTTGCAAATAGTAAAATCCATTGAACAATAAATAACAGAAGCTTTAATGGTCTTTGCTCAAATTTTAAATGGACAGTTCAGATAAAATTGTAATTATTTCAATTATCAAATGTATTTGACAATCAAAATACACTTCTAATGAAAGGTTTATGTGTTGTTATTGCATTCCCACATCACAGCCACAACTAATAGAATTGGATGTGTAAAGTTTAAAGTGTGCATGCAAATAATAAAACATCGACAATAGTCGATCATATTGGGGGAACAGGGGCCCCCCAAATAAAACTCTGCCCTGAAGGCTTGGGTCGGCCCTGTGGGTAAACTCTCTCTTTAAAGCACTCTCTTAGGAATGTCCATTGCTGTTGTATTTAAATAGTATTTGTTCTTCAAGGCACAGAGAAAAACTCATGTACAGTTTCTTAAACAAAGACACATCCTCTTACCAAATATTTATATTTTATGTGATGTGACAAATATAATATTCGCTTTATAAACAAGATATTTTGTGTTATAGCTTTTTTATTGTATGAAAAAACAGTTCTTATAGTACTTGTGTATTCATAAGATGTTCAAAAAATGTAAAAATTTGTTGTGAGAGAAATTGACACACTGGAGGATGTACAAAAAAAGCACTTTTACTGCCGAAACTCTAGGTGGCAGTAATGAGGTTTAAACCAGTTTAAGTAACCCCCATGTCTAAGCGAAGGAGAGAAAGAAACACACTACACACACGAGCACAAGAGCATATTTTTCAGTTATTTATTACTTTTAATCGTACGAGCACTGTAATATGTATGTTATATTGATTAAGTGAAAGAATGGATAATTTCAGGGGACCGTTAAAAACCGACTGCGAGGAGATGCTTGGTCGTTTTCAAGCGACCGAGTCAGTTCGCTTCGAGCGCTTTTCAGCGATATGGAAGGACATTAACTTCAGCTGCATATTTTAGTAAGTTTGTGAAGCGGTTTCAAATTGCTAATTTGTTGAACCTTGATGTATAAATCACTCGCATATACGCAAATTGGTGTTGTATGTCTATCTTATATGATGTGCAAGCTGTCTGAGGCAACATGTGTTTTACGCTAATGTGCTTGCTTATAAATAAAACTTAAAATTTAAAGCTCAATGGGTTTATAGATATCTTTCTCTTTGAAGTGGTAAAGCAGACCCTAAGGAGAGAAGACTCTTCGCCCGGTTGGCTCTGTCCGTTGTGTCTCCATACTTCCACCCACCCTACACCTTCCAGATCAGAGTGGGCGGTCTTTATCTTCTCTACGGTCTCTTCCATACACAGCTCTGCACTCCCAAAGAAAAGGTGTTCATGAGGTGTACTTTCTCTTACAGCCTGCTGTCTATCTTTTGTTTTGTTTTTTACTATGTACAATTGATGTAATGCCAAATGTTAAAGCAGTTTTTAACCAGTTTTCTACGTGTTGTGCAGATCCGGATTGCTCTGAAGGACTGGAAGGATGTCATGCAATTTCAGCAGGATGCAGAGAAGGCTCAACATCATGACGTGGTTTATATCTTTAAAAAGCTGATGTCCGAGAAAGCTTTTCTTTTCACAGCCATGCCGACAATGGTAGGTTAATTTGTCTGATCTTCATGGATCTAAAATCCTGTAGCTCAGTGGTTAGAGCATGGCATTCACGGGTTCGATCCCAGGGATTGCACAATGCACATACTCACTTTTTCAGGCTAGTATAAACCAAAGTAAGTCACTTTGGATAAAAGCGTGTGGTAAATGTAAAGTGCATGCAAGCCTCATTTAGGCAATTAAGGCAATGCGATTTGATGTAGCCAATCTAGGCTGGACAGGTTGAAGTTAATAGTCGTAGATGACTTGACTGATCGTGCTGCAGTTCACAATAGTGAAAAAGATGCATGCAAAACAAAAACACCTATTGGGTTAGTAGTTAAACACCTAATATCAACATGAAAAAACACATTATTTACATTCTTAATACATTGTTATAAAAATCTTGAGGTTTCGACCAATCACAAAGCCTGAGAAGCAGAAGCTAATCACAAAAGCCCTGGTCAGCTTTACCGATCAGAGGGTTTCGGAAAGAGGGGCTTTATATAGATTTTATATAGATTCTTTATGTTCAATATTTATATGTAATATGTGAAATATAAGGCGTTTTTTGAAATTAGAAACATAAACATCCATTGTTAAACACCCAAAAAACATACTAAAAGCCTCTAAAACAGCCAAAGACTGAGTCCTTTAATGTGTTCACAGCTCTCTTGTCGGATGAAGAGGGACGATGGAAAGGGGAGGAATATCTGTGAAGAGTTTGTTGATCCGCCAACACGAACCCAGGAACTCGTCACTACAGATGTGCTAGAGGTGACCAAAATTCTCCACCAAAATATGTCGTTTGCCTTGTGTTGCATTGCATAGTGTTGATTGACATGTATTTTTGTATGTTCATTTCTTTTCCTTTATTTTTCTACAGGAACTTGCAAACGTGCATGAGCATTATGAGACTCTGAAGAAAGCTGTTTTCACAGATTCTGATTCGAACGTCAACCTTATCGAACAGAACCTGGTCTGCAAACTAAATAATGCTGTCCTCACTTATTCCAACTGGCAGGAGAATCGTACCGTAGTGTGTTTATAAACTTTTTTTTTTAACTGTACATCTTTGTCTTACATATCTTGTTTGTCTGTATTTAATGTTGCATGTTTTTTTTAGAAAGCTGAGCAATTGGATGCTGAAGAGGGGCCTTCAAATCAAGATGTAAGACCTTTTCAAAGCTGTCACTACTTCAGTTTATGCTATTGCAGTGTTCTTATTTTACCAGCAGGTTTGCAGTTCTTTAACTTTTTTCCTGTCTGTAGAGCTCCCGCAGAGCCCAGCTGTTAGCTTCAATCAAATCTAGATCCTATGGGCAAGTTATGGAGGTAAATGTGCACATCATCGCAAGAGATTGTTTGAATAATTTGTTAAAACGGTTACAGCACAGTAAGCAAAACAAACAAAAGTAGCAAACACATCTGGTTGGATTCTAACATTTCTATAATTTTTCTTCTAGGCCTCCAAGGGCCGACGTCACAGACAGTCACAGCTGGTCCGATCAGCTGATGGAGATCATACACCTAACGGCTCTTCAAAGAAGAAGAGACCCCCGTCTCTTAAAAATCGCACACAATTACGCTTCGAGATTAAAGGTGCCTTATGTCCACTCAAAATGTTTGAAAGATTTACATTTTACACAGTCCAAAACCAGCTTATTATAAAATTTGACGGAGTGGAAATACAGCATTGTCGTCAGATGTGAAAATATATGGTTACTCTTCGTTCTTGATGTCATAGCATAATCAGACATGCAACTTATTGAAAAAACTGACAGGAGTTTTGTATGCAAAGTAAAATTTTGAATTATTTACAATAGCACGTTGTTAATTAAAATAAGATTTAAAACTAAATATGTTAAGTGATTGGTGCTTGTGCATCTAAAGGCATTGACAATTGACACTTTTCCCCAGGAACTGAGAGAGAGAAACTGACAAACGCGACCCGGCTTTGGAATATGAGTAAAGTGAAAGAAGATAAGGTGGCAGGTAAGCAAATGGGCGGGATTAAGTCAAATTAACCAATTATAGTGCATGATTGATCTGAATCTGCAGTGTTTCTATTCCTCAGAGAAAAAGAAGCAATTCAAATGGACCCCAAAACCAGAAAGTGATGTCACGTAGAAGTTCAGTGAAAGAACATGGCTGGAGGATGAAATGAATGTACATTTTATTAAGGTTGCTGTTTTAACATTTTAATGAATATTTGGTATCCAAATACCTTTCTTGTGCAAGACAGCCACAGATTTTACTTCGGTTTTAGATGATAATGTGGTTTATTGTATGGAGCATGATAAAAAAGATAGAAAATTGAATTGAACAGCACCAGCATCCATGGCATGAGAAATAAAAAAATTCCAGTGTTAATGTTAAGCCCACCCTGTTATACTTTTGTCTTCTTTCCATTTTCATGTTACGAACATACCTAATGAGTGAAAGAGTTTTGTTCAGGTCTTTGTAAACTGAATGTTTTATTGATGCCATCATTCGACTGCCTGTTGTAATCGATATCTTTATCATCTCTGTCTCAGAATCTTTCTGTTGTTGATGTAAATCATGGGGTCAAATGAAAATTAGAGCAGCTTTGCCAACACAGGGTTGAACACAGGATGAATAGTTTGCTAGAAAGTACCTATGACAAAAGGGTTTTGACACTTTAAAAATGCATAATTTAACAAAAAATATATTACAACAGCAGTGAGTCATGACCAGGCAGCCGAACATTTACCCTTTTATATATATATATATATATGTGTGTCTGTGTGTGTGTGTGTGTGTGTATTTATACAAGTATTTTTTTTACATTGGCTTAAGTAATATCAAATAATTTAGTATGGAGTTCATATCTGTCTACCCATAACCGGTCTTAAATGTTGGTAAGCATATAGGTCAATCTGGTTCATAGGGCCGTGTGCGCGCTGGAGAATGGACCCGAACGCGCAGCGCGTCCTCGTTCACAAACATTAGCGTGCTTATGTCTGCTCGTCAGGGGGTCCGGGTGGGCTCTTCCGCTTTTACCAGTCGTTTTGTAAGGGCTGATACCTGCAGTCGAACCTCTTTCATTCCACGCGCTTTACACGTATGATGATATGATATGATGGACATTAATCGATAGGTTTTGATTGACGCCAAGGGTTCAGTGCGACGCGACCATGGCAGCTGATAGTAAGTATGCTATGATATTTCAATGAGACAGAAAATAGTAACCCATACCGGTCGGAAATGCTTGTGTTCATGTCTGATCAGATATCGATATGTACAGTATAAGATTCTGAATGTAAGATCGTTGGTTGGTTTTGCGGCAGGAAGAGAGATGCAACACCAGCATCATCTTTAGCATCTTCGTTCTTGTAATTTTATTCACGGTTCATTTCTTCTCCACCACAGGATTATGGGAGATGACTGTTCAGACAGGACAATTATAAATTTGACAGAAAGAAAATGTATAGGGTGTTAAGCGATGCGTGTTGTGCTGTTGGCCATGCGCATCCACGATTTATGCGTCTTCTCATTTCATCACCTGCTGGTTTCCATTGTGTTACTAAGAATTATAACAAACTCATATTAGAATGGATGTTTAAATATATTCGCTTTTAATGATAAGTGATTTAGAATAAAAATATATTTACAAATTCCACAACCATTGTAGTTGTATATGTATGTCAAGCCATATGTCAGGCCTATGTCAAAATAGCTTAGTTATTGTGCTCATGGAATACTTTTTTCTTTCCTTTGTATGGAACTTTTTAGGATATCTTTACGGCATTTATTCAGTATTTAGTTAGTTATTTAAAATTATATTATTTTGTTAATTAATTTATATTATGAATATTATTTTGACTATTCACTTTTAATTCACATTGCAGAGCAGAAGGTATGTGTTGGTCTGTGTGTGTGTGAGTTCTGTCCTGCCTTCCTTAAGTTGCTTTATATATAGTGTCGACCACCCGTTGGTATTGCATGAACTATACACCTGTGAAAGAAAGAGGGTGATTTGTGATCTCCTATTGTGCGTCTCAGAAAAGCACTACTCTTTGAACTGAGCATATATTCCAGAGTAAATAAACAAGATTTACAGTTATTTGGATGGTATTTTTATTTGCTGTCAAAGTGACATATACCGTCTCACCTGTATGTTTTATGGATTATGAAGGAAAAGATAATAATCTGTGAAGAGTTGTTAAGAGTTTAGTCAGAAGTTTATGCTTAATATCTTTAAGTCTGATCATGCCTGTTTTTTTATAGTTTTATTTTAGTTTTAGTATTTTGATGGAATTTTGACCAGAATTACACATAATTAGACTTTATCAGTTTGTTTCTGGGAGCAGCACAGTGCGGAAAGGAGTGAGAGCCCAACAGGAAGGGTTTTTTTAGGAATAAGGAGCCCAGACATCCTGAAAGAAATTAACTGATGACAGAGAATGTTAAATACAAAGAGAGAGAGAGAGAGAAAGAGAGAGAGAGTGCGTAAAGCTTTCCTGTAGATCAGTGGTAAGAGCATTGCGATAACAACGCAAGGTTGTGGGTTCGAACCCTGGGGATTCAAAATACCTATGTAAAATGTATCGGGTTAAGCAATGTAAGTCGCTTTGGATAAAGGCGTCTGCCAAATGCCTAAATGTAAATGTAAAACTTTGCTTTAAACTGAGAGATTTGCTAACTAAAATGCAAACTCTGAAATTGCATTGTAAAATGTATTATTACAACAAATTTGTTATCTCAGTGTTTTGATTGTTGTTACATCTTATTGTGGACAATAACCTTGAAATTGACAATGTACATTAATAACCCATCTAATTTAAACAAAACTTTATGTTGAATTAAAACTGTGTAATTGTATGGTCAAGTGGTCCTTGCACGTTACGTAGAAGTCTGCAGTTCATGTAAATAACCAGTAGATGGAGACGTAAAACGTCTGATCACAAACTTAAAAACTTATGGAGATGTACACTTGTATTTTTAAGAATATACAGTGATGGAAATGGCCTAGATTCAGTGGTGGGACATTAGTTGGGGATATATTGTGTTTGTAAACCATAGATGCATCAAATCAAGTCATGTGTATTTCAGAATTTTGCATAGTTTTTGAAAGAAGTTTTTGGGGTAAAAGATGGATATCCTCTATCTTTATTTTGAACTGGAAACCTCCCGACCCATTTCCCCCCAAAAAATAGTGTCAATCTATAACCTATGTGAGTCTATCCAGTGCAATATTATTTTACACTATTTAACTCCAAAGAATCTTAAAGTAATTACTATTTATTTCTATAATTGTGTTATATATCTGGTTTGTCTAGCCTTTGTATTTATATCTGTTTGTCACTCAATCAAATTTAAACTTACAAATGTATTAACAATACTGTCGGTTGAAATGTAATTTTTAGCGCTTTAGAGATGAATGGTACAAATGGTACTACTTCATTACAAATAAAGATGCTTGAAAGGTTCTTCACAGCGATGCAATAGAAGAACCCTTTTTGGTTCCACAAAGAACATTCAGTCAAAGACGAAGGTTCTTTAAAGAACAATCTATTTCTTCCTTTTTTATAATTTAAAGAATCTTTTTTCGCCACAAAGAACCATTTGTGAAACAGAAAGGATCTTCAGATGTTCTTCAGATGTCTTTTTCGAAGAACCTTTTGAAGCACCTTATTTAAGAGTGCAAAGAACAGCAAATCCATGGCAACGTGAACTTGCGTGTTTATATTTTCAAAGCCATAATCAAATCAGTCCTTACAGAATGCTTGAGCTGTTTCCAAGGAAACCATCTGGCTCGTGCAGCACAGAGGTCCTTGTTAACGTGTGTGTGTGTGTTTCTCTGCTCACAAGGTCATCGTGTTCTCACATATACATGCCGAAAAGTGCCAAAAAGTGCCTATTTTGAATAGGGAATTCTAAACAAATGCATGTCTCCTCCCCGCAAATCTCTTTCCAGTATGCTCGTTGTTTTGACCATGTGTCTCACTTTGTCATATATTTTGTGTAAGTGCTAGCTGTTTTCTCTGCATCTTCAAGTGTGTCTGTGTGGAAGGTGGCACAGAGAATCAGCTGGTTTGTGTGCAGTATACTTGTTTGCAACCTTGTTAAGCTTCTTTTATTCAAGCACGCACATGTAAACACTCGAATTCAGAGCAGTCTGCCCTGTTAGGCTACAGAAATACTCTTATGCACATTAATGGTTCATTTTACACCTGAAGTGTTCACTTCAAAGCATTTTTTAAGAATTATGTGCATAATACACATTCTGTGCTCTCAAGAGAAGCCATGTGCTTATAACACTTCACAAGACAGAACCTGTGCAGGGAACCAGTAATGTTTCAAGAATTATGTGAATTGTAAATTAAGCCTTGACATGCAACGTTGTCAGAACTAATTTGTTGCTGTTTGGTGGAAACCTTTTATCTTCAAAGCTGCAAATGTTTAGAAAAATGGGAAAAAACACTGTTTTTTTATAATTAAACGCTGTTATGTCAAATTTGAAAAAAGCTCTTTTTAAAGCCGACAGACAAATCTGAAAATGGCTATTTGAGGTTTCCGTGAGACAGCGATGATTGGATGAATTAAAGACTTTATCTATTAGGATCTATTGACACAAATGCTTTATAATATACATACCTATGTCTTCAGAGGTGTATAAAGAACTTTCATAACGAAGCATTGTTTTTATTACCTTAGAATGAGCTATTTCTATCTACTCACAACGCAGGCCCCCTTGAATGATATTCATGTTGTTTCTATAGTAGCCCTTAACAGACAAACTGCTCTACAGAGCAATTGTTTCATAAATACGTTATCTCCTTCGGCATAGAACCCAAATTATGAAGATGTTTGTCCTCTTTCAGTTGCTGTAGTGCTTCAAAAGGGAGGGGTGGAGTGTGCCTTTGGTTGCAATTCGCAATCTCACCGCTAGATGACAAAACAACTTGACAAAACGCAAACACAAGACAATTAAAACACTATTATTAAATTAGCATACTAAAGTTGTGTGTTTTGTTTTGTGTGGTCTGAACAGTGTGTATCTGTGTGTTTTACCTCGCCAGTCACTCCTGAGGCGGTTGGCTTTCTGTCAGCAGTGGGCATCTTTGTCGTTTTACTGGCCATACTCTTTCTCTTCATCAATAAGAAACTCTGTTTCGCCCGTGTGGGAGGATTGCCCTGCCTCGAGCAGTACAGTCGCCGTAAACGAAGAGATCGGGCTGGGATACACCAGGGACTGGGTGAGTGAGTGTAATATTGGGCTGACAGCTTTAATTTGTTGTGTAAATGCAGATGAAGTAAGTAAGTGCTCATCTCTATGTGTTCTGTGGGTTGTACCTTTCTCTATTAATTTTTGGCAAACACGTGTGTTACACACTGACTCATATGAGTCAACACTGCACCTTTCGGTGAAACACAGCACGTGTACAACACACAGACGGACACACACAGTACAAATTACACAGTGTATGTTGGAGGAAGTGTTCTGCTGTGGTATTTCAAAAGCGTCTCCCTTAGCAAACATTCAGTTGGTCTGTCCGTCCGTCCTACATGCGGTACTGAATGTGATACAAACCCGGTCTGCATTCAAATGCTGTTGAACGGGCTTGACTGAATGTATATTTTCCTGCAGGAGCTTCAAGTGGACTAGATATGGTTTCTTAGATGCCGTGCTGGCAACTTACTGAATTATTTTAAAACCCTACAGAATGGCAGATGTTCCTAAGTCAGGTATCCCAGCATTCTCTGCGTGGTTCGCTCAGGTTTCCGATGCCATCTCCAATAGCTTCCGCAGCATCGGTCAGAATGGAGCTGTTGACTCTGAGGTATCCCACTCCCCTGATCCAGGGGTCTCGGTGGAAGGTTATTGTTCAGAGGGGGACTCTGGTGTCGATTTGGGGCAGAATGTGAGCGATGTTAATGGGGATGAAGTGGATGTTTCCAGGATGGATTCACAGGATAAGCTAGAGGCACTTCAAGATCAGCTGGCACTGCGTGGTTTGGGCAGCACGTTTGATTCCAGCCACTCATGTGAACGTCTCACACCCATCAGAGAGGAACTAGATGAGATGGAGAGCAGGAGGAGTTTGGCTTCACGATGTTCTAATTCTGGTAAGATTGAGGTCAGAATTCATTTCAATTGTCAGTCTCCCAGGGGAAAAGGGGTCGCTGTATTATAGATTGAACAGGAGATTTGATGGAGTTGTGTTTCATTTAATATTAAAATTGATTAGGAGGAATGAAAAGAAAATCAAATTAGACAGTTGTTTAAATTATACATTAAGAGTACAGAGGTGTGATATGAATGTAGATTGTTGTTAATTTGATGTAAAATGTTTGAGTTCATATTGAAATCTTAAATAATTTTGATATTTGATTGTAGATGTGGCAAATCGTGGCTCAGTTTGTGACATTGTTGAGATCTCTTTTGAAACTCTTAATGAGAACAGTTGAGATATTTCTAGCTTTTTTGACTCAGAAGACTTCCATATCCATTTGGTGTCCTTTTATTGTAATTGATTTGAGAAAGATATTAAGGAGGGCAACTGGTATCTTAATGTTTACATTTTTTATTTTCATCGTGTGTGTGTGCGCGCACATTTACATGCATGTGCTGTTATATTTATTATAGTCGGTAAACCGAAAACCCCCACCCTTCTTGAACAAACAACAGAATGATTAAATTTACACACGAACACACTGAACACACACAGGTCAAACACACCCCTCTCTTTTATAGAGAATGTGAAGATGATGTCACACCCTATGTTGCATGTTGCTGTGGCGCCGCCATCTTGGGAGAATAGTACTCCACTGCCATTATTGTTTTGACATGAACTGTTACTTGTTTTGACTGATATATGAAGAAAGCAAAAGTGAAAGAACCATGGGCTTTTCCTGAATGACTCTGCGTAATGCTATTGCAGTTTTTTACACAGCAAAACGGACCAATCATAGTTATATTTCCTAATCAAACAAGAAAGAAAAAAAAAGCATTGCCCTAGCAGCCATCCTCCCAAGATGGCGCAACATTAAACGCGGCGTGACGTCGATAAACAAGCTCTTTAGATGATGAGCTTTAGATGCTGAAATGTTTTCAAATTCTGAAATTAAATCAAATGAATGTAGTGGATGGAATTTCTTTGTACGTTTGAATACATTTGAAAAATGTTGAACATTTCTAAAAGGCTTTAATGGAAACATTTTTCAGGCTTAGCCAGAAACGGGCTTAAAAATGATGGGAGCGTATTTGTCGCTTATCAGTCAGTAGGTATGCAGCCAGTAAATTGTTGCCATGGTTATGTCGTACAACCTGAGAAAGATAAAGAAAGAAGGACGGTCTTTGTGTTCAGTAAAGAAGTGATTATCTTTGTCTTACTGGCCACAAAGGGTTCACACTCCACAGTGAAAACAGACAAGGCCAACACATTTGAACATTAAATTGTTATTATTGATTTCATTAAAAATTATTATTGATTATAGATACAAAAATTGATTCACAAAACTGCCGCCCAAAATGTAGAATGCGAAAAACCCGAAAAACAACACTTCATTCTTAGGAGCAGATAACCATGGCAACCTCCTATGCTGCTTCCTGAATAGCCACTTGGGCTGAATTGATATGTGTGAGTGAATGATGTATTGAACATTAAGCGAAATGAATGGAACCGCAGCTATAACGGGCATGGAAAACATTTAAAGTCTAATCGGCTACTTTACTATGATTAAGTACACACACACTCCGTTACCTTTCAAAAGTACCACAGTGTCTGAGTCATCCACGTACAACCTTCCATCTCTCTTGCTACTTCCGAAATCGCCCACTTCCATACTCTATAATCTGAGTCATGAATAGTATGTCCGAAACCTCAGTATCCAAAAAACTACTTCCGCCAAGATTCATGAGTGTGGATCGGATGGACACTTCTCTGTCCCATGATGCCACAGGAGCTGAGCAACAGTCAAATCTCAAAAGTAAATTAAATAAAAAGTGGAAAACTTCAAGGCGGACAATTGTTTTAATGTAAGTTCCAATCAATGAATTTCGCGTGACTAAATTATGTTTTTATTAACACTCACGTATAGGTTGTTGTTAATACACCACACATGTCCATAAAACATAGGGTACGCAGTATGTCCAAAATTTAATCATACTACTCCCATATAGCACTGACTGTTTAAATGGGCGATAGGTAGGTACTTATTTAAATTCAGAAAAGTAATGTCACAGTATACAATTTGGACGCAGTATATTTGTACATCCTGCACTGTTGAAGTAGGCAAAAATAGCACAGGTTGTGTGATCTATGTGTCTTGCTGAGTTTTCTTAACATTTCTAGTTTATCCCCAAAAAAATATTCTGTCATGATTTATTCACCCTCTTGTCATTTCAATTATGTATGACTTTCTTTCTTCTGTAGACCATAACAGGAAGATGTTTCAAAGAATGTTGGTAACCGAACAACGGCGGCACCCATTTACTTCTATTGTATGGACACAAAACTAATGCAAGTGAATGGGTACCGCCGTTGCTCGGTTACCAACGTTCTTTAAATGATCTGCTTTAGTGTTCTGCGAAATAAAGAAAGTCATACAGGTTTGAAATTTCAAGTGGGTGAGTAAATGAGGGCAGAATTTCATTTTTGAATGAACTTCCAGTAACTTTGGCATCTATTGTTCTGTGATTCACGTGTGTGCAGTGAATAGTTATGGCGACGACGGTGAGATTTCCAGTTCGTCGGAGAGCGAGGATGAACTAGCAAAGCAGTTTGAAATCTCTGTCTCTCGCTCACAAAGTTTCCGCTCTGGAGTCATGGAACTCAACACCCAGGATGCACCGGGGAAAGAGCACAAATTTAAACGCCTGCAGTCTGACCAGGAGGAAGGAAGCACAGAGCCGTCTGACTGCGAAGGTATACACACTACAGTGTTCCTGCACTAAAATAATAATATATGAACATGCATACTTCTGAATGCATGATATGGATGAAAGCCACAAGTTAGTCGAGCGCACCAAATATTTAACCACCCTTTGAAGACATCCCTGACTTCAGGTCAGAGTTGTGGTTTTGAGAGTAAAACATCCTAAAGTGCGATTTACATTTAGGTCCTTTTCTCAGTCTCATGGTTTCTGCACTGTTCTGCGGAACTCATGAGATATTAGTCAAAGTTTGACCAAAGTGCATTAAAAATGTAATAAAAACATAAGTTAGTAATGGACTGTGGTCTTTTATAAAAGACCGTAATCCAAGATCTAGAGTAAGACTAAATTTAGATCCAAATAGTGCAAAATTCAAGTGGTTCTAAGAGGTCTTAAAGGAACAGTTCACCCAAAAATGAAAATTCTGTCATCATTTACTCACCCTCAGATTATTCCAAATCTGTATAAATTTATATTTAGAAGAATGCTTGTAACCAAACCGTTCTTTGCCACCTTTGACTGCCATAGCAGGAAAATATTGCTTTATAAATGTCTTTGTTCTGTTCTGTTCACTAAATAAATGTATACAGATTTGGAACAATTCGGGGGTGACTAAATGATGACAGAAATTTTTTTTTGGGATGAACTATTTAAAAGTTGTAAGTTGTACCGTGTGCCGAGCCATTTCAACTATAACATTCAGATTTGATTGCACGTGTCCATTGAATTCTTCCTGTATTAAGCTACATTTCCCGTAATGTGACTGTGCAACGTCAGTTGCCGTGGAAAAGCGTCTTTCCGGTTGCCATGGAAAAAGAGCGACCGAACCTGTCTGTGGTTAATTGCCTGCCGCTCTGGTGTAGAACAGTTTGTTCCCTGAATGACATTTTATTCAGTGAAATGCACAGAGTCACGTACTGTAGAACAAGCACTCAAAGCATTAAATGACTATCATTATCATCCGTCGAATTTCAGCCCCGTGGAGTTTGAACGCTCATAGAGCCCTGTTCTACAATTATGACATATGCCAGAGTGTCAATAAAATCGTTTAACGTTTTCTGCCTGTGTTTGGCATGGGTGTGTGTTACCGAAAGTGTGGGGCTGTACCTGTATGTGTATGGCAGAGTTGTCAATTCATGAATGAAACTTTGAATATTTTGTCTAGGATGATTTTTGAAACTCTTCTAGCTCTAGACTCTGTTTTTCTCCCTTTGTGTAGAAGCGGAGAGAATCAGTGTTCAAGGGTTTCAAGATCCTCTATCATCGAGACGGCGTGTAATGTCGGAGCCGAGAGACCCCCTATCGCAGAGCCCTTTACCCGAGCGGCGGACCCCAACAGACCCACTCTCTTTAATGGCTGAGCAGATTTCTCTAGGCTCCCAGGACACAGCGGATGGTCTGGAGGCCTTACCAAGAGATGAAGGCAGTCGGGTGGGCAGTGTGGGGCGGCAAACATCACATAAGAGCCTGGCGATGGAGAATTATGGTTTTGACAATACTGAGGCTACAGATTCTGCATGTAGCCCTGAGGTGTGCGATGTGTGGCTGAGTGCTTAAAAATCAATGCTGACTTTCTATTTTCTTTTATCTGTGCTTGCTAGGCAGCCAAATGTCCATATTATGCAATATAATATTTGATTGTACAATTTAAATGCATTTCAGCATCTACTCCTTCAAACTTATTTATACGTATGTTTATAATAAATGAGAGTAAACATACTTATTCTTCCTTTCCAACCTGCTTTCCGACAGCATGATCAATCTCCATCCCACACTCTGAGCTCTTCCCCGCACCACATCTCCAACTGCGGTGACCTCATCATTGCCCTCGACTACCGGGCTGACACCCACAGGCTCCTGGTCTCTGTGGTAACAGCCCAAGGCATTCCAGACAAGACACGGAGTGGCATGGATTCCTGGCAGGTGCGCGTGGTTCTGTTACCAGGGAAACGTCAGCGGCACAAGACGGCCGTACAGAAAGGGTCCACGCCAAGGTTCGAGGAGACTTTCCGGTTCTCGCATCTAGAACAAGGGGATTTGGGTACTTCCATGCTCAGGTTCCGTCTGTATGCAATGGGGAAGATGAACAGAGATAGGATGATGGGAGAGGCCTTGTACCGTCTGAGCAGACTGAGTGGTACAGATCAGCTAGAGATCACACTGGTGCTGGAACCTCGCAGTAATCTCAAGGTGTGTATGTTGTGTGTTTACTACGCAATTTCAGTTTTCTAATGTGTTTAAGTTTTGACTCCAAATCAAAGTAAAGTCATGAAAAAGAATTCCGTCTTAAAGCCTGTCACAATGTCAGATTTTCATTACACTATTATTGTGATACCTCTTATATATACTGTAATATATATATATATATATATGTAGTATATTTTATATATAAAATATATTATAAATATAATTTCAATATAGACTGGTTCATTGGACGCACACGCCTGGCCCGAAGTTAACTTCTTTAGATTTAATCTATATTAAAATTCATTCATATTAATATTTTATCATGTATTTATTGTATTGATTTAACTACTCAACTGTGATTCTTTGCTGAGGTCTAACGGAAGTTATGTTTGGGCCACATAACCTTTGTTAATATTGTCGAATCTGAAACTGTGTATGTGATATAAGTAAATTGCAATTTCATCTAGAATTTTGGAGGAATGTTGTCACTAGTTCAGAAAATGAATAATGAATATCGTTTTACTCACACACGTACATATAAATAGTAAATTCTGGAAAAAAAAGGGCTTTGTTATCTTTCCATATTATACACTGCAGTAAAAAATACCACTTTTGTAAAAAATATATTGTTTATAGAGTATTGTTGTGCAAAATAAGGCAATAAAATAAACTGTTTCTTTCTCTTCTGCAGACAGTAGACTCAGAGATGTCTTTCAGTACACCGAGCGAAAGTGCTTCCTCAACTCAGTCCGTCTCCCACGGTGGAAATCCCGAGCTGCTGTTGGGTTTATCATATAACGCCACCACAGGACGGCTGTCTGTAGAGATCATTAAAGGCAGCCACTTCCGTAACTTTGCAGTCAACAGACCTCCAGGTAAACTAATTCACACACCTACACAACATCGGTTTCAAAAGCACACTTCTGAAATGACTCCTGAGCAAATAACCCTTTTGTAAAGATCTCTGATATTGATACACAGCAAATGTTCCGCGATTAATATCTTCTACACGAAAACGCACATTGATACACTAATTAAAAAGACACTTTGAGTGTGTCATTCTCGCACATTACAGGGGCCGTTGAGAGCCAGGCATCGGCCCATTGTGTAGTCCCTAGGAGTGTTAATCTGTCACAGAGTCATGTGTCACTGCGATGCTGCCAGTGAAAGAGTTTACAGGGCAATTAATCAATCGAAGAGCACGAGATTCTCTTTCACATTCGGCTCACGTCATCCTGATGAGTCACCCCTGGAGAAAAACACACACACCCACACACACACACACGCAGAGATCAATAGAAATGAGCTGTGTGAAGTGATTTACTTTGTAAAGGATGCTAGGAAATGTTTTGTTGTGTTTTGCTGGTCTACATTTTTATGAATGATGGATGATTTTATCCAAAGCGATTTACAGATGAGCATAGGTTTACGATCAGTTCCCTTCCTTCATTCTCTCTTTCTCTTAGATACATTTGGTAAACTCACTCTGATGAACTCTATGGGACAAGAGATATCCCGCTGTAAGACATCCATCCGTCGCAGTCAGCCAAATCCCGTCTTCAAGGAGACATTCGTCTTCCAAGTGGCGCTCTTCCAGCTCTCTGACGTCACGTTAATGGTGTCCATGTACAATCGAAAGAACATGAAACGCAAGGAGATGATTGGCTGGGTGGCTCTGGGCCAGAACAGTAGTGGAGAGGAAGAACTTCTTCACTGGCAGGACATGAAGGAAAGTGGAAACCAGCAGGTCTGCCGCTGGCACACCCTACTTGAGGCTTAGAGAAGAGAGAGAACTTGAAGATTCCATTTGATGGAAATATAATTTACTGTGTTGGACCGGGAGGATATTCCTCTGGGAAGGAGATAGACCATATAAAATGAGGCCAAGTATACTCTTGAGATCAACGAAAAAACATTTTTAACAGAGACTAGTTACAAAGATGAGGCATGCCATATTGTGAGCACGTAAAAACACAAAGAACACACGCCTTTCCTTAAGAGAACTTGATACAGGCTCTTATCTGGTTTCTAGGAAATGACCTTACAATGTAATATACAAACAACTTACTCCGACCCCTTGCCGCAACCAATCAAAACACATTAGCATCAGTAATTGTCGCTTAGCGATTTCAAGAATGGAGGTTAGATTTGAAATAATGAAATGCCTTTCCTAAGATGTTTTTAAGCCTCAAGATAAGACCCACGCCAAGTGTGCTATAGAGGTTTTGAGAGACCAAACATTTTATGGTCTGAGAGTTGTTTGCTGAACTTGTGCACTTTCATTTATTTTATTTTGGTGATTGCAATAAAACATTATTACATGTTCAAAATATGCTGCAATTTATAGCCAGGGAGTTAAATAAATGCTTTTACTCTCTGGATCACTTTACTTCTGTAATGACACATTTTTATTGCTGGAAAGTAAAGAGTCCACAGGTGGTCATCATTCATGTTTAAACAAGCTTACAGTATATACATAATGACAATTTATTGCCTAGAATGTCACTTACCTTAACCTACATACATTGTCTGTACACCACACAGATACTTATGTATGTGCAAGAAACTGCAAGTCTAAATTCTTTTCCTGTCCACTTGTGACCAAACTGTTTTGTATTGCATGTCTGTAATGACGTTATGCATTTAAAGTGCCTGTCAAACCCATAGGGAGTTTTTATTTATAGCCAGTGATATTAGAGATTAGCATGGAGAGCTCTGGAACATTACAGATGCATGATGTTCTGTGTGTTCTCGAAGCAATAGTGCCTGTTCTGCATGCTTTCAAGTACAGTGGTTTTAAAGATAAATTTGTATATTTTTGTCAGTCATTAAATATATATCTAAGATGCAACTGTAACTGACCATGCTGTATTGTTGTTATTTTTGGAACGGTAATATATTTGTGTAACAGTGATTCAAACCTGTGAAAATAGACGATGCTGTAGATGACATTCTGCCAAAGAAAAATACAATTGACTTTAACCCACCACCATATGATCGCTCATCTGGTGATGGGGCTGCTTGGATCAGACTGACAGGGTGTCTGAAACTGTTTGCCAGAAGCGTGTGTGTGTTTTATTTCTCCCACCCTCTACTGTGTACTTAAGGGAGTGGAAGAATCGCTAATGCTCCAGGGGGATAATTAGACTCGGAGATGTGAGGGATACTACAGTTTAAGAGCTTTTAATGTGTCAATTTTTTTTCAGTTGGTATTGTGATTGAAAAGACCTAGAATTAATTAACACAGTTACAGACATCAACTCAGTGGCAACACTTGCTGAAAAGATTTTACAAATTGTAAGGGGTTTCCATTACAATACAACTGAACCATAAGCCAGAAGCTATTTACCAGTATAATAATATTATTTTATGTAGTGTATTTTGCCCCGTATTTCCGTTGGATTTAATGGTCTTCATGTCCCATCCACAATTAGAACCCAAAACATTACCAGTCCAGACCCACAGAGACCATTATAGCATTAAAACCAGTACAATTCCCATTAAATCCATTAGAATGTTTTCTATGTTTCATCAGAGAAAAGCCACGCAGAATATGTACATCTAAGTTAATCCATGGTAAAAAATTTTAACTGAAATAAAATAAGTGAACCATATGTTTAGAAGAAAGAGGAAACGCAGCAGCAGAGGATGCGAGAAGAATGGAGTTTGATGCTGAAGCGTCATCATTGCCTAGTGACTCTCCTAGCAACAGGAAACATCTGTTTCAGCGTCGACCAATCAGAAGGCTTCATAGTCTGTTATTGCTCTCTGCACAGAAAGGGGATATTTTAAGAGCAGAGAGTGAGGCGAATACTACAGGGATTATATCAAAAGCGAGTCTTAGACATCTGGGGGCGAAGCGTCAAAGCTCTTGCTGTGCTGAAAGCGGCGACGTCCTTCACAATATGAGACGTGCGCGCCTCTGATCTGATGAACACGCGTGCGGGGACTGTTAATGTGGCTCGGGGTGTCTTTATTAATAAGGTAGGATTGTTTTACATCTTTTATTGATTCTCTATTGTGTATTCAGCATATCTACATCATATTGTATTTATATTGCATGCGTCTCAACCGTTGCAAAATACAGGATTTGATTGCATTCAACATTCTCAAAACGTCTAGGCTACTTTGCATTTTTTGTAAAATGCGCGTTCTACCATTTGTTAATGCAACAGTATGATGGCTTTGTATTCCACATCATTCTGACTAATAGCCGATCGGTTGTTATTAATTTGTTCATTTAGCATATGTATGTTGGTTCCCTCGCTTAAATTAAACTGAGTAGATAAATACTGTGTTGGCTGATATCTCCCTCACAAGCGCACTCACGCTCAGCCCACACTTATTACCCGCCCACGGTTATAGCGCACGGCACTGTTGTGTTGACATAGAATCGACGTTTCTTATAACCTGTTGATTGGCGCATAAAGCTCTCGCGCGTTTACTCCCATTATTCTTTTACAATGTGAAGGAATTTTCACTGAATTTACTAAGTTTTTGTGTGTTTTTTAGCAATAACTACAATATACTATATGGATAATAGATTAAAATGGGTTGGGTAGACAGGGGCTATCACGGTAAATCTAGTTGTCAAGTACATATTATTTTATATTAATTTAGCCTACTATTGTTATCATTTCTGTTTTTCAGAACGATTGGTTGATATTTTGGCTCAGCCCTTTTTGCTGTTGGATAATTACTTGCAGTAACAATATTGTCAATGCTCTCTCTTTCTCTCTCTGATTAGTAACCATTAGGCAATGTTTGAGAGCCAGAGGACAAATCCCCAGGTGAATAGAGGATTTGTCACAGAGGTGTGTGGGTGTGTCTGCGTGAAGCAGTCCTCAGGTAATTGCAGGCAGAAAGATACAGACTTTGTTACATAACACAATGACTCTAGTTTAACCTAATCCGTTTTGTCCATGACCATCTTTGTGGACACAGTTATTGTCGTATAGCGAATCCTCTTTTGGATACTTTGGACTTTTTGGATGTCCATGTTGTTAAGTCAGGGCAACTATTGAGTACAGATCTTAGGAAAAAAACAGATCCTCCAATGATGTTATTTCGTGGAGCAAAAATGTAAATACTTAGGGTCGATGTTTATAGAAGTCCTTGTAGGCCTTCATCATCTATGTTACCACCTGGTATGTGGAAATTGCACCCAATGCCAATAAACAAGGAGGTTGAAAGGATTTGCACATCCAAGAACTGGTAAAAATATATCTATAAATAGTGTTATTGATTGTAATTCATTTATTGTTATTTATGCTAGTCGTTGTCCATGTGGATTGTTATACGGTTGAGAAACATCAAAAGAATTAAGAACTCGTATTTGTGAACATCATAGTGCCATAAGACGTGGGGATCTCAGTTATCCGTCAGCAGAACATTGCATTTAGGAAATTCAGTTTTTAGGTCGGGAAGGGGACATTGATGTAAAGCGTAAATCCACTGAAACATTTTGGATTTAAACTCTAGATTCATTGTTCTCTGAAAGGTTGAATCAATAAATTGACTAAACAAAACATTTTTCTTAATTCTTTGAGGAAGCCACTCCTACAATCAGCACAATTAGTAGCACACCTGTTGCTTTCTCTGTGTGTGTATAAAGTGTGTTTGTTTCTTGCTGTTCTTGATGTCTGATGAAGGCCTTGATAGTGACTGGCGGCATTGATTTTTAGCTAATACTACTTTTTCTAAAAAGAGTGAGAGTTGCACCATTTTTCATTCAGTTTGTAAAGTGAATCCTGACACAATTTTCAGAACTCCTTTCTGTTTGACTGTAGGATCTTTCCTTTAAGAGTGCCCTCAGCAGTCAACAACGTCGAAAGTCGCCTACTTTAAGCGAAAATATGCGGAAGAGGAGGATGTTCAGGGAAGCCTACATGGATATATACAAAAAGTGAGTGTCAGTTGATTTATCTTATCAGGTCAAAGGCAATAAAGATAATTATTTATAATATATAATGAGATTTTTTCGCCACAATTTTACATTTTAATCGTTTCTGAACCTATTTCCATTTTTGCTGACATCACCAATCACTCATGTCGACATCTCAGTAACCTGTGCTTAAGTCTATCTTTTCTCCATCTCGCTGTCTTTTTTTTGCCCTTACCTGTCTGTCACTCCTCAGCACCTGATCCTTCGTGAGGAGCGTAGCTGCATCCTGCGTTTGTCTCTGCAGAAGCTGCGTTTCCTAGACGACCCAGAGGTTTACCTCCGTCGCTCCGTCCTCATCAACAACCTGCTACGCAAGATCCACCTGGACGAGGTCCAGAGAGAGAGGGAGAAACAGAAAGATGATGACAATAAGGAGGAGACAGAGACGAGGCGGATTCTGTCACCCAGCAGGAAGAGATTAAAGGTGGTGCTGACCCAGTGTCGTTCCTCGAGCTTCGGGCTCCAGGAGTTCCAGCAGTACAAGTTGCTCCCGTATTCGTCCTCCCCATGCACATGCATCTGTGGCCTGGGGGGCTGTCACACCCTGACTCCTGATCATGGAGCTTCTGTGCTCCTTTATCATTTGGATGACAAAGGATGAAATATCAGTCTGTGCATGCAGTTATTCTTTGATTTAGACAGGAGTGAAGATAGCAGCAAAAAAAGAAGGGGGATTTGGGTTTTTGTACATTTGTTTGCTTGCGCCGTCTGCTGTTGAGGGTGCACCCTGCAGTTTGTGACTGTGGAAAAGCCGGGTATCTGTCAATATCAGGGTATTTTTCCTGATGCAGGAAAAAATTGAATCTTAGTCTGCCTCGGTTTATAATTCTAAATAGACGTTTGTTTGTTTTTGCTTAATGATTTTGCTTGAGTTAGTTACAAAGAACTGTTTTCAGGGATAAAAAGGCAAACAAAAGCCATGCACCTTGTGGTTGTTATGTTGTAAGGAGAAAAGAAAATAATTCAAATGGTCAGTGTCTCGGTTGCTCCGAAGGATGAAGTGATGCTGATGTTTAACTAAAGCTTTATTGCTGTGAAATTGACTTTTCTATGTAAGTGGCTACTAGTGATTTGCTCGAACTTGGTCTGCCCTTAAACTGAAGAGCTCAGTTGGGTTTTGCATTAAAGGAGGTTTTCATACTGCTCAAAAAAGAAAGAAAAATCTTGAACAAAAAAATAGGAAAACTAAACAGAAATTCTGGTTGGTTAACTTAAACAGGGTGTCTACACCACACAATACGTTACAGAAACGTACATGTATTTTGCTTATAAAAAGATACTATGAAGTTTACATACTTAATTTGACGCTCTTTTTTAAATATATGATTAACTTTGCATACTGCCCGTCAAATAAAAGGTTATGGGAAAGATACTGTTGTATACAAATGGTTCTATACTGCCCTCTAGTGTTATGGCGATGAACTTTCAGCAACATAAACATTATTTTGTTTCATTCACTTATAATTGTCTGTACAACCTACAAATTATATTAGGCTGTTTTACCCTCTACTGACCTCTGTAATGCATATAGGAAATCTATTCAGTTTGATAAACCAGTAAACTCTGCTAGTTTTCTGGCTCTTTAATCGTTGAATCTGGTTAAATCCCTTGACTGTGTGGGTGTCAGAAAATCACATAACAACGGCCTACAATCAGTGCATGGGACAACTGTTAATTCAGCTTTCATATAGTAGTAACTGAAGGAATGACGAGGTAAAAATGCCCAATGTACTGTAAAATCTCCTGTTCCCTCCCACACAGAACCGATTATCCTGTTGTCACATGTTGGTTAGGCCTACACAAGGTTTTTAACAGGGAAATAGTAACATATTTTGGTACGGTATATAATGAGTGGTACTCTGCCTATTAATATTCTTTGTGTTTTTGTTTATGCACATTTGTATTCTTAAATGATGTTTGTTTTATTTTAATGTCAATATTTGAATGTCATTTTCTAAAAGCTAAATTGAGAGTGCTGTCTTTTGGACTTATAACGTAGATATGGATCTCCGTTTATTTTGAAATTAAGCTATTTTTTCAAAGGAAACATTATTCCTCGGAGAATTTAGTGCTATTTTGCCAAAAGATATTAAAGTAGCATACTAAAAAGAGAGATACGTCTATTTTCAGGCACTGCTATTAAACAAAATAAAAAAGTGAATGTTTCACTCGTTTCAGTCTCTTTTTAAACGTTTTAGTAAAAGTGTATACATGCAAGCGTTATTGGTTATTAGGCTTCATCAATCTGCTTTCCAACACATGCTTGCAACCCTTGAACGCATGTTGGTAGTTATCCTCTAGTTGTCGCTTTGCTGCCCAGAGGGGCCCTTTTAATCTTTATTTTACAAATGTATTTACACACTATAAAATGTACTTGCTCACGTATATGAAAACATTTGTTCATTATAAGACTAAAAGTGGAACCTAGCAGTAATTTTAAATTACCGTGTAATTACATACAACTACGACTGGTCCAACTTGACGAGCGCTGCAAAAAGCACAGGTGTCACTTGATCGTGACGACAATAACGGTCTGGATATTACATAAATATAACAACTGAGTTATAATTAAAGGGTTAAAGGAACAAAAACAATTTAAATTGTATTTTTACATAAACAGATTACACTTAACAGACGATTTAACAAGTTTAAAGTCAAGCAACGATGTTTCGCATCAACAAGATATCGCGATAACGCGAGTGGGCTTTTGATCAGGCATTACTTAAGACCTCCCCCGGGTTTACAGATGAGGGGGCTTGATCCTGTACACCACCGGACGTTTGTACTAACGTTACCTTGTGTAGTTTCTGTACGTCTTTTCATATGTCCTGCATTAATTGTATTAACGTTAATGGTTAACGTTAATTTTATTTGCGCCTCGGTTAGATTACCTAGCAAGGAACTGACGGGAATGGTTTATTGATTCACCTCTCGGTTCATTCACTGTTTAGCTTCGCATCTCCAGTTTCTTCCTCCGGTCTTACTGGGTGATTTCAGCTTTTGGAGTTTGTTGCCGGTCATGGCAGGGGGAATTAAAACGGGATTTGTGCGTCTCGTAAACAATTTACAGGATCCGCAACATGTCGCGCACTTCCAGCGGCTGTGCGGGGTTCGCGGGATGGAGGCGCGTGACAGACTCAATGGGGCATCTTGCCTTCGCCACGGGGATAACGTAAGTCAAAACGGAGAAGGAGATGGCATCCGTCGCAGAGCAGCAGAAACAGAGACTGACCTGGAGAAGCGCAATAACGGGGTGGCGAACGGGGCGCCAGCGCGTGAAACCGTTAAAGACCGGGCACGGGATGAACGTCGGGTGGACGGGTCCGAACAGGATTGCGCTCGGGGATCCACGGTAAAGCCGATGCGCAGAAACTCTCTCACCGGAGATGTCGGGCAGGAGTTCCTAATCGAGAACAAACTTCTCTACTGCCTTTTCTTACTCGGTACCGAGCTTGGTAACGAACTCTTTTACATCTGTTTTTTCCCCAACTTCATGTGGAACGTGGACGCGTTTGTGAGCCGGCGGCTCGTCGTGGTGTGGGTGTGGGTCATGTATCTCGGACAGTGCACTAAAGATGTGTTCCGGTGGCCGAGACCCGCATCACCGCCAGTGGTCAAGGTGGAGATGTTTTACAACTCTGAGTATAGCATGCCCTCCACTCATGCCATGTCCGGTACGGCCATACCGTTGTCACTATTCCTGATCACCTATGGCCGGTGGGAGGTAAGACAATTTCACTGTTCAGTGCATTAAAATTCAATGCACCCCAGATGTTGTTAGATGCTCTGTAGCTACCTAGAATGCACGAGGATTATGTCACTGGATAACAGCATGAAGTCATCTGTGATAATCTAAAAATGTATTTGTTTTTGTTTAAAATGTCCAGTTCATTCATTTCCATTCCAAATACTTTTAGGGGTCGGTGTAGGTATGTAAAGTATAAACACCTATTAAAATAATCTGATTGTATTACATAACCCCCTCACTCTTAGTCACCTTCATGAATATTTAGGTTTTAATTAAGGAAGAAATGGATTCATTCATGAATACTTTAAAACTCCTTTATGACGCAAGAATAATTCCGCTTTTAGCAGCAAGTTATGGAACCTTTCACACACTTCACAAGACCTTAAGTGCTGCTTTTAACATTTTCTGAATTGCCATACCAAAATTACTAAGGTTGTTGAACCTGCTGAACATGGATAAAAATGAACCTGAGTTAACAAAAGGCCCGTTGACAGCATGTTGCAACATCTTAAGATGTGAGCCCACCATGTAAACCTACAAAAATATGTTTTCTGTGTTGTTTCACCAGTGTGGCTTTGAGAGTAGAGTAATGAAAAATTCAATCCCACTTTATCTCGACCTGATAACAGCCAGATAATAAAGTAATTCAATGTGGTGCTTTCTATTTCTGTACACATTACGGTTGTAAATGTTTACTTATGCCCTCTTATTTTACAAAGAAGGGTCAATGTCATTTACAAAAGATTGTTAACCATTTAATTCTCTTGTTTATAGTCATTCAGCTGGCTAATGGATCTCTTCTTGAGAAACGTATTAAACAAATACATGGTGACCTCGAGATTAAAAGTGTGCAAGACAAAGTGCGCCTACACCGTTTAGAAGTAGAGCACATTTTTGGGTTGACCCTTCAAAATGCTAAACATGCAAAAACGCATGTTTAGGATTGTAACCTTTAAGCATAAGATTGAACCTGGATAGTCTTATAAAATAAACACAAACTGTGTGGGATTTTGAAAAAGGTTTGTTGGACATTATCAGAAAGAATATTTTGGAATGATTGAAAGTTTTTTGACTCAGCTGAGAAAAAGTTTTATGAGATGAAAGTGGCAAAACCCGTTTGTGCGTACAGTGTTTCTGTGTTTCCTAAATTCCCATTATAGTCATTTTGACAGGCCAGTTTCACAAATGAGTCATGTATTCCTTAGCTCTGTGATTTACAGCCTTTGCATTTAAGGACCCAGAATTTCAAGCGGTCATCAATTGGTGTCATATTTGTTTTTTAGTTTAGTTTCATTTACTTCGTAAAGGAACTGAAAGATATTTAAAAGAATGCTTGTGACCAAACAGTTTTGGCCACCATTGAATAGCCTTATAGAAGGAAACATGACAGTGGTAGTCAAAAGTGCCTATGAAGGTTTTGCTTTTCTACATTCCTCAAAATATATAATTTATTTTAATTATAAAATATATTCTTTATTTATGAAGAAATTTAACGATTACATTTTTCCTACTATGGCAGTCAATGGTGTGGGGGAACTGTTTTGTTTCAAGCAATCTTACATATATTGTGCCTGTGTTCATCAGAACAAAGAAATGTAAACAGATTTGGAACAACTAAGGGCAGGGCGAGTAAATAATGACAGAATTTTCTTTTTTGGTTAAGGAAGGGGGGTGTTTGGTGACATGTATCTGAACCTAATTTTCCTCGCTTTCGCCCAACTCGCAAGCTATTTTATTTCAGAATGGTCTTTTTTTTTAATGCAAGGCGAAAATAAAAAAATATGATAAGTGTTATCCTAACAATGGAACACCTGTTTACTCTAACCTTTGCTGCAGGCTTTAGAGGCGATTGCATTTCAGATTGGGTTGTTTAGTTTTAGTCTTATCTGTAAGTCTAACAGAAGAAATTTTGGTCCAAACCTTCGAGCTGTTCATGTTAGTAATCAGCAGAAATTCTGCAGGCAGACTTATAAGCACTTTTCTTATCTGTTGCACTTTCTCTGGTTTATATCTTCATCTCTGGTCTTTTTTTTGTGCTGTCTCCTACTTTTAACTTATTTTGTTCATACATTACATACTTTATAGTGTTTTTACAAACCTGTTATTTCACCATTGTCCCAGAACCTGCTGTTCCACATACTGTGCTGGATATAATGGTCCTTGTATTCCTTTACAATTATTTTCTTCAGACATAATCCCTTGATTTTAACTCAACAATGTTATGACCATTTTATTGTGAATATGTTAAGCAGCCATGTTAAAAGGATAACGCACAGCTATCATCTGCTTCGGTCAGGTTCTATTATGCAAATCGTCCAACTGGCTGTACATTAGTTCAACCAAAAATAAAAGTTCTGTCAACATTAACTGACCTTCGAGTTGTAGCAAATCTTAAGAAATGTCTTCGTTCTGTTGAACACAGAGAAAGATATTTGGAAGAATGCTTGTAACCAAAAAACTCTTGGCCACAATTGATTACCATAGTAGGAATATGACAATGGTTGTCAAAAGTACCCAACTGTTTTCTTTCCTACATTCTTCAAAATATCTTCTTTTTTGTTCAATAGAACAAAGAATTTTACAAAGCATTCTTTCCTGCTATGGTACCAGTCAATGTTGTTTGGTTACAAGCGTTCTTCCAAATATCTTTCTCTGTGTTATTCAGAACAAAGACATTTATACAGATTTGGAACAACTCTTGAGGTTGAGTAAATGAAGACAGAATTTTCATTTTTAGGTGAACTGTTCCTATACTTACAACTCAGGTAGATGAATCAATTTCATTAAATTACTGTAATACTTTTTTAATAAAGTTTAAAGCGGTGTCAGATGCTTAAGCAGGTTAAGTGAGACACCCACAAACTCTTACTCCCACATACAGGGTCTGTTTCAACCTCCCATGTGTCATCACACTGACTCACACATTCATTCTCTGACTGTGCATTACCAAAATCTACCATGCTGTTGTCATAGCAATCAGAGACATGTTAGTGTGGTACCCTTTCGACACACAGTCACAAACCTCAAAACCATGCGTCCTCTTTCAACACACAGGATACAGAGCTGCAGAGAGCTCAGCTCACACACGCTCTACTGGTATGTAATGAGAGGCAGATGTTCACCACATGAGGTTAGCAGAGTCTCTGTCTGTGCTTTCCTTCAGCATGTGGTTCAGTGATCTGTGTCATGTGGGCTCAGGGCATTAGGTGCGGTCTGGATAACAAGCTAGGTCCAAACGTCTGTGTGTTTGCGATCGTTTTCTGAATCCTTTGAATCGTGATGTTTGCACTGGAGTTACAGGATGGCCTGTAGCGTGTGATACTGCTATCTTTTCAGTGATAGTCCTGTTTTTAACAGCTTGAAGCACATATTTTGAGTACAGACTGCATTTAAACCTTTTTGTTTTGTTTATGAACACTTTACAATAAGTCTGTATTGGTTAATGCATTTGCTAAGATGAACATACAATGAACAATACTTAAATAGCGTAAAAATCTTAGTTCTGTTTTAGAATGAGCTAAAACACGTTTGAGAACAGAAGTTGTATCTGTTAACATTATCATATGAACCATGAACTAACATGAACAATCTGCAATAATTATAATAATTGTTGATAAATTCAAATGCATACTTAAATGTGATTTGTTTATTACATTTCTTAACTTACTGAATTATTGCTACTAAACCCTTAAAGACACTTTTTAGGTTGATAGATATGTTTCTTGGTAGACAATGTCTGTATAAAGCATATTTTCTCTCTCTACTATCTTTTATAGCTTTATAGTCAAGTCTTGCTACGTTTCCTGCAAGAAAGCAACCATAATTGGTTACTACGTTTTGAAAAAGTTTTTGGCAGGTTCTTATCACTGAGCCGATGTTTGTTGTCAGGGCAGCAATGGGGAAATGTCCTGTTCCCTATTATTATGCATCATTGAATGGAAGTCCTAGAGCGAAAGCAGTTTTTTATTCGCCGTGTCATTTTCTTGGCAGCTGGTCTTTCAGTCCAACACTAATTCCATCACTAGACATAAACATGGATGTCAAAGCATGTAAATCTCTAGTGTGATGTAATCGGTCTAAAAGAAAAGCAGTTTGTCAGACACACAGACGGAGCTTATGTTGGTTGAATGAAGACTGCGGGAATGTGTTGTTTCAGCAAGTGTTTTAAAGCGACCGGATGAAATCTCTACACAAGATATTTTTCCATATTAGAGATTCACCCTTTCACCTGATTTGTTTGGACAATATTCAATAAACATTGCAGTTCAAAGTGTCTTAGTCAATCACCTGACATTGGAAATTATGTAACCTGATGTTATCTCTGAAATGGTCATAAACATATATGGTATATCATCAATGTCATGTTAGCCAGGACACTCGGTGAAGATTGTGGATGCTCTTCTTATAGCTTATGCACTGTGGTTGTTCTATGATGGGCTGTGGGTTTTGCTTTAGTGTTCCCCTTTTTGTTTGTTGAACGACCCTTTTAGAACACTGCCCATCTGTAGACAAATTGTTCACTTTAAAATGGGTGTTTTATTTAGAAAAATTATGAATTTTTTGCTATAATATTACTTGCTGTTGTCCACATAACTGTTCAATCAAGCTTCTGATGTTTCTGGTCCACGCTGGAGCTTATTTTTTTATTTGGTTTAACAAAAAGCAGGATGCAAATACATTTTATCATTTTAGTGAAGGTGACAGCTTAGCTACTTCCAATTCGTTGTATACAATGTTTTGGGGTGTTGCACAACTGTGATTTAATAGGAATTGAAAGCTGAAGGGACGAAGCTCTCGTTGGTCTCTTTTTAGATGTTTGCACGTAAAGTTCTTGGCAAGTGTTTGTTTGTCTCACCAACTAAACATCTGAATCCGTGTTTGTGTGTTTATTTCCACAGTACCCTCTTCTGCTAGGAGTCTCTCTGGCCATCGTCTGGTGTGTGCTGGTGTGTTTAAGTCGCATATACATGGGAATGCACTCCATACTGGTGAGATACAAACGGCACACACACTTAACATCAGGTTTTATCATTTGTTTTTTATTTAATATACAGTTTAATTCCGTAGACCTTAGCTGTAGTGTAACATATACTTAAATGTCGTGTCGTCATTCACAGGTCTAAAAGTAAACCTGTGCGAGGTAAGGTAACGTTTTGGTTTCCTCGTGAGAGGTGATTTTCTGGGTGTTTGCCAAAGGGCGGGCACACTGGGAGAAACAAAATCCCCTGATTGTTCTTTAGCAGGCCCGATCATTACCGGAACACCCATCTGTTTAAGTAAATGTTGGTCTCAGGTTGCCAGTTGCTCCAAAATCCTCATCCATTATAAATATGTCACATGCATGTTTACAGACACAGTAAATCACATTACTACATCAGTAATGTTAAAAAACATGACAGTTCTTATTACAGTTATAAACAAAAATTATGTTCGCTCTAATGGTTTCATTAGTTGGCATAGTTTGTGTCTGTCTGGATTCTTCCTCCAGTTCAAAAGATCCCAGTAATTTGATGTTTTATCTACACATCTGTGCTCCGATCGGTAATATCACCCTCAGGGTGACCTCATTCGTCTAGTCGCCCTGATGGGGTGATGAGTGGCTGTTGCCCTAGAGACTGTTGTCTGGGTAACAGTTGGATTGTGTTCCAAGAGTTAAACCCCTGTAGAATGAACACAATTGCACCATTACAGCAAAACAGATGTCATGCTCATAGACTGCCATGTACTTGTAACAAACTGTGTTGGTACAGGTCAGGAAGATAAAAAACTATAAAATTTGTATACATCTTAATCTTTCCAGGATTTTTTATTCTTCTGATATTATGACTATTTGATACATCTTATATTTCCAGCCCTTAAACAGAAGGTGTTTTTTTCTAACATCCGCTACTACCATCAAACTTTTATCGCTAGCTTTTAGTTGGTTCTACTATCGAGAAACATTTTTAAAAGTTAAAGATTTGGGGTGTATTTTGAACGAAAATTTGGTTTACTGATACCTAAAGCTTCATGTTTTACACAACTTTATTGAGATGGCTAGATTATCTAAGGTTGTCAAGTAATACTTTTAGAGTAGAATCACCAAGCTGGACTTAAGTCTCACAATCTTTTACTGTCAAGTACACACATAGTGAATGCTAAAGAAGTAAAGCCGTGAGTCTGGTGTGGAAAATGAGCCCATTATGGTTAATCCTTAACGGAAGAACGAGTTTTGCTCTTCTCTAGGGCAGTGGTTCTCAAATTGCGGTACTGGTACAACTAGTGATACTTAAAGATACCCCAGTCGTACGTGAGGTGACACGACAGAAAAATAAAAACTATATATTAACTTCCATTTCTTGTTTTAAATACAATTTCAAATGTTTAATACGCCTTCATGATTGATAAATATGGAAAAAAATCTCGGCCTATGTGCAGTTTTAAAATAGTTGTATGAATTATTGTTGTTTATTTACCATTGGTCGATGTAACTCAGGCGCGTGACGGGCAGCTCAAATACACAGCCAGACAGGCACTTTCAACCGCTTTGTTAACTGTTGTTTAATGCGGTAAAGTGCTAATTCATCACGCTTCTGAATCTACTCAAGGTTAAATCGATGAAGCGCCGTTGCAGTGGTGGAAAAAGTACTGGAAATTTATACTTAAGTACAAGTACTGTTTCATTACTGAAATTGTACTCAATTAAGTAAAAGTACTGTGGTTTAAGAAGTAATTACGTAAAAGTAAAAATTACTCCTCAAAAACTACCCGGAGTACTAGTTACTTGTTACTTTTTAGGCGGTGTTATTTAATTAATTAAGAATAATTATTAATTTGAGATTTATATAGAAAATAGCTACTTATAAAACAACATATCTTTACCTTACTTATAAAGCATATAACTGGATACAACTCAGACAAAATAACCATTCAATGTGTTGTTCTATCTGTATATTATGTTTTCAGTTAAAACAATTTATGCACTTCCAATCATGTTTACTGGGCCCCACAATGCAGAAATACTGAAGAGGCCCAAATACTGCATGCAACAAATCCAAAACATGTGTAACCTTAATTGCATTGGATTAGCATTAACTGTGAAAACTGTAGAGGAGCTGGCTGATCAATTACTCAACCTCAAGCCATCCAAGATGTATGTAGCGCAGTAAAAGTACAGATACAGCACTAAAAATGACGCGTTGGAGCGCAATTTTGACTCGTCGCTTTGACAAGAGCCGCTGCAGTAAAGTGTTAGTCTCTGTTTGTCATATAACGGTACAGCCATTCTCTTGATGCTAAACTGCTAAAGTATGCGTGTATTGATTTATCTTCTGTGTTAAATATTCTTTCCACATTGTTTGAAACTAATATAAGTTTTTATGATTTCTGCAAGTCCATAAATTACTAAATACCCCATAAGAGTTTACAAAGCCCTGTTTACAAAACATGTTCTTTGGTTTGAAAATAGCTGGTAAATGAAGTATTTGTATTAATAATACATTAGAATTGGAGGAGGCGGAGTAGTGATAAAGTTTCACAGCTCTACTATAAGTTTATTCATGTTTTTTTTCTTCTATGGTGGTCATTAGGTTGTGCTTGGAACAACTAATTTGATTTAAGGGGGTACTTGATCTGAAAAGTTTGAGAACAACTTTGAGAAGTTTGCGGACAGAATATAAAGTAGTCATTCGCAAATGCACTTTGTCCTTCAGTGAAATGGGTTGAGAAAAGTGCTATATATTGTCTATTTTCACACCTTCAAACGCGAAAAAGTTAATTTTGAAGTTAGTGGTTAACGTAAGGAGATGATTAAAGATTTACATTTGGGATCAGTTATTGTTACTTGTGAAGGAAGTCCCCAAAAAAATATAAACACAAGTGCATCTATGTGTGTGGAAGGGTATACAACATGTATTTTAAAGTCAGGTCGTTTGTGTTCTGTAAAAACATCTTACAATTTTATTGTTGTGAGATCTCAAATGAAAGTTGATATTTAATCCTGTATTTAAATCACCAGACAACTGAGTTGGTTTTGTTTTGCTTCAAGTATTCATTCCCTGATCAAGGCCACCTCTTGTATTAGTTTTTTCTTTCTATATTGTTCCTTGTTTCCTTTGCACCTGGAGTGTTTGTTTTTGTGTGTGTTTTAAGAATGGCAGTTTATTAATCTTCCGAACTTCCTCAACAGCTGGTAGTCGTGTATTTGTTAAGGATGGTTTGGTTGTGGTTTCTGCATTATATGTTCACATATTTTCTGTTTATTTATGTGGTTTGTCATTGTTTTCTTTTTGTAGGATGTCATTGCTGGCTTCCTGTTCAGTTTGCTGATCCTCTTGATCTTTGGACCTTCTCTGGACACCATTGACACATTTAATCAGACCCATCCCTATGCACCAGTCCTCATCGTCTCGCTCCACCTGGGACTGGGCCTCTTCTCCTTCACGTTGGACACCTGGAGTACCTCTCGTGGTGACACCGCCCAGATCCTGGGCTCCGGGGCGGGTATTGCTCTGGCATCCCACCTCAATCACAGATTGGGCCTGTTGTCAGACCCACCCGTGTCGATGCTGCCGCTCCAACCCCCGGCTTTCACTCTCGGCATGATCGGGCTCTGTGCACTCCGCTTCCTCCTGGGCGTGATAATTCTTCTGGCGACCAGAGCTGTGATGAAGGCCCTCACCATCCCGCTCGTGTGCTGGGCTTTTGGGATTCCGAGGAACGACGTTCGGAAAGCTAGGCAGCACATGGAGGTGGAGCTGCCGTATCGATATATCGTCTATGGAACTGTGGGGTTCAATTCACTTTTCCTTGTGCCTTTTGTGTTTGCACACATAGGACTCTTGTGATTAGGTGGAAAAGACATCCATTAAGATTCCGGCCAATATGGACTGCCGAGGCCTATCCCAGTCTGTGATTGGATTAAACTAACGCCAGTCATGTAACACTGTGCTTTCACCTTGCAGAAGTTCCCCTGATCTGAACCATCATTTCTGTTGATTTATTCTGTGGTTTAGCACCCGAATATGGTGTTGTCCTCAACTCTGAGATTATTAGCTTTTTCTATACAATTTACATTGCATAGTATCTGTATGATTTAAGATTATAAAACCAATTTTGATCACTAATTTTATAAACTTTTGTAACTTCAATAAGCCTGTCAGAATTATTAAGCAATACAGTGGTTTGTGATATGTTTGCAAGTTACCTTAAACTTTTAATAATAGATGCTAGAACAGAGCTTGTTTCTGCCACACTGAGTTTCTTAGAAGGACTTAAACTCTTGCATCAAGAGTTTAGAAAGTAGCTCAGGTTTGTAAGTGTTTTTTTAAAGTAAATGTGTATGGACTGCCTACTTTATCTGTCAGGTGTGACCAATGCAAATTAGTGTTAAACTCTCTGCAGTAGATTTACTTTAGCCGGAATAAACATTTACATTACTCGGCGCTGAACCATCTGGCCATAATACTTAAAGAAAATCACTATACAAAACAACCCTGTTGTGATGGTTTGCTGTCAGGAGCAGCACTGATCTTTTTCGAATTGAAGTTGATTCATTTTATCCGGACATTTAACCTCTGATCTAGTGCAGGTTGACTATTTCTCCAAAGACTTTTACATCTCGTAAACACTTTAGAATGATAGATTGCCTTAACAGACCACTCAAAACTTGTGTCTTGATGAGGTTTTACCCATACTGTGGGTTATTTTTTTTTTGAAATTGCACTAGTGATTTCATTTCAGGTTATAGTAACTTTAAATTAGTTTGTTAGATCGACTGTTTGTCAAGGAGTCTCGTAATTTTATAACTGAAATTTCTCATTTGGCTTCTATTTGTATGTTGCTGCTTTAAATTTGGTACGACCTGCCTGAAAATTATGAGGGGTTTGGCTAATAGCTTTTTCATTTTGTGTGGTGAAATGAAGGACATATCAGATAATTGTCACCTTTTGAAAATCAATTTGTTAATGCAGAGATGTATTTTTTGTACTGTATTGAAATGCACTGTTCCCAGAATGCACTGCTCTGCTGCCTGCTGTTCTGGGTGTTTGGCGGTTAGGTTTCCTGTTGCCTTGTGTGTTCACACGCAAGTTCCTTTTAGCCGAAAGGGAAGGTGGTTTCCCAGTTCCTTTTGTAAACACGATTGTTTTATGATTCTCAGAGTGATGAGGAAAACCATGATTCTACCAAGCAACTGTACATTAAGGGCAGATTTAGGATGAGAACACGTGTAGGAACTTGATAAACAAACACTTTCCTCTTCAGTGGTGACTGTTGTTTCCTGGACCAACTTTGTATGTTTGCAGGATTCCTTATAAGTGATTCAATAGAAAATTGTATTTGTGTGTTTGCTTGTTGATGTCAGTAGCTTTTAGCGTATTATCTAACAATTTTTTGTTTGACCAAAAACAAGTGCTTTCAAGAGCTGTAAATACACTGAATTGTAAATTATAGGTCCCACAAATTCCTGCTATTCACACAGTTCTAAGCATTGCCTTCCCCTGGCATGTTGGTTATCAATATTTGTATAATGCTTTAAGCTTTCAGTGAGACCGTAGTAGTCTGAGATTGTTTTAACTTTTCCTCCATGTTCAAGTCAGATGTCTGCATCCCCCCCAGATTTACCTGTTAGTCTTAAACTTAATCAAATGGGAAAAAAATATCTAAAATGTTAAAGCTATATTTTATTTGGCTTCTCTGGGTTTTTACAGAAAAGTGTGTAGCTTACTGTACTCTAAATAGATACCACATAGAGATACACTACAGTGCCTTTAATATATATGCAAAAACTTTCTTCTGTGATGTTTGATCTTCACATAGATTTGTTTTATTTTCTTTAAATTGTTCAAAAGAGTATGTGAAATGTTGACCAGAGTGGGAATATTCTAAATGAAAATAATTGCTGCTCTGTCCATACTGGTCCATAAATCAGTGATTTATATACCGTTTTAAACGACCAAAAATAAAGTTAACATTCCATGTACAACTCGAATGTGTCCCATTTTTTTTTTTCACGTGTTCCAAGTTATCTTATGTTCTCTTGTAATGGGTGAAATAGAAATAAATATTTGTAATGTTTGTGACAAATTATGATATTACACCAGGTGGTCATATCCGCCTGGACATTTATCTAATAAATTCTCCACATCATGCAGTCCAGGTTAAATGTACCCAAGATAACTTGAAATTTTCTGATTGTGTCGTTTTAATCTGGTGAAAATGAACATGTTAATTTGTCTGTTCTCTCAGATATATCAAGTATATTCATATTAGTCTCTAAAACAGCACAAAGCACTGAAAAACATTGTTGTTAATAGACTTTCCAACCACATTATTGTGCAAAACACTCTCTGACACCTGGCTAAAGTTTATTCGCTAGCTCTGTTGTTAAGGTGTGTGTGTTCAAAGAGAATAAGCAGACGAATCTACAACCTAGTGGTAAATTATTAACATAAGGTCACTTGAGACGCTTTATATTTTACCTCACACACGGTTTTACACACAAAAATGTTCATTGACAAGTCCACTGTCAAACAGCATTCATTTTAATGTTCTTGGTTGACAAAAAAGGCATATATGCTGGTTAGGTAGGTTTTGCAGCATGTTAGCTGGTTTGAGCTGGTTTAATATGGTTTGACATGTATGCTGATTTTTTCAAACGTGGATTTACTGAAGTTTATATCTCGTTGAGGCCTACATGCACTTGCTTATTGAGTTTTTTTATGTTGAGAATTTCCAACGTGCCCTATACAGACTAAAAAGCATGAGGAACAGAATCTTTGGAAATATGATCATTGAGGTCAACACGGGCTTGTACTGCTAAGGTCAGCATAAATACTTCCTGTCTTCATTTGATTAGAGTGCTCATTGTTGTCAAGTTTCACTTGTTAGTGTCCTATCGGAGAGACAAAGAAAACGCACTGCAATGATACCCTTGTCATATAAAGTCTGTCTCTATAATCCATGTCCCAGTGCTTTATTTTTTACTGAATCAAGAAACTGTGGTCTGTTTTGAACAAACAAACAGAACAACATTTTTGAATATGTTAGGTTGAAGAATACAAAAGATCAAAACATCTTATTATCTATCTATTATTGACAAATGAAGGACCCCTCCCATGTTTACGTTCTGTAGTGTTGTTTAATAAAGATAAACACTGCCATCTAACGGTAGGAACACCGCCCCATATCCTGTTTTGCACGAACACAATTAAATTATTTATTTTAGTGTCTTCTTTTATTAATATTGGTAAATTATTCCATGTTGGAGCAGTTGTAATGTTTATGGTCAATTTGAATCGCGTATAATAATTGTGAGTGTTTCTGTGCGGAACTAATAATCAGACATACTGTGTTTTGTTCCGCGCATGCGCGAAAGTGCGTCTACTTACGACCGAAACAATTTACGGCAGTTACTTTACTAAATGGTGTCTAACAAATGTAAACTATTAAGATTTGTTTTATTTATTAAATTGGGGTAACAATTTGTGCTACATATTAACCGTGACATATTTTGCAAAAAAAAAGAGAATCACTAATAAAAACCATTGTATATTCGTTTTTATATATATAAAAAAATATTTTATAAATAAATATATTTCTAAATTATACCACATATCATTTTTTATATTGTATTTTCATTGGTATTCGAAAATAAAATAAAAAAGTATCAAAATTCATACAAATAAGACTATCTTCCGCTCTTAAAAAGGGTAGTGTAACCTATCCCTCGTTCAGTACCTTTCTCCAAACCATTTCAAATTGTAATTTGTTTAATGTCTTTTGATGTTAAGTGCAATTTTCAATTAAGAATTTATTCAAAAATTATTTCCGGTATAGAACGAGTTGTGTCAGACTACTTTTCTTTTAGAACTGCCGTAAATTGTTTCGGCCGGAAGTAGACGCACTTTCGCGCATGCTTGGAACAAATCGTGTTTCCGGGACAGATCGGGGTTAGGGACAACGCATGTGAGTGTTTAATCGGTTGCATTTCATTACTAAAATATATATTTTATTCCTTTGCTTTCCTAATAGTTGAAAGGTTGTTGTGGGCTTAAACCCTACAAAGTGCCATGAACTCTTCTTTGTTACTGTATATTTATTTGATTGTGACATTTAACATTAGCTTAGACCAGGAGAATTTACACTTTATGTGACTTTGTATTACATATTTTGTGAAACGATGATTTCCACACAGAATCATGTGGAAACATAACTGCACTTTTTAATGTCATGTCCATACTATACACACATCAGAGAAACATTCTTTCCCGAGTTTACAAACTCAAGACTTTAACCAGTTTCAACTAAAGGACAAGATTGCATACATGCTTGGAGAAAGCACAAAACTGGATGCAAGATATGTGAAGTCCTGCCACAAAAAAATAACATCCAACACAAACAAACTGACACTATAACAGGATCCTTTCACCCTCACTGAGAACTTTCACCAATACTTTCCTCTTTTATACTTTTATTTTTATCTTAATCTGTATTTGTTTATGTTTAATTTTCCTGTACTGTGGTAATGTAAAAAATAGTTTTATCATGCCTATAAAGCTTCTTTGAATCTTGAAATGACTTATTCGGTTTTTTTCCTTTAAGGTTTCCATGTGATCAAGTATGGAAACTCTTGAGGAAACATTTAAATCTTTGTCAATTGCCAGGAGACTGCAGCCAAGCAAGCCCATGTATCTTTTAGACCTATCTCTTTCATCCAGCTGTGGGTCTGCTGCAGGATCAGATGTTCTAGCTGTGTGCTGCTCTAATCACTCTGTGCACCTGCACAGCAGAGAGACACTGCGCCCATTGGGCGAGTTTCAAGGTCACACGGCTCCTGTTTGTGGGGTTCGTTTCGCTCACCTCTCCCCTCACCTGCTGTTCACCGGCTCTGCTGATGGGACGCTGCGGTGCTGGGACGTAAGACGACCCTGTTCAAAATCCACACAGGTCTTCCGTAGTGTTTCGACCCATTCTTACTGCTCGTTTGACGTGAGCTGCAATGATCGTGTGCTGTCTGCAGGCACAGAGCAAGTGGAAGAGGACAGTTTTTTAGTATTCTGGGACGCTCGCATGGTTCAGGAAGGGGATGAGATGGCATCAAAACAGGGCGGCCTGCTAGGCGTGTACTCTGAGTCACATAGTGAAGACATCACTGCTGTACAGTTCCACCCAGAGCGAGCAGACCGGTTAGCCTCTGGAGCTACAGATGGACTTGTGAACATTTTTGATCTGAGTTTGGGAGGAGAGGATGATGCTCTCATCACCACATGTAACTGCAATTCCTCTGTCAGCTCCCTTTGCTGGACAGGTGAGCATTTTTTTGTTAAGTGTTAACATATGCTTTTGTAAATGAAGTGTGAAATATTTGTGAATTTATTTCATTTATTGACAGGCAAAGATCTTGACCAGCTGCTTTGTCTGACCCAAGATGAAGGACTACACCTGTGGGATGTGGCTCACCCAGACAGTGATGACACTTTGACCCTTCTGAGTTTCACCGATGCGCGAACACGTGTCCAGCTCCCTGATGGAGCTTCACTTGAGTACTTTGTGGGTGGAACATGGCTATCAGATGAAGGACGTATTCTTTTAGTCGGAGGGTCTAATTCTGGTGAGCTCCATCTGGTTGACTGCAGGGGAGGTAGTCTGAGGTTAATCAAATCCCTGAAAGGGGGTCACTCAGCCACAGTGAGATGCTTCCAGTGGGACTTGAACAGTCAATCTCTGTTGACGGGCGGGGAGGATGGCCAGCTGTTGCAGTGGAAGGCGGGAGCAGAGGAGATTGGTGTGGGAAAGAAAGATACTCCGAAAAGCATTTCTTCCTTGCAGCTAAAAACTAAAGCCCACAGAAAAAATGCTCAATGGAAAGACTATTCCTCCAAGTAATTACGATAAAAATATAAAATTCCTGAAAAACAGACAGTAGTGTGGCAAAATGTTAAGATGCATGGCATTTTATTTTGTTTGATGTGAAACATTTTGTCTATTTGAAAGCAATTGTGTAGCTTTTGCTGACAAGACCATTTTGATTGTGCTTGCTATTATTATCTTTGCCGTGGGCTGACATCAAAGCTTTATATATATATATTTTATATATGTATAATTTAAGTTAAGAAGATTGCAGCAGTATACATTTTATGACAATAACACAAACCATTTACATTTTAAAATAAATAAATTATATATAATACATTTCTACCTTTTGTACTTCATTTTCATATTGATCTTGCTCAGCAAGCAGGTGCTTTCATCTAAGAAAAAACAAGTAAAGCCAGCAGTTGCTTTCAACTGACAAAAAAAACTAGTAATGTGTTCTCTATACTGCAACAATTATTTAAAACTTGGATGTCCACTGTGTTAAAAGACTCATGACAGATATTGGGGATCAAATTAAAGTACATTAACGAACTCCACAAAATTGATGCTTGATCACTTGAAAATTGATGACAACACTATGATTATTATCGTTTGCATTAATATCAACAATAATAAATTTTTTTGGTTGCAAAACAATGAAAACAAACTCTGAAAATACTTTAGGGTTTTTGAATTAGTAAAACTATAAATTTGATCTCGACACTCCAAGGAGCTACATTCAGCCTAGTTTAAAGGTCAATTTTTTGAACGCGTCAGGTTTCTTTTATTTCAACTTCCACAATATACAAACACAATGCGGGGGGTAAAAAGAGACAAATATCCCAAATTTAAAAAATATAATTTGAATGACACAAGAATGACATTCCGAAGAATGTTAGCAATTTTTAGTTCTGGAACATCGGTGACTACCATAGTTGGAAAAATGTAATGGTAGTCAAAAATGCCCCACTACTGTTTGTTTTCATACATTTTTTAAAATATCTCATTTTGTGTTCAATCCTTGAAAAATGGATGTAATGCATTTTTTCTAAGTAAGAAACAATATGTAAAATGAAAAATAAGTCAGAGGTTAGTTTAATTAATTGATATGTGTTTCTTATTTTGTTAATTACATTTTTTGGTAGATTCACAGAGAGATTGATCCATTTCAAAATGAAGTGAAAACTACCTAAATGGCTTGGCCTCCACAAGCCAGATCGCAGCAGTGAGCTGTACGTTCCAGCACAAATCCAGTCAGAACAGAAAGACAAAGATGCAGAGAGAAATAGATTAGGTACATTCTTCATCCGTTTCACTGCAAAACATATCTTGCAGTTTTAAAAAGTTGATAATATAATTATTTAGATGAGTTTATGTAAAATCCTTCTAGTTACATGGCCTTTTAAACTATCACTGTTTAGTGTGTTCACAAAATGTTAAATGCTCGCCTACTTGTAAGTCGCTTTGGATAAAAGCGTCTGGCAAATTAATAAAAGTAAATATAGAAGTAAATGCAGAATATATTTGCATAACTTACTGTTTGCATTTTTTACAGTGTCCAGTGGCTGAACCATTTAACGGTCATGTGACACCTGAATCTTCACCTGATAATATTCTGTTTGAAACAGTGGGACCCTTGTTGAGTGACATGACCCCTCAGCCACAACCTTCACCTGCTGGGTTCAAACTCATTTCCAACACAGGAAATGAAATGCCTGGGGTTGAAGAGATAGACCACATAGAGATGCATGTGAAGCTTGAAGAAAGAGCATGTAAGAAACCACGGCTGATTAAAGTGGCCACCCTGAACCGAAGTCCATCCCCTGAAGAAGAAATCGTGTCTTGGTGCCGACCAGCACAGTGGGAAAAAAATCCGATCTGGGCGATAAAACAAGGAAGATCACCCGAAAAGAATGAACAAACAGTGACATGTAAGAAACCACTGCTGATTAAAGTGCCCACTCTGAACCGAAGTCCATCCCTCAAAGAAGAAATCGTGCCACGGTGCCCGATCAGCACATGGAAAATATATTCTAGATATTCATCTTGATAGTGTCAGATAACGTTGATAGAAAGGTATGCAATGGATTAGGCTGAATAGCGGCGATTTCATCAGGTGTTCTGCCAATTTATGCTAACAAAACAGGACTAACCCTTAAACCTAAAGGCTGGGTTATACTGGGGTATATATAAATAATTTATTAAATCACTAGACGGGAAGGGTGTTTTGAGCTTTGGTTTTAGGGTTTACTATGAGAAATAGATACGGCTGTGACGTATTGTTCTGCTTTTCTGAAATTGGTCATTCTTGGTGACCAATGCTGAGAGAGACTGCTTTTACTCTCACTTCTTATAACGTTAATCCGATTTAGCTAAATGGCGGAGTAACACAGGTGTGAAATGGTTCCCGTCATAGATCTATATATATATAGTTCCCGTAGTGATACTTGGTGAAATATGGCATGGCTCTCAGCCAATCAGATTCAAGAACCAGAATAATTGTAAATATGGCTCACGACGGTTATAAATTAAATTGAGGGCTGTTTGCAATGGCAAATATTTAACTCGTAATATAACAATGTTTTATTTTTAGAACTGTAGTGCAATTTCAGATGTGTTAGTATGTACATGTATAACTAGTGATGTGAAAAAAGGATAGAGGTGCAAAAAAGTATTAGTGGTGGTGATTTTTAAAAAAAAAAAATAAAAGTCAGATCAGATCAGATATTTACTGCATTTTAAAAGCCATAAATTCAGTGTGGAGCAGAATTAAGTTTAGCCTTTTGGTTCAACCCACCACTACAGTCCCAGTTTCACGTGGACCCTTGGGATTAATTGCACAGCCCTGAAATAGAGGACTATTTAAAGAAATCTCAAGAATAAAAATGATGTATACTGTAAATTATTGTAATAATGTGTCTTATGACTTTGTGCAAATGTTTTGCCTTTTTTTTCTATAAAAAAGTGTTTATAAAACACGGGGTAGGAGGATTTGCATGTCCATACACTTCATTTGTTATCAATTTCAGTTTTGAATAAATAAAAAAAGAGCCTTAACAAGGATGCAAAAACGTGATGTGGCCCTCGAGGTAAAAAGTTTGCCCACCCCTAGACAATTCTGGAAAAGACCCTTTTCAGGCTCAAATTTAAACATCAAAACTTAAAACGGGATTGAACTTCTATAAAGTATAAGAAATAAATTGGAATGAAACTAAAGCTTTGAATTTGTTTTATTGGGATTCCAGATTGCAATTACATTCAAATAATCATGACAAATGATGAGAAGTACAGTCTATATTATGCACATTCTTCTACTCTGCTAGTTGTTTAATAATCAGGGATCTCTGAAGACAAGAAGTGGAACAAACACTGGATTCCTTCCTACCCTTTAATGCATTCTCCGAAGAGTAGTATCTTACAGCTTTAGGTGAAGCCACTGTGTCCTGATTAATTTGTCGTGATATAAAATTTTCTTTTTTATTATGGCCATCAGTTTAATTTTTGTTTATAAATATTTTTCCATCCATACAGGGCTCTCTGAGGACGTTCCGCTACTGAGTTAAATTTCTCATTGGACATATTGTGGAGCAGAACGGGCAACCCAACCTCGAGCCCTGGCTTGTGTTCATTTTCCCCTCCCTCCAATTAGATGTTTTTTTTTAAAACAACTTTGATATTATAAATACAGGCTCTTGTCCTCCCAAAAACAATTATGTCGCTGTTGGAGTCTGTAAAAAGGTGTCTGTAAGAAAAAACTTTTCCTGAAGTTACAAAGCTACAAAGAAAGGTCAAAAATATGTTTGTCATTGATCCCATTCTATTTATTTCTGAATATTAAATGTTTGTCAAACTCTCTACATTTATTTGAGAATCATTTTGTTTTTATTTGGAAATACACAACTCCATATCATTTTATATTCTGGGAAAGCAGATAAGAAATGGGATGTTGAATCTCATTAATAGAAGTTATTTTTGGAAAATACAAACGTGAGCCCCTAAACAGACAGTGTTTGTACATTCTTCAAGGTGTTTGGTTTTGTTAATTTTGTTTCTGAGATCAAACAGTGTAAGCAGAGATAATGAGACCACATTGGGCTTTCTGCTGTCTTGCAGGACCTGGTGAGTCTAAATGTAAACCCCAAACATAACAGGATGGAAAATAGACTATTTGTTCATTCCCCATTGAACAGAAACTTCATCCTTCTCAGAAACATTCAACCGTGCTAAATGTTGAACTGGATGCAGAACTGGATGAGAATTTGGTATTTGCCTGGAACAGGAAAGGATAGAAAGTGAGAAACTGTCATTTGGGTTTATGGAAAATAAATAAACAAATGAATACACTTGTAATGTCTCTGAAATCTGATGTATTTTAAAAAGAAGACAATAATAATTAACGTTATAAAATTATTTTTACTATTGTTTAAGTTGTTTTTTCATAACCCTGTCCAAAATCCATAAATGGGCAAGTCTATTATTCATCCATTTAACTAGAAAAATATAAACTATTTTTAAGAATCAAGTACACGAATGAACAAACCATTTTAAAATGAATCAACAAACCATTTTTAACTAAAAATAAATCAAACCGTGCTGAGCCTTCTTTTTGCGTGTCAAGACGTACGTCTGCGCCCCGTGACGTGGTGCGGGCGCGCGCACACATATTTCCTGTTGTGCACATGAAACCGTATTACAATGCACGTATGATGTGCTGTTGATATATGTCATACCAGGTCTGCTCGTCATCGGAATGAGTCGCTCATCATAAGGGTTGGGTCGGGTCATGATAACACAGGTTTAACTTCATTCCTGAAACGAGGAAGTGTTTCCTTTTCTTCCCCCTCCGAAAATGCCCACTATTGTCAATACATTTTCAGTTATCAAAGGCGAAAAACAAGTGGCTTCAGTTCAGTTTTATTTATACCATAATTATCTTTTAACAATAGATTTATGTTTAAAATAGACTGATTTTGAGAGAGGCTTTTAGCATTACCAGAGGACAAATAAGTCCGATTTATGTATTATCAATGTTAAATGTAAAGTGTGTTCTGGAAATATATAAATTAGATATAATAGTAGTAAGGCGACTCTTTCCTGTTCGCACACACCTCAACCTAACTTCTCTATTCATCTGTTGAGAAGCCTCGGAGGTTGTCCGCCACTTTGCTTGGTGATTGACATAAACATTCCCCAATCGTGTCCCTAGGAATCTTCAAACCAGCCAATGGCGTGTCGCTGTAGGCCCGGACCCGGCCCAGCAGGCTAGAGCGCGTCCGTGTTATGTGTGCCATGGAACTAGCCCATCGGTATTGACAATAGTGAGAAAAAGGGCAGATTTTTCCTAATAATTTATATTTTCTGGATAAAAACACCATATAATCTTAGCGTGTGGATATAAAGAAACATCCGGGGATGATTATATTTCAACTGGATATTTTTCTATCGTCGGAAATTTGAGTGTTTGATGGGATTATTGCTGTGGGTTTGGCAGTTTTTAAGGCCAAAACAGATTTTGTGTCTTTCTTTTACTTTTCCTGCTGCTTCGAGAGGCTTTGAAGGAGGCAAGACGCTTAGAAACACTCAAACCAGGTCCTCACATTGAAAACATCAAGGTAAGTTGAATATTTAAAGGTTTTTGCAGCTCAAGTTTGCATCCGGCTCGCGTTGATGGTTCAGATTTTACAGCGTAACGTTACCCCTTAAAATGAGATTGGGATCGAAAGCATCATATACAAGTACGTGAAGATAAAGTGTGGGGGGGGGGATAACGTTACTAAAACACATTTGACACGTCGATCTGTAAAACAAAAATTGCAAGGGTGGATCAGGGAAAGTTCATGAAGAAAGCTTAATCTTCATCTGTTGTTTTTGTTGGTGTGGTTTTAGGATGCAGATCTAATAGTCTGTCAACTGGTTCTGGTTTTTATATATTTATATATTTGTTTGTGTTGAGGCCCATCAAATATCATAAATTATCATAATCCTGCATCTCTATCTGCTTTTGCCGACTTCTTGCATCGGCTCAGTGGCAATGTGAGTTTGTGCCCCGTTTCCATGGTCTAGTTCACTTCATCTGCCCAGCTGTTTGGCCCTGGAGATCTCATAACCAACAATAACACAACATGCATTCAAGCCAGACTGGTGCTATATGGTACATGGTATTAAAAACCTAATGGTATAGTCATGATAGCATAGTTGAGATTAGTGCCATGTTATTAGTTTAATTGTGTTTTGAATGCATGGTTGGACTTGAATGGTTTCTTTATTTTAGTTACTGTATATGGTCACTTGTGGTTAAAGCCTGAGGCATCTGTATACATGCAGGTCACTAAACAGATTAACTGGATTGTTTGATATACTATATATGGCACAGATATCAAAGATAATGTCCAGATTTCTTAAATTTGCTAAGTGTAGATGTAGATTTTGGTTTGGTCTTTGAGCGGGTTACTGGTTGGTATATTCCATATTACTACGGGGTGTTATTTTAGTTTATTTGCCTTATTGGACAGAAGAAAGTTCTGTCCGCAATACTTCTAATCAGTTAGAGTTGTATTGATTTCTGTGACTAAATTAATACATAAAATTGATCTGAAGCTCAATCTATTTCCATCACTTTTCTGTGATCTCACCGTTAAAGTAGAATGTTTTTTTACAGATGAAATTGTATACACAGAGTTAAGTTGACCAAAAGCACAGCTTTTCCTCAATTGTTTAAGTCTGGAAGTGTGCAAGATCGCAAAGTTTCTTACAAATTCTATTTTTAATCATTTCCATAGATTGTAATACTATTATTTATATGAATGTATTGTTTTGACCAGTCATATCTGTTAGAATTAAGGAATAAAACCTGTTTCACCAAACTGTGTTGAAATATAAAGTTCTTAACAGGTTTCCTCAGATTTGTCTTCTAACGTTAGAGATATTCTCAGGGACTGAACCACAATGAATGCTTGTTTCAGTCCGTGTTCTGTGTGCAGTTGTTTTTTATGTAAAGTTCATTGTTCTTGGATATTAGAGAGTTTCTTCTTTTACAGGTAGTGATACTGTGAGGCCTGTCATTTGGCTTGGAAAAAAGATGCCATTGTTTTTTTTATGCCACACAGTGCAGCATTATGGGATGTTGCCATTAGCTGACATCAAAGACGTGCGATGCTGCCAACGTAAACGTCTTGGAAATCAATATCGATGTGTTCTGAATGATCGGATTAAAATGCAGGCAGTTGGACCATCCAATTTAGATCATGGGTTGAAATTTTTTTTAGTTCACTGACTGGCTGTAGCATCACAAGCATTGGTTTGGATCAAAACCAGTTTTTCAGGCACTATTTAACTTACCAGAGGGGTTAGTTTAATTAAGTTAATGTAAGTCCCCTCTCACATTTACTTTTGTGTCTCAAGCTCAGCTGGTTTCTCATGCAAAAGTCATGGCGGCTGTATACCATAGATGAAACTCAACCAGAAACGTGTAGACTTCTGGAATACAAGTTAACAGACTGTGTCCTGCTATTTTCTGCACATCATATCCCATTCGAGCAAAGTCATTTCTTTTTAAAGCTTTCCTGTAGCTCAGTGGTTAGAGAATGGTGCCAGCAACGCCACCGTCATGGTTTCGATCCCATGGTTTGCACATGCTCAGATATGTATAGTAAAATACCATGTAAGTCGCTATGGATAAACGTGTCTGCCAAATGCATTAATGTAAAGCTTGATTGTTTATTAAATTGATGATACTTTTCAGAGTTTCCAGTTCTGTCACTTATACATAAATGCCTAGATTTTTATTTTATACCATTGCATTATAGGCCAATTTCTCATCGCCATTGTTGATGTTCAAATCACCAAAACAGACCAACCCTCCCCCTGTCTTTCGCTTTCGTCAGTGCTCGGCTCGACTAACATCCATCCTGTGCACTGGGCACCTTACTGCTGATTAGCTACAAGGTTGTTTTGGTACTCTGCCCAACTTTGTCTAAACAAGCTTAATTCAGAAATCGGACAACCCGCCTTTAAGCTCTGTTAAAATGACTATAGCAGTTTATTAATTGATTGCATTTCAGTTTAAATTTGCAAATATTTTTTGTAGTAATTATTTTGTGTGACGAATATCCCAAATGTTTCTGTTTTTTTTTTCAGGGCTATGTCCTCCGCAGCCACCACTCCTCCATCAGTGGATAAAGTAGACGGATTTTCCCGGAAGTCTGTCCGGAAGGCCAAGCAGAAGCGTTCTCAGAGTTCCTCACAGTTCCGCTCTCAGGGCAAACCAATTGAGCTCACACCTCTTCCCCTGCTCAAAGGTGACACTTTAAAACACACTCGCACACGATATCTAAACAGTCTCAGAACCACTATTAATGTATTTATTTAGTGGTGTTTCAAAACTTTTTTTAACTAGTTATTATAACCCCAGTATTTGATAGGGGTTGAATGAAATCGTGATTCAAACAGCATCAGTAGTACGTGTTGTTACATTTCAGTAAATGTAAAAGATCATATACTTCCCATTATTGCAAATGTAGCCTTTGTTCTTTCATGCATGCCAAACATTTGTAAACAATGCTCATTATACATTATTATTGTTAACGGCTTTCTTAAAGATAATTTTAGTGAACAATACCAAACAGGGCATCTGTTCAGAGTGCAACGGATCACAGCTTTATAAAGTTACGCTGTGAGATTGTGAAATGTCTAGCAAAGTTCTAGCATGCATCTCAACTTGTCTGTGCTTGTCTAAAATGACAAGTATCAGTGTGCTGTTAAGGAATTCGACTTTTAAACATACACAATTATTGTCCAGATCTATTATTACATTATTTTTATATCCCAATGGATGTGATGCAAATTACGTAGATTATAAATTATATGCTGTTAGCATCCTAGTTTAATGAATCACTCTCTGTTGTTTAAGGAGACACAAACAAAAATCATGTTAAGTTGGGCTCTTTTTATAGGACAATTGAAAGACAGTAGACAGGAAGATGGGTGCGGGTTCGGTGCATGACCTGGGATCCTATGAGCCAACATGTCCAAAAGCACACTGTGCCACAGCTTCTACAACTTTTATTGCTTGTGTTTGCAGGCAAAAAAGGGAATTAGGTTTCTCTGAAGATTACCTGCTGTCCCGCATCTTACACAGACAGATATGAGTGCATCAGAGCTGAGACGTAGAGTTTTGTGTCTGCTGGCCATGTGCCTGAAGAGATTGTATTGGTGCTCTGTTTGAGAGTGAGAGCGAAAATGTCCTTGTGTGGATTCAGTCATGTGCCTTGCATTTGTCCAGTAGTCCGACTCGGTTTGTCTTCCTTCTTGCCTTACTTCTTAGACATATATTAACAATGCCTTCCTTCTTGAGTTCTTCACACAATCTTTAAAACTCAACTTGTTCATTCAACAAATGCAGAATTAACTTTTGGAGTGATGCAGAGGTAATTTTGTTGTCTTCTGTAAATGTAGTTTTAAATAGACTTCCAACAAACTGTTTTGTTTTGACCAAATAACCTTTTAGTCCGTGTGAGTGTAGAGAGCAGTCAAACAGGTTGATTTAGTATTTTTAAAGTGCGTCTGATTGGCTGTTGCCCAGGTAACTGCCCTCCCACAGAGGCTTTGTCGGTTCACCTCTCATCATAAATGAATGCAAAATACAATCATTCACTCATCAAAGAGCAGTGCAGAGAGCGTGCTTACAAGGCAACACTGTGTTGCCAAAGGTTTGAATCATTGGATGCGTCACAACTCTTGTTTTGAAGTTTATTCAATGACAATTATACATTAGTTTATATATTTGTATTAGTGATGCTTTAGCGTGCTTGTTAGACGGTTTGCATTGTGAAAGTTTAATGCAGATATGACACGCAGTTTTTGCCAATCTCATATTAATCTTGAGTACCTATAGAGTAGTAAATACATTCTTTGGCTCATTGAAGAGTCTTTAGTTTGATCACATTTATAAAGGACAGATACAGCTGTACGATTATTTCCGAAAACAGACGGCCTCCTGTACGCGACTACAGGGGGTGGAACTAAAGCACGACCACACAATACATCCTTGCATTATCCATGAATAACTGTGGATTCACTATAAATTTGTGTTGTTTACCTTATGCAGGCAAGCGCCGATTGCCAGATAAAACACAGACATATGACTCTGTTTCACTTACCGCGTGCGGTTCATGTCCGGCATCTTTTAGAGCTGGAACCGCTCCAATTATCAGTTTCAAACGATCTGCAAATCCAGCATAATATACACCGTTTATATTAGGGATGCACCGAATATTAGGCCACCGAAAATTTTCAGCCGAAAATGGCCCAAAAGTGCATTTTCGGTTTTCGGCCGAAAGACTTTTATCACCGAAACAATACGGCCGAAATGTTGTGATGACATAAACATATACCGCTCCTTTGATGCATCTGTAGCGGACGTTATTGCTTTAATCGCAGCACTAAAGCATCTCCTAAATTGCATGCACCTTCAGGGCTTTAGAGTGCGACCAATATTCCTTTACGTGTGTGAACCAGAGGTCGCGTAATCCGAAAAATTCTTGTCATTGACAGAATTTTTTACCAGTGACGGAAAAATCTGATCGCCGCCCGTCATTCTGGCAGATTACAATGAGGGCAATTTGTAAACCCCCGTTTCCCTTTAGCGTGATATGCTCGTGAAGCGACCTACGTGTCGTTGTCATTTGTACTGACTGGACATGTGATGCGATTTGGGAAAAGCCGTCGGATGTCGCGCTGGGACGCGGGAAAGACAGTTCACCTATCAAAGTAAACCACATAACATGAAGAATGAAGAAGTATTAATAAACATTTCCCGCCAGTCCTGTGTAAACTATGGCATGCAAAGTTTTTTATACAATGTTTTCAGTGAGTTGACAGAGCTCCCCGTCTACAGCACCAGGAGTTATGACCGCTCCACTGCTCACGCGAGCCGGACCGCGATCGCAAAACATAGGATGAACAAAAGTCCAGACACTATGCACATGATAAACAACGTAAAACTTGCTTAACTGCTATTAGTTGTTGTCCGTAATGTTTCCTCGTGTAGTGATAACGGCAGAGCTCTCGTTCTTTAAATGTGCGCTGCACCATTTTCCTTACTTTCGTTTTATTCTAACGGTTTTGTACAGTATTTTTATAGACTTCAAAACCAGGAAATGCTTTTTTTTACTAAATTGTTATCAGAGTAAGTCTCTTACCACTGTAAAGTGTTTTTTACTTGTGATACTGGACTGTTGGGCATTTATTTTCATAACTTAACTTTAAACACCAAATTCCGTTCCTGAACATCATAGCGCTTCAGACGACAGAATAAGTAGGTTATTCTATTCTTAGGCTACTTTTTATCAACTTTGCACATCTGCAATTCTCGGTGCATTTGTTGTTGTTAAAGTTATACTGTTAACATATGGGCTATGGGAGTCTTTGTTTTGATACACTAAGATGTTGATGGCCTACAGAGAAAATTTTGTTGTATCTTTAAGCAGTTGCACTTGTTCTGAATGCACTTTCTTGTAGTAGTCCTACAGAGAAAAACTTAAAATGCACTTGACCTAAATGCACTTTTTTTTTGCACAATTTATTGTACAACTTTTCAGCAGGCCAGTAGGCCTGTACATTATTATTTAATATACACATGAGTGGGGTCAAGTTAAACATCTTAGTTAAATTGTATTTTATACTGTGCATTGTTGCAATGTGCGAAATAAATATTTGCATAATTTGTAATTGATTGATTCTTTGCAACTCTAATATTTATTCAATTGCAATGCCTTGATTTTAGTAAAGTTAGTACACAGTCATAGCCATAAATGCAAGGGTACTAATAATTGGCATAATTTCTTTCGGTGTTTCGGTTTTCGGCCTTGGTTTCCTCTTTTTCGGTTTTCGGTTTCGGCCAAGAATTTTCCTTTCAGTGCATCCCTAGTTTATATAACATTCCTCATTAAAATGCAGTGAATTTCACAACGAAGGAGCATTGATGGGTGTGCTCTTTCTCCCGCTCTCGCTGATTGCTGCGTTGGCGTGCTTTTCCGGGAGAATTGTCCAATAAGGGACTAAGAAAAGTTGTTACGTATGGAAATGTAATGTTCGAAAAACTTTCCGAAACATATACAAGCCTTGAGGAAGTGTATCGAGCACAGAGATACTACGTCATTCGTGCAACTCATTTTTTGATAGGCATGTTTAACATTGTAAAGTAGTCTTTAAGTCAAAGTCCATCATCTTTAGGGATTGTTCAGATGGACATTTGCCTATTACAGTGAGGGAAATGAAACATTCCTTATAGTTGGTCACCAGGTTTGTTCATGTGTCAGGGTACATTTTAGTCCACCCATCTGTAAATCGTAAATGTTTCTTGGCTGTCGCTCAGCAAATTGGAGTTTTAGCCTCCTTTACAAATTTTCTGTAGTACTAGGGTCTAGAGACTGACTAGGACATTAATGCGCTTGTCCTTAAGCCACTCTTTGGTTGTCTTGGCAATATGTTTCGGTTCTGCCATGTTTAAGGTACATCCATGACCCATCTTCAGTGATCCAGTCAAAGATTTTACAGTAAATGGGCCCATCCCTCTGCCTCTCAATGCATTGAAGTCATCCTGTAACAGAGAAAAACCCCTAAAGCATTATGTATCCCACATTGTGCTTCTCTGTAAGGATGGTGTTCCTGGGGTGATAGTCAACATTTCTCTCCCTCCACTCAATTTTGGTCTCAGCACTTTTTCCAAAGCCTTTTCTGAATCATTTTGATGTTCGTTGTCAAACTTCAGACGAGCCAGGCGGGCCTTCATGGGCGGGAGAACCTTGCGGGTGCTTCAGGATTTCAATCTATTGTGGCATAGCGTGTTACCAATGGTTTGCTTGCTAACTGTGGTTCCAACTGTCTTGAAATCTTAACAAGCTTCTTCCGTGTAGTTCTGGACTGATCTTTAACCTTTCTCATGATCATCTTTACCCCATTGAGGAAATCTTGCCTGGTGCTCCAGACCAATGGTGTTTGATTGTTATTTTGTATTTCTTCTATTTCCAAATAATCGCACCAACAGTTGTCTCCTCCTCACCACAAGCGTCGGTCTGTAGCCTATTCAAGGTTTGTGCAGGTCTACAATCTTGTCCCCGACATCCTTTGAAATCTATTTGGTCTTGACCATGGTGGTGGAGAGGTTGAAATGGAAGATACAGATTCTGTTGGCAGGCATCTTTAATATACATTACAAGCTTTCTTAAAGTGACAGGACTAATCTTCGGTCAATATAGGCACATAACTAATCTAAGGAGCCTGAAATCTTGCTAGTTGGAAGATGATCAAATACGTATTTCACTGACTAAAATGCAAATCAATTTATAACCTTTATATGAAAAACATTACCTGATAAATATGGTTTTGGTTGATATTCGGTTTCTATCAGTTAAAATAAACCTACCATATAAATTATAGACACTTCATTTCTTTGTAAGCAGGCAAACTTACAAAACCAGCAGGCGAACAAATCATTATTTCTCTCACTGTATGAAGTGTCTCATACATTTTTTTTCTAACCGTGAGACCATTAATATGTGTTTTAAGAAAATAATATTCAAGCATTTTAAAATGTGCTTTGAGACCCCTGTGTAACGTGTCCTTCAGTTCTTCATAGCAGTTGGGAATGAAGAACCACATGCTATGTTATCGTCATCTGAACAACGCATCAGATTGGGTTCACACAAATCAGAAACCAGCTTGATTTACATAGGTATAAATCTGATTAAATCAGTCTAGAAATTTTTCAGGCATGCAACTGACTAGTCAAATTTGCAAAAGTATAGTGTGCTATTGTTGTCGTTCAGCTTGTAAAACTGGCTGTAAAGTTAGTTGAAGTTATTGATTCGGATGGATCTGTTCCAGTCACTGATATAAAACACGCTTCATCGCTCATGAACCAACAGAGGGAACAGGTGTGATGAAGTGAAAGTGCTTTGCCTCGTTAGCATTGACCTTTGCCCCCTGCAGAATGCACAATAAGGATTATGGGAAGGATGTACCCCGCAGTCTTCAAAGCATCTCCCCCCTGCCGGGGTCACGCAAAGGTCAGAAAGATGGATGTGTGAGCGACAGATATGATGGGCTAATTAAAGCCCTGTTTCAGTACACATGAGGTTCATGGTAGCTTAAGTGGTAGCTTTCCTTTTAGAAGGAAAGCCTCTTTTTCCTTACATTTTACTTACATTTTTGCAATTTTACATTACATGCATGGGCAACTTATAACACACCAAAGACACAAAAAAAACACTTATTCGTGCCATATGGCCCTTTGTTTTTGTGAATCGCCAAAATTATATCCTGATAAATGTCTTGTTTCGGTTTCATGTCTATACGATGGAAATCAATGCTGTCTATTGTCTTTTGGTTATCGGCGCCCTTCAAAGTATCTTATTTTGTGTTCTGCTGAATAAAAAATCATACAGGTTTGCATTGACTGTAAATGATGGAAGAACTTTCTTTTCAGTAACACTTTTTTTGAAGCATGTATGTATAATGCATTGTAAAAGTAGTTTTAAAGCATTGTAATGCACCTTTTAATGCATTACAATGTCTTATAAATAATTGTTATTGCAGTTAATACATTATAACAATAATGCAATTTATTATTACATTACACATTTTAAATTGGTCATAATTCTTGATAACTACATATAATGCATTACAACACACATTATGAAGAATTACTTTGCACTTTACCCTTTAATAACTCTTTATAATGCATTATACAAACATGCTGTTAAGGAAAATGCTACCTTCTTTTCTTTTTTTAACGCATTCTTAGTCTGTTTTTATTGTATTCTATCATTTTTGTTTGTTTACAGTTTGCCTCTTCCATTCTTTTATGAATCATTTCATTATAATGTCCTTTGGGTTCTTATGGTCTCTATGAATAGAAGCATCAAACTGACATGTGTCTCAGTGGCCTTTAGATGGTGCTGTGGAAACATAACTGTTTCCTGACGAGACAGACATTTGACAATAAATGGGCTCAAACCGTCTTTATCTGTATTCCACATACTTTCCCATATCTCAAACCATTTTTATTCATCTAAGACACTTTTCATTTCTAGTTAATAATTACAATATTTTTTACATGAGAAATTGAAGTTGATGCTTTGGGTTTATGTGTACTTATTACAAATCACATCACACCAGTTGCTCTCATTATGCAGGACAACAGCAAAAGTTAGCATATAAAGTTAGTGAGTCCATATAAAGTTCCAGACTTGTCCACCAGAGGGGCACTCAATGTTAGTTTTTTCACCAAACGCACTGGCAAATCATCTCCTCTCCAATCCCATCTTCAAGCCCCTCCTCCTCATGTTCTGACCTTGCGAGCTCGAGAGTTTAAAAAGAGGAAGGCAAAAATAGAACTTTAGACGCAGAGCCCGTCCGAGTTTCCGTGGGCTCAGCTCGGCGCTCTGACACCTGATCTCATGTGTTTCTCTCTGGAGTTACAGCTCTCTGCACTGTACACACACATACATACACTTGCGAATTAATGAGTTATGAATCGATGAATCAATGAATTTTGGTCACCAACTTCCCTGGATTGATTGAGATTGAAGAAAGAAATCTGGAAAAAAGGCTTGTTGAAGTGAGTGATTATGAAGATATGGTGTGACATAATATTTTGTTGTTCTGTCTCTAGTTATCCATCTTTTATTGTTTTAGCTGTATGGTGAGGATTTTGGTCCAGCAGGTAGCTGGCGCACATTTCTTTATTCGGATTTGAAGCTTCTGTCTGCCCAGCTCCTATTTGTTAGTGATTAATGTGAAACAATGAGGTGTTTTTATTCTCAGGTGCAGAAAAGGTTATTTTAGTGGAGTAAAATGTTCATTGAAATTAAATCAAATATTGACCTAAAAATTATTGTAAAAACGTAACTCAAGGAAAATTTTTAATGTTGCCTCATAAACAAACTGAAGTAAGTTTAAAGCAGTAAAATTATAACAATATAGCTAAATATAAAACAAAAATAAAAATGAATTAATCTTATATAGCAACATGTAAAATAAACCAAATAATTATAAAATGATAAAAGCATATACAAAAATTGCTAAAACCTTAACTTAAATTAACACAAAAACGTAAAATAAAAGCCAATTTAAAATATTAATAAAACTAAAATCAAAACTATAACAACTGGTGCAGAACGTTCAGTAATGTCAGTTTGAGCACACACAACATTCACTTCCCTCTTTTGGAAATCGCTGTGTTCAGAATTTGTGCTCATGAACTGTTTTGAAAACGTTCTTGTGGAGTTTGTGACCTGCATAGGGTTAAATGTATACATTTTTTGAATGTGTGCATGAATTGTATGCAAAGCTGCTTTGCATGCTGAATTATGTTAATGGACATGAATTTTTGTACTCTCTGTAAAGTGTGAATTGTTTACACTCTAGCATTAGCTGGGTTGCATTGTTGTGGCATTATTATTTCTGACTGCATCCAAATCTGAACATGCAGTGCAACAAAATGCTTTATTTAATGCATTTTTTTCAAGACTCAAATTCTTGCTATAATCGGACCGATTAATTTAGAAGAGCCATTGCCTTTTTCTGTCTTGTGTCACTCAACCTATATGAGTCAGACATTTCTTTCTACCTGGGTTTCTTCTTGACACTGAAATCTTTTTATAAAAAGGATCATCGAAATGGTTGCCTATACTGTCTTACATTTTACTGAAACGGTGACAACGAGTTTTAAGTTTGCTGTGTAGTTAATACACAGTTGATATATATGTGTGGTTGTCAGTGGGCAAGTTGTTTGTTTATGCATTAGATACATACAGTACATTTCTTTCCCAGTTTCTGGCTCTCTGAAAGTCACCTGCTGATCCCACCTGTCAGAACAACTCTCTCTCTTTCACACATACACACACTTGCACATGCTGTGCTTAAGTAACTAAGACAAGACACACAACTTTATACACTTCTGTGATCAGTTCTCTCTGCTTTTACACACACACACTCGCATAGCTTACTTTCGCAGAGTAATCCAAGACCACCATTCCTCCGAAGAGGGGTTTTTCCCCACGGAATTTTTTTAACTGTGTTTGTGCGTAGGTTATCGTGTACGTGTGGTGTGTGTGTGTGTTGTATAGCAGCATATGCCGTCACTGTAGATGAATGTGTTGCTGCTTACTGGAGATCCATTTCCCCAAACCATTTAATGTCTCTCTGAAGAACCCTTTGGCATCAGACCTGCTGCTGTTTATAACCTTTTATACTTTGTTTAAACAATTTCAAGTTCCTTGGACTAATAGATTGAATGCAATAGGAAATCATTGTAGACACAAATGGAAAACAACAGCAAATGATTCAATCGATTACGCCAAAATGACGGTGAGTGTCTGAAGTTAATCAAGTTTCAGGTGAAGTTCAGTATTTGTATTGTTTTTTTGTTGACTGATGAGGTGATGAGAGGTCAGAATTAGAGAAAAGCTAGTCTGAATGAGTTTTGCTATGGCTGTTAGTCAATCTTTACTTTGTTATCCAGTGTCTTTCTGTGTTTTTAGCTGTTTGTGTTGTGTACATTTAGGTGTTCGGTTTAAGTGGGAGGTTCTGCATCTCGCTCTGGTCTGCAATAACATAGTGCAGTTTTTTTGAAATAGTCTGTGTGTCCAGGTTGAAACACTGTATTACAGGGTTGTGTTTAGCGTTTCTGATTTGTGTATTTAACAGGTGTCGGGAGGAGTCATGTGCTTTTTAAATGTAAGAGACCCAAACATGATTTTTGCGTCTTTGTGGCTAGTAACATTAGTTATTACGGCTGCACTATATGTCAAAATAATAGTGGTTTGCAACTAGGGATGTAACGATTCCCTCATCTCACATTGCGATGCTTTTCACGACACAGAACTCATGATACGATTCTCACATATGAATTAAGCCATTAGAAATTAACGACTGCCCTTTTATTACTCATTTTAAAACAAATTCTATATCAAATAAAACATGCGTTCGCTCTGTTGTGACCCCAATTTAACTTCCAGTACACATTCACAAATAATAGGGGGCCTATAGATTATTTCTGATAACAATCAAAAGAAACCTAGAAGAACCGTTACTTGGCTTATCTTTTCTCTCCAATATTTCGAATTTAGACTGTGATACCAAGCTCAACCGCTAGATGTCAATGTACCATACGTTTGTTTAAATGTGACCGAACTACATGACCAGTTCAACAATTGGTTTATTTAATAAAAGGAATACACAACAAAATTCAACAAAACGTTTATTCAATACAATTATTATACAGTAAAATAATAATACAAATTGATATAAAAATATATCAAATAAAATATAAATCCTTATGTTATTAGACGCTAGCCAAACACAAACCGGGAGCTAACTGGGGGTCAGGCGCGCGCACGTCCGATAAAACAGTCTAAAATCAAAGTTTAGGCAAATATATGTATATATGCCTTTGTGCGTGTGCGTGTTCTGAAGTGTTTAAGATGATCAACACTGAAAAGGAATGTAAAACATATTTTTTATAGTTCAGATTGACAGCTGATCTCTGATTTTCATGCCGTCAGATCTCTCCTCCGTACACTAAAATAGAAAACACAGTATAGAATTGTTATCTTCCTCGCCATTTGCTTACAAAGTTCACAATTTCCACAATGAATCTCACTATCAGCTATTCTCTTAAGTCGGATTGTTTTGGCATTGTATGGAAATGCATCCTGAATTTAGGTAGTTCGGTTCAATGCAAGTGCTTTTATGAACACACAATTCTGAGTAAATCCGTGTGAAGTTTTTGTGATATTTATTTAGTCCTTCTCGTATGTGTTTGTACACAGACGTCTCTGCTCAGGAGCAGCCGGAGTTGTTCCTGAAGAAGCTTCAGCAGTGTTGTGCGGTTTTTGATTTCATGGACACTCTGTCAGACCTGAAGATGAAAGAATACAAGCGCTCGACCCTCAATGAGCTGGTGGATTATGTCACGGTCAGCAGAGGATACCTCACGGAACAGGCCTACCCGGAGGTCGTGAAAATGGTGAGTTTAAGCACTGTCAAATCACCAGCATAAGCACTAACATGTCGGTGAGTATCTGTTAAGGATGTAACAATATTAAAATCTCACTGACCGATAATACCTCACTATAAAGACCATTGTACGATATTTAAAATGTCAAATGATGGCTTGGAAACGTGCCATAAGCATCATCTTTTCCTCTATCATATAATCATAACTGTTGCTTAGAGGTACAAGTTGGACTTTTTTACCAAAAAATCCCTTTTATAAAATAATTGCACTAGATGGACCTTGACAATGGGACATCTATAATTTTTTCGAACTTTCTTTATCTTAGGCCTGGACGACCAATCGTTCCATACTGTTATGTTACCACAAAAATATTTAGACAATTTTACTATTGCTAATGCGATAACATAATGTCAATAATATTGTTACATCCCTAGTATCTGTTGTTTTAAAAGTGCATGTAGTCTTATGCCCCGTTCACAACAACAAACAATAACTATAATGGGATCTGTATTAATTTTAATGATAACATGTTTATTCAAGGCTTGTACACATTTTAAATGTGAAATGGATTTTGATCTGTCATCAATGTTTTGTCATGTATCAACTGGAAAAAATGTCTGAATGTTGTGAATCTCTTTCTTTTTTCAGGTGTCCTATAATATATTCCGAACTCTTCCTCCCAGTGACAGTAATGAGTTTGACCCAGAGGAGGATGAACCGACTCTAGAAGCCTCGTGGCCACATTTACAGGTGTGTGGGGTGGTTGAGAATATAGTCAAAAGCGTGATTTTTCTTTCTCTGCTTGCATGCTTGAATGCTGATGTTCATTTCGGGTCCTTTTCTCCTCATGTAGAGCTGATGTCTGTCATAATTTCTGCATGTTTGTTTGTTTCTACATACACTCTTTCTTACCCACTCTGTGTGTGTGTGTACTCGCTGTATGCCTCCAGGACTCCTTTAGAAATGAGATGCATATCTCAAGGAGAATCTTCCTGGTAAAACTTCTCTTTCGTTCGTTTCGTTTGTAATCCCTGCTTTCGTGACCTATTCCGAGAAACAAGTACGAGAACCTAAAAACAATGATCCAAACATGTATTCCTGGTCATTTCAATCCTGTTTTTACAATGCGGACGACACCTGACGATAGTCATGGTGTGTCTTTTAACCTTAACTGAACCGTGACATTTGACCCTGTTTAACCATCCCCTTCTCTGCTTTAATAATACATGTTTTAAGAACAGATGTTTTAATGACTAAATAACATATCCTTCTATTTTCTGTTTCTCTTTTTCAGCTGGTGTACGAGTTCTTCATTCGTTTTTTGGAGAGTCAGGAGTTTCAACCCAGCATTGCAAAAAAGTACATAGATCAGAAATTTGTCTTACAGGTGAGGCGGCATTGTGTACTTTTAGGGTTATTTATTCCTCATTCTCTTCCTCGTGTTTGTTCATCTGCGTGTTTTCTTGATTTCTGCTTTTTTGAATGTTTTCCTGATAGCTTCTAGAGCTGTTTGACAGCGAGGACCCAAGGGAGAGAGATTACCTGAAGACAGTCTTACACAGAATCTACGGCAAATTCCTGGGCCTGAGAGCTTTTATACGAAAACAGATTAATAATATTTTTCTACGGTGAGACATCTTACACCTGATCTAAAATGACAGATTTACATAATATTTATTTGTGCAAGCTGTCAGCTCACTCACTCTTTCTTTCTCTCTCTCTCTCTCTTTTTAGTTTTGTTTATGAAACTGAGCATTTCAATGGGGTTGCAGAATTGTTGGAGATTTTGGGCAGGTGAGTTTTTGTGCTGCTTGAGTTGTTTGTTATTTTTAGAATGTTTCAGTGCTAGTTTGTGTTATTCATACAAATATGGCAATTACGTAATTGCAGTTAATTACCATAACTGCATAATTGGAGTTTCCTATAGAGAGGATAATCTTGATTATGTAAGCATCTGAAGTTTTCAAGGTTCAGTTCAACCTATGAGGGAAGTGTTATCGTATCATCCTCATTGTGTTGCAAACCCTCATGGATTTCTTTTTTCACAAAATCTAAAAGAAACAATTTCAAGAGTGTTCATGCAGTTCTTCTCCAAACAATAAAAGCATGAAAGAGAAAGATCAGTTTAAATCCAAGCTATGCCAAAATGGTGAACATTAGCTCTTTTTTGTCCTCTCAGCATCATCAATGGCTTCGCTCTGCCACTGAAGGCTGAACACAAACAGTTTCTGGTGAAAGTTTTGATTCCTCTTCACACCGTCAAGAGCCTCTCACTTTTCCACGCACAGGTACTGCCTCCATGTTCGCATGCGTGTTTCCCATGGTCTTGACTTCTGGATGTTTTTCATCTGTATGTACACTGAAGTGTTGGTTAGACCTGTTTTTTTGTGTTGTTTTTGCAGCTGGCCTATTGTATTGTACAGTTCCTAGAGAAAGACCCTGCATTGACGGAACCGGTAAGCACTATAAATATTCTCTATCAAGAAGGGGTTGAACAACCTTCGTTTTTTTAAGTCAACTATTATGTGATAAAGCTATGTTGACTGGTCGATGATGTCATTAATAACTTAAATAAGCGCTAGGGAATGTTTTGGAACAAGATTTGATGAGTGAATGGCAGGACTCCCACAAAATAACCTCTAAATCTATGGTTGCACGAGAACAAGAACAACTAAAATAAAATATAACTATTTTAAAGCGCTAGGTCGGTGGTAGCTGGACTATGCAGTAAAAGAGTAGCGGATGGATCTCTACAGCTGCCTAACGTTGCTTCAGATCTGAAGCATGTGTACAGACCAAACTTCCCTGACATTTATAAGAAGTCAACTGATAGGGTCATGTGCACGAATACATGAAACAACAGAAAAATGTGTTGTTTGTTTGTTATGTACTCTGACTTTAGAACAACGTCAATATATTTATTAGCCTAATGCAGCAAACGCTATATCATAGTGGACTTACAAAAGCAGTAAGACAACAGCCAATGGAAAGAGATTTTTATTTATTTATTCTGTTTCTTTCCTGTTTATTAAATGGGGAACAAGTACAAAAATTGCCTATAATATTAAAAGATCAGCGTGTAGAAGCTAGTGCACTGAAAAGTAAGGCTTTACCTGTGAGCTTTTGCGGTGCCAGAACAAATCATGAATGTCGCAGACGAAAACGGGACATATTGTCCTTGTAACATTCAGCCGTCTTCTTAAAGGTACAGTGTCAACAAAATCACACGACCCCCGACTTGTCGACATCATGCTTTAAATATCGCACCAGAACATTACTGTCGACTAGTTCGTGCAACCCCTACTGTCAAGTCCTTTTTGGGTTTTCCATTTTTTTTGTAAGGTAAATTTCAGATGCCGCATGTGCTTTATTTAGAAGTGCCACGACAGAACACTTATATCTTTGATCTGTCTTGAAGTTTATCAAGGTCTTTACATTGACTGCCATTCATATATTTTGTTTCTCTTTCCTCCAGTCTCAAAGTTTCTGATGGTTTTCTTGTTTGTAACAGGTCATCAGAGGTCTGCTGAAATTCTGGCCGAAAACCTGCAGTCAGAAAGAGGTGAGCTAGAGTTTTTGAGATCCCAGCATGAGGTTGATCAGACATGATTTCAGGACAAAAGAGGCAATGATGAGGGCTCCTGTGGTATCTTTTGTGTCCAACTCTGATTCGCACGACTGATCTCTGCATTGATATGCGTGTAGGTCATGTACTTGGGAGAGCTGGAGGAGATTTTGGATGTGATCGAGCCCACACAGTTTGTGAAGATCCAGGAGCACCTCTTCAAACAGATCTCCAGATGCGTCTCAAGCCCACATTTTCAGGTCTGTGTGAACCCAGTGTGATCTGATAGTATATAGGATATTAAATGATATATTGGATATACAGTGAGGGAAATAATTATTTGATCCCCTGCTGATTTTGTAAGTTTGCCTGCTTACAAAGAAATGAAGGGTCTATCATTTTTAAGGCAGGTTTATTTTAACTGATAGAGACAGAATATTAAAAAAAATCTGAAGAAAAATGTATATAAAGGTTATGAATAGTTTTTCATTTCAGTCAGTGAAATAAGTATGTAATTTTTTTTTAATTCCGGGGCAATTATAGCACAGTATACAGTCAATTTCATTTGTGTCCCTGGACTCATTACATTTACATTTACGCATTTGGTAGACGCTTTTATCCAAAGCAACTTGCATTGCATTATCCTATAAATTTATACATAGGTATGTGCAATCCCATGGGAACGAACCCACAACCTTGAGTTGTTAACGCAGTGCTCTTACCACTGAGCTACAGGAAAGCGTGAAATAAGTATTTGATCCCCTACCAACTAGCAATAATTCTAGCTCCACAGATTAGTTATGTGCCTATATTGACCGCAGATTAGTCCTGTCACTTTAAGAAGGTACTCCTAAATCAGCTTGTTATGTATATAGAAGATGCCGGCCAACAGAATCTGTATCTTCCATTTCAACCTCTCTACCACCATGGTCCAGACCAAATAGATTTCAAAGTATGTCAGGGACAAGATTGTAGACATGCACAAACCTTGAATAGGCTACAGACAGACGCTTGGTGAGGAGGAGACAACTGTTGGTTCGGTTATTCGGAAATAGAAGAAATACAAAATAACAATCAAATGCCCTTGGTCTTGAGCACCAGGCAAGATTTCCTGAATGGAGTAAAGATGATCATGAGAAAGGTTAAAGATCAACTCAGAACTACACAGAAGAAGCCTGTTAATGATTTCAAGACAGTTGGAACCACAGTTAGCAAGCAAACCATTGGTAACACGCTATGCCACAATAGATTGAAATCCTGAAGCACCCGCAAGGTTCTCCCGCCCATGAAGGCCCGCCTGGCTCGTCTGAAGTTTGACAAAGAACATTGCTGCTGTGAAACCAAAACATTGACTCCTGTGTTTGTAGGGAGAGAAATGTTAACCATGACCCCAAGAACACCATCCCTACAGAGAAGCACAGTGTTGGAAACATTATGCTTTTGGGCTTTTAATCTCTGCGACGGGCACAGGATTACTTCACGGCATTCAGGTGCTGAGGGACGGGCCAGTGTACTGTAAAATCTTGGACAAGAACCTTCTTCCCCTTAACTAGATCACTGAAGATGGGTCGTGCATGTGCCTTTAACATGAAAAAGACACAAAACATATTGCCAAGACAACCAAAGAGTGGTTTAAGGAGAAGCACATTAAATGTCCTAGCTAGTCTCTAGACCCTAGTCCTATAGAACATCTGTGAAGGAGGCTAAATCTCAAATTTGCTGAGCGACAGCCAAGAAACCTTAAAGATTTTCAGACGAGTGGACTAAAATGTATCCTGACACATGTCCAAACCTGGTGACAAACTATCAGAAATGTTTTACCTATGTGCTTGCCGAAAAGGGTTTCTCCACCAAGTACAAAGTTTTTTTTTTCTCTGGGATCAAATACTTAAATCACTGACTGAAATAAAAATGAATTTATAACCCTTATATAAAATTTCCCCCCTGTTTTTTTTTATATTCTGTCTCCATCAGTTAAAATAAACCCACCATACAAATGATAGACCCTTCATTTCTTTATAAACAGGCAAACTTACAAAATCAGCAGGGGATCAAATAATTATTTCCCTCACTGTACATAAATTAAGTGTCAGGTGTGATATTTGTGTACGTGTGTACAGGTGGCAGAGAGAGCTCTGTACTACTGGAACAATGAGTACATTATGAGTCTGATAGAGGAAAACTCCAACGTGATTCTTCCCATAATGTTCACAAGCCTCTACCGGATCTCAAAAGAGCACTGGAACCCGTGAGTCAAACATCAGATATGTCTCACAAATATACATTTTCCAGTGTATGTTGGAATCTGAATTGAATGGTCTTATGTGATGATGATGGAAATGAACTTTGTTTTTGCTTTCAGGGCCATAGTAGCTTTAGTCTATAATGTTCTGAAAGCCTTCATGGAAATGAACAGCACTTTGTTTGATGAACTCACATCCACTTACAAATCAGATCGTCAGAGGTAAGAATCCTTATTGTTGTGGAAAACGTGTTTGTATTGAACAAACATACATTCCGAGTCTGATCCGTTTTCATTTCACATCATCAGGGAGAAGAAGAAAGAGAAGGAGAGAGAGGAGTTGTGGAAGAGGCTCGAGGACCTGGAGTTGAAGAGAAGCTTCCAAAGCGACGGAATTATTCCCACTTAACGACGCGCCTCCTCCTGAACGCTTTCCCAACGCCTCCACCACACGCTCGGAACGTTGGCCATTATTTTCCTTTCTGTATTTGTGCGACTTACTTTACTGTAGATTCACCTCGTCAGTCTCATTATTTCAAAAGCACTGTAAATAACTTTATTTTATCTCCTTTATTTCCCCCGTTAAAATATTATGCCGTAATAAGAACGTGACTAGAAAACACAGTAAAAAAAAGAAAACGAGCAAAAAAAGGAAAACCACACTGGAGGGGGAAGGACTTTAAACGGACAGTAGGACTGAATCGAACCACTACTGTGGAGGAATGAACGAATGAATGAAATCAACAACCAAACGGAGAATCTCAGCCCGCCGATCTGACATACCTCACCCATCCTTACAGAACAACACCAGCCCAATTCTCTCTCTCTCTTTTCACGCCCATCTCCTATACCTCCCTTTCTTGCAACATGGATGTCCTGTATTGAAACAAAAATGTTCTTGACCTTTGACCCCAGTGCAATGGATCATCTGTTTAGATCTGGATAAATGCAGCAGGTCTGGATTGCAGACTTCTCAATAGGGACACTACGCAGTTACCTGCAGAGAAGAGGAAGGGGACACAGAAACATGATTACACACCAGCTCTGACACGCCCCTGCGTTTTCCCCTTTTCATTCTTTTTCTGTCCAAAGGTGCCGCCTAGTTCACGCATTTGGACTCTTGCGCCAGTCCGGTACTGGTACCAGTGACGCATACACACACACACACACATCTGAGGAGGTATCCAGAATTCCAGCGCCAAGCCGGAGATGCTTGTCACGAGAAAAGGAACTGCACGTTCACACGCACATTCTGCCTCGGAGTGTGCCAGGGAGTTTCTTACAGTGTTAAGTACCTGTATGCTGTATCTGAATGCAGTACTTTGATACTCTGTATCTAGTAGAACCTATAGCGTATTTTTCTTTAGGAGAATCCAGTATATAACGAGGAAAGATTGAACACGGCCTCTTGGGATTTAGTTTTCTTTCTTTTCCGGGTTTCACTTCTAATTTGTTTCGGGTTTATTTTTGTCTGGAATTGGATTTGTTTTGACCAAGTGGAATTTGTTCTCTCTTCCTTTTTTACTAAGTTGCTGATTGGGGGGATGGGGGAGGGAGTGAGAGGGGAATTCTGGGATTGTGGAGGACTGATGCTGTGGTGAGCTTTGTCAGAATGAAACTGTGCTTAAGATCCCAGACATCAACAGTTACAAAAGTAAAAAAAGGGTCGGAGAAATACAAATGTTTAATTATTTTAAAAAATAAAGAGATATTAAATTAAACCTGTTTTGTGATAAAGATGAAATTCACTTTGTGCCGTATTTTTGGTGTGCGTGAGCGGGTGACTGCATAAGGGATCAATAACCACCAAATTTGTTGGATCAGTTTGCTTAAAGGGATAGTTCATGGAAAATTAAAATTCTGTGATCATTTATTCATTCTCAGATTGTTCAAAACCCGTTTAAATTTCTTAATTCTGCTAAACACAACGGAAGATATTTGGTAGAATGCTAGAAACCAAACGCATCTCACCCCATAGTATTTGTTTTCCGTAAAGATGACCGAATGTTCATTTTTGGGTGAACTATCCCTTTAAACGGTCAGACATGAATGTCAACACTGTTTACTCACCCTCATCTCATTCTAAAAGGTGAGTTATTTTATATCCTGTCCATTCTTTATCCATTTAATGAAAGTCAATGAGAGCTGGCTGTGAAGGTTCTAGAAAAAAATCACCAACATAATCAGTTTAACTGTGATTCATGAACTAATCAAAACCATTGTTCATGAATTGCAAAAAGGTTAATTTAATAAACTGTCATGAATTTGTGAAGTTAATTTTTGTTTAAATGCTTTCAGTTCTCTCTAGAGCCCTTTAGTCAGCAGTACCAAATGTTACCAGCAAAGGGCAGCAGAGCTTAGAATTGAAACCTTACAGGTGAATTTAATTTTACTGTCTAAAATAGTTGCTTTTATGAACCTTGGGTGTATCATCTACTATGGTGCATGTAGTCTTTTAATGCAGGTCACTCTGGGTTTGAGGATTTGGCAGGATCTTTCCTGAGCGACGTTAATGGAATCAAGGCTGTGCTGAAATTGGCAGGCATACATGTACAGTATTTAAGTGATAGGCAGGCTTTATTTTCTCAGGCTTAGCATTAACTTGTCAAATACTTGTAGAGAGGAGAAAAGGGTTTAATAATTTGTCTGACTGCTTGCTGTAGATGGAAACAAAATAATCATATTTTTACAGCAAAATATATTTTAAGTCCCTTTCATAGGCAAAATATTCCTCCAGTGTAAAGTTTTGCTAGGAAGATTGTCATGCATCCTGTGACACCAGTGTCATATGTATAAGAAACAGTATGGCCTACTCATAAATGGAATAGGTCATTAATTTAGTAATCCATTATTAATTAAAGTTTTATTTTTTATAGTGAGTGTTTGAATCATTTGCAAACCGTTACAGTGATTCACCCAAAAAGACTTGTCATTTCAAACCTGTATGCCTTTCTTTATTCCGCAGAACACATAAGATATTTTGAAGAATGTTAACTGGCCCGTTTTCGCTTGCAATGGTTTTGTATCCATACAGTAGAAGTGAATGAGGGCCAGTGCTGTTCGGTTACCAACTTTCTTCCACAGAACACAAAGGATATTTTGAAACGAGTCATAAAGGTTTGAAATGACGAGAAGGTGAGTAAATAAGGACAGAATTTTCATTTTTGGGTGAACTATCACTTTAAGGATATCTTTATTCTGCAGAAGAGACAGTTACAGTACATTGATTTGTCTCTCTGTATATTCGTTGATGCAATATTTACCCAAACAATCAACTTCTATTTCGAAAATGTCCTTTGACTTCATAGAAATGAGTATTATATGATTTTATGATTACTATATTAACATGCCACTTAAATAATAGATATTAGGTATTCTTGGAAAATACTGTAAATATTCTGAAAGTCATTTCCATGAAACACATTGATGAAATATGACCAAATTTATATACACATATCACATTTTTCCCATAATCTAGGTTGATTTAAGAACACTATCATGTTAAATTAAAAGATCCTCTCATCAAATGTCTCTTAAAATCCAATGAATTCAGGATTAAACTGACTGCGAGTGTATTTTATCATCAGAATATATTCAAGTCTCAGACAGTTCTTGCACCTGCAGTTTTATGCATTACATTGCCACAATTTATCTTAAAATTCCCCAGTATGTGTTTTTGTACAATGTTCTTTGTAAAACCTATTAACTCCGTTTTAACTCAATTATATTAGGGTTTCCCTAGTTTATGTTTCAGGAAAACTTAATGTATGTAAATAATAATGTAATGTAGGTAAATAGCTTATTATCCAATTGGTCAGTAGAGTGTGTGCGTGCGTGCAAGTGTGTGTGGGCGAGTTTACAGATGGACAGCTTCTAAAGATTTTAGATGGGTAACGTATGTATGTAAATAAGCTCAGTATGTCTTAGAAAGCAGGGTTTTCACTGAGGACATTTGTGTGAGTCTTCAGTTTTTTAATATCTTTGTCTGAATGATATATGGTGATGTACACAGCAAGATCCACCCACTGCTGTTCCTGAAATAAAATTCAACAGAGGCCCCCCTCTGTCTTTGTTCCGGGTTGTGATCAATGGCAGAACAGAACTTTCACTAAAGCTGTGATGTATTTCACAATTGCGCTGTCGTGCGGTGAAATAACACTCTTATTAATGTGATGAAACACTGCGCTGTTAGTCTTGTTGAAACTTTTGAATCCTTGTCCGGTAAATTGTCCCAAAATATAGGTTTTATTATTGGCTGAATCTCAAACAAGAGTCTTCCCACTCCTTTCTTAGCTCATCTCCCCTTCATTAGACTTACGTAACCCTGACTATGTTGTGTGGGGTTTGGAATCTTTCATACTTTATTTTGGGGAATCCATGTTTTTAAAAAGCCTAAGCTTAATCCTCTACCAGTTTAATATGCAGAAATAGACCTATTCCCCCATGACTGTATTATACATTTTCTTTGAATCCTGACCGTCCTAAAATATCAGTTATGTCTCAATCACTGGTAGATTTTCAGGCATGGGAAGGTGGGCTGTTTCATCTGTTTGTAACTATACTTTCAGCAAATGAAATTACAAAACAATTTCAAATAATAATTTCTAATAACATAATCATCATATAGTAAGATTAAAGCTGTACACAGCAGGCTTTTATATGTGTTTTTATTGGTGTTATAAGATGCATCATTAATGTTTGGAGATTAAAGGGATAGTTCACCCAGAAATGAAAATTCTGTCATCATTTACTCACCTTTGAGTTGTTCCTAATCTGTATCTTTGTTCTGATGAACACAGAGACAGATATCTGAAAGAATGCTTATAACCACACAGTTGACTACCATAGTAGGAAAAAATATGGAAGTCAAAAGTGCACCAGAACGGTTTACTGTCCTACATTCTTCAAAATATCTTCTATTGTGTAGGGAACAAAAAATCATAACGTAAGTTTTCCTGCTGTGCGAGTCAATGGGAGACAAGACCTGAAGTATCCCTTTAACTTGAGAACATGTCTCGCAGTCTCTCTCTTTTTAACAAACACAGTTTCCATCTCTTTTTTGTCATTCTCTCCAACCTTCTTTGAATATTTAAACCGTTTTACTGTTCTTCTGAAGATGTTTAGTGAGCCTTAACTAAACCTTTCTGACGTATCAAAGTGTTCAAATACATTTAAAAGGCATCTGCGTGTTACCATGAGAAACTTATTAATAAACTTATTCTGATTAGGGAAATTGTATAATACATAATACTCTTGTTTTTGTTATTCTATTTATCTATTAAGGGTTTTGATGATGTTGTACATACTGTATACTGTCGCTGCCCTATAAAAAGACAAAGTGCAGTGACTACACAAACACTGAAACTGAGAAAAAAAAACTTCAAAGTTTTCACACCAGCCAGTCACTTTAGCCAGTTTCTGCAATTTTAACACTCGTGTTTCTCTGAAACGGGACAAAATTGAACCAGGAGACAAAAGACAGAACAGATTGTTACAACACCCATTTCAAACCATATCTTAATTTTGACCAAATGTGTAGTTACTGCATTTTGCCTTTGTAGGGCAGTGTGGTAAGTGAATAACTCCTGTCAACTTCTTAAGTGATGTTGTTATTGTTTTATTCTTTCTCTATCACCATCTCTTTCCTCATATGAAAAAGATCGCTCTCACATTCTGCTTAATATCTCTTTGTTGTTTCACAGAAGCAAGTACTGTGGGCTTTGAATCGGGTGAGTATGTATCTTTTAAAACTTTACATATAACTCTGCATGTTCAGAAATAGTGGCATCGGTTTTTATCATCACCTGTGTTGCTCTCTGTGGAGAAACTCAAACCCTCCTCTTCCTCACACTTTCACTCTCATGAGATAACAAAAATCTTGACTCGCTGAACTGGTCTGAGACTTGCTGTAATTATCCATCGTCCTAGACTATTAAACACACTTCAGTCCTGGATAATGCAGGAGTGTTTTAACTCATTAAATGAGGCCCTGACTAAATGTGAATCAATGAGACATATCCAATCAAGATCCCCCTTTAATCTCTCTCTCTCGCTCTCTCTCTCTCGGACTCTTTAAGCATAGGTTTTTCTTTGCCCCTCAAAACATTTTGGTACTCTCTTGTTTTATTAAAATCTTAGCTTCAGTTTTTCCACACTAAAAATGTTTAACGGTATAAACCAATTAAAATGCATGTATACACTTTGCATACAAATACCAATAAAGATTGACAGTTTTATTTTGACCTCAGCCTAACAACAAGTAAAATGTTAACATCTGTTGTAATAAAAATCTGCCCCTGGGACATACAGTTATAGAGTCAGTCACATTTTTTCTTGTTGTGGTGCTTGTGTGCAGAAGCTGATATCTTTGTGCCTGCAGTAGATCTCTTAAAAGCAGACCTTCCTGTGCATAAATGTTTCCGCGGCTCTGAATGTGAGAACGTGGACAGTAATCGTGGGCAGAGCTGTAATTAGCCCATGCTTGGAGACAAAAGAGATCGAGGGGGCGCTCAACATCACAGGCGGGAAGGCGATGTGTATTTATCTGCATTTGAACACACATTTGTGAACTTAAACGTGACCTCAGGGAACAAATGGTACAACATCATAGGAGGAAAGGAGTCTAATCTCATTGGTTCCAGGGAGATGGTAGGTACATTTGAATGACGGCACGTACGGTGCGTTATGGCAGTTCTGGGACATACTGTCTTTAAATTCAATTCAATTTTTTGTGCATTGTCCCAAAGCAGCTTTACGGGAGAAAATAAGAAGAATAGAAAAACACAAAAAAGGTAAAACTAAGCAGGGTGCATGCAGAACAAGCAGGACATTCTAGTAAATTATATCTAATAAATGCAGTCTCGTGGTAGGATATTATGCATTAAGTGAATGCTTGGCTAAAAAGATGTGTCTTTAATCTAGATTTAAATTTGCAGAGTGTGTCTGACCCTCAAATAGTATCGCGAAGGTTATTCCAGAGATTAGGTGCTACGTATGAGAAAGCTCTACCCCCTTTGGTGGATTATTCTGGTGTTATCAAAAGTCTGGAGTTTTGAGATCTTGGAGAGCGTAATGGGTTGTTATGTAAGGGGCTAAACCATTTTATGCTTAATAAGTTATTAAAAAAACTTCAAAGTCAATACGATACTTAATTGGTAACCAGTGAAGTGGTGATAACATTGGGGTTATGTGTTCGTATTTACTGGACCTGGTTATGACTCTGGCAGTCGCATTCTGAAATAACTGTTTGTTTATAGATGATGCAGGACAAACACTATGTAGTGCATTACAGTAGACAAGTCCTGAGGTCACAAATGCATAAATAAGCTTCTCTGGTAATAATAAATAAATAAACACAGAATATTCCCTTTAAATACAGAGACAGCCTGGTGCGTGAAATAAGTTGTTTACAACATAGCAAAATGGAATAAGGATGGCAGATATACATTTATAAATAAATTTGATAGTTTCATGAACTCACTGAAATTTTCCCCTGTGTTAAGTCTAACGTCGAATTTGTATCATGCTGTGAGAACAGCTGCAAAAATCACTTGATTCTCTGTTAAGAAGTCTTCCGTTTCAGTTATGGTCTTATATTTGATTGTTACACCTCTCCTTTCTCTGTCTGCTGGGAAAAGCACAAGGCCTATATGTCTGTCAGTTTCAGATGCTGAAGTCCTGCGAAGCATCACAGCTGTTTCCTGTGAATTGTGCTTTCTACCAGTTTGATGACTAATTTTAAATTTTGTGACAAAAAACTTCACTGTTCTGACGACTTAATTTTTTATTCTGGGGTGTTTAAATCTATACAGTTAAACAATAATTTTGCATTTCCAATACACTCCTACGAAAGGTCCTACAAAAGGTTATCATCACAGTGATCATCACAAAGAATTCATGTTTTTTTCCCCCCAAAAAAGCATTCACTCAATCACAATCATTTTTCTTATTAGTCTAAAGAACGCTTTTTCCTCCAAAAAGCCAAATGTACAAATTGAAAGTTCGTTCAAATAGTGACACAATTTCTTAAAATGGACATGGAATCAAAATGGATTTTCTTGGTGTTATTCTGCACGATTCATCAGGTATTTAATGGAGACATGTGGATATTGTAGTGGCATCTAGTGGTGAGGTTGCGAATAGCAACTAACGGCTCACTCCATCCCTCACCCCTCTAATTGAAAGCACTACATGGGCTCTCACCGAAAAAGGATGTTCTCACATTTGTGTTTTTTATTTGTCGAAGGAGATAACTTTTTTATGAAACGCACTCTAGAGCAGTTTGTCTGTTTATAGCTGTAGAAACGACACTGTGAATTTCATGAAAGGGGACCTGCACTCTATGTTGATAGAAATAGGTCATTCTAAGGTAATACAAATACAAAGCTTCATTATGTAAGGTCTTTATATATACACCACTGAAGACATAGTTATTTATTTTATATTGCCTTTTTTGTTCGTAGATCCTCCAGAAAATGACACACTGAACCTTTAAAAGAAAGAAATTGTCTAATGTAGTAACTTTGAAACAACTCGTCTTATATCACCAGAACAATGCAGTCGGGTAAAATCTTGCAAATATTTATATATGAGCTGCGTAGTTTTGCAATTATGTTATTTTGTTTGGTATTGCTAGATTCAGTCCAGTTCTGCAAATATAAACACAGGATTTGATTTATTTATGCCTAGCACTTCACACATATAGTGCATAAACCATTACACAGAAGAAAAATGGGTTGTCCATTCTGTTTCATGTTAACTTTAAACATATCTAGCTCAATTAATGGAGCAGCCATTACTGATATCCTGTCTTCTAAGGGAAGTCTGGCAGAGCTACAGAAACCACTTATGGTGTAAAGGAGATGCAAATCTATGATGTCTGTGAAGTTATCATTGGATCTTTGACACCGTTACAATTGCTGAGAGAAACCTTTTTGCTTTCAGGTTCAGAGACTATTGACTTATCGACAGGATATTTTTAGTTATGTTCAAACAGATTCTAATCAGGAGAAACTTTTTGTATATGGCTATATGGGCATGAGAGAGAGAGAGATACATTGATACCAGCAGTCACAACTGAATGGAAATGGATACAAATCTGTGTTCGTTCATGGCCAAATTGGTGAGCTAGTGAAAATACTATAGCATTACAGTGGTATATTGAGTGTGCTTACATTATGACTATAAGTAACTGCGTACGTTTGCGATCTCACAGCATGTGTCCATCTCTGGAAGTGCAGTGAGGTCAAGACCCCCACTGTGTTCTGTGTTGGTGACATTTCAAATGAATCTTGAATTATTAAACATCTAGGAATATAGTGTATTGATCACTTTAGGTTCATGATGTTGTGCTGTGCGGCATAAACTGTACGACTCTTTAAAGAACCAACGAACTGCAACAATCAGATAAAAAATGGTGAAATAACTATTTGCCATTTCCATGTTCACAACTATGACAAATCTCTTTTCTCCCGTTTTGTTTCTTTCTCTTGAATCTTTGCCATGAAGATCTGCACTTTGCCTCTCCTGTTTTTTTTTTGTACTGTTCGGACTAGTGACTGAATGATTTAAATGCATGCTGGCAGCTTTTAACATTTCTATTGTTCTCTGTAATTGCTGTCCTGTGTTTTTGGATATGTGCTCGTTTATTAAGCGTATCGACCAGATTTAATTTTATATATAACTTATTTTGGTCACATTAAATTAATTTGTTCCAAAAATATATTTATAATAATTAAAGTATAATTATAATTATTTGGATAATAATGAAGTGCAACCCTGGCTTTTATTCTTTTGAGATAACATATGACCTGACATGTTTTAGTGTGATTCAGCCTACTTACACAATAAATTGTTACTTACATAACCATAAGTGCACATCCAGGAACACACAAAGACTTATTCACCTGTCTCAGAAAAGTGATTTCACGCCTCTGAATGGGGGCATGACACCCTTTTGTTTGGTAATCTTTAGATGTCAAAAACAGTAATTAGCTTGATGGCTGTTGTTATACCGCTGCAGTGCCATAGTGTGGATGCAGTAATGCCCTCAAAATAACCCACTCTAAAACTATACTGTGCCCTATCAGTCTTTGGAGTGAGCTTTTCCATCTATTATTGTTTTAATCTGATGGAATAATTCCTCATAGACTCATCAACAAACATTTTACCTACAACTGTTTCAATCAAAGATGTAGAATTTTGGCCCTTACTGTCCTCATTGGTTTCCTCTATGCGTGTGGGGCTTTTTTAAGTACTTTAAACCAGAATGTATCCGGCTGTCATTTAAAGCTACGATGAATATACAGCATGAAACGCCGACGTTGCTTGTGCGTCGTGCTCATGCTGTAGCGGCGTAGCCTGTTGTGTATTTCACACACTCGGTCTTGGAGATCCCCAGCGTCCACGGTGCGCCCTCGGAGCTGTTGCGCATGCGTGGGGAGCTCCCCGTGCCCACGTACTGTCGCTTTGAGTCCGGACTGCGCGCGGGTGGCACACAGAAGCTCCCGTGCTGTCAGCGCGCGACGTTACCATGAGCCTCCCCGTTCCACCGGCAGACACTCCACGCGTAGAGAGTGGCCACCTTACGAGTGCAGCGCAACACACTCAGCCACACGATGCCCGGGGGAAAGAGAGGGCTGGTGGCACCACAAAACACTTTTCTGGAGAACATCGTCCGCCGCTCAAGTGGTGAGAAACCCGCTTATGGTTTTACATATGGTGTCAGGTAGTCGTTAGAGTGCTCGAGCGCTGCGCAATTACGCAAATACGTAGCCCTATAAATTGTGTTTACAAAAATTGTAATGTAATATATAGTACAATTGAATTATTCGAGGAGTCACCGTTGAAGTTATTATTCCATTCCATTATTCCATTTTGCCCTTTAATCCTTTATATTTTTGAGATTATTTTCTAAGGAGCTCGCTCGATTTCTTATTTATTGTTTCCGTATTTGTTCTTTCAGTTATTTTTTCAATGAAGAATAAACGACATTTTACTTTGCATGTTGACGATTAAAAAACTTAAGACCTACATTTGGAAAAAGCAAACTTCCCCATTGCAGATGCAGTTTCTTAAAGCCAAAAGTCATATATTATTTGGATGAGCGTATCTGTTCTACCCATTTGCGTTCTCGTCAGTATACGAGATCTTTTCAAACGAGATGAAATGTATTTGAATGCGAAATACAGCGTAATGGATATTTAACAATTGCTATATAAAAGTATCTTTGTACTTTAAATTAAAGATAATTTAGCTCTCTTTGAACACAGAAAACAGTTCCATCAGAGCTGGCGTGAAGTCGATCTGATGGTTTGGGAGAATTGTGGAAAATTTCGCGCGATTGCGTTCACAACCGCCAGAGGACGCGGTCTCTCATATTTCTAGTAGTGCTGTCTAGTTTGATGTAATATTACCTCATCAAAACACCCCTTATTTGATCATTATATTACGTGAGACAAGTTCAATGTAATATTGCTAATAAATACTTCTTTCAAATAAATATGAGATGCATTAATAATCCGTTCTTCCACGAATCTTCAGAGACAAGTTTCTTGCTTGGAAACGCTCAGATTGTGGACTGGCCCGTAGTTTACAGTAATGACGGCTTCTGTAAGCTGTCTGGATACCACAGAGCCGAGGTCATGCAGAAAAGCAGCACATGCAGGTGAGAAATTTTACAATATGAAGTTAAACACTGTTCATGCTTTATTGAAGATCTCTGATTTTGAACTTTCAGTCTTTAAGTTAGTTGTTGGGCTTCTAGACCCACTGATGCAAAACTTTGATGTAAACCCGAAAGGTTATGACATCATCTGTCAAGTCTCAAAATCAGGCAATTAGATTAAGCGTTAACTTGCTATTTATGGATGCACATTCCCGTTTTTGTGTGTATGCTGGTGGGACATTAGTTATGGGGGCAAAAATGGCAAAGTAGGAACACAAACACCCAAACTATTCTGGTATCTCAAATGTTTTAATAAATATGCTTAATATGTTCATAAGTGTTCAATAAAAATGTAATGGGATGATTGTTTGGTTTGTAGGAGTAGGATCAGAAATGTCTTCCCGGTGTCTTTCAGGCTCTCACATGCATTTAACAATTAAAATCCTGATGTGTGTAGTACAGTGACTGCATTGAATATCTTTCATATAAAAGAATTCAATGCTGAAATCCAAAATTCTGTTTTATTAGCTGAAAAGTGTGCAATGGGTCAGGCCATAGTCTTGCAGCTTTATGGTGTAATGCATACAAATTTTAATTTCAGTAAGTGCCTCTGAAAAAGTGCTGAGCTACAGATATGTCTTCCAGGAGAACATCTGTTCATGCCATTCTGACAACAGATCAAATTTAAAAGCGCACGTTTTTGTCATTCTGTCAAGAAATCAACCTCTATTGCTAAGTGTAACACAAACAGCAGACTTAGATCCTTTAATTGGTCACACTTTCCATCATGGGTACAAAATCCCGAAAGGATGTGAATTTCAAAACATTTCTGTAATCTTTTAATCTTTGTTTTAAATATGACCGCATCCTCTTTTTGAAAATCACTCTCTTTTTGAACATCTTCCATGAATTCTGAGTTTGGGATTTATGTTAATTGTAATGAATTTAGAGAAGCATAATTATTATAAAAACATACACCATGTAAATCCCTTTTAAACTGTGCATGCTTTGGTTAGAAAAGAAGAGATTAAAGTGTGTCTGACAGATATCTTTCTCCAGTTTTATGTATGGGGAGCTGACAGACAAGAAGACTATAGATAAGGTGAGAAAGGCCTTTGACAACTATGAATCGAACTGCTTTGAAGTCCTGCTGTACAAAAAGAACAGTAAGTGAGATGTGGAGCACACACACATGCACACAGACACATACAGCTGGAAAGTTTCTGGTTAATGTCAGACATTAAAGCAACACACAAACACAGAACACAAAATTTGAACGTTAACTCCAAATATTAACCTACACTTTGTCGCAGTTTTGTTACGTTTGTAACAATTTCCCAAATCCCGTGCAAATTGCTCTACACGAACAGACTATGTAAACCAAAAGAAATTGTGACTATACAGTGACCTCACAAATAATGTGTGCTGGTGCTGATGCTGCTCTTGACCTCAACAGGAACTCCAGTTTGGTTCTACATGCAGATCGCACCGATCCGTAATGAGAATGACAAAGTGGTTCTGTTCCTGTGTACATTTAAGGACATCACCGTCTTCAAGCAGCCAATCGAAGACGAGAGCACCAGGAGTGAGTTTTTAACACGTCATCATGGTACTTATTGTAATTCTTTAATTCATTTTAAAAGTTTTTTACTCTAACACTAAAACAAAACTGCTGGAAAACTTAGAAAGTCTTATAGGTAAACGTATGTAAGACCAAGTATACGCTGCAATGCCAGAGAAAAAGAGCATGCAGAAATTTGATATGAATATTTGAGTGCTTATTACACTGTATTTCATCATACCATGTTTATGCCACAGTGGCAGCAAATGTTTTTTCGACTTTGATTCATCATGAAGCACATCGCTGAGTCACAGGCAACAAATCATCACTTGCCAGATTCATGTTTTTGTTTTGTATTTAATGTTTTGATGGGCATATTTGTATGTGTACATATTTTGTAGGCTGGACCAAGTTTGCCCGTTTGACTCGGGCTTTGACAAACAGCAAGAGCACCATTCAGCAGCTTGCGCCCATGAACACGGCCGACGTCACCTCGCACAAACACTCCAGACTCGCAGAGGTGAGCACACAGACACAGCATTTGCTTTCATCCCTGAGTTCACAGTACAAGGTTATACAAAACTTCCTCTCACGGAGGGCAAACATGTAATAGAATCACAGACAAACACACACACACACACACACACACACAGGACACTGTTGTAATGAAATCTCACACACGGCTTTAGGAGAGGAGAAGTCTACAGCGGGATGCTCTTGGTCTGGAACATACAGAAGCTGATGTTAATAATTAACACTGAGAGAAAAGTGTGTGTCACAGTGTATACTTATTTTTTGATAGTATGTTATTTATTGTCACTATTGTGTGCGGATGTTAAAAAGGAGGAGGGATACGTGTGCGCGTGTGTGTTTAATGGCAAAAGAAACTCACACAGTGGCTCTCTAATGAGTTTTTGATGGGAGAACATTCAGTATTTTTCTGCTTTTATCACTATTTGTTGTCTGATCTGTACTGTAAGTTGATTACAGAGCTCGCAAAGCGTCATTCTGTTTAATGTAAACCCAAGTACTGTATTAAACCTCTGCAGTGAGTTTTGCCCAAACTGTCTCTAAAAAAGTTCTATTAAGACTTTGTTTTGTAGATCATTTCAGCCTTGGCTGTGCTTACTATTTGTAAACTTTATAAACGACAGAGGAAATACAACAAGCTCAACTTACATACAGTTTTAACACTTTTTTTGCTGACTTCAATTATTGTTATTTCCTTCAGGAAATGCAAATCTAGCTAATAATGTTTTAGCCCTGAGGAGTCATGTGTCTCTGTGTCTCTCAGAGAGATTTCTCTCTCTCCCTCCTTCCCTCCTTCATCATCTTCTCCTCTTTCTCTCTTTAATCATTCTGTTCTTCAATCTCTCTATCAGAGGATCATGCTAAATCTCTGAGTAAAACTCATGTTCTCCTTATGCAAACATGAATAATGTAAAACCAAACTGTGTGTTATCCAGAGAAGAGGGGAAATTAGCAAGAGCAAGAATGAATATTTAAAACTAACACACTTTCCTGAGGGGACACAATTTTAGTCTCTCCCTCTCTTTTCTCCCTCCTTCAGTTTTAATCTGCATTTTAGGATGTCAATGCGTCACATTTTAGAATATAATGTGATTTAACTTCACATTCAAATGAAAGAAGGACAGGGTGTTTACACCAGGGGTAAATAGCATGTTAACACAATGTGGCAATCTGCACTCAATTGCTGGGCTATTTAGGTAAAACTTTCCCCAAAACAAACTTTAAACTATTAACTCTTTTTGGTACATTAGTAGCTTTGATAAAAACTCTCTAATAAGACATGAACACAACCATTGCCCTAATGGAAATGTAATCTGTGAAGCGAATTAATTGTATTAATGCATTTATGTTTTATGCAGTAATTGAAGTGCTTTAATTTTATTTTAATCTAATACTTGAAAAGCTTAAGCAAGCAATATTTGCCAATTTTTTACTTTGTTCTTTTGTTTTTGTTTGTGTTATTGCTTGTAATTAGTTTCTTTGTTCTTTTGTTTTATTGCTGACTATTGATTTGAATAATAACTTGAAGCCATGTTTACATAATGAAGAGTACTTGAAGCAATGTGCCACGACTTGTTAATATTTATAGTCATGTTTAAAATTGAAATAAAAGAACCTTAAGAAATAGCATATTCGTTTTTATTTATTACCCATTATTAACTGTTTTTATTGATATTAACTGCTAAAACGTTTGAAACTGATCACAACCTAACAAACAATAATTTTTCAGTTAATAGAGTTAATTAACATGTTATTGAAATATTTGCAATACAACCATGTATAATGCATTCAGTAAATTGCATAATTTACTCCAATCTTCTCTTCTTCTGTCACTACTCTCTGTTTTAATATGTACTTAATGTAAAGGAGTAACGATGCAAAATATTTTTTTAATTGAATTGATTATATTTCCCACTTTGCCTTGTTTGTTCCTCTCAGGTACTTCAGCTTGGCTCTGATATCCTTCCTCAGTACAAGCAGGAAGCCCCTAAGACCCCCCCTCACATCATCTTACACTACTGTACCTTCAAAACCACCTGGGACTGGGTCATTCTCATTCTGACCTTCTACACCGCCATCATGGTTCCCTATAATGTCTCCTTCAAGACCAAACAGAATAACGTCACCTGGCTGGTTCTAGACAGCGTCGTGGACGTCATCTTCCTCGTGGACATCGTTCTCAACTTCCACACCACATTTGTCGGGCCGGGAGGGGAGGTGATCTCGGATCCAAAGCTGATCAGGATGAATTATCTGAAAACCTGGTTTGTTATAGACTTGCTTTCCTGTTTGCCCTATGACATCATCAACGCCTTTGAAAATGTGGATGAGGTGAGTAACAATGAGAAAGAGAAATTGTCAAACCTTTGAGCATTTTACCTAAATCATATTTTTCGGTAATAATTAAAAATAGAATGACACTAGTTTAGTGCTGCATGTTCTTGCTGTTGTAAGGTTGGGTTGTGTCGCTTAACAGATATTACTTTCATATTGCCCTCATTCTTTGTAATTAAAGTTGTCGCCTGCTGACACAAATCTTAATTTTTCCTCTTTTGTTCGTCCTTCATGTTGTGTTCCTAAAGATCGAATCTCCGTTAATGTGTCTAAACTTATCTAAAATGCCAGCTATTTTTGGATAAATCAATATATTTCTGTGGCTGTAAAAGGATGGTTTATGTTAGCACAAACAGTTTTGGTTATCTGCCTTAAGTTTGTGTTGTCTTTATAGATTTGGTCTACCTCTACAGTATTTTTAATGTTATTTGACAATAAAGTTATTGCATTAGCTAACAACATAAACTAACAATGAATTTGAATTCATACAAATGACGTATTGTGCATGTTAAAGATACAGTTCACCCCCAAAGAAAACTGTCATCATTTACTCACCCTCGAGTTTCATATCTGTATAAATAACTACTTTGGTAGTCAATCGTGGCCAAGAACCGATTTGGAACAACTTGACGGCGAGTAAATGAAGAGAGAAATGGCATTTTTGGTTGAACTGTTCCTTTAACTGATACAACATTTAATAAAAAATTGCTTTTATTGGTAAATGTTGAAAATAACAATAACTAAGTTAATGCTGTGGGAGGCCAGAGCGTCCATAAAACACCCCACCCGCCTAAATTATTTCATAGATGACCTCATTGTTTGTGGGCGTGGCCCTGTAGGGGACTACAGATTTGTCCCATGCCACCGAACAATAAAGTGTGTCACCGAACAATAAAGTCTGCAGTAATAGTCATCCATAAATAATTTAGTCTTGCACCCACAGCTGTTACTAACGTCATGAACTGATTTTAGACTCCAAAATGAAAATGAAGCTTTAGTGGGTCACACTGGTCATGCCGAATGCACAGTAATGCTGTTTATGCAGTTGAAGAGCTAAAGTGCTGCCTGACTTCAAATGTTCAAAGGTTTTTAAGGCTGGGTTGGAATTTGTAAAATCATTTAGGGAAAGAACGGTGTTCTCTCACCTGCAAAGTGCTTCAAATGTCCAACCTGAACTGTCGTAACTGTTACATACAGTGCTGCATTTTTTTACAACAAAATGCAAAAAGCCGTTCTCATTTACATATTTTTTGTTTATGAAATAGCACTTCAATGTTACTTTAGTGAATCATGCAGGACAAATGTCCATCTGCGCAACAAACTTTGCGAATATTTACAGACAAACTACGTTTATGTTCATATTGCCCAGGCAGTCTGTAAATGTTGACAGAGTTTTGGAAACGCCATTTGTTCGGTCAGTTGAATGCGGTGCTGCCAATTTTAATCTTTTTAACCCACCTGCCCCAAATAAAGAACGAAGTGTTTCTAGGAGTTTATTGGGTGCAATAATGCTTGTAAACAGTAAGTTTAGAGAGCTGAAATTGAATAGTGCTCAATGCTTCATAATGAAACAGAGAATACAAATCCAATAATCCAATGTCAAAAAAGTGTGCCAAATCTTATAAAATAGCTATTTGCTGTTTGTGAATAACGATTGTGAATAATGACAAAAATGAAAACTGATCTAACCTTACAGATTTCAAATGTATTTCTCTTTGTGCGCTGCATGTCAGTGAATAGATGCTTTTAAATTAGATATTTGTATAGAAGGGTTTGATGCATTCTGGTACTTTGTAATATCATCAGGTATAAATGAATAGAACTACTAATAACAAAACTGGAAAAGTTGTAATATTGATTGACTATCCATCATTAATGTTTCAAAGCTGCATGACAATCTTTCTCGTATGTAAAAATAAAAATACACACCTGTCAAGCTTCAGAAAGTTTATTAAGAGACACAAAACTACATTTGACTTGATTTCATGTATTTTTATCGTAACTTTTTTCACACTTTTCTTTTTTCAGGGCATCAGCAGCTTGTTCAGTTCTCTGAAGGTGGTACGGCTGCTTCGCTTGGGTCGTGTTGCACGCAAACTGGACCACTATCTTGAGTACGGCGCAGCTGTGCTCGTATTACTGGTCTGTGTGTTTGGACTAGTGGCCCACTGGCTTGCTTGTATATGGTACAGCATAGGTGATTATGAGGTCATCGACGAACAAACCAACACCATTAAGACTGACAGCTGGCTCTACCAACTAGCCACCAGCATAGGCTCTCCATACCGCTACAATGCAAGTGGGACTGGCCAATGGGAAGGTGGGCCTGGGAAAGACTCTCTTTACATAACATCACTGTATTTCACCATGACGAGCTTGACCACTATCGGCTTCGGAAATATCGCACCAACTACAGATGGAGAGAAGATCTTCTCTGTGGCCATGATGATGGTGGGATGTAAGTGTTCAACATTACGATGTAATTACTTAGTGCAAGATTGTTTCAGGTTAGTAGAAGAGTACATTGAGGCCCCTTGGAGTTACTTTCGTGTCTCAAAACTGCAGTGTTATGGAGACATGAGCGTGGGCTCTTTTGACTCGAGACACTGAAGTGAGAGAACTGACACATTTCATTATCAGAATCATAGAGACATGAGGTTGAGCTGTCGTCTATTATGCGTAGTACACAACTCATCGTTTTTTTCAGCAAGTGGGAAATGTACCTATAGTTATATTTTTATTGCTTTCCTCTGTCTGAGAAACTGAGGCTAACTGACTTATATTGTCTGGCCTCTGTTCTCCAGACAGCAGTGATTTGCTTCTAAAGCAACTCTTGAAGACAGAGCTCTGAGACAGTAATAAAGAGAGATTGGCAGAGAGAGAGGCAGGACACTAGCCAGTAAACTAGGAATGAGAGAGAGAAAGAGATAGAGACATGGAGGACTGTTTTTGTCCAGCTCTAAAAACCTGCTGGATAAATCTGTGGTGTTCAAATCTTGGCTATTGTTTCATTGAATATATATACAAATGCTCCACACACACAATATGCAAACATACATACACACACACATTGACATAGACGCACACACACACAGTGAAAGCACACATTGGCGATAAAGGAGAAAGAACCACAGGTCAAATATTAAACGGACTATAAATTCTTATATGCAATATTAATTATGTCTAATTTCTGAATTCTAAAGCAGCCCCCCCGGCCAGGCAGATAGTGCAAAACAATATGCAAACGGTGGTGAGGAACCCAAAACTCCCATCGAGAAAAAAAACCTCAGGAGAACCCAGGCCCAACCAGGGGATTCCAGTTCCCCTCTGGCAAAAGCTGCTGCCTCTGCACAAGCTCAACAGTGCTTGCACAACAAGGCTAAATAAAAATAAAACGTGATAGATTTAAGATTATCATTCACAATCTAATAACATTTGAAATGTTGTAGGAAAATCAAAGTTGTGGCTGTCACAATTCACTCACTCTCAAGTTGTTCCAAGTCTGAATACATTTCTTTGTTCTGATGAACACAGAGAAAGATATTTGGAAAAATGTTAGCAACTGACATTTCTGGAACATCATTAACTTCCATATTAGGAAAAATGATTCTATCCTTCTTCTGTTGAACACAAACTGAGATATTTTAAAGAATTTAGGAAAGCAAACAGTTCTGGGGGCACCTTTGACCAACATTTATTTTTTACTACTGTGGTACTCAATGTTGGCCAAAAAAAGTCAGTAGCTAACATATTTCCAAATATATGTGTGTTTAGCAGAAAAATAAATATTAATACAGGTTTGAAACAACTTTGGGGGATTCATTACAGAATTTACATTTTTGGGTGGAGTATCCCTTTAAAATAATTCTTTAAAAACTTTATGAGTGACCTCACATGGGTATTAAGGCCAACAATCTCGTAAACAGTTCTATTAGTATGATCAACTCTTTTGGTTAATACTTTTCGATGGTGAGGTTTACATTTGCATGGAATTGCCAATTTACAATATCAAATGCAGTCTGGCACACTATGCCAATTCCAAAAATCAAGCTTATTCATTTTGCATGCCTTGGGATTTAACTGGGATCTGCAGATCTACTTATAATGTCTTTAGACCATTTTAGCTTGTTTGGGGCAGATGATCACACAATAACAGTAACATCATCAGTACTCAATTAATGGTCCCTTTAATTGTGGCTGTATCTATGTGTTTGTAGTTCTGCATTTTCTTTGATGATTCATGTACGCAATGTCCTTCCTTATCTGTAATTATCCGAAAGCATTGTTCTCATCCTCAGATGCTTGTCAGGATTTTTTCTCTTTTGTTTGCTTGTTTTGCTAAAGATCCTAATCTCTTACTTTGTCTCCATTTCTCTGTCTCTCTCACTTACTCGCTCAGTCACTTTTTCTCTCTCCTCTCTCTCTTGGTAGTGAGGTCCTATAAGGCCTCATTATGTATGGTATTTGATATAGTCTCCCTTGAGAGGGTGTTTCACTGGAACTCTCTCGCACCTGCACCACCCATGCTGTTTATCCCGCACCTGTCTCCAGTCCTGCTCTTTGTGCTGTGAAGTTGGATAAAACTTGGATGAAACCCATAAAATCTTACTTGGCGGGGTGGAATCTGGATTCATTTGCCCCAAATATGTCAGACGTAACTGGTGATCCCTCATGCCGCGATTAAATTTTCAAGAGGGTCACATAGTGACACATCAAATATTTCTTGATCTTGTGAGATAAAAGAGATCATTGTCCTACGAAAATAAACTGTAACTTCTAGAACTCAATGATTTATTCTCAAAGTCCTATGTCTGGTTTCTTTGACCAGTTAAAATGACACTTCACCCAAAAATGAAAATTCTGTCATCATTTACTCAACCTCTTGTCATTTCAAACCTGTATGACATTCTTTTGTCTGCAGAAGACAAAAGAAGATATTTTGAAGAATGTCTGTAACCAAACAATGGCGGTGCCTATTGACTTGCATTGGTTTTATGTCCATACAATAGAAGCGAATGAGTATCGTCTCTGTTTGGTTACCAACATTCTTCAAAATATATTCTATTGTGGTTTGCAGAAGAAAGTAAGTCAAACGATGTCGGAATTTTCATATTTGGGTGAACTATCCCTTTAAAATGAGGACATGTAAGTGACCTCCGAAAAAATTACTGTATCATCACACGCTTTCTTCCTCAATCCTTTTATTTTCTCTCTATCTCTACCTTTCCCTTTTTGGTCACTGACTTCTTTCCATTTTGCTTTTATTCACTCGTCTGTCTAAGATCGCAGTCATTTTTACTATATAGATTTTAGGTTTCCCTCATTTTTTTAATCTCATCTTATTCCAGCCACTTCGTTTTAGTCTTTGCTCTCGCCTTATTGGTTGTGAGTGGAAGTATTTAGAAAGCTATTTTAGGGAAGGTTGCCATAGAAACGAGGAGCGGAGGAACCGTGGTAACACGCTAGAAAGGCAGTAAATACAGGAGCAGAAGTTTATATTGTGCTTGTACTTATAGATCATAAATTAGTTTTAAGGACTATCCTAATCTATATATGTCTAAACACAGATGCTGATTCGACTTCTCACTAAAACTGACTTCAGTAGTTTAGATTTGTATGTAAGAGAAATACTTCTATGGTAGGGGTTACTTATCTAACTTATTTTTTTCCCAAATGGTTGTCTTGGTTGTCCCATGTCATAATTTCCCCCCAAACAGTCCTGTGTCACTTGTAAAGTTGAATATTCATATGGAGAGTTATAAAGTAATTAAATGTACCTATTTATTTTTAAAATATTGAAAAAAACAGAACAATTATTGTTTGTGCCTGTACAAGTACCTCTTTTACCTCTATTCATAATTAAAATGGGCCTTTCCAAAGGATCTCCAGTGGCTCGCATTATAATGAAAAAGCTTTTTGGATGAAAAGCGATTTGAAAGTGTACGATTCAACCATTAGGTTGAAACCATTTGTGTAAAAAAAAAAAAAAATTTGTTATTGAAAGAAAATGTTTAAAATGAATTATGGCTTTATGATGGATATGAAATGTTTAAAACAATAATTGTTGTGATTTTCATTATTACAAAATAATAATTTATGAATGAATTATATTTACACAGATTTGTTTACTGTTTAAGTTCTATTAAGCAATTTTTAAGCAAAGTGCCATTGAATCTATACTCATGACCTTTACATTTACATATGAGCTGATCAGTTTTCTTTCTGTCCTGCAGCTCTTCTATACGCCACCATCTTCGGTAACGTGACGGCGATTTTCCAGCAGATGTACGCTAACACCAACCGTTACCACGAGATGCTGAATAATGTACGAGATTTCCTCAAGCTCTATCAGGTGCCTAAAGGTCTCAGCGAGAGAGTGATGGACTACATTGTCTCCACCTGGTCCATGTCTAAAGGCATTGACACAGAGAAGGTTAGACTGAGATGACCAAATAAAAGTTGCATGAAAGTTGCAAGTTTTAAAAGTTGAATATGTGTTCCAAACCTGTTTATAAATTGTTCACTCTGATGTAAATGATAAGTAGAGTTGTTTATGAGACTTCAGAGCTTTTTGTAAGGATGCTTCTAAATAAATTAAGAAAACGTATAACCTAATTCTTAAATAAGAGAATACGTGTTTTGTGGAACAAAAAGTAAAATATGGATATGTTAAGGACATGAGATGAAAATATTTTTTTAATTTTTTCAATGAATTAGTTATTTACTATTGGGCTAACACTATAATATAAACCCACCTGTCCAACTGTGCACAGGTCCTCTCCATCTGCCCTAAGGACATGCGGGCAGATATCTGCGTGCACCTGAACAGAAAGGTGTTCAATGAGCACCCTGCATTCCGATTGGCCAGTGATGGATGTTTACGTTCACTGGCCGTGGAGTTCCAGACCATTCACTCCGCCCCTGGTGACCTCATCTTCCATGCGGGGGAAAGTGTGGATCTGCTCTGTTTTGTGGTGTCAGGGTCACTGGAGGTGATACAGGACGAAGAGGTCATTGCTATACTGGGTGAGTCTTAATATAGGGACAAATGCTCAGCGTGGTCAGTGCTGTGGCCTGACTGATTTTACTATATTAATCTATGTTCTAGACTTTATACTTTAATACCTGTTTTGAGCCCCTGTCAGAGATCTAATGCTAGAAATGCATTTTGGTAGTCATAGTGGAAAAACAGGGCAAGGAAGCAAAAACAAAATAGTGTTAATATTTCTGTTATAACTGAACAAAAGTGGTATACTTTTTTACACATTAGGAGATTTTAGTGGCATCTAGCGGTGAGGTTTGGAATTACAACCAACGGCTAACTTGACCCCTCCCTTTCAAACGATGGCTACACAGAACTTAGATGTCGTTTTTTTTGTAAATGCGCTCTGTTAAGCAGTTTGTCCATTTAGGGTAAAAAAAAACATGGCGAAATTCCGTGAAAGAGACCCACAACAAATGTAAATATAAATAGCTCATTCAAAGGTAAAAAAACACATAACACTTCATTATGGAAGGTCTTTTTAAATCCTCTAAGACATAGTTATGTATATTGCATTTCTGTCAATAGATCACCCCAACAAATCTCTCACTGGACCTTTAAGAGAGTTTTTGTGCCTTCATATGTCATAAATATGATTATGATTAGGAGCTGGTAGCCTTATATTAAATCTCAGTTTGAATCTTCTAATCAACTGCTTCACTAACATCACATTATATTATCATCCACGAGGTTGTCATGGCAACGGAACCATACAGCGGCATCAGTCATTAATCTCTAATGGTCGCTAAATAGGAGCCTTGTCTCTCCTCCAGCTCAGCTTGAGGCCTGGACCCATTATGCCCAGGAGGGTGGTAGGTGTCTGGGCAGACCAAGATGGGCTCCTGGAGAGCCGAGTTAGTGAGGTGTGGAACAGAGCAGCTCTGCGGGCAATTAATGAACAGGCATGAAGTCATTAGTCACATCTATCCATATGGCCCACAATTTGCCTGAACGACTTTCGCTGGACCTGCTTCAAAAGTCCTGGGTTGCTGATAAATATCAATGTTAAGAAACTGTTTGAAGTTGTGTTCAAATGTGATTCATTATCGCCCTGCATTCAAGACTCTAGACAGCAGCATATAGACGGTTTCATCGGACGCATGCAACTGCCCTGAAGTTAACTACATTTTGTTACACTGTACTTGTATATGTGTAATGACAATAAAGTTGAATCTAATCTAATCTAATCTAAAACTTCCGGTCTGTGTTTTTAGTTAGAATATATCAATTTATATTTAATTTATATTAATAATAATTTATATTCATATTTATTCTTTATTAATTGTATTAAATTAAATTAAGACTCCTCAACAGTCATTGCTATTTCAATAATGTCTACCAGAAGTTAGGTTTGGGCCACATAACATTTGTTTATTTTGTTAGACTAAAACGTCTATTCTGTCCTTTTGAAACAATATAGTTCCTAGGTATGAGTAAAACTGCTGTCACGGTAACAGACTGCCATGAACACGTGCGGCTCCGTGGAGATTATGTTTGGTGAGCTCTGCTCTTCTGTCTGAGATCAACTGTAAATCTCTTCGGGGCACTACAAATGTTATCATAGTCTCTTAAGACCTTTGACAAAGTCTCTGCAGACCAATCTGAGACACACTGTACATGTGAATTAAAATAAACAGCCTGACCATGTCACGCCTTGTTACCAAAATATTCTCTATGTGAATAAAACCTGCAATTTAAAGCGGCAATTTGTAGGATTGGGCTCTTTGACGCCATCTCAGTTTGTAATTGCTACTGCAGGTGATATTCTTTACGTGAGTTTTGATTCGGCACTGCTCAATTGCGCGGATGAGTCTGATGTTTTGAGTCGTGGCCTGTGACTTTGCAGCGGTGAGAATATTCACTGTACATGTAACAAATAAGAAAATAAATAGACACAAATTGCCCAAATGGAGGCTGTGTTGAAGTGTTCTGATAATATTTCTGGGTCATTTTGTTATTTCTCATGGAAACTCCCGTAATGTGAACCGGACAGAAGATCCCCGAACGCGGGTCTCAAATGCTGACAGGCACAGGCACAGTCATAAATCATTATACGTCATACAACTATATACTCAACTTTATTTATATAGCGCTTTTTACAATTTTCATTGTTACAAAGCAGCTGTACATGAGACACATTGAATACAAGTAAAAAAACTAAAGGCATATACCTGTAAAAACAAGACAAAGGTGAAAACAACAAAGACAGACATACAAATGCTCCACACACACAATATGCAAACATACATACACACACACACATTGACGCACCCACACACAGTGAAAGCACACATTGGCGATAAAGGAGAAAGAACCACAGGTCAAATATTAAACGGACTATAAATTCTTATATGCAATATTAATTATGTCTAATTTCTGAATTCTAAAGCAGCCCCCCCGGCCAGGCAGATAGTGCAAAACAATATGCAAACGGTGGTGAGGAACCCAAAACTCCCATTGAGAAAAAAAACCTCAGGAGAACCCAGGCCCAACCAGGGGATTCCAGTTCCCCTCTGGCAAAAGCTGCTGCCTCTGCACAAGCTCAACAGTGCTTGCACAACAAGGCTAAATAAAAATATAAAATAAACTTAATAAGGTAAATGATAGATTTAAGATTATCATTCACAATCTAATAACATTTGAAATGTTGTAGGAAAATCAAAGTTGTGGCGTCCTTATATATACTATATGCAAAGCCTTGCCATCATATCCGGGATATAAGTCCATCAATTTGAGTAAAATCACAGGCTTCAATTGTCCGTACTAATTCGTGCCACATGAAATACAGATGTGTGGAGGTCATTTCTTAATCACACGAGGTCCGCAGATAATACTAGTCCAGTGCGAATAGGCCTTAAATTACATTTATCATAATGAAAATAGAGAAAAAGAACAACCTATAAAACTGTACCCGTGTGTATTAACACAACAAGTGTGCAACCGTTTTGTGTTATCTATTGAAATATTGAAATGTCTTAAAGCGATGTCTGCATCCGTATACAATCCTTTCAGATCACAGAGTTCATGCCACCTTTGAAATGCCTTGCCAATATTAATTCTTGTTTTCGCACGAGTCCGATCACATTACGTGTTTGTTTGTAAACTGTCAGCAGTTCGTTCTATCTTGTTTTTCACAAACGATGAATCCCCAGATGTCAACACTGCTTGGTGTTAAAAAGTAAAAGTACTAAACGGCGCCATAAATAATACTAAACGTTGTATGAAATCCTACCCAACAGTTGTGAGTACACACGCTACAAAACGCCTGTCACTCGCAGCATCCACGCGCTGGCTAGCTGCCGGATCCTCTTCGTTCTGTGTACGAATGTGACGAAATGACGCATAGAGGAAAGACACCAAATAAGGATCTTCGGGAAAGACGTCCCCACAGGGTAAAGCTTTCCGTGGTGAATCCCGCAAGGGTAGTGACACAGTTTTAAACACCGTTCTTTCATGTACTTTCTGATTAAATGGTTTTAGCAAATTTTTACTCAGAATAACTTACAGACTGCCTCTTTAAATATTTTTGTGTATAGACTCTATATGGTTAATATAGACCGCTTCTTCGGACACGCGCACACCTGATCCTCAATCAACTTCCGGTTTGGGTTTGGCTAGTGTCTAATAATATATTACTATTTATTAAATTCATATAAATATTAATTTTTATTTTACTGTATAATAGATGTTTTAAATAAACGATTTGTTGAATTCAGTCGTATGTTCATTTAAACAGACTGTGTGGCACATTCACATCTAGCGGTTGAGCTTGGTATCGGAGTCTAAATTCTAAATAGTAGAGACAGAGAAGTTTAGCCAAGCAACGGTTCTTCTCTGTTTATTTGATTGTTATCAGAAATAATCTAGAGGCACTCTGTTTGTCAATGTGTACCGGACGTTAAACGCAGCCCATGATCGCTTGCATGCGTAGTAACATTTGTTTATCTTGTCACTTTGAAACAATCTATAGCTGATACGCTATAGAGGTGTGGGTTGTAAAGAACTGAAATTTTTGGTAAAAATATTTTTTCAGTTTTTTTAAGGTTAATTAGACCGCACGTGTGTATTCACTCGAAGCAGCTGCTAATTTGGATGTAATTGGTCTGGCATGCGCAGCCAATTAAAGATGTTTTGCTACTTGAAATAAGTCTTTAATTGGCAGGACAAGCACCTGCGCCGGCCAAGATCTCTTCCGTGAGTTTATGCTGAACTCAGCAACAAAACTCTATTTCTATTTAACCCCGCCCCGTTAAAAAAACAGATATGATGGTTTAGGTATGCTTGATACTGGTTAGACCAGCTAAGGACCAAAACATGACCAGCTTAAACCAGCACATGACCAGGTTAAACCAGCAACAAAACATTCAAAACCAGCATTTGCTATTTTTTTTCAACAGGGCTGCCCGTGGTTTGGACAGACGCAGGTCAGTTGTTCTTATGATAACTGTGTGTTCAGCTGGGCTGTGTCCTGTGTGATCGACACAGGGATGCCACTTCAAGGTTAAAGGTCTATTTTGAGTTCCCAGCGCCAGGTTTCTGTGGAATGTGATTGGAGAGATTATTGTGCCATTGATCTTCAGCATCTCGAAGCGAGTGATGCTAATTGCACTCCTCTCTAATAAAGGCCGCATTTGTCTTGCTTTGTTTGACAGTAATGCAGTCATTATGTTGCTTTCATAGTCTCTTGAGTTGTTTTGGGAGTCTTTCCCTTGGAAAAAATGAAGGGTAAATCAAGAAAGATGACAGAGTTCAAGCTTTAAGTTCTCAAAAATGTACTTTAAAAATCATGTTTTATAGATGTATTATGTTGTTGACTTTTGGGCTGGGAATTTATGAAATGGTTCACAAAAATGGAAACTCATTTATCCATCCTCATGTTCAAGTTCTAAGCAAGACTTTTTCGTCTTTTAGAGCTACGTGAGGTAAAAGGTTTAGCACGAAACCGAAAACTTGAATGCCGAATAATTTATACAGACCACTTTTAGAAGACATACATGTCTTTGAATTATAATAATGTCATTTTGAGAGGTTGGCAGATTATTTAATCATTTTTATTAAATGGACATGTTGGATATTCATTTTAATCTCAGATTCAATACATATGTTTTAATAATAATTTTATTTAGCACATAACGTCTTTCATTTTGTTAATCACAAAAATGTATCAATGTATTAAAGCTATTCATAAGAATATAATCCATATGGATAATATTTAGAAGTATACTTAGTGGCTTGTATGATTTATACAATGTCATTTTGAGAAATTGGCAGATTATTTAATCATTTTAGCAGGTTGTACGTTTATCATTATAGAATCAAAAAAAATTTGTGACTAAATGAAACATTTTTAAAGGACTAAATAGCGTGTTACACAACGCAATACAAAAAACGAGTTCTTCTGCCAGCCAACTGCTCTATAAAGAGATGATAAATGGAAATGTCAGATTTGATCATTCCTCAACTCAGGCCTGCTGTGAGATGATACATTTGATTGACATTAATTAAAAGCACTCCAGTGTCATATTCTTGCTAAAATATCGTTTTTATATTTTTGTTGCTTAATTTCTGAGGATTTTCGTCTTTCTCTTTTAGGTAAAGGGGACGTATTTGGTGATGTGTTTTGGAAGGAGACGACTCTGGCCCACGCATGTGCTAATGTACGAGCGCTGACATACTGTGATCTTCACATTATAAAGCGAGAAGCCCTGCTGAAGGTGCTGGAATTCTACACAGCGTTTGCTAACTCTTTCTCTCGAAACCTCATTCTTACCTGCAACCTGCGGAAAAGGGTGAGAGCGTAATTGTTAATACATCACACACCTATCCTGTGTTGTGGATCTTAATGTATGTGTTTGTCACTTGTTACTGATTCATAGATAAACATTTTAAACTATTCGCATTATTATTCACTAACAGAAGATTAGTTTTTAGATTTTTAGATTTTTTAGGACAGTATCCCGTGTAAAATAGATCAGGATTGATTTTACAGTATAGTTAAAGGAGCCATGTGGATTTTTTAGCGCATCTAGTGGTGGAAGTTGTGAATTGCAACCAACGTATCACTCTACCCTTCCCTTCCGAAGCAGTACGCCGGCTAAAACAGTCCTAAGATGGCGTCATGTTTTCGCTTTTTTGCTGAAGGAGATAATGTGTTTATGAAACTCTATAGAGAAGTTTGTCTGTTTAGGGCTACTGTAGAAACAACATGGTGAATTCCATGCAAGGGGACCCGTGCTGTATGTAGATAGAAATAGCTCATTCTGATGTAATGAAGACACAACGCTTGATTATGTTAGGTCTTTATAAAACCTCTCATGACATAGTCTTGTTTATTATATTGCATTTCCGTCAATACAGATCTGTTTGTCAAAAGTGAGAACACTCTTGTTGTTTTCCATCTAAGAGTTTTCTCTTTTGGGGGAGTCTGGGCTTTCAAGAGAATGAAAAATTCAACCATCTAATGGAGGACTGGAAGTGGGAGGGAAGGCTGACATGACATGAGGGAGTTTCACAGAAAGTTTCTGTCCTGCTGGTGTGTATAGAATCGGAGTGTGAAAGCCACAGTATGTGTTATCAGATGTTGAAGTTTAGGCGTACTGCTGAATGTCGAGTGCGTCTTCGCGAGTGTGTTTTCCGGTTAATCAGCCGAAGTCTTTCAGACAGTTTGTGGGCCTCCAAGCTGATGCATTCTTTATTCACACACGCACACATTTCTACCAGAAGGCTTTTGTATAAATGATGTGACCTAGAATGATAATGCCTGGCACTAACCGATGGCTAACGTCCAAACTTTCTCAGTTCAGATTGTGTTTGCATACACACTAAACTACGGTAACCGTTCTGTGAAAGACTGACAGTTGTTCTTCATACACTTTGTGACAAAAATCTAGTTGTCAACTTCTTTCTTTGGAGATTTATTTACTCCATTTACTCCCTGACTGCTGTTACTGTGGCGGTCACCGTGCAGGAATCTGTTAAATGGAGTGTGTTTTCCGGCAGCGGTCGAGTGTCTTCTGTTGCAGAGAGATTTAGACAGGTTTAAAATTATTTTCCTTTAGCTAGAAATTGAGCTGAAGATTGAATCTCCAATCTCATCTCTCTCACTGTGACTGAATTAGTGCTGTTTCTGTTGGTGCGTTCCCCACGTTGCTGCATTAGATGTGTGTTTGAGTGAGTCTGCAGGTGACAGGCTGGGTTACCTACACATACCTAATGTGTCACCTAATCACACACTGAGATTCTCTCACCGAGGGTGCATGTGCGAGAGGGGAGGAGGTTTGGTTATCGTACAGTGGGGCAACCAGCAGAGCTGGGCTGTAAGACAAAAATAAGAAAATGAGATACTGTATTTAAAGGGAGGGGTAAAAGGAAATGTGGCAAGAGACGATGCGTCTTAGATAGCATACTGATTTTTAGTTCCAGTCCAATATACTGTATTGTAGCTTTCATATTTTATTATGTAGGAACTTTTTTAGTTAAAGTACTTTAGCACTATTTATAATAGTCACATATTCAGAGTATCGCACAGCATGGTGTGACATTACTTGAATCCTGATGTGACATATGTTGATTTTTTTCACTCTCTCTCGTTTGTTCTATTTTTTTCTTTTTCTTTCGTCTTTGTTTTCTTTCTCTCACCCCATCTTCATCTCCATTTGCTCTGTTTAGCGAACTTATTATTGTTGTTTTTAAGGTTATTCTCTGTAGTCCAGAACCTCAGGGGAGTATCGCGATACACACAACCTTTGGCGTTAAATGAAAAATATTTAAAAAATCATTAGAAAGTTATTAAAGTAAAACAATGGGATGAAGATGAAATGCTTTTATTCATTCCTCTCAGGCAGGTGGTCCCCAAGAGCTATTACTGAGAATGAGATCAGACTTATCTAATCATGGATAGACACAGAGACCTCCCACGCACATAGGACCTCAGGCTATAAGAGGAGACTCCTCTCCCAATTTCGTCTTTGGAATAATGGCTTCTCTCCTGGGTGCTTGCAGAACATTCTGAAGAAGATGCTAAGCCTTTTTTTATTTGCTGGCATCAGGCTGCGTGAGGAACTTGGAGAGATGTGGCAGTTGTAAATTAGAAGGCTGTTGTGTGTGATATGTCTGCTGGAGTTGTGTCAGGGAATTAATTTGATTTCTTCACCTGCTTGGGGACTTTTCAATTCAGAAAGGGTTGCATTGTTTATTTGTATTAAATTTGGTGTGTGTGTGTGTGTACACCTGATTTCATCAGCCCTATAACGTGACAGGGTGTGCAGCATTTGTCAGTGATGCCCTCAGCAGTAAAGGCATAAGAGCCAATTACCTCCCGTCTAAGAGAAGACACTTTGTGCGTGTTTGGGACAAGCACACATGTCTAAAATATGTTGATATGATGCTTATGGGATTCTGTGTCATTTTTAAGGCAGTGAAACCTCATTGCATCACAAACATACCCAAGAAGCTGGTCATAATGTGCACAAACAGACAATGGTGCTTGTTTTACTGTAATAGTGAGGTCATTAATTTAATTACTATTATTATTATTATGTCAGACTAATGATAATTTCTAGCTAAACCTGTACAGATGATTGGTCATGGACTACATAATAGTAAAAACAATCTTATGACACATTTTAAATTAACGTCATTTTTGTTTAGTATAGTGATTTCTAGCTTTTATGATAAACCAACAGGCATGCAACACATTGTCATAGAGGAAACGCATCATGAAAATCATGCAACATAAAAATCTTTCAACGTTGTATCAATGCTGACATGAATAATGTGAAAGAGTCAGCGCATATGAAATCTCATCACTTTTTGGATAACTTGCTATGGCACGAAAATCTTGATTGCCTCAGTGACCCTTAACCTTTTCGTATCCTCATGAAGGCTGTTTTATCGACCAGAACATATTCAAAAAGGTTTTTCCTCTTCCTCTAGCCAGTTATATATTAAGTGTAGATCACATTATATCACCATGCAACGTTTGTGTTCTGCTCCTCTCAGATCAGAAGTGGAATTTTAAAATAGCCTTTACAATATAGAGAGGACGACCTCCGAGGGCTTTAACACTCGAAGAAACAGCATGAAATTGAGATGCAGTGCTGTGATGTGCATTGTGTGAGATATTTCTCCAGGGACGGCAGTCGGGTCACCGGCCGCTGTCTCTCGTTTAGACACAGTGAAATGCTCAAAGTCTTTAACGGAAACGTGAGTCGGTCTATTCAGAACGAATCTTAGCGTATCATTGCTCCAGATCCTTGAACAATATTAAAATGGCTCTAAAGACCCGGACCGAAGCTGGTGTTTCTTGATGTTATGGAGGTCTTTGTTTTTTTCTTTGATGCTGGATGTCATTTTTTAGTGTTTTAATCTGACTTTAGATGGCCACCTCATTTTTTTGTTCTTTTGAAGGAAGTGTTATAAGGCAAAGATAAAGTTATCTGTGGGATGACAATTGTTTTAGGAGTTATGCATTTGTTAATGTGTGTGGATCCCTGAGATTGAATTCATGACTCTTGATCTGAATTACAGACACTGAGCAATATATAAATGATATAAAATATTGACCTCAAAAACAATATTTGCTTATTATTTTAACAACTAGAAATATAGAAGTTTCAATTGTTGCCTGGAGTGGTGAGCACCGTCCAATATCATGTTTTTTTCCGTTTTTGTGTCCACATGAATGAATTTTTACCAGGTTTAATGTGTACATATAATTCAGCATAATGAAATTAAATGCACTGAATGTTTACAGTATATACTATTCCTTCTGGCAATTTAAATTTCCATTCAATTACCATACGCATCTCACAAATCTAAATATGCATATCTACAAATAGCATAGTGTCCTCTGAGCAAGGGGGTTTATGATTAGAGTGCCATAATGCACTTTATCTCATCTTCTGCTGAAGATGGCTTTGTAGTCTGCCAAAAGTAAATGTAAATGTATATGTAATATCACTGACAGATCATTCATCTGACTCTTATTCACTTCTCTGCTGTAAGGTTATCACTGGTAGCTTTTCCATTTGACTCTTAACATTAATTGGTCATATGTTTTGTCATGTTTATTCCGGTCATGCCTCTCTCTCTCCCCCAATCACTTACATGCACTCAGACCTCTAATTTTCAGGGGTAATGTCCATGTAACGAGGTTCAATAAAAGGAAGGAAGAAGGGGGAACAGGCGAACATTTAAAGCACTTTAATCAAAATAAATAAACAGTAATAATGAAGTAAATTGCTGGCAGCCACCTCACGGTCGACTGCCGGCCATATGAACATAAACTAGTGGTGGGCATAGATTAATTTGTTTAATCTAGATTAATCTTGGAATCAATCTAGATTAATCTAGATTAAAATCAGTCGCGATTTCTTTAAGACTGCAAGGGAAGCTCAGCTTCCCCTATAATTGTCAATAAATGAAAGGTCAAATATATGTACTATTATGTTAACATTTTATTGACTAAAAATGCGTTAAACAACGTTCATCTCGAACGAAAACAATTTCGTTCAGAATCAGCTACTTAGGTCGGCTGACTCGATTTCCTTCGTATTCATTCCCGTAGCGTACTACAGTGCATTACTCTGTTGAAGCCCAGCGTCCATTGACTTCAATGGGGCTGCTTTAAACAGTTTTTTTCAGTGCTTAGAAACAAGACGGTCATTGGATAATGCCGCGATTATGTCCCGCCCACGGACGCTCAGCGTCTCTGGGATGAATGGAGGAGTGGGCTGGCCCGGACTCCGAGCGTCTGCGTGATGATTGGAGGGTCTGTCGAAAGACTGCATCTCGTTTTGATTGACAGCGATTTTGTTCTATAAAAAGTCGCTAACGCTAAAGCTATTCAATCTCAGTCCCATAGCGGATTTTTCAAGTGTAGTTGAAAGACAAACTGCTGCAACCTATTTCTTGGTATTTGCTTGCCGAAATTGCTTGCCAATTTTCATCATACATTTCACACAATTATACACCACATTCCTTGTTTCAGTTTAATGTATACCCACATTTCCTCCGTTGTGTTTATATATTTTTTTTAGATAGTTTGTTCATTCATTCATTGTGAAATGAGCTTCCCCTCTTTGAAAGACCAGCAGCCGCCACTGATTAAAATGGCTCATTTGAATTCTGCCGAAGGCATTCAGAACATGTGTGCTACCCAAATAATGACTAAAAGTAAGTCTTTGAGAACGGGTTTCTCAAGCCAGGTGGCGCATTAGACCGGGGGCTCATTTCCTGTTTCCAAAATGCATCACAAACGGCTTGAGAAAGCTGTTCTACTATGATAATTGGTGATGAAAATTAAATTATGTTCAATATGATGTACTTGTGTTTACTTCCGCATTAGCTAAGGGATGCTTTGCATTTAGGTGGTACTTGAGACTGAAAGAGCTCCTACAGTACATTTACATTTAGTTATTTAGCAGACACTTTAATCCAAAGCGATTTACAAAGAGTTAGGGAGCAACAAGCGATATGTCATACAGGAGTCACAATACATTAGGTGCCAATACAAAGTTACTTGTTTCAACTAAAGCTAAACCACTACCTGTTGAGAATTTTTTTTTTTTTTTTTTAAACCAACTGTATGTAAACCAATTCCGTACAATAAACCAATTTCACATTGAACAAGGTGCAAACAACCTTAGCCTTGTCAAGGTTTCCATTGGGAAGCTTCTTAAAAATAAGCAAACCCGGCGGCTTCATAGCTGCATTCATTAGCACGTCAGGTTTGATGTGGTAATTTCACAGTAACGTTATGTTGTGTTCAGACCAAACGCGAATGGCGCGTCAAGCGCCAGTGATTTACATGTTAAGTCAATGCAAAGAGGCGATAGACCTACTTGCGGCGCGAATGAAGCCCTGGTTATGAGATGATGAGGCGACGCAACCTGAGTTGAAAAATCTCGTTCTCGCCCCCTACAGTGCAATTAAGCTATGTATACATCCGTGCTAAAATATCAAGGTGAAAGTCATCATAGCTTGCGTAGTATAGACCCAGCTCCCAACCCAACTTTGAGAATAGATAGCACGTTAACGCCGATAACGGCCCACCACTAACATAAACAAATACTTAAACGTATGTCCGGGCCCGGTCCTCTCGTCAGCAGTCCCGTCGCTCGTCCGTCTTATGCTCCCGATTTCCTCCGTGAGATATGCGTGACCGGTTTGCGCACAGCTGATTCCAACTATCACTCACGCCAACAGCCTCATGGCTCTCGTCCCGCCTTCCTCACCACAGTCCACCTATAACATCATTACAGAGTTTTTGCCTGAATTTGAACCTTCTGTAAGATCTAAGGGCACAGCGCTGGAAGTGATGGAGGTCAGTGGTAGAGTAAGAGAGAGAAAAACAGAAAGAGAAGCTGGGATGACCCTATTATTATTTCATTAAGCGTCATCTGTAATTCGTTTTTGCAGGTCAGAGGAACACCTAGTCATGCGCTTTAAGAGGATCAGAAAATTCTGTCATTGTTTGCTCACAATCATGTAGTTCCAAAAGACCATGATAGACAAAAGGTGGTCATTCCTAAGGTGAACAAAGCTCTGATATGACAAAAAGCTCTACTTTTCTGTGAGATTTTTCTGTACCTCAATGACTTGCGGAGGAGTGCAAGTAGTTATTGGCTTGAAGGAAGTAAGAAGGAGCGAGTTCTAATGAGATAGTATCGCCCGATGTTATTACAAAGCATGCAAATGCCAACAGTTCCCTTCATTACTGGAACTCATTATATAATTTCTATTTGTCTTATGTTAAAATATTCAAGCTTGGGAAACTGTGTGTGCTTGTGATGTCGACTGGAAATATGACAGAAAGTGGAGTTTAGACTTGTTCTGCTGACATTCAGTAAGGAAGCAAAAGAGAGTGCCAGACTTTCTGTCTCTGTGAACCATGTCTGAAAAATTCATAATTTGTTTCGTGGTTAGGTGTAATAGTTGAGAAACCCACCCAATACATGTTCTTAAAGGAAGAATTCACCCAAAATGAAAAGTGTGTCAGTATTGACTCTCATTGGGATTTTTTTATATAAAACACAGAAGTATAGATTTGGACAAACTTTGGACGAGAGCGGTATCATTATTACAACTTGCATAACATGTGTAGAAATGTTTGTGTACTCTGTTTATGTGTTAATAAATACAAAGTTAATATGCATCCACAGAAATGTATGCATATAATGACATTTTAGCATTTTTTTATTTATTTAAATTATATATATAATTAAATATATTAGTAGATCTGTATGTATTTTGTAATTACAAAATTATTATGCACAGCACACATGTATTATGTAAACAAAAACTTTTATTCTGAATCCGATTAATCACAATTAATCTTTCGACAGCCATAGAATCAAGTACCACAGATCAGTAAGCACATAAATAAAGAACATAAATGAATGATGATTTCATTGGTGGAGAACGGAGAGTTGGATGCGGTCTTAGAAGGACAGGAAAAATACGTGAAGTGGAGGGAGAAAAAAGAGCAGTATAATGTATAATTTACAATAGAATCTTTAAACACAGTCTTTCCGGTCTGTGGGTAAACCCTGACAAGGCACAAAATTGAAGCTTTAATGTAACTTCAGAAGAGAAAGATACAACATGCATATTTTAAAGCTTGTGTCCTTCTCCACACAACACACATTTCTATTGATGCAGAAAGCTGTGTTTTTATAGGGATTTGGTTATTGTGGTTAGGTGGAAATTATACAAAAATTTCACATTTATTTGACTTTATTGTTGAATATTTGTGCTATTCATTTAAACTTTTTAATATATTTTGCTTTGATGAATACAGATTCTGTATAAGAAAGTCCTCAATAAAAACCTTCTTAAAAAGTATTCACCTAAAGGAACATTGCCAAAAGTCCAATATTGTGTATCCTGTCTGATAATGCTATTTTCTGTCTCCATATCCAGTTTGTTTTCCGTAAAATCATCGATGTGAAGAAAGAGGAAGAGGAGAGGCAGCGATCAAAGAATGAGGTGCTCACAATACCTGTGGACCACCCTGTCCGAAAACTTTTCCAGAAGTTTAAGCAGCAGAAAGAGCTCCGTAACCAGGGTGCTTCAACCCAGCTCGACCTGGACAAGAACCGACACCTGCACGCTCACGGTGCCCTGCAGTCCACACGCACACCGCTACATAAACCTCATGGCCCCCTCACGCAAAACTCACTGCACACGGTCCAGAACGGATCCACAAGCAGCGTGGTCACTATCTCCCAGATCACGCCCATCCAAAACTGTCTGGCCTACCCAAAACCGGGAGACTCCATCAAGCAGAACAACCGCGACATCATGGAACTCAAACCCGCCGGCGATCAGGCCGCGAACAGGTTGAAGGTGAATAACACAACAAGGGCCAAACCCGCAGGAACCACCCGTGGCTGGATGAGACTAAAAAACAACATGGGCGCTCCGTGTTCACCGCCAGAGGATGACAGGAGAGAGGGACTGAACAATGCCGCCAAAGCCGTGTCCATGGAACACCTGTCGCCGGATGTCAAAGTTCAGATAGAAAATGTCGAGGATGATGGGGGATCCAGAAAGAATTCTCTTCGCAAAACAGACTCTTGGGATAGCGGCCTGACCTACAGCGACCAGAGACTCGATCGGGTTTCGGAACCCCAGAGTCCCGTACCTGAGGTTGGCGGAGAAGGACCCGCTCGCGATTTCTTTCCCAGTAGCGAGATAGCCTTCCAAGCCTCGCTGCAGGAGGCAAGGCTTGAGCTACGGGCCGAAATTCAGGCTTTGAACGGGAGGATGGCAGTTTTGGAGGAGAGGGTTGGAGAGATTCTCAGATTGCTTTTAGAACAGTCAAAGGTCCCTTCTGGTCAAGAACCCACCTCAAAATCGCACAGACTCAAACTTATAGCACAGACCAGTGATCCAGTATCCACAGCATGTACACCTGACTCTGAAAAAGATATGGCTTCACCGTAGAGGTAGAATGACTTCAAGGTTAATTCAAGATGAAGCATTTGTAGCATCACTGGGGTGTTTCTAGAGCGTCCAAATGTGGTATGCCCAAAGCTTATAGTGGAACCTCTATACAGTAGGACAGCTTGGGATGGTGTCTGGTGTTCTGTAGCATCTAAGGTTGGAATCTTACAGCTGAACATCTTTACTTGATGGTTCTGGGGTTGTCAGAACCAAATGACATCTGCTGCTACATAAGTAAAGTTTTGCACTTACACTGAACTCAGGCAGGAATTTTCAGATGAGTTGAACGTATTTTAATTTTCTTCAACCTGTGGGGTTGTACATACTTTGCACGTCCAGCTGGGTTCTGGCTCGCCGAAAATGTGAAACACTGATGATGTCTGTACAATTAACTTGATATTTAAATGCTTGTATATTATGCAGTTAACTGCATGCAGATCTATTTATTCTCACAGAATGCTTATTTTTATTGTCTACAGGACTGTTCATTGCCTTGAAAAAGTAGAAATTTTAGTACTGTGCGTTCAGCTTTTCGGCAAGACATAGCATGACAAACACTGAGAGAGATGGGTTTGGTGTGTAACATTTTTGTAGAATATGCATGAATGATTTCAGTAGCACTCAAGCACTTCGCCTTAACTGACCTACAATCACCCTTAAGATAAAAATGATAGATTTATAACAAAGACTTGCACTTCATTTAAGTGTAACTGGAATATATTTATGTATTATTTCAACCTGTTCTGCTAGCAGAATATCACAAATGTAAAATAATATATTTTATGTTATACTTAATATTTGGTTTTAAAGTATACATTTCTCGGTGAGAAGAAATAGACTCAAAACTCTTTCATACTGTATTTGTAACTCTAAAACATTGTTCATAATGTACACTGTAAAAAAAACTATTTATAAGATTCGCTTTTAAAGAAATGGTGTGCAAAGTCTTGACACCAAAAAAATTAAGTATAATTGACTTTAAAAACCATGTATAATTTCAATAGAAGTCAAATTTACTGAAAAACGTACGCAAATTTTCACTACAGTTAAGTAAAACCTAGTTTTTTACAGTGTGCGACCTGACCCTGATCCAAAAAAAAAAAAAAATTCTGAAATGTTATGCTTAATATTTCTTTCGGTATTATATTATTTCATCATTTAATACTCCTGGTCTTTCCATCCACATTGACATAATATTTTTTGGGACTCTTGATAACCACAATATTTGTTGGTCTTTGTTTTTATGTCTATCTGATGGTACATTTTACCTTTCCAAATGTCAGCACTTATTTTGAAGGATCATGATTTTTCTATTCATTCAGATTTTGCAATATTTGATGTTTTACTATTTGTTTCACCACTGTACTGTATATCTCCCTGTGGTTTCAAATGACTGTATTATATGCAACTTTAATAAATATAGTAAATAATAAAAACATTATATTTTGTCCTCAGATGTATATGGACGATGCACTGAATTTCTGCTGTTTATACTTAAAAATAAGTTTTTTTTTGTATCTCTGTCTTAAAATGCTCATGGACCAAGTAACATGGAGATTCTTTCGAAGAACATGCAGAGTGACAGGTGCAAAAAAGAGCCAAACAGAACAAGGTTTGGCTGACTTTTACATAACCTTCCTTATAACAACAATGTGACTTGACAGGCCAAGCTACTGATCACCTAATTTTTTGGACAGAAGATGGAGTTTTTAGTTCTTAAAATACAGTTTTATATTTATTATATTTACATATATACAGTTTTTGTACACACTTAGAGATCACAGAAATTAGTTAGAACACTTCAAATTGTCATTTTCTCACCCTTTTAAAACAGTCCTAAGGATTTCAGAACTCCTGTTGATACAGATAAACAGCTGTTTTGTGTTGGACTGAATTTCTTGTTTCATGTCTGTTGCATGTTGCAATGAGATGAATCTGCAGCCATTCAGTACTGCGGATCTGTTGATTTTGTGAAATTAAGACATGAAGCTCTTGCCAGAAGTCATTTTTCAGGTAACTGTACTGCAGCTTTGCATCAAGGTCATAGTATTCTTACATTATTGTGTAATTTATCTAAGTTAAAGTTAAACTCATTTACACATATTTAAAGCATGTCAGAGCCATAAGCTCTTTGTGTGCGTGTGTGTACTGAGGTGGCTAAAATTATAAAGGATAACTGCCTATACATAATTCAAAATATATAGTAAAACAGTCAAAATCTAAAAACTTCTGAATAAGAAGAGCTTTGTGTTATATTTTTATTGCATTGTAAGTTGCTTTTAGGTATTAGCGTCTGTAAAATGCACAACAGTAAATAATGTTAAAAAAATAATTTTGAGAGTTAGGGGCTACAACAGGAACAAACATAGTAGCTTAAAAAGATCTGTATTTGTGTGTAACCCCTGCAGTGTTGGTTCTGTCATAAACATATAGAAGGTCATTAGATCCTAAAAGGGATCGTTCTTAATTTCAAGCTTGATTAAACACTGGTATTTAGTCTAGATTGACTTTTATTAATAGCTCAGTGTGGCTGTTCCCCAAAAACTAATTTTACAATATTAGGTGACCTGTCTTTCTTTTCCTTTTTCTCATTTTTTTCACTATTAGTTGCTTGAATACTTACAGTGCATTGTAACTTTAAGATCGCCCAGTATCACCATATTTGTAAGAAAGTAGCCCTTTCAAAAGGAGCCAATACCCCTTTAGTGGTTTAGTCAAAGAGAGAGAAATACAAGCACCTGTGTAGAACCTATAAGGGAAGTATGATAATTGTTTTTAATTGTCCAGTAAATGCTGTAATTTGGTTATTTGAAACTTTCAACATCAAGCTTTAGGACAAAGATTCGGGGGAGTTTGACATTTCAGAGAATACTGGTAAAGAGTACCGTAAAATAACCATCTTGAACAACGTCTAAAAAAAGTATTAGACAGGAAATCTGAACAGCATCATGCAAACTCTTGGCATCAGAATTATCAGTGGTCAAAACCTGGAAAAATTATCTGGTGAGTTCAGAGATTAAGGGTGCTGAATGTAGCCATAGCAACTGTAAATTGTTATTGCTATTGCTAGCTAAAATGTTGCATTGACCAATAAGCATCCAGAATGGAAAATATTCATTTTCTAATTATATATTTGTCATTATGGAGAGCACCTGGGTTTCCTAGAAGTCTATTTTAAGATTAAACTACTATTTGTGATTATGAAAAATAATGGGAATTAACTGTTGGCCCTAAATAAATGTCATTCTGTATCTAAGCATTAAGCAGAATTTGACCTCTGCAGCATATGTAACAAACTGTTGTCAGGGTGAAAATGGGCTAGGTAATAACCATTTGCGTTTGCTGCTCATCATGATGCTAGAGCAGGAGAGGAAAATATTTTTTTCCATCATTTTCCCATTATGAAGATTTAAAATAATTTATCATGCAGGATATTATGCTGCTGGCACATGTGACCACCTAGATTTGCCAGGACCAGACATATTAGCATTCAATTCTGCAGCACATTGATTATACAATTGACTGTTCACACATGTTCGATCTGTACTGTGTGCCTATAAAAGAGCAAATGGGCGGCTGCTTTTTTTAAATGAAGAAAATGTTTCAGTATCACACATGTGTCTCCTACCCTGATGAAGACCAGACATATATGAAATTCAATACCTTCCCATATAAAAGATGACATTTTGAATAGGTCAGTAAAGTAAATGCATTTGAATACATCCCACAACTTTGTTTATTGGAAATAAACATTCAAATACAGAAAGCGATTTATAAACTAGATCAGTGGTTCTCAAACTTTTTTATTGTGAGGCCCCTTTGCAGCCCCCCCCCCCCAATTACAGACTTATAGTCTTAATCTTGCAATTTTAATTCAAACAAATTCAGTTAACCAATCGAGGAACCTTATTTTTCTGACGTTTGATTGCATAAAATGTATGATCAATTTCTATACTTCATTTTTGATGAATCCCCCTAACCGCGGCCCCCAGTTTGAGAACCCCTGAACTAGATAATTCATAGGTACCAAGCTTTTTGACAGTATTTAAGCCTTTTCCAGGGTCAGTATAAATGGGTCTGGGTGTGATTATATTCCCTGTTTAACGGACAAGAGAAGTGTGTGTTTATGTGCGTGTGTGAGTGCATGTGCGAAAGATAGAGAGGGCAGATGCTACATGCATGACCATTAATGACATTTAGAGAAGAACAATTTTAGCACCCTACAGGAGTTTGGACACCCTACTGATACACCCGTTAGATCTAAAAGAGAATCTCTTTGTCCCTTTTTGTATTACTCACACATACTGTACATATGGGCTCATGTGTCATAGTCACAAGACATAAGCCTCTACCATTTACAGTACTTACAAGTCTGAAAAACAAAGAAACTGATACAGTATACACAGTCATTTTTCAAGAACAAAATAGCAATGCTGATTTTTGACAGGAGTCCCTGGTGTAGATAAACAAATACTGTAGAAACACAAGTCTGGCAGGTTTACATCACCCAGCATGCATTGTGCACATTTACTGAGGAGTTTTATACCGCACACCCGATTTCATGTCGCATTATTTTTTTATGAATGCTTTAAAATACAATAAGCATGTGGGTTTGTAGTCTTCATCAAAAGTCAGAAATTTCTAATTTAATCTCTCGTCAAATTCTTCATATACCAAATGATTATTAAGGGACGTTTGTAGGAATATCTAGGCCAGTGATACATGCAGAACTGAGAACTATTAAGTCACCCGAGATATGAAAAAGCAACCCGAACAAGGACGTTTTCTTCTGGGATATAACTACAATATATTTGTTGTGTTTTTCAGGTTATGAAAGATGACTGCAGTTGTGCTGTCTGAAGTTTTATGACATTTTGCTCTATGCAGACAAAACAAAGGACAGAAATGAAAACAAGCATGATATGAAGGTATATCTATCTCTCTTTCTCCCTCACACACATACACACATATTATAGTGAATGTTGGTTTTTCCTGGGTTTTAGACAGAAGTGATGCATTCAGTGGTGCTGGTGAGACAGACTCCGCAGTCACATCGGATGGCCACTGGATAGGTGTAGGACGGGTCCACCTGGACCGAGCAGTTCGGCAGCTGTACCGTCACTAATCGGGTCTCATTATAGGTGCACACACGCTGGTATGACTCGATGAAGGGCGGGTCTAGAATGGGCTTCTGGAGTTAAGACAGATGAGAAAAGGGTGATTGGCCAATGTCTTGTATCACAACTTCCAGTGTTTTTTCTTTGGCTGTACTTTTAAACTTGTTAACTTTAGTGTTTGATAACAAATTAATAAAAATCTTTCTATTTTTAGGTTTTCTTTTTTTTTTTCTCTATCCCTCCCCTATCTCTTCACTTTCTCTCTCCCTCTCCGTTTTTCTGTTTCTTTTTCATTTATTTATTCATAATTTATAGAGCGTGAGAATATAGTTAAGATGCTATATATATAACATTCTTACTTCCCAGGTCTCACAGCGCCCCCAGCAGGCATCAGTGGTGATGTGCATCCCGGCGCAGCCTGGTTTACGGGCCAGAAATGTGAATTCTCGCACTGCACAGCCAACGAAACGCTTCAGGTTGAGCACAGAGGCTTCGATATCACCCCCAAAACACAGCCAAACAGCCAGAGTCACACAGCACAGCTTTACAGGAGAAAATCTGCCACACACACATTTCTGTTATTTCTTCAGTTTTAAAGGTCAGGATGTGCTCTTAATACAAATCTAGGCGATTCATGAACATAATGACACAGTTTTTAATAATATTATTAATAAGTTAAGAGTTTTCAGAATCAGACAATAATGCCTTTAATAATATATGTTTCATACCTTTGTGCTTCATAGAAAGGAGCCATTGTTCTCAGATCTCAGTACTGCCTCTTTTTCATAAATAAAAAATGATTAATACAAAAAATCCTTAGATTTCAACCAGGTTGGTCTTTTGTCTCAGTGGGTTCGACTATTGCGATGATACCTGAATGAAACATGCAGTTCAGCGTGATCTGACTTTTCCTGTTCTTAATTCTGCTGACTTCCTCAAATCTGCCATTTATTAGAAAAGGTCCTGTAAACCCCACCTACAACACCGGGGGGCTGTCTGTCTGTGTTGTGCCAGCTTCATTTGACAATGATAACAAGATGTCACAGGAGACTGATGACAAACAGGGAAGGAGCCGGAGTGTCCATGTGTTGAGTGCAGAGATTGATCCAGACCCCCAGGCATGTCTTACCTTAATGAGGAGGAAAGAAGCTCTTTTTGTTCAAAGTCATCCACACGGAAATGAGTGGGAAGCACCTTCGTTCTCTAATCCATGGATTCATTTATTCATCCATGTGGATCTATCAACCTCGCAGGTTACTTTACTGTAAGTATAGAAGAGGAGGTGTTGGGACAGGTTTAATGAGGCTTTAGGCTCCAAACTGTCCAAATGGTGGCAAAATTAAGATGTAATTTATTATAATTGAAAGTGTGATGGGTGCAATAATTTTGCCAGCTTTATAGTTTATTACACATTTTAAAGACAGCTCAGTTATACCTGAGATATTTGAATAATTTGACTATCTTTATGAACAATAATCTTCATTGTTTGAAAGATTACATAGACCTGCCTGTGATATGTGTTATAATTACCTGTAGTATAGCCAAAAGGACGGCAAAGACAGAACCAATATTGTGCACGTAAAAATGAGAAAGTAGTAGTTAAAGTTTAAGTTTATTTATTTACATGGAGCTTTTCACAATGTGTATTGTTCCAAAGCAGCTTTACAGGGGCAAATAGGAAAAACAGAAAAAGTAAAACACAGCACAGTGCATGGTGTTTATACAACGAGCAAGATCATTCCAATAAATAATATCTAAATTCTAAATAAAGAAATAAAGAAATAAACGCAGACTCCCGGTGAGCAAGCCAACACCGCCCTGCTGTGGCGAGGAACCCAAACTCCCATGATTGAACCAGGCTCAGCCGGGAGGGCCAGATCCCCTCTGTCGTGTCATTGCTGCACTCAGTGACTCCGACCAGAAGCCACCGAGCGAATATCCACGAGGAAGAGGGAGAGCTCACCATCCGCAACCCAGAAGTCCCACTCGCCAAAACCTTGCAGGTTCAACCCGGTCCCACCCCATGATCGACATCAGAAAACAGAGGAACCAAATGTTGTAAGTTCAGCATTAATAAGACAAATAGTCCGTCTTGCTCTTGGTTGGGGGTGTATTGGTCTGAGCTGGGATGGTCCGATGGTCATATTTCTCTTTGCTGGTGGTGGAATTGCCTTAGATGGAGCTGGGATGGTCGGTCAGTCTGCAGCTGTAGCTGGCGTAATCTCAAATTGGGGATGGGCATCTGTCGATCGTCAGGACATGGTGGAACTTCTTCCTACCTCAGAGGCAGAAAGAGAATAAAGAGAATATTTAGCGTAGCTGCTGTTCATTAACTATGCATTAAGTGAAATTTTGGCTGAAAAGATGTGTCTTTAATCTGGATTTAAATGGGAGAGTGTGTCTGACCCTCGAATAGTATCAGGAAGACTATTCCAGAGTTTAGGTGCTACGTATGAGAAAGCTCGACCCCCTTTGGTGGATTTGGTTATTCTAGGTGTTATCAAAAGTCCTAGGTTTTGAGATCTTAGAGAGTGTGATGGCTGGTAACGTGATAAAAGCTCGGTTAAGTAAGTAGGGGCTAAACCGTTAAAGACTTTGTAAGTAATTAAAAGAATTTTAAAATCAATACGATACTTAATGGGTAGCCAGTGAAGCGATGATAAAACGGGGGTTATGTGATCGTATTTTCTAGTAGGTGAATGTTTATTTGCAGACAGTCCTTCCCAGGATGAATGTCTCTTTATTTTCATGAAAAAATTATACATTCAGTTTGGCTATACACTACAGTATTTCCCTGTTCAATGGGACATTGCATGCTATGACACATTATTTAGTTTGATATCTGAAATAGGATTTAATCATTTTACAAAACGTTACTGATTTATGTAGCTATCAAGAACCCCTTAAGCCATCCATTTCTATTATAGTTTAAATGTACAATATTTCTCCAGTGATGCTTATTTTTGGAAGGCTAAACTTCTCTAACATCCAATAGTCCACAAATCAGCCACTTAAGTCCAGTGATGAAGTCCCTAGGCATTTTCCTTTAATTCAGCATTTATTTAAAAAAAGAAATGCATGATGTAATTATTTTCTTGGGATGAAAAAGCACTACCTAAGTCACCCCTAATTCACAAACATCTTTTCTTAAACACCCTTTTCTAAATCTACAGGGCACCGTTTGGTTTTAATTAAAGTCAATTTAGTGAGTAGTTTTGATTCTTGTAAATTGTTTATATTTGGCCTAACATTCTATAACAATGATAAAAACAATAGTATTCAAATATGTTTTTATACATCGCCTACTACAATATGACAGTCTATGTGTGTGTACTTTAGGCCTTTTACCAACGCATGTGTAAAGTTGTTACTGCTATTAACTGAAGTATTCATGAAATTTTGATGCATTGAGTTATTGTGTCACATTCAACATTACTGTGTGTGATTTTAATCCGTGTAAATCACTTCTACAGCACTTATTACCTTGAACCATAATTAAATATACTCCATGAAAATGTATTCTTCCAAACTCCCCGTTTCCTCTTTGCACTACCAAATAGCTTCTGTACGATTTTGTCACTTACTCTTGAAACATTCTCACATGAATGTATAAGGAATAGATTTTGTTTTTTATGAATATAAATGTAATAATCTCTCAAGCTGCTAAAATCATAACAGCTGCATTTGTAACAATTATGCAAGTGTTAAAATGTTGGAAGTTGTTTATAAAAGATTATCACGCACATACTGCTCAAATTGACCCCTGTTTATATGTACTTGCAAATTGTATTACACTGGCACTAAGGAATAGTTCTACCTCTTGTTGTGAAGTGTGCATTGAGAATTGTATAGTATGTTTATCAGTTTATCATTTTAGTTTCACTGCTGAACTGCTGCAGGTTTCTGAGTGGACGTTATAATTAGAGACACCGAGGGGCGCATCCGGTTACACGCGCACTCCGCCGTACGGATGATTCTCGCTTCGAGCGCAGCTAAACGGGAATATAAACGCGTCACACGTCGTTACACGCAGTGGTACGAGTTTCATAACGACTTATATTTGTTGTTATTGTTGTTGACGATGGAGAACAGTCAACACTGAATGCGCAACCGGACGTTTGAAGAGAGTTTCCTACTTTCCCAAACATGTAAGTATAGAACTTGGAAGTTCATCTGAACATACCCACCTTGACAGTCAGTTTTAAGGTCATTGAATAACGTATAACTCACCACTAATCATAACCACATCATATTTAATTTGGTTAATTCTTGATTTTGGTTGTTATTGTTTCTTCTATGTTTGCCCTCGTAACTTTATAACATTGCTTGTCCTCTAATTCAAAACACCAGTAATTTGACATTTTTATATAAAACCATTTTGACAGGTTATTTTTGAAATATACTATAATATTACTAACAAGTCTAATATATACATACATGCCACTAGGTCATGGAATGCGTGTGTTTCATAGCTGAAATTTAAGCTTCTTATATTGAACGGTATTTGCAACAGGGTATTTGTAACTATTTTGGGCCGTTGGAGCGCGCAACGCCCCTTTCGTGCTCATGGCATTCCGCGTGTCAAAGGTCACGCGGGTTATTATGTATTGGGTATTCGCGAGCCTCTCATAAAGATATAGTTTTGTACATTTTACAGCACACACACGAGAACACAATTTGTTGTAATGTTTGTTCTGTGTTGATTTTTTTATGTGGTCATCTTAATCAGATTGATTGATTTACATTGCTTCTCTGGAGCCCTAAATCGAAGAGGATTCTGTTTATCATTTAAAGATGGTGCTGTGTCAGAATTGATCGCTAAATTTTGTTGTCAGTGTTTTTGTTCTTCTAAGCATAAAGACGAATATGATAGATTTGTCACTGTGTTGTGAAGGTGCTTGTCCTGTGGGACTGTCCTTCTCTGTATTGTGCTGAGTTTTATGGGGGTCAGTTCATATGAGAATTATTGATCTTTTTGGAAATGATTGTTGTTAATTGTTTCTCTGTTTTCAATCAATATTATTCTCTTTTTAACTTTTTGTCATTGGAAGTCCAGCTCAAGATAATACGCATTCTTCACTTTCTATATAGAGACTTATTCCTTCAAAAGGCACTCATACATTGAATATTGTTTTATCATGATTGGTTTATTCACTTGACTGTGCTTTTTTCATAATCCTACACCCACAGTATATCATATCCCTTCACATATTTCATGTTCTTCACTGCCATAAAATATATATACAGTAGTAGTTTTGAGCCCCTTGATGGCACTGTTGTTCATTTATTGCTTTGATCCCGGGGATTTAATACTTATGGATTAAATTTGTGTTTATATAAGTTTTTATGACCTGTTCACTTTATCAGCATTTAAGCTCCTGCAGTGATATGGATATGACTAGTGTTTAGGTTTGGTCTGAAAAACCTGCTCTATTGCCTTGGTTTGTACATTTCCGTCATCCTGAAATGGAAAAGTTTTAGAAAGGTCTTCTGTGTTCAGTGCCTCCACGGTCAAAAGATTTTGCATCACCTGAGATCATAAAAAGTTTAATTGACTTGTTTAATCAAATTAATTGTTTTTATCGAATTAGCGATTTGCTAAAGCATATCGCCAGGCTTATAAATGAGCCAATATTCAATTGACTATATGAGTCATTTACTAAAATGAATGAGGGTTGCAGGATGTACCTGTGATCATATTTGTATAAGGCAATATAACCTGTAAATATGTACCTGTAAAACTGTAACATCATCATATTTCCCCTCACAGATGCTGCAATGCTTCAGTTCACGTTCAGCTGACGTGTCTCTGTGGGAACCATGACATCAGAGAGGACATCTGGGGACTCGTCCCGTGAATCTGGCTCACGTCCACTAGACATCGATGATGTCCACATACTTCTGCAAGGTCAGACTAAAGCTCTGATTGAGCGTAATGAAAAATAACTTTCTTTCGCATTTGGTTTTGGTCATGATCTGTTATAAATTTGTCATTATATTTCTATTTAAATGTGATTTTTAGTGGAATTGGAATGGCACTATGAAATTCATTCATTCATTGGACTTAATTTGACCTTTGTCCTTCTTGAAAGAGCAAATTCAAGTCATTTACGAGACATCCAAAACAGTAAAGGTTTTAAGCATATTTTACCCCTCTTTTCTGTCTCAGGTTCTGAAAGATGTTATTATTGGATTGATATGGGTGTTTTTATGGTATTTATACATTTGTGGTTTTAGACTCAATTACAGTATATCAAGACAGAACTTAGCACTCTTACATCAAATCGACAAATGACAATTACACGCCTTAATGATAGTTTGCCACTTCCATTAAAGTTTGAGTAACATTTAATAAAATGGTACAAATATTTCTAAAAGGACAGGCATCAGGACTGAAAAATGGTTTTGGATTAACCAGTTAAACATGTCAGAGCTGTATTAATTTACATTTTAGTGCAACTTCCTGGTTCTGCAACATAATATTTATTCTGCGGTGTTGTGTCAACATCATATGTGCGCTGTAACTGCTGTCATGTCAAATATTTATTTTCTACTAGCCATGAAAGCATGAAAGCATGAATTAAGAATACAGGACAGTCTTAAATAAATGGATTTCCTATGTATTGAATATTCACCACTGTCATACATAAACTTGCAGTTTTGACAAAAACAAAACAATCATAGTTTTAATATCACACATGTAACAATTAACGGAGCTACAGTTCAATTTCTGATATAAGTTTAGCTATTGTACAGAAACCTTATAGCCTAAAGAAAAAAAAAATAATAATAACAGTTTTAGTGACATGGTTTTGACAAAACTGACATGGGAAATGGTTGGATAATGTCAAGAATCTCAAGAATAAGTGTTAAAAATCCAAGTATTCTCTTGATCATTTTAAAACGAAAACAAATTTTAAAGCTGATGTCAATATTGCTGAAAATGTTTTAAGAATCACTGGGCAAATAATGTTTTTACATATGCATCATGTAGTGCTCAGCAGTTTTGCAATAAGAAACACATTATTCACCACCTGTGTTGACATGCTGCGTGTGTGTGTTGATGTGTGGGCATAGGTAAAGGGTGGAGCTTGTCTAAAACCTGCCGTACTGGCACTTGTTTTTGAATTACCTAGGTAAAGATAACAAGAAACGTTGTGCTCTGATCAGTATGTACAATTTAGTACTGAACATGTATTTTACACGAAAATGGTTTTGAAAAGAATATAAAAGGGATTTAAATCAGAATTTGTATCACTTTTGCACTTTATTACTTGGTTCAACTGCAAGATGAGGACGGTTGATAAAACATTGCTACCAGTGTACATTTCTACATGCTAATGCAGGGAATTCTGGACTAGTTTATCTGATGACTCCAGCATGGGTGAGTTTATCGTAACTTCTCCTAGTTAAATCACTCAAAATAATAGTTTCTTTTTTTCTTCTGTTCAAAATGCACTCTGGAAATTAAAGAGCATTGAGCATAATTTGAATTTCGACTCAATACTTTTTATGCATCACCAATGCTGAGGGCTGCTTAATGACACATAATGTTTTTTAAAAGCCACCAAAAAGAAGTTACCTAACAGTGTGGGGGTCGAACGCCCATCTGAAAGGTCTCGAAAGGAGACACACAATTCAGGAGGTGAGGTGCACATACATATGATAAAGATCTATTGCACATATTGCACAACATTGGCTGGCTGGTTATAAGTTGTTTTTTATCAACATGAAACATCACTTGACTTTAATAAAAAGTTTTTTTTCAGTATATTGGCTATATTTTATTTAGTGGTGGTAGCACTGTATATTTGAGTTCAAAGGTTTAACTTCAGAGGGTCATTTCATTACAATATGTGGATGACTGTCCCTAAACGCATTTTTTTTAAACTGTCACCAGTGTTACGAGTCTTCACTTTTGTTTCGCTCTGTCATTTTAAGATTGTTTCTCCTCCTTCTGTTGTTTATTCAGAGGAGTTGTCTCTAACGATTTAAAACTGCACCTCTCAAAAGATATTACACCGTACAAGATTTGCAACTTTGTTGAATGGAAACATTCCAGTCAGTTCTGTAATTATGTTTTTGCAGAGTTCATTTAAATAGGTCAGCAGTGAATGGGAGGGTTCGGCAAGAAGCTTTTGTTGTTTTGAATTCTTTGTCAGCGAGGTGGTTTACACACCTTGACTGATAATTCAGGCTTTTGTGTTTTTTTTTTCTCAGCACATGCATCAGTGTGTGTGTGTTGTTTTGATTTTGTGTTGTAAGGAAACCTACTAGGTTTTTTTGCTCAATTTAAGTCCGTCAAAGATACAAAATAAGATAAATTGACCTACATGAAATTTGATTCCAGTTTTTAGTATTAATGTTTGTCAAATAATCTAAAAAGTTTAAAGATATTTTGACTCTTTTTTTTGTTATGAGTCATTATTTTGGACTTCTAATTGGGTTCTAATGGGTAATCTTAAAAGTCCCATGTTTAAAACTTGATCTACATCCTGTTTTCAGTGAAATCTAGGAATATGCATTCTCATGCTGGGCTTGCATATAGATATCATTTATACTGTGACATAATTAAAATATGAATCTTTCATGTGACTTCTAGAAGATCAGTTTGTTACTGTTGAAGTCTTTTAAAACCGTATCCATCAAACCTTTTTTGAACCATTTATGCATTTGGCAGACGCTTTTATCCAAAGCGACTTACATTGCATTACTAATACTATACATTTTGCTCCTAAGTATGTGAAATCCCTGGGATCAAACCCATGACCTTGGCCTTGCTAGAATCATGCTCTAACCACTGAGCTACAGGAAAGCATTTTTATAGATAGTCTCTTCCTTCTATTTGTGGGTCAGTGGCTCAACAGCAACATTTCTGAGACATTATCCTGATATAACTGAGCTCAGAGTCTTATTCATAGTGAGTGTGGCCATGTTTAGCAGCTCATAAGGGGGAAAGTTCATTTAGAGTCACTGTAGGCTTGTGACGAGAGTCCGTTAAAAGATCAGGTTTACGTTCCATGGGTTTGCAGCAATAGTAGTGATCACACACTTTTCTTGTTTGATTAAGAACAGAACGTTTTTAACTTGAAAATCAGGTCTGAACGCAGGAGTAAGATATTATGGAATGAGGCAAGACTCTTCTGCAACTTTTGTGCTCCTCGTATTTTGAGAGGTTTTATAAAGAGGATAAAGAATATTGTTGGAAAATATGGATCTTCACACAGCTGATGACCTCAATGACTTTGTGGAACTTTATGATGGTAAACGTAAATTGTGCTGCATTTTACATATATTTAGCAAACAACATGTACTTGATGTGAAACATGTAGCCTACCACATTTGTGTGTACAAAGTTATATAATGGGTATATGGATGAATGAATGAATGAATTTGCTCTAAAATTTGTTTATTTATTTTAATAGAATTTCTCATGCCTGTATAATGTCATTCCATCACAATTGTAATTCCAATATCACAAATCTTAAATATTCAGGATGGATAAACCAAGCCATTTTGTCATAACTGTCAAAATGTAGAGAATTACTGCACCTGTTTACGGCACATCCATGTATACCATCTACTTTTACATCATGTGAATTGAAAAACAGCCCATGGTGATTTAATTCTGCAAATCATGTATGTAATTGTATCAGGTGTACATTTACTTCATGTTTGGAGGTTGGCTTTATGCTGTTCTCCTGTTTGTTTTGCCCTCAGTGGAACAGGAACAGATTCAGAAGAGAACATTCACCAACTGGATAAATGCCCAGCTGTCCAAGGTGAGGGTTAAAGTTCAAGAGCTCTTAAACCATAAGCTATGCGCTGTACTGTATGTGACCGTTTAAAGTATATGTAGCTGAAACTTAAGTTTGCATTTAATAAAAAACAGGTGAGTTTTTGTCATGAGAAACTGAATCACAGATAAATGAGATACACAAAGCTTTGCTTTAGTCATTCCTAAGGGTTCACCAATAGCTTTGAGGGGTGTGCAAGGGGTAAATATAATTTTCTCGAACACGGCCTGGGACAGAAAGACAGACAGCAACAGGAGTTGCCAAACATGCGCACACACACATACTCATGAACACTCATATTCACACATATACCCCGGACCACTGCTACTTACATAACAAATTATTCTGTATCTGTTAAAGGAAATAATATATAAAAAATACTATATTAAAGTAATTGAAATCTATTCAGAATCAACTTTGAGCATAGTGGGAATTCATAAGCATCATAAAATATAAAAAAATATATAAGAAATAATATATAATATAATATATAATATTATATATATATAATTTTGTAAATAATATATTATTTACAAAAATATATGTAAAAAATATCTTAATTTGCAAGTATATTGATCTTTCTTCAGATTTTGGGCTGAAACGTGACTAAACTTTAGACTCTACTGCTGTATATTGTGTACATTTATCTTGTGCTGATTGTTCTTCATATGTGATCATTCACTTTTGTTCTCAGAGGAGGCCTCCGGTCACAGTGCTTGATCTTTTCAATGACCTCAGAGATGGATCCAGATTATTGGACCTGCTGGAGGTGATGAGTGATCAGAGAATGGTGAGTGTTAACTTACTCATTGGTGGTTTAACATCAAGAGGGGGTATCTGAACATTGGGCAATTGCTGTATATATCCATTTATACATATTTTTATAATTCTGAAACTTAATGTTCTGATCATTGGATTAATTAAATATACATCAAATTGTGTATGTAAAAGAGTTGTATACCCGGTTTGCTTCAGAGTCGGGAGAAAGGAAGGGGGACGTTTCAGCATAGAACAAACATTGAGAAAGCATTGGAATTTCTCAAAAAGAAATCGGTAAGATGCCACAGCACTGGGATCACTGGAAAGGACTATTCTGTCTAGTTAAAAGAATGACACCGTTGTGTGAAGAGTTAATATAAACCTCCACGGTTTAACTACTGTGTATTTTGTAGATAAAACTGGTCAACATCAATGTCTCAGACATCATTGATGGAAAGCCTTCCATCATTCTGGGTCTGGTGTGGACCATTATCATGCACTTTCATGTAAGTCAACCTCCGATCCTCAAAAACATAACAAAATAAAAAGATATATTATAAAATTGTTTGATGTTTATATTTCTGGTTGCTCTTCTATCTTGTTTAGATTGAGGAGCTGGCAAGCACATTGTCCTTCAGTTCTCGCCAGCCTTCTCTGGAGTCGTTGGCAAGTTTGGACTCTCGTTCGACCAGCAGCAGTGCCCGCAGCAGTCCAGTGCCACCCCATGGTTCACCCCTGCACGCCCGTTTTCGTGTATCTGCCAAAAAGGCCTTGCTGCTCTGGGTGAGAGAGCAGTGCCACAGGTGAGGAACATAAATCAACTATATAGAATGTATTAATGTGAATAGAGGCATTTCGTACTAGAAAATCAGAACTGTCAAGGAGTAACCTTTTTTCCAAAATCATTTGCCAGTCCTACAATGTAATAAATCATTCTGTCTCTCTCAGGGCTGGTTGTACTCTGAATGTGAAGGATTTTAAAGGAAGCTGGAGGAGCGGAGTGGTGTTTTTGGCGATACTTTCTGCTCTTAGGCCCAACTCAGTGAACCTGACTAGAGCCCGAACCAGAACCAACAGACAAAACCTGGAAGATGCTTTCCTCATCGCTGAAAGAGAACTTCACATACCAAGGTTATTAGATCCAGCCGGTGAGTGTGCAATTAACAGTGCTTTGGGCTTTTTGTACCTATATGTGGCATATACTGTAATTATGGAACAGTTATGTTTTTGTGTTGCAGATGTTGATGTTAGGGACCCAGATGAGAAATCTATCATGACTTACGTTGCTCAGTTTCTGCAGTACTCAAAAGAGACTCCTTCTTCTGATGAGGAAATGGTGAGTCGTATATTCTGAACACAAATCCAGGCTTATCCATAACTTCTTTTGTTCCTAAATACAATTACTTTATGCTTACTCTGAACTTTGTAGACGCATTTTGGTTTGTTTAGATTTTAATAAACAAACCAATAATTATATTTCCATTGTTATGCCTCATTTGTAAGTCGCTTTGGATAAAAGCGTCTGTTAAGTGACGAATTGTTAATGTAATGCAATGATTGTGTCATTCAATGATTTATTTATTACTGGCCTCCATCCTTACTGGTTTCATTTTAATGCTCTTTGCATGCTCACTTATTTTCTCTTGTTTTCTGAGTTTTTCTTTCATTTTTTCCGCTTTGGTGGTGGTTTAGTGTCACAGTCCTCAGCAGCGACTCTCTCCTGTCAATCTACCATCTGACTTTACCCCATCTATAGGTGCATCACCAATAAGACAGGTATCTTCTTTGCTCTCTTGCTCCTTTTCTCATTGAAATAAACTAATTTCTGTACTAGGACTTTCTCGTTCTGAAGGATCATTGGGTGTGGTATTGGGTGTGTCAATGTGGTTGAAAGTGATCTTCAATCAATCATTCATATATATTCAGATTTTCCAAAGTTCAAGAATGCTAGGGATGTCAACATAAACACAAGATCTCCATCTATCTGCCCACTTTTTAGCTGACTCTGAAGCTGCTATTTTAAAATGAACCACGATAATACAATTGTTGGTCAGTATAACACTGTTTCAAATCCTGATCTGTACTTAAAAATTGGGAAAGTTGAAGGATGAAAGGGTAACATAATGAAGTCATAGACTGAGTTTCAATAGTCATCTCACATTTTTGACTTGTTTTGTAATAGGTCCACCTGCTAATGCCCTGTCCAATCAAATCAGCTCCTATCCCATCAACTGAGCCAACTAAAGCAGCTGTCCCTGGGGTAAAATCATCAGCCCCCATCAGCCCTTAAGACATCCCGTCTTTGCATGTGCAAATGTGCTGTTCTCGATACCCTAACCTTTTAATTATGAATATGATCCCAGAAATTGCAGAGCTAATCCATTAAAACCAGACGTTATCGAGATAATCCATGAAACTAAAGTGATTATCCTTTGAACGTAGGTGTTGTTTCTGTAGTCTTATTAGATCTAACATGTGTCTCTTGGTATTTGGGAGGAGCTTTTTAATTACATAAATGCTGTAAACGTTTAATAACGTACTCTAGCGGACATAATGCAGCATTACTAGCAAAACTAAACAACTTGGTCATGAAGTGCTTATAATGAATTATGTAAAATGACCTCTTCACAGCTTTGAAGTTAATTCACATTAATCAATTATATCAGCTTCTGATTATTGGGTTGTTGTCTATTAAGTACATTTACAGCAATGACAGTATAAACAAACAGATACAAGATGATTTCTTTGTGCTTCTTTTTTCTTTAACGTGACTAGACATCAGCCAATCAGAAGGCTCAGGAAGTCACGTGCTGGCTGGTTCAGGCCTATGAGGAGCTGATTGAAGGATGGGACTCCACTGAGGGGGAGAGCTATGCTGAGAGATATCATGTAAGTTCTGAAGGTCAATAAAAGGCATGTGTTGGAAACAATGTGGGAATACGCTTATTTAAAATATTCCTTTTCCTAACTTGAATTGTTATAGGATATTTAAAGTCACATTAATTGCGATTATATGATTATGCCATTAGACATGCCACATTTCGTATTTGCACTGGTTTACTCTGTGCCAATGTTTGTGTTAATGTAATTTTCTCTTGTTTTAGGTCTTCCATACCTTCATTGTGTCCTTTAATGAGCAGCGCCGGCCTGTGATGCCGTTACTTACAGCGATGAAGAGAACACCTCAGCTCAGCGCAGAGCAGAAAGCACTAAGACGGGCCTGGGACACCCTTGCAGAGAAGGTTAGCAGCCATTAATGCTTTAATTCCTTATGATTTCTGAATTCAGTGTGTTATTTGACAATTTTTTTGTGTTCTTGGCTTTTAAGACAATATGTTGAATGCTCCCTTATTTTTAAGTCATTTTGGATAAAAGCATCTGTGAAAGGGACAGTTTACCCAAAAAAGAAAAATCCTGCCATCATTTATTCACCAGTTGGGCCAACAGTTCTTGGCCACCATTGCCTAACATAGCACGAAATATGACAACGGTAGTCAAAGGTGCCCCAGGATTGTTTGCTTTCCTACGTTCTTCCAAATATCTTTCGCTGTGTTTATCAGAACACAGAAATTTATACCGATTTGGAATAACTTGAGGAATAACATGAGTAAATGAATACAGAATTTTCCTTTGGTTAAACTGTTCCTTCAAATGATTAGATGTGAGTACATAATATATGTGAGTGGAAGAACTGCTGTTTTGTTAATAAAGGTACATAGATGTTTATATGCATTAAAATATAGTTCTCTGGTGTGTACTGTATGTGCTCTGTATAGTTGCGCGAGTATAAAACAGAGCTGGACCTGAGTCTCCCATCTCCACTGGATTCTGTGGGCCGCTGGCTTTTACGTGTTGAAGAGGTTTTATCTGCTGAAGAGGACGACTCACTGGATCATGCCCGAGCTGCGGAAGAGGCTCGCGAGAAACTCGAACTGCTAAAGGTCTGTCATAATTACTTTACGAAAGGTATTAATAGTATTAATATCTTCTTTCAGTAACGTTACAGATGATAATTTAATACATTTTATTTTGTGACATTACCGTACTTGCATTAAACCTGCATTGATCTTGAAAAACTGGCCGGTGAAAATATATTCATATTTGAATTGAATAATAGAAACAGGCTTTCTCAAGAAATGAAACATAAATGAATAAAACGCACTACACAACAGTGTAAATATCTGCTTTTCTTTTTCTGCAGGTGTGTTTGGAAGAGATGCCCCACCATATCAAAAGGTTTACCATGTTTCCGAACACTGATGAATTTGGAGAGACTCTGGTTCCAAGAGATAAGATGGACGAGATGAAAAGAAGGTTTGTTTGATCGTTCAAAAGTCCTGGGAATAAAACTAACCAAGGATTTTGGTTCAATCAAATCTAGTTTTGTTTTGCAGTGCATATAAACTATATTAACTTTTATTGCTGATGTACTGTATCTGTCCACTTTCCAGGTTTACCAGTGTTCGTGTAACAGCTAAATACCACAGCATTAAGATCGAATACCAAGAGCGAAGGCACACGGTGTTAGACCTGCTAAATCAACTCAAAATTAAATTGCGTTCTTGGAAAAGAGCCTACATTTCCCTGGAGTCTGTTCGTGTGCTGATGCAGGACTGGAACGTGAGTGAGAATTTGATTGCCGTATAAAAATTAACTAACTAAATTGTCAAACCTCAATTATTATTGATTCTGTTTTAGGAAACCGTTAACAATCAGGAGCTGGCCTCTATGCTGGATGGAGCATTTCACAGACTCAAACACATCGCTAGCAAATATACCAGCAAGGCTGCTTTGGGTAATGCATAAAGGTGCTTCACATTAGGAATTCTGTTGTTTTATTGAGGAAACATTAATAATTATTTGCTTCTGAAGCTGAAGACTCCACTCAGGTAAATAGTCAGGTGGCTGAATTAGACAGAGATGTGGCAGCGACTCTGGAGGGTGTACGCATGGTGAAGGGAACTATGGCACGTGTGCTAGGTGCATGGGACACATACAGTGACACGTTCACATCACTCCATGCGTGGCTGGAGCAGGGGCCACACAGGCAGCGACACGGACAAAGAACAGAGGTGAACAGACTCTCATTCTGTATGCATAATGAGGGAAGTCAATCAGTTATCTTGCGTTTGATTGATACAGTACATACACTTGACAAAACGTAAGTGTATTAAAGTGATTTAAAGTAGAAAATTCTGTCATCACAATTGCTTTCTTTGTCTTTTCAAACTTGTATGAGTTTCTTTTATCTGTAGAACACGAAAGAAGATATTTAAAAGAATATTGCCAAACAACCGCAGTGCCCATTCACTTCTACTGTATAGACACAAAATCAATGCAAGTGAATGGGTACCACTGTTACCAACATCCTTCAAAATATCTTCTTTTGTGTAATCCAGAGAAAAGAAAGACAAACAGGTTTAAAATGACAAGAGGGTGAGTAAATGATGACAAAAAAAATATTTTGGGGTGAACCATCCCTTTAATGTTGAGTTTAGGGTTACGTTTGTAATAAAAAAAGCATTATTAAAGTACGTTTTTCTTGCAGTTTGTTTGCCTTTTGCTGTTCTTTGGAACGCAAATGTGACCTCTCATTGATTGTCTAGGTGACCTCATCGATGATGTCAGAGTGGAATTCTCGCCAGACTCATCTGAATGAGGTTGGCAACTACCTGATTGAGGTCACAGACCCGCAGACTAGCCGTGCAATTTCGGACGAACTTTGCAAGATAAATCTACTCTGGGCCGACTTTGCCAAAAGGGCACAGTTTGTGAGTCACCTAATATTGTCAAAGAAAAAATATAACAAATATTTTATTAAATGTCAACACCATTAGAAATATATTTTTCTTAACTGTAGATAAGGTGCGTTTGTCAGGTTGTAGTATATTGTAAGTATACTTATTAAGTTGTATGTTTCAGGCATTAGCTGAGGAGCCCAACATTGACCCATCTAGTCCTCAGACTGTTCAGTCCCTGATAAGAGAGGCCAACCAGTTACTGAAAGAACCTGTGGAGGTGGTTTCTGCCCCACTACGAACTTACACTAAGAGACTGCAGGTATAAACACACTTTCACTCAGTAAAGACACACAATCCTTCATATTGTCTAACCTGCCTCTTTCATTTGTAGCTCTTTATATATATTTTGCTTTATTTCTAGTTTTAGTTCAGTTAAGTTTAGGAATTTGTGAGTACTTTTTAGATTCAAATTTATCATTTTTTAGCTTGTGATGAAGAAAATAAAGGATGTGGATCTTGAGGCCCTCTCTCCATCACTAGACTGCTCTCGCGAGACCCTAAGCAAACTTCAGCAGGCCATTCCTGAGGTAAACAAACACCCCTGTGATATGACATGGGTCATTGTTACGCTTAAATGTTCCATTTAATCCATTTAGGATAATTTTCAGGTTACTGTTTCTTGTATATTAATCCTCCTAACTACAGTTAACTAGTCTCCGATTCCTGTTTTCTGTTTTCACAAACTTTACTCTATATGAAGCTGTCTATGTATGTGTTTGTATAATGTTATATTCAGGTGTTGCAGACACTCTGTGAGGCTGAACAGGTGTGTGATGAGTTGCGTCTGAGTCTAAGTGGGTTGGACAGTCGCCTGGCTGAACTCTTACACTGGGAAACTGAAGCCAGAGAGCTTCACCAGGTCCTAAAGGAGGAAACACACAGGCGAAAGAGGGGTCAGGACCCCAGAGTTCGGGTGAGTATATGCTTTTAAGTGTTCTTAAACTGGTGGTTAGTGAAGGATGCCAAGTGGGCTTCATGCTGGTTGGTTGATTAAATTCTAACAATTCTAATTCTGAAACAATCAATACATCAATGAATACCTGTTTTTTTGTATAAGTGAAGATATTTGTACAAATTATTTGTTTTTAAAACTCCTCTCTCTGTACAAGCTGATTTCCGTTTTCCCCTCTTTTTCTGTAGCTGTTGATTTCAAAGGGACTACAATTAGAGGGTCAGGTGGTTATGGAGGATCAGGATCTGCAGGTGATGGTGATGACGAGTCAAAAGAGTTCACCACTGCAGTATCTCATTGCATCCTACATGCAGGACAGGGTCCGCGGGGCTGTCGAAAAGTCACAGGTCTGTACAGTGGTAGAATGAATGTGGGCTTTTCCAACAAGTACAATCCTAATTTTTATTATGTTTAAAGTTAAATGAGTGCTCTATTAGTAATTATAAATAAATGCTGCTTAATCTCAACAGGAAGCAGTAGGAATGTTGAGCTCATTGGGGGCATGCAGAGATAGAAGTCCTGCCAGAGACCAGCCACCAGCTAAGATCTTTGTCCAGCCTCAAGAAGCACCCCGATCTCAAAAGGCTCAAACAGTCAGCTCAAGTCAGCGTTCACCCTCAGGAGCTCAAGGCCAACCAGATCCCCAGCCTGCAGTCAGGGCTAAAGTCCCAGCATCCTTTCAAACTCCCTTGGAGGTACCTTCCCAAGCTGTTGACCGCAAATCGGAACCATCTAGTGAGCCTGTGCCCATGATTGTTGTACAAGAATACGACGAAGAAAACAAAAGTCTGCAAGTACACACCTATGAGCAATGGGAACACTCCCAATTCACTGAGATGAAGTCACAAGAAGTTGTCCAATCTCAGGCAAGAATAGGATTCCACACAAAGCATTATGAGGAAAGCCAACAAACTTTAACGCAGCCTGTGACTCAACCACAGCCTGTGCCTCAACAGTTAGACACCAATAATCAGTTGATGGTGGAAGCTCCTGTTGCTGCCAGTCAACCACAACAGAAAGTACAACGAGCAGCACCACAAGCTCAAAATCAACAACCAGCAGCACAGCCACAGATGAAAACTCAACAACAAGAGAAAATTCAGATTGTATCCACTATACAAAAACAGCAGGTACAATTTCAGGTACAAACACCAGCCCAGCCACAGCCTCAGGTTCAAAAAGAGAGTGCAATCCAACATCAAGCTTCACATCAGCAGGAGATGAAAACAAGGAAGTCCCAGGCACGGAACAGACCTTGGCTTCAGCAGAAGAGTCATTTGGAAAGTGCTAACCAAAATCCAGCTCAAGTGTTGGCATCTCACACAGAGCCAGAGTACAAAGGTCAAATAAGTTTTCAAGCACCACTGCAGACAATTGCCACCAGCTCACTGGGGGCTGGAATCATTGTACAGAGTGAGGCAAACGAAGTAAAGCAGCCACAACCATTTACAAAACATCAACAACCTCGAACAACTTCAGCACCACTAGTGACTTCAATACAACCACGACAGCCATTAACAATTCATCAAGTTTCGACCCAAACACATCAAACCTCTATTTCAACTCAAGCTCAAGTAACAACACAAAAAGAACAAACCATTGCACATACTCAGGAACAAATGAAACCCAAAACACAGAGTGTATTACCAAAACCTCAAACGTTGATTCAGAAACAGACAAAACAGCAGTCCATAGCTCCCATGCAGCCACATAGCCCAGCTATGGCCCAGTGGCAACCACAACAGACTGTGCGCCAAACACCTTCAGTGCCCCAACTACAACGATTTCCAGTGTCTCAAGCAGTGCCCCAAAGCATTTCCAGATCAGCAGTCCAACAACCCCCAACATCTGTTCAACCACAAGTTATGATGCAGAGGCAACAATCACCTCAGACTGGACTTCAAACCAAATCTCTGCAACCCTTACAGTACCCTCAGTCTGTGATTCCCTCTCAATCCAAAAGTTCATCTCCCATGCAACCCAGAATCATCTCTATGCCTCAACCTCAGATCCCTGTCCAGCCTGAAGTCCAACTAATTGGTCAAACCCAGCTCAAATCGCAGGCCAGTGCACAATATGTGGTTCAACTACAAGAGCAACCTCAGTGGGGTCCCATTACCCAAACTTACCCTCAAGTCCAAGGACCTCTTTCTGTCACTTCCCAAATGCACCCTCATTTCCAGAAGTATACCCAGTCTCAAAGTGTACATCCAACTCAACATACGCAATGGCCTCCAATTAGACCAGACATAGTGACCCAGACCTACACCACCCTCCAAGCTCCAGGTCAGATACAAATCCAACCTCGAATGCCAAGTTATACTAAAACCCAGCCTCAGCAGTGGCCCTCTCCTGGACTTGAACCATTGCCTCATCTTTATGGAAACATAAGACCACAAGTTCCAGTTCAGCAAATGCTTCCTCCTCGGCACTGGAGGCCTGTCGGTCCAGTATACACTATAGCTGAGACTCAAAGTCCTCAGTACTCCCAATATCAAGCTCTACAGAGACCACAGAGTCCCCAAACACCAGTGGGTTCCGTCCGGGCTGAACACCAGCCCCAGTTCTCTGCCCAGACTATGTTTCAAGGTGTTCCCCACACAGTTGCTCAATTGAATCACCCACCTGCACAAGCTCCCACAAGACCTCAAAGTCCACAGCAGTTTCTGCCAACTCAACTAGGTCCACCTAAAACAGAAACCCCATCTCAAATTCACATCCAAAGCCAATCAGCGCAGCTTCAGTCCCAAGTCCCAACAAATCTACAGTTATCAGCACAGGACCCATCCCAACAGCAGTCAGCTTCTAGATTCAAGCAGGCAACACTTGCCCAGGCGCCTCCTCAGGCATACACTGAAGCTTATAGGAAAGCACAGGCCCTGGTTAGGAATAGATTTGAAGAAGCCAAGCACTGTCTTCAAGAGCATATTATTGAAGGTATCAACATTTTCAAGGACAAGCAAATGACACTTGAACAGGCATCAGTTAAAGAGGTATGTACATTTTCGGCAACATTGTTAGCAGGGCAAGAAAGCCCAATGACGTTAAAATAGTATCTGAGGATTGAGAAATTAGGTTTTCATTTCATTTCTAAATGTGTGCGCCATTTTAATTCAGGAGACATTGAAGGCTCTTGATTCTGAGCTTCTTGAAGAGTTTTTGAGGGCAGCTGAGGGGATGGAAGCGTTCTGCACCCCGTCTGAACTCAGAGACATGGAATTTTTCACCCAATCTGTTACAACACAGTGGGAGGTATCTAACCTATCTTTTAAAATCGATGCATGTTTTTGTCTGCTTTGTGATTTGCCATAATGTTGTTAAATTCCATCATTTTAATGTTAACGTTATTGAAATATTTTGCAGAAATATTTATATAACAGTTTGTGTGTAATGTTTGCTTGCTGTTTGTTTACATTAATATTCTCAGGCTGTACAAGCTCACATTTCTGAATATTTGAGGCAACTCAAATTTGAGATAACCCGCCAGCATTTTAACCGTGTAGTTGAGGCTTGTGAGATGCACTATAGAAGACAAAATGTCAACCATACACCAGAATCAATGTCAGAATCAAATAACAAGGTAAAGTTACAGCCCATATAGAATAATATAATATTTAATCGGTGTGGGGCACTTGTTTCTGGTTGCACTTGATTTTTTTAATCTTTTCCTTTTTAGACATTTATTTTTGAGGTTCATTAACCGCTACTGCTCATATTTTTTGCTTCGGCTCTTTAAGGGATCCTCCACCCAAAAATTCTTTCATCATTTACTCACCCTCAGGTTGTTTCAAACCTGTATACATTTATTTGTTCTTATAGAGACAAAGATGTCTAATGCTATCTGGAAAAATGTTAGCAACTGACATTTCTGGGGTATCATTGACTACCATAGTAGGACAAATTATTCTGTTCTGTTGAACACAAAATATCTTTTGAAGAATTTAGGAAAGCAAACAGTTCTAGGAAACCTTTGACTACGATTTAAATTGTTTCTATTATGCTAGTCAATGAAGTCCCAGAAACGTCAGTTGCTGACATTCTTCCAAATGTCTTTCTTTGTGTTAACAGAACAAATACATTTATTCTTGTTTTGAACAACTTGGAGGGGAATAATTTATGACAGAATTTCATTTTTAGGTGAACTTTTACATTCTCTTACATAAATAATTTTCTCTCTCTCTCTTTAAATTTCTCTAATATAATGTTTCAGTTTGTATGAAATTAGTGAATATAATTTTAAATCCATTGTCAAGATGAGTATAAAAAAAATACTTCAAAAAGGAGTGACAATAAAAATTGTATACATACAGTTGGCATGATATTTTTTCTCCCTGCTCCTGCAGGCCTGTTTTTCAGCAGAAGGCAGTCTGGCACAGGCAGGACAGCAGCTGGAAGCTCTGAAGGAATTGTGTGATACTCTGAGCCCCGAGGATGCACACAGGCTCGCGCAGGCCCAGCTCAGAGAGTGCGAGAGGAGGCTCGCTGCCATTCAGAGGCAGTTCAGTGGAGAACAAGACACACCTCCACCAGAAAGCAGGTAACCAAAAAAAAGGTGCAGGTTATAATGCTGATTAAAAGAAGTCATTCGGCAACCTGCCATCTGCATCTGAGATTTCTTGCATTTATATCATAAATGATTCTCTATGTTTACCATTTAATTTCACACAAGGTCTCAAATGGACCAAACAAAAGAGCCATCTGCTCAGAAAGCACAAACGGTCCCAACAGCTGATGAGAAGCCCAAAGAGGTTTGTTTTACAAAACATGAAATTTCACTACTGAAAAATTATAAACTAGCATGGTTTGCCGGTTTTAGATCATTTAAAATAGCTGGTCCCCAAGCATCATCAAGGTCTTCTGTTCTTCTTGTTGGTTTCTCAGCCAGTCTTCTTGCATGTGTACAAAACGGTTGAGTGCATAAAATACTTAAAGAATACTGACTGTAAGTTTTGCTAATTTTAATGTTGTTTTAGGCGGCTACAGCCGTCAGCCCCCCACAGCCAAGAACTGTGGAGAAGAGAGAAATAGTGAAACAAACAAGTACTGAGGAGGACAGGTATGGAACAATATAAAAAAAAAAATCCTAACACGTGTTGCTTTACAGTTTCTGTTTGTATGTGTTTTTTTGTGAGATTCAGCACTAAAGTTCAGTCTTCTTAGGTACCGCAGCTGCAGGTTTTCACTGTTGGCTCAGCTGAACAGAAATGAGGAATGCATGCTGGGAGATCGTCCCTCAGAATCAGTCACTCCCACAGACCTGCAAAAAAGACTCAGGGAATTAAAAGTAAAACACAGTATTCCTTATGAAATTGAAGGTTTTAGACATTCAAAAATGAAGCTTTATTTTAAGTAAAAAACTTAGTAGACATAAGAACTTTTAGACCAAATTGACCAAAAAATTGAAGGTATGCAGTAAAAAAACAATACAAAACCTTAATACCAGTTTGTGAATTTACAATTATTTAACAATTTCCATTTTGTTGTACTATCAAATACAGTAGAAATGCATTAGTATGATAAACGATTGATATATTTTTACTTTTAGGATTGACTTAATTTGTGTTCAAAAAAAGTGTTTTCCTGGTCCTGATATATTGGTTATGTTTTTCAGTGTCTCTGGGATGAGACAGAGTCATTGTGGAAGGAGTATGAAACGGTGTGCATGCAGTCTGTACAGTTTAAAGACCGCACTGTTGATCAGGACCGAATGGAGCTCACTGTCAGGTGGAGAGACCAGAGGTCCCAGTTACAGCGCGGGTGCGTTTGGATCACAAAATAAATATTCAGCATTGAAATGCTTGTTTTGTTCAGTATACACAAAAAACATACCATCTGCCAAAAAAAGGTTTCAGAGAAAGTATGTTGATGCTGTGTGTGTACCGTGATGTTTGGTAAACCAGTGTCTCTACAATCCATCAGGGTGGAGTCACTGGGAGCAGCACTGGAGCTCATGAACTCTGTTGAGCTGAAGATCACAGAGATTTCTGAAAGGCTAGACAAATTCATCAAAGAACCTAAAGATATTAAGGGATACGCACTAGCCAACCCTGCCATACTGAGAGATGTGAAGGTATGAGACATTTAACAGATTTTAAGGAAGAATTTCTCATTATGCTCAAATTTACAAATTAGATGGTGTATGCAGTTACAATGTTTCGATTGATGTAATTTTTTGACAGTGTACAAATATTGTGGTTCATCAAAAAATGAAAAGGCATAGTTAGTCAAAATGAATGATATAATCCTACTGGAAGTGACTTTTGTAAATGTTTAAGGAAATTCTTTTCTCTCCATCCTTTCTTTATCTCTGTGGGTTAGCCGTATCAGAAACATAATTATTTTGTACACACCAGAGGGATGCCAAATAAACAATTTTATTTCTTTCAATGGGAAGCTCTTCCGGGGCAGACAAGGCCAAAACAGTAAACAAAACAAACATTTTTTAGACAACTAAATAAACTCCAACTGAAATAAAGAAAACTAAATTCATACCAACTAATCTACATCCCTAAATCACAAACAAAGTAAATAAATAAAATGGCATCTAACCCCCTAATTCCCTTAATTTGGCAAACTAGTATTGACAAGAATATTTACATGATTATTTACAAGTTTTTAAGGAGTGCGTAAAACAGAATTAAAATCTAAATCGTAATTGAAACAGGCAATGTTCACATAAACAGGAGATTCAGAATTTGCTATAACGATAACAAACATTTGATAGATTCACTATACAGAATATAACTCTCTGGTACGACACTCACAACCAAACGACGACAAAGATACGAACAACTAGCAGAAAACAGTCAACCAGAAAGTTAATGAAACAAAACCGTACGAAGTCCGTAACGCTTAAAGGCCCTGGACTTGGAAGTGTTTGGGGCGGTCCTTATCTCTATGCTAGAATCATAGTAGGACCAATCACCATCTCAAGCTGGTTAACAGAGGCCACACCCATTTGGAACACAAACATGTCTACACACACGAGCAGAGTGTTCAAATTACATACAAAATACTGTTCACAGATGCATCTGTATGTCTTTACTCTTTCACTTTTAGGACTTGGATGAAAGTATCCAGGCAGAGATGGACCGCCTCTCTCGATTTGACTCTGAGCCCAGTCATCTGGACCTGCGTGATCGGTCACCTCTCACTCAAGTAGTTCTGTATCACAGATCCAGCCTGGACCGGCTCAGACAACAGGTGCGAAAGAGCGACGCCGCAGCCCGTGCCCTTGATCGCTTCCTCATGTCCCTGCGCACTGTGGAGCTGGATGTGTCTTCTGTACAGAGCGCCCCCAGCAGTGACGCCGCGGTACTGCAGGACAGCAGGTCTAAGTTGACATTAATCAGGAAGGGAGTCAGCAGCCTCAACGACAAAGCTCCACAGCTGGACCAGCTCTTGGGTGGAGCACAGCTTGAGGTGACTCAGGAGGGTAGACCGGTTTCCTGTCTAGACATGGTGGGAGTCCTGGTGCGCCAGGTGGAAGAGGTCGATGAGAGGTTGATGGTTCGACAGAAGGACGTTCAGAAGGAACAACATAGCCAGGGAGTTGGCTTGAGGAGGAAGACCATGCTCGCTGAGCTGAGGAAGGTGCAAGGGGCGGCAGAGAAACAGGGTCTAAAGGATCCCACCCTGCCAGCTGTGCAGCACAGGTACAGATGATTCTTTTCATTGACATCACATATTTTACTTTTTTTGTAAGTGTGTACTTTATATATACCTTATGTCTTATTGGGGATTTTCAAAATGGGACTGCAAAAAATTCCTTCAAAATATATAATTGTTGGATTATAGGATGTGTTCACTCAGGTCTACTGTGCTCTCGTCTTCTGAGCCTTCTGTATGTATGCATCTATGTCTAGGATACGATCGCTGTCCGATCTGGAATCTCAGCTTAACTCTCTTCGTCCGGAATACCAAAGCATCAAGATGTCTCTCTCCTCACAGAAAGAGCAGCCTGACCCTGCAGAGGAGGAACTGAACTCTCTTTGGGACGAGACAGAGAGGGCTGTATCTGACAGGTTAGTAATAGATGATGTAGGACTGGGACAAGGAAAAGCTGAGATTCCAAATAATAACTGTATTAATTTCATTTAATAAAATTCAGGGACTCAGAGACTGTTACTGTGTGTTTTACAGGCAAGAGCAGTGCACTGTTTTAATGGAACTGCTAAAGAAGTTTCAGAGCTGTCGCAGTTCCCTTGGCAACACTCTACAGAGGGCGGAGCAAACCATTAATGAGCAGGCATCATATATGGGCAAAGACAATCTGCAACGCCTCCTCACAAAAGTATGTCAACATTAGACGAATTTCAGCTCTATTCGTAATACAATACACACTAATTCTTCTTCATTATATTGTCTTTTAGGATTATTTGTAATTAAATATTGTCACTCATATATATTGTTTTTATGCATGGAATGTTATATTTAGTTAAACTTGGATTATTAAAATGTGAACCATCAGGGATCAGTCATTACTCATAGCAAATGTGGACAGTTCAGACCCTGGAATCTGTCATTTCCTACCTACCTAGATTTTAACATCTTAATCATGTTGTATTGATGAAACCATTAGGATAACCTCCACTATGGTTTTAATTATGTATACACTCTTAAAAATAAAGGTGTTTAAATGGTTCTTCACAGTGATGCCATAGAATAGCCTTTTTTGGTTTCACAAAGAACAATTCACTCAAAGGTTCTTTAAAGATCTCTTTCTTACTTTTTTTATCATCTTAAGAACCAAAAGGTTCTTTTATGGCATCAAAGAACCTATTGAAGCACCTTTTGTTTTATTTTAATTTATGTGTCCATATTGTAGGTCATTGATATAAAGGAGGACCTAGGTGGTCTCGGATCCAAGATAGAAGGGTTCAGAGCGGTGTGCAGAAAGTTACAGTCTCAGCTGAAGAAAATTCCTGATTGCTCTGAAACTCCATTTGAGGCCGAGGCGGATGGTTTGGTCGACTCGTGGCTGGATGTGAGAATATGAACATCATCTTAACCCAACAGATGTCTTACATTTGTCTATTACCTGACAATATTAACTCTGTCTTTAAAATGTCTCTTTCTGGCAGGTGTCAGAGAAGACCGATAGTTACATGGATAACCTGCGTATGGGTTTAGAACTATGGGAGAAACAGCTGGCTCTGGGTGGAGAGGTTGACAGCTGGACGTCCACTAAACTTATCATTTTCTCAGAGTCTCACCCTTTCACCAGCGAGAGTGAAGTTCTTAGTATGAAGGTATCAGCAAGTGGGACATTTTTATTCTTAAATAGTTTTTAAGAATATACACTTTTAAAAACATAGGTACTTAAAAGATTCTTCACAGCGATGCCATAGAATAACCATTTTCGGTGCCACAAAGAAGCACTCAGTAAAAGGTTCTTTAAAGAACCATCCCTTAAATACATTTTTATAATCTGAAGAACCTTTTCCCCCTTTAAAGAACCTTTTGTGAAACAGAAAGATTTTTCAGTTGTTAAAGGTTCTTTATGGACCCAAAAGGTTCTTCTATGGCATTGAAGGAACTTTTGAAGCACCTTTTTTAAGGAGTATACTAGAATACAGATAGCTTTAAACCTCATAGACATTGATTTCAATTCTGATGGGCCCTTTAATGTTGTTTTGTCTTTATTAGAATGAGATTCAAACTCAGGAGGACAACATTGAGCACTTCCACAGAAAGTCACTAGAGATCCAAGAACTTCTACAGAGCAAAGAATCTCCTCTCGAACTGCAGGTACATTTTATCCTGGTTCTCTTGACTGTATTTTCTATTTCAAATTGTGTACTTTTCTAGTGTTAAATAATTCATCTGCACAACAATATCCTTACTGTAGGTAATAGAAACAAACCTGAGCAAGAAAATGGAGCAGGTGAAAGAGCTCTTCTCTGACTGCACTGACGTGTTTGAGGAGCTCCTAACGGTCAAAGCTCATCTAACTCAGAAGATTGAAACCAGTCAGTCATCTGTGGAGAACATACGTTCCGCTGTAGAAATGGTCCATTCAGAAGACCGCGTACAAATGGAAGCAAAGTTACAAGTAGGTCGGATGCATGGCTAGAATGAATGATTAGATTATTTTTTGTGTTTACTGATTTGTCTTCTTTTGTAGGACTTGTGTGAAAAACTGTTGGAGCAGGAAGAGCAAGTTGATACTTTGCTGAAGGAGATCACTCTCATGTTCAGTATCACTGGACCCGAGGCAATGGAGGACCTGATCAATCAAAGCAAGCGTCTTAAAGAGAGCATTGCTGAAACAAAGAATCTGATTCGTCAGAAGAAAGATCAAGGGGAGAAGAGCTTCCTTCAGACTATTAAAGGTGTGAAAACGATACAATGGGCCATTGCGTTGTGAAAAGTGGTTATGTTCAGATCGTCTACTTTTTTTAATCTGCTGTGAAGATTAAAATGTGGCTTGGGTTATATTTTTGCTCTTTACAGAAAAGTTCAACTCGTTTGAGGAATGGTTGCAGGATGAGCAACTCTCAGTGAATGAGTGCTTTGAGAACCCGGAGAGGAGGGAGGATGTGGAAGCGTCCATGCAGAGACTGACGGTGAGCAGACAGGATCTCAGTATCTGTTAAGATTCTGAATCCCATAATTTATGACTGAACCTGTAATGTTCATGCAGCCCTGATATCCGCTAACACTGATAATATCTGTAATTTGCGATTTCTCCAGAATTTTCTGTCTTCCAAAGAAGGAGAACAGCGTCTTGGCCAGTTGAAGGAGATGTTTGAGAGAAGCGGGATGGAAAAAATCCCTTCTGAAGCTCAGGCTTTGCTCTCCACATGGCAACAGGAACAGGAAGGAGAACTGGCCACTCTCAGAGCTCACTGCAATGGACGACATAAACAGCTAGATGACATTATTGATAATCTCAACAAGTATGTGGAAATAAGCTCTTGTCACTCCTGTCAGTTCTTGTTTTTGTTTTGTGTCAATCCATTCATTTATTAATTTATCCAGTAGGTTTTTTATAATTTTTTTATCTGTTTAGTTTGCGAGAGGAACACAACTATTTGAAGGAATGTCTTCGGCAGAGAGAGGACGTGCCTATGCAGAGAGAAAAACTCAGACATCTGCAAGAGGAGTTACTTCAAGAAAGGTATTCTTAAACCTAATTGTTATGTTTTTACACTTCCCTAACAGTTTAAAATTACACTCAATTCTGTGAGATACTGTACGTAGGGGTGTCCCCGACTAATGATTTGCGGTACCTGGTCGAATCAGAATTGTCAGATTATGCCAATAGTTGACTGATAGTCTAATCATTCGTGTGGGGACGACACCCGGTTGTTAAGGGTACAGTGCAAAGTGCATCGGTTTACACATTCATTTGCGAGTCATCGGCGGGTGCGTACGGAACGAGCTGCTTCTCTTTACCGGTCTTATAGCACAGAAGACGCGGAGAGACGTGATCTTGCGCTGGGTCATAGTCAGACCTTGCGCTCAAATGCGCCAGGGGTTTTGGTACCCAACCATATATTCTCCGATTTCTTTACATCCTAAATAATAATTTTGCTGGTGCAGTTCGTGCCCGTCTGCAATGCCACTGCTCATATAACCAAAATGGCATAATCCCCATCGCATAGCACCTCTTAGAAGATTCGACTGTGTGATTGGATTCCACTGTGTGATTGGAATCTTCGACTATTCTAAGTCACCCCTATAATTTATATAGAAATACACATACACAACTATCTAAAAGTCCAGTCTCTGAGGTGGTTTACGGACACGCTCTGGATAATGCTTCACCTGTGGCACAGAACTTTGAGGAAGAGATTGTGAACTAGTTGTTTTTGTTGACTTCTGGTCCTGGCACAACAGTGTTTGACAAAGGATGCTTGGGTGTCATTAAAACATAATCATCTGAGCCTTGGTAGGTTTCAGGGTGCTCTGAAGTGTTTTGAGGAACATCAGCCTGAGTGGTTGGAGCATCCAAAAGCAAAATCAACATGTCTGAGCCAAACCACATTGTTACCAACTTCAACAGTGTACTGTAGGTGAGGGGTCCTTTTTTGGAAGAACCGTTCCAGGTTGCCACTTTTTGTGTGATTGCCTATAGTCTCTAGCAAGCACATTTCGACCACCTTGGAAGGTTCTGAGCTTTGACCATTTAGGATTTTGGGTACATTGCTTATTTTAACAACTAAATGTCTGCCGTGTCATGCAGAAAGGACCTTAGCTTGTATCTTAAGCAGCACCACAACTCTGGTCCCCCACATGATACATCCTTGTGATACTTAAAAGTTTGTGGTGGCGATTTGAGTAATCAGAGAGCTGTGGATCACATGTTGGTGCACAGTCCACTGGACCACTTGGCGCCGACTTCCCTATCAATTTTAACATATTTGCGTTCCGCAGCAGTCAAAGACCTAGACGCAAATGCAATTGGCCTCTCGGTTCCATTTATCATTTTGAGACAATACAGACATTTTAGGAAATGTCTTGATAGTTTTGCTTCGAGTGGAAGTCAATGGGGGTCGGTGTTGTTTGGTTACCAACATTCTTAAAAATATCTTCTTTTGTGTTCTGCAGAAGAAAGTCATACGGGTTTAAAATGACATTATGCTTATTAAATAATAAATCATTTTCATTTTTGGGTGAAATATTCTTTTAATAACATTAATTTAAGAATTATGTTAGTGTCTCTTAACTTTTTCATGATCCAACAAAAAAGAGAAAAACCCTTTCCAGGCTATGAAAGTACATCATTTCTGTTTGTCCATAAAATATAACTACAATTTTACTCAAACTCGACAGTGGTCGTGTGGAGGCTTTCCATGACCTGTTATCCACTGTAAGAATGCGTGGCCTGAGAGGTGACCCTCTGCTTAAGGACAGCGAGGCCCTGATAGATCAATACCACAGCATGGGGATTATTTTGGAGAACCAGGCTCAGGTGCACAAGGCCCTCGATGATCAAGCAGAAACATTCCAGATCAATGCAGAGCAGACCAGAGCCTGGATCAGAGATTTTAAGCAAGGACTAGAGACACTGGCAGCGGACACTCCAAAACACATGAAAGTTCAGGTGGGTCATTTAACTACAATAACTATGTAGTCAATCATTAGCTGATTCAAACTGGTTTAGATGATCCTTATTTCCAGTTGAATGGTTAAACTGCTCAAGCTGGTTTTTGTAACATGAAAGTTAGTTGTCTGAGATGCAAGATGGTTTAACAGCTAATACAGGCCATTCAGAGTCATCTGATCCACTTACGAAACAATTTGAACTAGATCATTGGTTTGAACCTTTGCCTCACACCATTGTTTTAGTTCCGTGTGTCAGGGTTAATTGAGATGTTTTTCTGTATTCAAGGCTTTTCGTGATCTCAGTACTGAAGGAGATGCCAAACTAGTACATCTGAAGGAAGAATTAGAGGCTTTATGTGCTCATGAGATACTGGAGGATGCCAGAAAACGTGAGCTCATTTACTCCTTGAGAAACACGGAGGATGAATGGAAAAGAGCTCTGGACATTGCTCAACAATTAAAAAACCAGGCAGAGCTTCAAGACTCTCTCTCCAGAGAACTACAAGTCTTCCAGGACCAGGAAGAGAGCGTCCGGTCCTGGATAGGAGAACAATTGCAAGTCCTCCACTCTCTGGGGAAGGATTTTCAGCCACAGGAAAAACTCAACAAATTAAAGGTAAAGACAGAAATGAAAAGGTGCAAAGTCCTTCTGGGGGATCTTAAATGTGATTCACATACATCTGAATAAAGGTAACTAGCCATGCACATTTTGAGGAGTAATGTGTTTCCCCTTAGGCTGTATTAGACCTTCATAAAGAAGCTGCTTCTAGATTGGCCAGTTTAGAGAGACAAAGGCAAATCATATTCTCTTATAAAGAACTTGACAATGAGAGGAGGAGCCACATTGACCAAACCCAGAGCACGGTAGAGGAGGAGTGGAGGAAAGTGGTACAACTCGCTCAGGAGCTGGAGAACCAGGTCAAGCATGACGATTCTCTCTTTAGAGAGTTGCAGACTTTTGGTGATCAAGAAGAAGACACTCGCTCCTGGATTGGAGAGTTGAGAGAAATCCTGAAATCGCTTGAAGTACCGCTATCCATTCAGGAGAGAATGCACAGAATTGAGGTACTATTAAGGTTGCAACAGTGAGAACACCACATTTCATTACAAAATGTGCTACTGTATGTTTTTTTACATAGAATTAAAAAAAGCTTGGATTTTCATGCTTATCATTCTTGTCTTTGTTTTTTTGTAAAAATATCTGAAATTCTCAAATCAGGACATGATTTTTGGAGAAGCAAAGTGATATATTAAGTAATCTATTAAGTCTTATTTTGAGAAAAATATTATAAAAATATTTATACTTTAGTTATACTTTAAACAAGAAAACAGTTTTGAATAGCAGTGTACAAATGTCTGTAAGAAACATGGTTAAATGTTATCAGATGTTAATTTTGTATGGACTGTACATAGGAAATAAGTTTGCACTTTATTTTAGAGAACATGCCAAATATATTAGTAATATAAGGTCACTTCATAGACTTGATGTGGATTAAGCTAAAATATGACTATAAAAAAGCACTTCAAAGTAAAGCCTTGATTTTCTAATTTCTTTGTTTCTTTGTAGGGAATACTAGCTCTAAGATCTGAGGGTGACTTCAAACTTGCTGACTTGAAAAGAAAAGGAGAAAGTCTATGTTTCTGCGAAGAGCTCAAGGAGGACAAACGTTTTACAATCCAACAGAATTTACAAGGTTTACAGGAAGATTGGACAGGAGTTATGACGAATGCTCAGGAGCTGAAGGACCAATCAAAACTTGAGGAATCTCTTTCTAAGGACCTTCAGGATCTTCAAGAACATGAGGAGAATACTCAGTCCTGGATCAGAGAGCAACAGATAAAGATTGAATTACTGGGTGAAGATACTCAGCTACAAGAGAGAATAACGGGAGCTCAGGTAAGAGACAATGCGAAATATTTCACAAAATGTACTTAAGAAATGCAGTCTAACTGATGATTTGTTTATTTTAGGCGATCCTGAACTCAGAATCAGATGGAAATTGCAAGCTTGCCACTCTGAGGAGAGAAGCAGAAGGTTTGTGCTCTCGAGTAGGGCTGGACGAGAAGAGGGACAAGGAAATCCATCAGAACCTAAAGTCCATTGAAGAAGAATGGAAGAAGGTCATAGTAGGTGCACAGGAACGAAAGAACAAGGCTGAGCTTCAGGATTCTCTTTCAAGGGAGCTTGAGATCTTCCATAACCAGGAGGAGAGCATTAGAAACTGGGTGAAGAACCAGAAAGATGACCTGGAATCACTGGGGAAAAGCACTTATGGCACACAGAAACAGATTGAGGAGAGACTGAACAAAGCACAAGTAAGCAGTAATACAGAATGAAGAAAATATATAAAAGAAAATATATGAAAACGTTAACAATCTTTCTTTTAGGCGATTCAAACATTTCGCTCTGAAGGCAACTCCAAGATTGCAGACCTGAAAAGGACAGCGGACGATCTGAACATCCGTGAAGACCTGGATGAAGACATAAAACTTTCACTTATTGACAAGATAAAATGCATTGAGGCAGAATGGAAAGGGACACTGCAGGAGGCTCTGGAGCTCCATAGGTTTGTTCTGATTTAATTCTGTTTGTAGGTAGATAGGAGAAAACTTTCTACAAAAGTAGATAAATACGAACCAAATTTTGTGGTTAGTAGTAACAATGTGGCGCCTTGATAACCCACTGGAGACATGCAGATAAAAGTATATTATATTATTACTTCTTGAAAGTTACCATTTTATTTCAAAATTCAAAGTGTGTATACAATAGAATAAATTGTAATTGTGTTTATAAATAATGTATATAAAGTCATAAACAATTTTAAAAGGGCTGTTCTTATTTCAACATGTCTTCTACTCTTAGTCTTCTGAGAAGTGTTGTGGAGCGCATGGAGTCCTGTCACTGTCAGAGGGAGCAGCTTCAGTCCCGTCTAGAGCAAGTGAAAGAGCAGATAGCTGCTCTACCTCACCATTTCCCCTGGCCTGGTCACGGGGATCGAAGGCACACAGTGGACCAGGCCAGGAGTCTGCTGGACCGCACCAGAGCCTTGACACCATCTCTTTCTGCTCTTCGAGCGCTGGGAAGAGAGATGAGCCAGCTGACCCGGGATTCCAGCTGGATTGACCCATCCTGGGTCACCATGGAGGAGTGCATACCTGAATTAATCAAAGAGCTTACAGTAAGGCTTAAAGGCTTAAACGCACCCAAAAATTAAATGATGTGCACTTACTCATCCTCTTGTTGTTGCAAACGTGTATGACTTTCTTTCGTGAAACACAAAAGATGGAATGTTTAGGAGTTAATGCCTCAGTCAGTATTCACCTTTATTAAATGTTTTATGCGATGTAAGTGAATGGTGACTGAGGCAGTCTGTCCCTAGCATTCAAGAAAACATACAGATTTGTTAAAGAATGACAAAATTTATATTTTTTAATATACTCTCCATTTAAGAACAGTAGTGCCCTACATATCTCTGTGACTAAATGTGACTAATAGATGTCAAAAACTTGATTTACATGATTGCCATTCTTTTCATTCGTGTAGGAATTTTGTGTAAATCTTGAGATGGAAGTCCGGAAAGAAAGAGTTTGTGCTCAGTTAGTTGAGCAGCACACCGTAGCCCAGGATTGGCTGAGAGAGCAGGTCAAAGCTTTCGGTGCCGTGCCCACTGAACGACGGGGGTTACAGAACTCTATAAACACTCTTAAGGTCTGTTTTGTTATACTGTTTTATAGTTATACATTTGAACCGTATTTAAAATGCAAGCAAAAAGACAAAAACAAATGTATTGCATCTCTAGGCTCTTCTTCAGACTGTAGAGAGGGAAAAGAAGGAGATGAAAGAACTGGATGCTGTTAAAAATTCCCTGATGGACATCTGCACACCAGGAGGTCGTGATACCCTGACCTTGGAGGTCAGCCACCTTCACGACCTCTGTGTGTCCTCGGAGGAGGTGATGAGGGAACAGTTAATAGTGTGTGAGGCCAGATTGGGTGATATTGAGACCAGGATCGCCGACAGAGCACTGATTCTCAGATCACAGGCAGAGAGCCTCCTGAGTGAGCTGCGTATTCAAGATAACTCTTTAGGATTTCTTGAAAGCAGCCAAAACATCAGCCAATTACAAGAAAATTGGCACAACTTCAAGGTATTGAGAGAATTTGTAAAGAAATCTTTGTACCGTACAGTGGGATTATTTTACACTTTAGTGAAGTTCATTAAATTCAATTATATGTTTTCATAGATTTGTGAAAAAGAGATTGAAGCTTTCGAGGACAAAGTTCGTGATTTAGGACAGGTCCTCCGAATGGCCCCCACAAATGAGGTTCCCCCTTGTGATGTCATTTCTTTAGTGGACACCGTTACACAGCAATATTGCAGGTACATACAGTACAGTACTTGATATTAGATACAATAGTTTCTAGAATTATAGTTATAAATAATGTTGATACTGTCTGTTTGTAAGAATTGTTAATCTTTTAAACTTTAGCATTGTCTTTATTTTGCAATTTACAGTGTAACTATTTGTCTAATTTTTTGGTATAATGTTTATTTATTACATTGCAATGTAATGTTATTTATCCGAATTACATTTTGATAAATTCACATTATTATTATTCTTAGTCTTCGGTCAAAGCTGTTGGAAAAGCAGAATGACTGTGCAGACAGCACTGTGAAGTGTGTTAGACAGGCCTTACAAAACATACAATCCTGGAACCAGATGAATCATGCAAATCTTCCCAGCAATTCAGCCACGTCCATGCAGGTGTGTCTTATCTCTAATTTGTATATGAGGACACAAGCTTCTACTACTAGAGTATTTGAATGTGTTAGTCACACTGATATGTTCTTGTGTCCGGGGTCCTTTATTGTCTAACATAAATAATGCATTATTGTTCCTTAGGCTGCAATCGAGGAATGTGCGAAACTGCGTAAAAGCCTGCGGGTGGCTCTGTCCCATGAGCAGTTGCTGAGGGATTGTCTGGGTCCTGATTTAGCTGGAAAACTTGAAAGAGATGGAACAAAAACACTAAACGAAACGGACACTCACATCACTGTTCTTAAACAGGAGCTTAAGGTTATAGACTTTAATTTTTGAAATGTTGTTTAACATAAATGATCTAGGTTGAGAGAGATGACTTTTGTTTCAGAATCTCGAGGAGAAGGTGAAACAAGAAACTGAGAGGTTGTCACTGGAGACTCAAACCATCCAGCAGGACTCAGAGGTATGTTTATCTTGTTAAGTAATTTAACAAACATTATAATGAAAAGATGTTTCCTGAAGCTTGTAAATTTCAGCCATCATTCTAAGTTCTGTATAATGAATATCATTTGCACTGTAGGTTCCCAGTATGATAACAGAAGTTAAATTTGAACAGTCAGAAATTGTTTCGCCTTCATCCTTTACCACTGAGAGCTGCGTAAAGACAGAAGATAATGAACAGGCTATTATACAACCATCTGAAGAACCGGACAGCGAGATCCCTGTATGTGAAATCTCAGAAACTACAACCGAGATAGAAATGTACAAGATAAGACAATCGCTACCAATGCTAGAATCTGACACCCAACCAGTTGAGCTCAAAACAACTGCCACAGAGATGGTACCTGAATTAGACACAAGAGTATGCGAAACACCTGTTCTTATAAGCAGCAGTGAACCGAATAAAGAGAAACTGAGTTTTACCTCTGTTGATTTGGGAACAATGCCCGAAAATGATGACATAATAGATGAAAAGATGCAGACTCCCTCATCTGAAGCACTCTACCTGGCAGCCTCAGTCGAAGACATTGAATTACATGACATTGAAATCCAGGAAAGCCAGTTTTCTACTGAGGTTTTGAGTTCAGACTTTTCGTCTCAGAAGCTGGAGACCGAAAAGATTGAGGTAGGAACTGCAGAGATAGAAGAGGACAACGAGGACGCATTTATTCCTGATTCCCAAGAGCAGTGTGGTGAGGGTAGCAAAAACGTTGCTGCGCTCATTTTAGATGTCGATACAGTACACATACAGATTGTGGACACTGACAGTACAATAGAAAGCTTAATTTTTACCAGAACAATTACCAATGAGAATGCAGTGAGCAAACAAGATGGGGATGCTTTGGCACCTCCAAAGACTGAAGATTCTGAGATAGCTATAGAAGCAAAGTCCACTGAATCTTCTCTGCATGAACCAGGTGTGGTGAGTATATCAGAGGGTAGTTCAGCAATAACATCCGATCAGTCACAGCTCTCTGATACTGACACTAACAAACAAGTGCAAGCTACACAAGCTCCACCAACTGAAACCCAAGGCGCTGCAGATGCTGCTGAAAGAAGTATTGAAACGTTAACTTGGAATAATGGTCCAACCGTTGCACAAGCTGACGGAGAGGGGAACTGGACTGCAGATAATGGCCCACGTGAACTCCAACGCAGATATATTGTTCTTGACTTCCCAGAGGGGATGGAAATGCAGAGACGGACTGCCACTTCTTTTAGAGAACCAACTGAGGCAGACATTCATGGATTCACACATCCAGCACCAGAAAGAGTGGAGACAGAAGGTGAGATACTGTCTGCTGAAGATGAGACGGAGGTTCTTGACAACACAAATAAGCATTTAGAAGCAACAGAGATGACTGAGCATGTTGAAGCAATCCCAGATGTACCAGCAAGGAAGAAGAAAGATTCAGTCACTAGTGAAAGTTTGTCCTTTGATGTTGAGATCATGAATGTCATTCAAGAGGAAGTAACAGACCAGACCCCATCAGAAGATAAAGAACAATGTATTGAATTTGAACCTGTATCATCAACAGCATTCATACAACAATACCAAAGTGCAACTGGTCTCCAGTCAGACAAGGTCGATGTTTTTCCAACAAAGGAGAAACTTGAAAGTGGAGAAAGTATGTATATTATTGAAGACACAATAGCAAAAACAACCCCATCAGGGGAAAAAGCTAAATCCATTGAGTTTGAATCCAAACAAATGTCATCTGTCCCTTCTCAAGTGCCAAGGCAAGAACCGGAGGGTGAACCTGTGGTCCAGTTAGACAAGGTAGATATCTCATTAACACTGGAGGAGAAATATGAAGGTGAAGATATCGTATATGTAAATGAAGAAGAAGAGACAAAGACTAAGACAACACCCTTAGGTGATAAAGCACAATGCCTAGAAGCTGAACCTAAGCCAACCCCACCAGTAAGACGACAAAATGAGGGCAGAACCGAGGTCCAATCAGAAAAGATAGATGTTTCATTAACACCGAAAGAGAAAACTGAAGTTGGAGATGCCATTAATATAATGAAAGAAATAGAGGCAGAAAAGACCCCATCAGGTAATACACAGGTAATAGCACAAACAATCAAATTTGAACCTAAAAAAGTGCAAGCCATAAGCCAAGGAGCTGAGGGAGAACCTGAAATACAGTTGGATAAGGTCTCATCTACACCAAAGGAAAATCCTGAAAGTGGAAACACTATGTATATAATTGTAGAGGAGGTGGAAAAGATAACAACTTCAGCTGATAGACCACAATGCATAGAAACTCAACCTAAACCAACACCACCAGTCAGGAGACGGACTGAAGACAAATCCAATGTCGAGTTGGATGTCATACCAACACCTCCCAGCAGACGACGAAAAGGTGATAGGTTGTCTCTAAACCTTGAATCACAGATTCTTGAGGGTGAAGTCCTTCCCACCCCTCCAAGCCGAATACGTAGAGAGAAAATGGGAAGTACCCTTTCCCTCAATCTGGATACTGAACCCACACCACCAGGTAGGCGACGTAAAGACAGAGACAATCGAAGATTTTCATTAGATCTGGGAGCCCAACCAACACCACCAGCTAGAAGACGTAAAGACAGAGAAGATCAAAGATTTTCACTTGATCTGGGAGTCCCACCAACACCACCAGGAAGAAGACGTAAAGATAAAGAAGATGAAAGATTGTCGCTTAATTTGGATGCCCAATCAACACCACCAGAAAGAAGACGTGAAGATAATGAAGATCAAAGATTGTCGCTTGATCTGGAAGCCCAACCAGCACCACCAGAAAGAAGACGTAAAGACAAAGAAGATCGAAGATTGTCGCTTGATCTGGAAGCCCAACCAACACCACCAGAAAGAAGACGTAAACATAATGAAGATCAAAGATTGTCGCTTGATTTGGAAGCCCAACCAACACCACCAGAAAGAAGACGTAAACATAATGAAGATCAAAGATTGTCGCTTGATTTGGAAGCCCAACCAACACCACCAGAAAGAAGACGTAAAGACAAAGAAGATCGAAGATTGTCGCTTGATCTGGATGCCCAACCAACACCACCAGCAAGAAGACATAAAGACAAAGAAGAGTGTGAGAAGCCCACTGTTAAACCAAACCCAACTGTAAGATGCAATGTTAGCGGAGTAGAAGCTGATGTAACTTTGGCAGTTTGCACACCTCAAGAAGAGGAAACCTTTGTGACACCAACACCACCTTCAAGAAGAAAAGATAGCAAAGTTGAAAAAGAAGAAATGGCAGCTGCTGATAAATTGCAAGAAGAGAACAACATAGTTAAACCAACTCCTCCTTTGAGACGAAAATACAGTCAAGCAGATAATGAGATGGTTCTAGAAACTCCACCAACTAGGCGAAAGAAAGATCAATCTGAAAACAACATAGTTCCATCAATGGCAGAAGATTCACAGGTAATACCAGCTCCACCAGCCAGAGGAAAGAAAGATGAATCTGAAACTGACATAGATCCTTTAATGAAGGAAGTTTCACAGGTGATACCAATTACGCCAACCATAGGAAAGAAGGATGTATCTGAAACTGAAATAGTTCTAAAAATACCAGGGGAACCACATGTCATACCAGCTCCACCAACCAGAGGAAAGAAAGTTGAATCTGAAACTGACATAGATTCATCAATGGAGGAAGATTCACAGGTAATACCAATTACGCCAACCAGAGGAATGAAAGATGGATCTGAAACTAACATAGTTCCAATAATACCAGAAGAACCACATGTCATACAAACTTCCTCAACACGAGGAAAGAAAGTTGAATCTGAAACTGACATAGTTCCAATAATACCAGAAGAATCACTTTTCATAACAACTTCTACAACCAGAAGAAATAAAGATGGTTCTGAGACTGACAGTGTTTCTTTTAAGCCAGAAGATCCACAGGCTATACCAACTCTACCAACCACAAGAAAGGAAGATGAATCTGAAACTGACATAGTTTCAATAATACCAGAAGAACAACATGTCATACCAACACCACCAACCAGAAGAAAGAAAGATGAATCTGAAACTGACATAATTCCATCAATGCCAGAAGAATCACTTTTCATAACAACTTCTCCAACCAGAAGAAAGAAAGATGATTCTGAGACTGACAGTGTTTCTTTTAAGCCAGGTGATCCACAGGCAATACCAACTCTACCAACCACAAGAAAGGAAGATGAATCTGAAAGTGACATGGTCCCATCAATGCCAGAAGAACCACATGCCATACCAACTCCACCAACCAGAAGAAAGAAAGATGATTCTGAAACTGACAGTGTGTCTTTTCAGCCAGAAGATCCACAGGTAATACCAACTCCACCAACCAGAGGAAAGAAAGATGAATCTGAAACTGACATAGTTTCAATAAAACCAGAAGAACCACATGTCATACCAACCCCACCAACCAGAAGAAAGAAAGATGAATCTGAAACTGACATAATTCCATCAATGCCAGAAGAACCACATGTCATACCAACACCACCAACCAGAAGAAAGAAAGATGAATCTGAAACTGACATAATTCCATCAATGCCAGAAGAACCATATGTCATACCAACTCCAACAACCAGAAGAAAGAAAGATGATTCTGAGACTGACAGTGTTTCTTTTAAGCCAGAAGATCCACATGAAATACCAACTCTACCAACCACAAGAAAGGAAGATGAGTCTGAACGTGGCATTGTCCCATCAATGGCAGAAGATTCACAGGTTATACCAACCCCACCAGCCAGAAGAAAGAAAGATGATTCTGAAACTGACATAGTTCCATTTATGCCAGAGGGACCACATGTCATACCATCACCACCAACCAGAAGAAAGAAAGATGAATCTGAAACTGACATAGTTCCATTAATACCAGAGGAACCACATGTAATACCAACACCCCCAACCAGAAGAAAGAAAGATGAATATGAAACTGACAGTGTTTCATTAAAGCCAGCAGAGCCACGTGTCATACCCACTCCTCCAACATGTAGTGAAGAAAATTCAAAACAAGAAAAGGCTTCCATCTCTGTAAGATTACAGGTGGAAGCCAATGTTGAACCAGGACCTAAACAGGATGAAGTAGACAAGCATGACAGAATTGATCCGCTATTGATCAGCCAGAAGCACCTAGAGGAGGGCGAGGACTCTCTTACCTTGGAAGAACCCATTGATGTAATGAGTCAAACTGAGAGCATCTGTGACATGCAGGTAACTTTAATGTGCATGATGCAACCAAAGGAAAAAAACCTGCATGAAGCATGTTGGTGCCTGCATTTTGGATTTGGATGATGCAGATTATCTGATAGTGTTTTTTATAAATATCTTTGCATTACTACAGAATATCAATTGAACAGGATATTTTATTTGCTTGGCTTTTATATTATCTTGGATGTCAAAACCTTTTTTAATCTTCTGTAAGTGATTACCACTGTTGTTTTATTTGTTGCTGGTTTGGTTAGAATAAATCTTACTTTATCCATTGCAGCTACAGGATCATAAAGGGGAGATTTCTGCTCAAGCTGTTCTTACCACAGAAAACATTGAGAGATCAGAAGAGGAAGTGGAGGAGCCTTTGGGATACACAATAATGGATATCTTTACAGAGATCAAACAAATGACTGAAAAAGGAGCTAAGCGTGTTCTTATAGAGGTATCTTGTAAAATAATTACTTAAAATAGTCGGAATTGATACAATGTCAAGACATAATTTGTGTAGAACAACATTTTACTATGAATTAATGCACTGTAAATTGTAAGTTGCCTGTATATTTTAAATAAATCGGTAACATTTTAGAATACTTTTTTCTTACTTAATGTGTAACTAAGAAGGAATTACTGCAGAACTAAGAGGTAATTCCTCATTAATACGGACATCTGCTCTATTAACTACTAAGGAAGATGTGTTTACTACTCATCAAATAGGTTTATGATCTTCAAGTACAGTTTGTGTCTGTTTTCCAAAGTATATATATCACATTAGCATTGAGTATTTATTACCCTGTTTGAAGGCAATGACTGGCGGAAGTGAAAATACAAGGAACCATTATTCATTCATTGAGAATTACTACATCATTCTGAGAAAAATACTTAGAACATGGAGAAGTATTCTAAAATGGAAATGTAGGGAACCCATCAATAATCACTTAAGAATTACCACACATTCCCTACTTTTCCACTTTAGAATACTGTTCCAGGTTCTAAGTAATTCCCTTACATGGTAATACTCGATGGTAACGTGATATATGTACTGTGGAAAACCGACACATACTGTACTTGAAGATCATAAACCTATTTGACGTAAGTGGCTAATTATGACAAAGCAATTGGAGTGGGGGTGTTGATTTCTAGTTATTGAAAACAAAACAAAATTTGTTGTAATGAATCTTTTGGAGAACAAGAATTCCATGAAATGCATATTGCATTACTATAATAGCAGAAATAATAGGGGCAACAGTAGTGCATTTCCATAATAGTAGTACTAGCAATAGTATATAAGAAGAAATGTCCACATCTTGATTATTGTGATGTTCAATTGTGTATATGAGTTACTTCCTAGTTATTTATGTAGAATCTGAATTAGTAGATAAATAATAGTAGTTCTTAAGGAGGAATAAGTGAATTCAAAAGCTATTGATCAGCTATTTGTTACTAAACAAAATTATAAAATGCTCCTCCATACTGAGTAGTAAACACATCTTCCTTAGTAGTTAATAGAGCAGACATCCGTATTAATGAGGAATTACCTCTTAGTTCTGCAATAATTCGTTCTTAGTTAAACATTAAGTAAGAAACATTTTACAGTGTATATACAGGAAAGTGAATGAAATTCTTGGTTGCCCAATATTTTAAGGTAATTGACTGAACAAATCATTTTAACTAATAAATTTGGACTAGTTATCGGTTTCTGTAACTTATAAAAGCAAGTTGAAATGTCTTTTTATTAAGGTAAACAAATATGTCGGCATGACTTATTAATCACATTTTTCGAAATGTTAGCTTCATAAACTCGTATACACTGTGTATTTTTTAGGGTATGCCACATAAAAGTACCTTGAATATTCTGGACACATCTAGTGCTGATCTTGAAGCTCGGTTAAAACGACTAGTGTTTCATTTACTGGATCTTCGAAATCACCCAGCTGCACTGAACACCAAAGACATGGCCAAACAGCTAGAGGAGGCTGAGGTACGTCGGTTTAACAAGCAGATCTTAGCGTTTTGCCCATTTAAGATTGAAGTTCGCATTATTCTGGTCATATTAAAAATCCAGATGGCCTGTGGTGAGCTTATTCAGTATTTGTGTTAATTTTAGGAATGTAGAACTTGTGCCCAGACGCAGGTGTCTATGCTGTCTAAGCAAGATCAGGCAAATGGTGACATTGAAACCAGCACTAATGGGACTGTCCATGATTCTGAGCTCATGCAACAACTGAGCGCACAATGGAATGCAGCATTGTGGGATGCAGCGAGCGCTGTCCACTCCAAAGAGGCTCAACTACAGATGGTTGCAGATTTCGAAAGACAGATACAGAGAGTCAAAGCATCTCTAGAGAGACTCAGAATTGAGCAGGAGGCATTGAGAAGGTGAGTATTTGTTAAAGCAAAGACATGAAATTATTTTTGTACTTACAATTGTGTTGCATGACACTACTGGTTAATATATAGTAAAAACCTATAAATTATCTTGTACATCTGAAGATCTCCATCTGAAAGCAGTTTTGTAGAGGAGGAGAGGCTGCGCTCTTTTCTGAGAAATGTGGAGCAGGAAAGATCAGCTCTTGGTGAGCTGATTCAGACTCTTGCGAAACTATCACCCCACCTCAGTCCGCCTGAAAGACATGCAGCAGAAATACAGGAAAACAACTTACAAAGTCAGTGGAGGGTGCTGGAGATAGATGCAGAAAGAGCGCTGTACAAGGTTAATGCTTATGCCAAAGAAAGTGCTAGCCTTCTTCAAGAGGTTAGTGCCTTAAAGGACCATCTAGAGAACATACGAAAGACCTTGGATTCATCAAAATCCTTACCAGTTTTATGGGACAGTAGCAGAGCTCAAGAAATTATGAGGCTAAATGCTGAACTCACATCCAGCCAGCAGCAGTACGTTAACCTTCAGCACACATCTGAGGCTCTTGCCCAATTTAAAGCAGAGACATCCAGCATAGAGCAGGAGCTTCAAAACATCAAGGAAACGCTAGATCAAATGGGGGAATGGATAGCAGCTGAAATGCCTACCAGCAGTAACCCAACGTTAAGCAAAATTGTAAGGGTGATGACAGACGCTCTGGCATGGGCCAAGCAGACACAATGTGACATCAAAGGACGGCAAAAGAAGGTGTCGATGCTTCCCGAAGAAGTCCATAGACAGATTAAAACTTTGAAGAAACTGCAATTGGAGATGAGCTCTAAGCAAACCCAGTTGAAGAATTTGGTTGAGGAAGTCTCAGACCTGATACCCGAATTAGAAAAGGCTGATGTTCCAATGGTCACCTTATCCTTAAAATCTCTTGAAGATTTGTCTAAATCAACAGCAGGACAACTGGCCGAGGCAGTTCGAGAGATTGAGTCAGGGCTTCAGACTAGGGAGAAGATGTCAGAGCAGATTGCAGATGTTGATTCCTGGGTAATGGGACATCTCCGGAAAGAGGCTTTAAGAAGAGAGGATTATCAGAGTTTGAGTGTGGCAGAACTAGATCGTAGGTTGAGGCAAATCCAAGACACTCTTGGAGAGGCAGAAAAACATTCTGCTCTAACTGAGGCTCTCCTGATGAAAAGCAAAGACATGTTTTCAGAACTAAATGTCTCTGAGAGTTCTCAGCTCAATGAGAAACTCACTAACCTTCAAGAGGACATCAAGAATATCATCAGTTATGAGAAAGCTTGTTGCCAGAAAGTTATGGATGTCATACAGAGTCAGGAATCCTCTCAGAGGAAGGTGTCGTCACTTGAGAATAGTTTGAGACAAATGCTGATTGACGTTAAAAGACACCGGTTCCCGGTTACCAAAGACACCCTCTCCTCAATCGAACCCTTTAAGCAGATAGTTGTGGAACGCAAGTCTCAGATCGAGCAAGTCAGCCCTTGTGCAGAAGACAAGAGAAGAGAGCTATTGTGTGTTATTACTGAACTGCACCACCAAATGAACGATTTAGACCTCAAAGCACAGGAGCATGAAAGGTACCTGAGTCTAAGGCAGTGTGTCGAAGATCTCATGAAAGATGTTTTGGATCAGATTCTACGGACCAAAGATGTGAGCATTGACAAAGAGGAGCGTTACAGAGAATGTCAGGACCTACTGACCAAAATGTCTTTAATAAAACTCTTGTGCGAGGAAACAAAGCAAGAACTCCACGACATCAAAATGGATCTTTATCCAACTCAGGTATCTGCTGAAGAAACAAGACTTAAGCAAATCCTAGAAAATCTTCAAGCCCGGGAATTGGCATTGAGCAACAATCTTCGGATACTGGAATGGGATGTGTTGAAAAATATTCATTACCCATCAGAAATAAAGGCATTTCAGAAATTCCTTCAAGACACCAATGAAGAGCTGGAAAAGCCTTGTAACATCGAACCAAAGGAAAGAGTGATTGAAAAAGAACTGAGAAAGTGTCTTATGTTAAGAAAGGATGTAGAATCCAGAATGCGAGTGCTTGAGTTTCTTGAAAAGAGTAATGTAGCTGAACCTGAAAAGAGGACTAAAAACTTCAAACAGCTTACTTGCTTAAAGGACATGGTTTTGGATAAGTGTGATCAACGAATGGTGAGTCATCTTTTTTAAACAGCAACTCAATGACAGGGATGAGTCACGATACAATACAAAGTCATAAAGATTTATTTACTAAATTTGAACCTGATTTTCTTTTTCCAGGTAAACCTAACAAAAGCCAAAGAACTGTTGAGAAACTACTCCAAGGATTTGATTAACACCATCCGGTTCCTCCAGAGAACCACATTAGTTGTTCTTCCATCAGTGTGCTCAGCTAGAAGCTGTTCAGAGAGACTTAAAGATACTCAGCAAACGTTATCAACTCTAGACACAGAGTTCCAGTCACATATTTTACAGCTCCAAACTCAAGCCCCAGTTCATCCCTGTTTTAAACCACAGAAAATTGAGTGTCTTCAGACGGAGGTTCTAGGTGTGCTCTTGGTCAGACTGTCGACCCTGAAGGCCCAAGCCCAAATTCAATTGGAATCACTGATGAGGTATACTATTTATATTTATCAAATCTAAAAAAAAGTACACTCTAAGTACACATTTTTGAAAAGATAAACCAGCTTTGCTAATCAAAACAAGGTGTTTTTTTGTACATTACCAGGTGTGTTGGATGCCAAAAACAATCTCGTAAATGCTATGAAGACCTTTGCCAACAAGTGAGAGACTTAGAAACATCACTTTCACAATGTACTTCAGATAAAATAACTTCACACAAAGAGTGCAAAGACCAGGGACAGAAACTTAAGGTAAACAGCTTCTATTCGTAAAGGTTAGCTACCCTACATAAGATGTTTTCTTTTTTTTCTAGTAATGTAGTAGAAGTGTATACATTTGCTGATATGCTTGTAGATGTAAACATATTTCTAATACTTTTAGGCTCTAGTGGAGAAGGTTGACATGCTTCCTGGAAAACTGGAAAATCTAAGAGAGTGGTGTCCATTGCATGGTTGCAGAGCCAACAGAGAGGATGCAGTGAGTGCCCTCTGGGGGCAGGCGGCAAGGTTGCAGCGCTGTGCCAACGATCTACAGAAACGGACAGAACAAATGGAACAAGAGTGGAGTGATGTCACCCATAGTGTATGAACAAACTGATAGCAAGACTCATGTCAACATGCACTTAAAATTATCAATGAATCTGTTGTGTTGAATGCATGTTCGATGAAACTTAGCAAATCCTTACACAGTTTATATTATACAGACAGATAAGGTGAGTGGGACTGAATTTGTCTTTTATTCCACAGGTGGAGCGAGCAACTTCAGTATTGGACCAGGTGGAGGCTGAACTTCCAGATAGCAACAAACAGGGTATGTCTGGTGATGAGCTGCAGGAACTACTGCTGTTCTGGTCCCAGTACAAGGATAGACTGGACTGTGAACACCGAGCTCTCTCGGCATTGGAATTAAGAGCTGCGAGATTGCTCAGTATACCCTCTCACCTGGAAAAGGCTCCACCTATTGCACTATGCCAAGAACTTCAAGCCCTGCAGGAGCGATACCATAGGTCAGAAATCTGCTTCACTCCTATAGCTGATTGGTTGTTTTATTTCTTTCATTTCTTTGGTTGATTGGTCATTTAAAAAACTATTTATTGTTATTCTGTGCTGTTTTAACACCAGCTTACTTAAATATAATATATGCCTTTTGGAGAAATATTGATGTTTATGGACTACCCACAGTTTTTACTTTTTTCTTCTGCAGAACACAAAAAAATATATTTTGAAGAATGTTGGAAACGTAACAACAGCGGTACCCATTTACTTCTATTGTAATGACCCAAAACCAATGCAAGTCATTGGGTACAGCCATTGCTTGGTGGGTTACGAACAGTCTTCAAAATATCTTATTTTATGTTCTGCAAAAAAGTCTTTCCGGTTTCAAATAATATAATTTTACTTTTTGGGTGAACGATCCCTTTAAATCATTCAAATGTAAATATTCAGTGTTAACTTGAATAAAACTTGTTCACTGCTTTAAAGGTGTCTTTTAAACTTTGTTGTTTCTGCTGCAGTCTGAAGGAGCGCAGTACTCAGGGTCACAGGGCAGTGAGAGCAGAGTTGGAGGAGAGGGAACGGGTCCAGGAACAGTTGCTGGGAGTCAAAGAATGGCTTGATGCTGCTGTCTCTCTTCTCTCTATTCTGGAGCACGAGCCCAGCAAAAAACAGCTACAGGTCAGTCACTGGTTATCCAAATTTGATAGTGTCACCATTTTTTTTATAATTTATTTGTGTACCAGCTGGCCTTGCTAAAGGGCTGATATCAGGCTTAGATTTCATTTTTTCTGAATTTACTATTTATTTGTTTAGGTAAAATTATTGTTTTTGTTCTATTCTGTAAACTACTAACAATATTTCTCCCAAAATTCCAACAAAAATATTGTTTCTATTTACATAAAATGAGAACTGGAGAAACAGTTTAAAATAACAGATAACCTCAAATACTGCAAAGAAAACAAGTTCATATTCACTTTTAAGTAGTACAACAGTAATAGTAATGTATTTCAAGACATGTAAGTTCAAAAAATGTTTTTAATAGATAACCTTCAATTTGATCACAGTTTTCATGTGTCTTGTCATGCTGTCAGTATTTCACAATGCTGTTGGATGTCTTTGTCACTCCTGGGATTTGATTTTATTGAAAAAACTTGAAATTTGATAGACACTGGACTGGAATGGACACAATACATCTAGAAATGCTGATTAAATGGAAAGTTGGAATGTTCTCTTCCCACAAACTATTCTAATACCGAATGGTTAAATAATAGATATTCAGTTTTGCTCCAAACCACAGCGATATAGTTGTGAATGTCTGCCGTTATTTCTTTGCATGTTATACTGTACGTAGTATTTCCTGCTCTTAGGATCTCACTGACACAACTAAATCTAATGAGGGGGGATTTCTTTAATCACACAATGCTCCATTTGTCCCTCACTGCACCCAACAAATGTTATCTTTTCCATCGACTTAATCGTTGTCCTCAGTATACCTCCTATCTTTTCCCTTAGATTTACGTAAAATATGTAGGCCCTGCATTCACATTGCTTGCAAGACCTAGAAAGTGCATAAGTACACAAACAAATTAATAAAGAGTTAATGCAGATGCAGAACGAGAGAAAATTAGGCGCCTGTATTTCATTTTAGATGTTATTTTTCAAAAATAGTAGTGGTTTCAGTGTTGGAGAGAATGGGGCTGTTTGGGTTGAATGGGTTCTGTAATCCGTCTCAATCAGCAGAAGTTCAGACACACAAACAATGCTTTAGACGCTGTTGTTTTACTCTCTCCTTACCTCTTCTCCACACACAGACGGCTCTGTGTTAGCATGGTGGATAAACAGCTGAGTCATTTCCAACATTTTCAGACAATGTCTCCTCACTTTTTCAGATGGACAGACTCTTTCTCTCCTATTCATCCTCTCTCTCTCTCTCTCTCTCACACACACACATTCTGTTCAGATGTTCCCACAAACCTTGTTTCTACCTTGTAAGTGGATCCTTGGGTTGAGTGCCAACTCTTGCACACACTCACTACCTCCCTCAAAACGTTTAAAATTGGTTTATCTCGATATCATATGGTCTGCATGTCCAAATATAGAAACACAACTTGTAGAAATAAAAGTATTACATTCATTCTCTCGGTCTCTCTTTCTCTATCAATCCCTCTGGGTTTTTGGTAATTTTGGGATCTTGTTTATGGAGCTTTCAGCCTTGAATGGTTCATTATAATATAAATAGGCTCTTTATCTCACTGACTGGAGCCGGAGAGGTGAAGAGGGTTGTGAGAGACAGAAGCTTTTTGACTGGATTATTCTGGCTCTGTTATCTTGAAGCTTTAGACGCCAACCGCTCACATCATCATGAGAAACAGAGTCGTTCTAGAGAAAGTAAAGACACATGCTGATTGATATTAATAATAGACCTACAGTATATATGGTGATATTGTACATCACTCATCTGTTTCCATGTGATTTCTGTAAATGTAAGTCTTTTCTTTATTACCTTTTACCATTTTTACTATTTTCACTTAAGAAGTGACGAAAAAGTTAACCAATTAAACATGCTTTTATTTTCTACAAAGTCTGTTATGAAGAAAAATCATAACACTTATTATAGTAATGAGGATGATGATGATGATCACAAATTTGTAAATATCTTTAACTAAATGTTAAAGAAAGAAAATGTTTAACCATTATGTATAACTGTCCCAATTATAATGCAAAAGCCTGAAAAATTATTTGTGTTCTATAATCTTTCCTGTTTGAAAGGATTTAGCAAAGCTGATGCTGATGTAGCAAAGCTATAATATTAAGTCACATTTTATTAAGATATGGTTTAAATACTGTTTTAAAGATGTTAAAAGTTTTAATTGCAGGTGACAAAATTTATGATTATATTACAGACCTCTTTAGACCCTCAAAACAATGTTAAGGTCAATAATTTAAAAAAGTAAATCTCCTATATGCCAATTTAGTCAAATAAAAATATTTTATTGAAATTGAGAAATACGTTTTTTACTTTGATTAATGTGTTTAAAATTTTTAGCCATTTGTAATGCTCTAGGAAGATGTTTTTACTTGCATCAATTAAACTAAAAAATACAATTTTCGTTTTATCCCTTAAATGAATGTTCCATAGATCTCACAGGACTCAACATTTTTGTCGTAAAGAACATAAATGTTGTGTGTCGCCTCAGAAACAAACATAAATAAACAAAAACTTAAGTTCAGTTCTCTTCATTTAAGATCTCTAATGTGTTTCTCTGAATCTATTTAAAGAGCCAGTCCCTTCTCCTACTGACTGCTTGTGTCATTTGTGGAGTCAATGAACTATGCCAATCTTGTTCATTATGCCGTACCAAAAACATATTATGGATAAAATGGAAAAAGTACATATTTGTACAATTTGTGTAGTACATAGATGCGCTTAATACAGATGTATCCTAACTGATGAGTAATGCCTCTCTTGACTTAATAGGAGGTCCACTCACAGCTGTGTACCCAGAAGGCTGTTCTGCAGCGTATCTCCGAAGGCTTGAAAATGATGTACTCGAACAGAAAAATGCTGGTTCCTGAGGAGATAGAGGGTCTATTACAGGAAGTCTCAAACTCATTACAGGAAGCGGAGGAGCAGGTTTGACGCAGCACTGCATTCTTTGAAAGCTTAAATGTAAACATTAATCTAGATTAAAGGTTACGTTTTGTTTCCGTTTTTTTTTCTAAATGAAAGTGGCCACCAGTAGGAAATGTGCTTCACACACACATACTGTACAGAAAAAACCCCTGTAAACATCACCCTCATCTCATCTTTAATGAATGAAGAGATGAGAACATCTCACTCTAGAACACATAGATCCCTGCATCAGAGCCACATAATCATCACATACTCATTCACGGGTGTTAACAGTGTTGCATCATTACACTGTGTGACAGGGGTTAGATAAGCTCCTGTGGGGTTTATTCATTAAGATTTGGACCTCCTGCAGTTCTTGAAAGTACTGTACTTCTCACATCCTCCGTGCATCTGCGTGTGTGTCGTATACCTCTTATTTTTGTTGCTGTTTTTATTAAATATATTTAAATGTATGTTGGCTTCTTTTGTTTTCTCATACGTCTATAGGTGGAAAGGGCTGTAGAGAAGAGTGGTCCACTTCACAGGCTGGCTGCTAAAATCTCAGAGATTAAAGCAGGTCTGGGATCAGTTGTGAGCTGGTTAGAGCAAAAGAGCCTGAACTTCAGTGAAGCTGAGAGCACACAGAAGGTCTCTCTTCCATTCAATTCAGTCCCCTTTTCTCACCTCTCTTGCACATTTATTTGTGCGTGATGAAGTGAATTACTTACTCATTGGAAGAAAGTTGTCTGTTTGTTTAAATTCACACTCTTATGAACAATTTTATAATTTTTGGCCAAAAAATACTCATTTTGCAAAAATCACTTTAGTGTCTGTTTTGAGCTGGTTAAATGTTTGAAGATTTGTTTATGTTATACATGATGTACTCTCGCAGCGTGTGTGGGACGAGCTAGAGGGTTTACACACTCGTCTGACAGCAGTGGAGGTGGAGCTACAGGACATGAGTGAGATGTATCCAGATGAGACGCGTCTGATCTCAGAAAACCTGGCTAATGCTCTGCAGACGTATAGCAAGCTTACCAAGCAGGCCGAACAGAGGACCAGCTTTCTCAGCAAGGTCAACAAAACTCCAAACTCCCATTCTCAAACTCCCATAGTGCACAGCTGCAAAACATAAAAAATGTGATGTCAACTACTCAACCTCGTGTTCCTTTTAAATCTGTATCATGGAACAGAAAACTTTGTTACTGTCTAAAGTTTTCAACACTCTCGTTGTAGGTCCATGATTGGCTGAAGGAGCATGAGGAGATGGTGAAGGCGTCACAGAGCTGGATCTCAGAGGCTCAGTCGTGGTTAACAACAGCCTGTACATACACCACTGCTAGATGCCTGGACAGCCATGTAAACGCACTGCAGGTATTATTCGGGATTCAACCTGAAAGTACTTGGCTGAAGACACATTTTACATCAATGTTTGTTGCAGAGGAAGCTGAAAATGAGTGTGTTTAAGTAGTAGTTGTAATTTGTTCATACATTAGGAAATAAGTTTACACAGATGCCACACATCACATTAATGCAGTCACACACAAATACATTCAATAACCGTACATGAAATTACCAGCAAATTCATATCTGTGTTTTAGATGGTGCTGGATGATTCTGCTCAGATGAGACGAACTCTGCAGCATTTTGGCAGCGTGTTAACAGAGATGGGAAGCGTGTTTGATGTCAGTCCATTAGGGGAACAACTCTCAAATGCTGACCGGCGTGTAGCCGACATGCAGCACAGCCTGCTCGGACCCCTCTCTCAATTGGAGCATGCAGCAGCGGTCAGTTCACACACATTTTCTTTATCTCTAATAATCTGTTTGACTTATATTTAAAATGAATTTGATGGTGCAACATCAACATTGTGTGTTTGTGTGGTTTGTTATTTTAAGGAAGTGGACGCCATTGAGGCAGAAATGAAGGTTATGGAGAAAGACGTGGCCAAAATCAAATCTTCCTTGAATGTTCAAGAGGGCATCAGTCGGGACAAACTAAAGGTAAGTGTGTGACTGCATTTTAAAACATAACTACAAGCAGGGGCTCCATACTGCAAAAAAATTATAATAAGCATTTTGTTTTGTCCTCTACACAAACGGTGCTTCTAAAGGTTCTTCGATGACATATAATAAGCTTTTTGTTCCATAAAGAACCTTTAACATCTGAAGAACCTTTCTGTTTCACAAAAGGTTCTTTGTTACGAAAAAGGTTATGAGGATTATAAATATGTTAAAAAGTGATGGTTCTTTGTGGAGCTAAAAATAGTTATTCTATGGCATCGCGGTGAAGAACATTTTAAGCACCTTTATTTTTAACAGTGTAGTACAAATATCTAAACATTTATAAATAAAGATACATTTATTTGACAGTAAATGTGACCTATGGTATTTAAGAATTAAGTAGAAATGAAGTTAACTTACTTAATATAAGAATTAGGTAAAATTATGTTTAAAACAAGCAAATAAATCGCCCAATGGGGTAAAAAAAATAAACTTCCATTAGGTACTTAAGGAACTTTTTTAACTAAATTGAAAAAAATATATATATTTTTCGTATCCCAATGGCAGATTTTCTGCTTGTTTTAAACATACATTTACATAATTGTTATATTTTCTTTCATAAATCAAGAACACGTATCTTGATTGTAGATATTTTTATCTAGAATACGAGGAATATAAAGTCATGAAAAAGTAACCTGTAGGTCACTTTGGATAAAAGTCAAATGCATGAGTATAAATGTGTGTCGGCAGGCCACTGAGAACAGGATTGAACTGATGAAAAAGACTGTAGCTGAGATCCAAAACTGTAAGGAGGGTCTTTGTCTCCCTGACAAAGCTGAAAACAGACTACTAGTATTCAAGCGGGCAGAACTACTACAGAAACAACTCGAGGAAATAGAACAGGTACAGACACACACATTCACAAACTGCAGATAACCACACCATACATGTGCAGGACTCAATATTATGTCCTTCTTCTCTCAGCTTGCTTTAGAATATTCGATTGAGGTGCAGGAGATTTTTGCCCCGCTTCCTGATACCATCTCCCCGCCCCACAGCAGTGCCACGCCCCACTTTGTTCCACCCACTATCGCTGAGGAGGAAACACAGGTGAGACTAAATTTAACCTCGTAAATTTAACTACCAAGAGGCCACTGTTACATTTTGATGAGAGTGTGCATGTAGGATACCGGTGAGATTCAGATTGTTCACGTTGAGGAGGATGCATTGAAGAAATCAGGAGCGACGCTGATGACGGTGGGGCAGTCCACACCTGAACAGAGACTCACCTGGATCTCTGAGAGGGACACACGCACCCCCACAGAGGCACAGGTACACACACACAGCGCCAGAAAGCCGATATTAAGCAATATTTTATTCTTACTGCAATAAGCTTCACAAAGCTTCAGGTTCTCAGGGTTAAAGATTTGCTGTAAAATGTCAGAGCGAATTATTATTATTTTTTGATGCTTTCAAAGGTTTGTGCATGCTTTTAAAGGATGTTTATTTTCATAATGGTGTATATTTTCACATGTCGTAGAAACAACTCAAGACCTGCTGTAATTCATTGTGCTGAGTGTTTGTGGTATCGTGTGTTTGAACTGTGTGAAAGCAGGAGTCTGAAGAAGCGGAGAATCTCTGTGAAGATGTGGAGAATTCAGAGGAAGATGATGAAAGCAGTGAAGAATCTGAATATCAAACAGACAATGAGCAGGAGGAGGCAGGACGTATGTCTGACTCCTCTCTGAACCCTGAGACGCCATCCAGCGTGATCACGGAGGTAATGAAGAGTGATGCATGCCATGGATAATTCCATGTTTCTATTAAGCTTTCTTTGCCTTCCTGTTACATGCCTGCTTATCATGTTTTAGTATTTTCACTTTCTTGAAATTCACGTAAAATGTACTTTTTTTTATTTTTTCTAAACTGTCCAGTTGTCATGAATTGGTTGGATAGTTATGTGCATGCTTTGTCATGTCCTCTAGGGGGCAGTATAGCTTGGCCTAGCTTTCATTGATGGCATCTTTCAGATCCTTCTGTACTTGAGAAATACACAACTAGTGTTGTGATCTTCATTTACAAATATGGAGTCAGGGACAATTTATAAGATATGCAGATTTTAATTTAGATACTATTTAATGACTGTTAAAAATTCACCATTATGATAATATCGACTCCAAGTATTAGTAGATGAACCACATTCATTCAAAGCATTTATAGAATTCTGATAAACACACATCTGGGACCGCACATAGTAATGCAACTGGTATGATGCTTGGTGACCATAAATCAAAGAAATAAAGTTTATTTTTATATATTATTCAGGGTTAGGGTTAGAAATAAAATTTAAGAAATAAAGAAGTTTGTTAAATGTCTGTAAGCCATGCCCTTCTCGGCTCTGTGTTAATGTAACCAGTCCTGTTGAATGACAAAAATAATCTGTTTTGTTACGCAGGAAACTTCACCTCTGGTTGATCCTACAGAGCAGAAACCTGAACAAACAGAAGCGACAGATTCAGAGGTAACTCAGGAATAGAAGTAATTGTTCTTAATTTGTTAGGCTATTGAAAACAGCAAATCCCAAAACATATGAGGGAGAGATTTGAGATATGATACTACACACACAAGTAATGAAGTGATATTAAAACTCATCCCGACTTAGTTGTGCTAATTTTGGTATTTACATTTTTATAATAATTGCATGTTTACAGTTTTAAAATCTCCCCTTGACCTCTATGGTTAGAATGGTTGAAAATGTCCCTGCTGAAAAGATCTTAAACCATCATTAATCTCCATTCTGGTTATATGCACCTTGAATGCAATGCATTATAAATTTAAATTTGAAAAAGAAAACTTGTTGTGGATTGCGTAAAAACAATACATCTCGAAGGAGCAATGTGGAAATTTTAGCAGCATCTAGTGGTGAGGTTGTGAATTGTAACCAATGGCTCACGCCACACCTCCCCCCTCCCTTTCGGAGAAATATGGCAACTGACACAGGACAAACATGTTGTAACTTTTAAGATTCTATGCCGAATGAGATAACGTATTTATGAAGCACGCTCTATAGGGCACTTTTTCAATTTCGGGCTACTGTAAAAACAACATGGTGAACTATAAGGGACGATTCACATTTTGCATCTAAAACCGCGCGGAAAACCATTTTCCTCTGTGCTTGCAGGTAGCAGTGGACACAGAAGCAGACACATCTGCGGCTGGAACAGGCCTGTCGGAAGCTTCATCTGAAGCTACACAGGCAGACACATCTGCCGCCTCTGGAACAGGTGTGACGGAAGCTTCATCTGAAACCACAGAGGAAAGCGAATCTCTCCCTGCAGACATGGTAACCAATACCTCCCCTGTTACAGAGATCACCTCCTCGTCCCCACCCAGAGGCCTACAGAGGTGTCTGGTCTCCTAGTTGTAGTTTCCTCCTTATAGAACCTCTCTGTCCTAACTTCCGCCTTTAGAACCCTTAGATGTAGATGTTCCTAAAGCTAGAACTCTCGTCTCAGTGCATTTACATGGTCGATGTTTTGGGGAGCGCTGTGGATCAAAGCTGTGTATTAAAAGGGAATATATGGACATTTGTGTGTCCTTTAATTGTGCCAGAACATTCTTAAAGAAACGAGCATTTTGTATTTTCTTAGTATAATTATGTTTACACGTTAAACTGTGTCTGTACTGGATGCATACAATGTGGCAACAAATATTGCTTCCATTACAATCAATGGAACTGCAAGTGCTTATGCTGCCTTTTATTTTAAACAGATGGGTGAATAAAGTTATATAAAAGTAGCATAATAGTAAGCTTAATGCAAGTTTATTTGTTTTTTGTTTGATCACATTCAAATTCCAGCTTTTTGCTATTCTTAAATAGCCGATGCAAAGACTATTTTAATTGATTTCTTCTGAAAAAAGTTATTTTCCCATTTAAGTGTTGCTGAAGTGTAGTCTCGAGTTTACAGAATAGGCCTGTCATGAGGTGATGTGCAGCTTCCAGTGTAGACACTGTGTAAAAGAGCCATAGTGAACAAAGCATCTCTGGATGCTAAAAGCTTCTGATGCACATTTATTATGCAGTAACTAAGTAAGACTTTTTGTAGTAATACAACAAATTGCCTTCTTGCATATGTTTTAAGCGGGGAAAATCTGTGTTATTTTTCATGCTTGTCATTGCATGGTAACTTGTATTTGATTTTTAGTTACTAAATGCAAAACTGCAATACCAAAAAAGACCCTAGACTCTTTTTATGGCATGTGTTTATATATCTGTACCAGTGTGTTTTTTGTGAAAGATTTGTTGGACATGTTTTGTTTCGTGGAGTGAAACGTATGTACGAGAACATTAAAAGTCAACAAATTTCTGCAAGCGTCTGTACCAATGACTGCACAATAATGATTAAGTGCATGTGTATTACGAGTTATTTATTGTTATTCATGAACGATTGTTTACAATACACATTCTTTGAAATGAAGGTTTTTCCCGCTCAAGATTTTAACAATTTAAGTAATAAGTATATGGTTTATTTATGTTATTTAAGCTGAGTATTTTTTCATTCTGTGCCATGTAAACGCACTGAGCTATTATGCAAACCTATGCATGTTCTGTTTTCTTTCTCCAAATACTTTGTGATCGAAATCATCTTGCAGCAGAAGGAAAGAAATAAATTCCAATCAAAAATTTACACTCGCTCGTCTCTTTCTCTCTGTCTGTCAGGAGCAGGGTGCATGGCGGGGGGAACAGACCAGAGACACACACACACTCGCAAACAACAAACATTTAGAGTCAGATACAGGGGAGTTCTCGAAAGTACCATCCACACCAATCCAGCATGCTAATGTTTCAGAGACCACCTTGTATTTTCTTCAGGAGGTGGACTCCACAAAACCCATAGACTCAACGTTAGCTGTTGCACCAGGTCACCCTACACACTCACTGACACCTGCCGCAAATACACACATTCCATCAAACACAGAGGACCAGGCGTTAGACAACAGAAGCACACATGACACGCACACACAAGACACAAACAAACCCCAAATGGAGGAGACCGAGTCAATGGCTACAAGCAGATCTTTGGTAAGCGCAGATTCACTAGTGTTGAGTTGTCTCACCCTACTTACAACAGACATAACAACATTTCAAAATCAATTGACCATTTTTATCCTTTAAACCAGCATTCTTGTCTTTTTAATCATTGTCAATTTATTTCAATGAAATGTCTGAGATCAACATTTGATTGAGATTAGATTTAATAACATGAAATTGGAAGTGTAAATAGAAGTCCGTAAAATAACCTTTTATTAATCATGAGACACTGAACATTAATAAATAACACTTTGACCTTTATGTTTTTACTATTACAAAAACTGAGGTTTTTAAACATTGAGTGTGTGTCAAACAGTGTGCACGTGGCTTGCAGAAACAAACCTTAATCAGCCTTTTAAAAAGTAAAATTTAGAATGAAATAATGGGCTACACATATCCAGGAACTGTACTGTAGATTTAGTGAACTTTGATATTTATTTATGTATTTATTCACATGTATTTATATGACGTTTAATAGTTGCAGAAATTGAGATTTTTGGGCTAAAGGAACAAAGCAAGATGTAAGTCTTCTTATTGAAGATCAGTAAAAAAATGTTTTAGTTACAGTATATAACAAGTATATAGGATATAACAAGTATATAGGATATAACATAGCCAAAGACATTGAAGAAAACATCCATCCATCATTCTCCAAAGGCTTATCTTCTTCAGGGTCACAGGAGGGCACTATTTGCATTGGCTGTCTATCAATATATGCCCATTTCAAATATCATAATTCTGTATACAGTATGTGAAAGACAGGTGTATATAGGTGTAAAAAGGGTGTGAAGGCATGAATGAAAGAAAATAGGACTAAAGGTTAAAATATTTTGTAAAACGTAACCAGCCAAAATAGTACCCCATTGACTTGCATTCTATGGACACAAAACCAAAGAGAGTTTAGTCAAAATAGCTTTTTTATGTGTTGCACATAATAAATAGTCAGGACATGGGTTTTTAACAAACATGCAAGTAAATAAACAAAAAATGCATTTTTATATAATTAGCTACACTGTTTTAATATCGCTGAAATGGAAATGGTTACCCAAATCATGAAAGAAAAATGAACATGCATGTGCGTGTGTGTTTGTGTGTCATGTCACACTATCCTCGAAAGTGACGACATTCCAGGAAGTATTCGTAGCCGCGGGTGGGTGGAGTAAACCAGGGAACGAGAGAAAGAGAGAGACACATGAAAAATGAGAAGAATGAAAGCTGAGAGAGTTCATTGAAGAAAGAATCCCGCCAGAGGGAAGATGAAAAGTATAGAAACAAAAGAGTACATCTAGAGTGAGAGAGAAACAGAGAGAGAGGGTGCAGAAAATAAGTGTGAAAGTGTGACATAGTATTTGTGTTTCTCTGTGGGTCAGTGGACACACCCAGTGTGTCACAGTTTGTTGCTTTTGTGAACTGTGTTTCTGCCTCACTCAGCCATAGCAGGTGCTCTTTCTCTTTCTCTCTCTCTCTCTCTCTCTCTCTCTCTCTCTCAGTACACCTGTCTTTACCTTAACATCCCTCTTTCTATTACACACCCTTCGACTGCCACGTAGAACCTCTGCCTCTTTGTGCGTCTGCTGAGCCTCTCTGTGGGATTGTTCAGGTCACAGGTGAAGCTGGGGTCTCGGGTGGATGGTCTTCTGGTGTCGGTCTCCTCAATGTCTGCCGTGAGAGGGCCATGCAGCTGGAGGTGTGTCTGGATAAAGTGCAAATCAGCCTGAAGGGGTCGAGACAAGGAGTGAAGGACTTGGCCATGCAACACAGCGTTGAGCAACAACTTCACACCTGCCAGGTGATCAAACACATACACACCCCTATAGTTCAAAGGTCAAAGGAACCCCTTGTTTTGCGACAACGTCAATAATAATGTCAACAGGTTTGTATGAGGGTTAAGGGAATGTATAGTAAATATCTTTACCCTAGTGTGTAACAGTCTAGAATGCACATTTCTGGCACTTTGCTGATACGTTGGGTTGTGAAATGCTGGCCCAGCAATAGAGGAAGTGCCTTAGATCTGTGTGTTTAACACATTGAACCTGTTGAAATGTCTTGGCTGTCAAAATGCTCCAGTCATCATTTTCTCAGCTCTAAATTCGTGTCCTGCCACATTCAATTCTCACATAATACTATGATTTTATTGGCATGATAAAAATGTACATTTGCATTCCCAAATCATCTGCAGCTAGGCTGCGTACAAATAGTGCATTTATCTATCTCTCTATTTATTTAAATTAATATGTTAACTGTTTCACCAACATGAGATCGAAATATTTGCACATGACATTAATCACAGTTCTTATCCTGTGAGTTTTTAACTACATATTAAAGCACAGTGACACAATATCAAAACTATGTTGACAGTAAAGAAACACACGCAGTACAAATGTGGCACAATGTATAACACAATACCTCTTTTACAGTGTTTCTTAGAACTAACTTAACTTGCACAGACAGAGTAACCACTTCTGTAAATCAACAAGAAAGTGTAAAAATATTGTTTGTAAATTATGTTGAGCAGTGTAGGTCAAATGTATGTCTTGTAGAAAGGTGTATGTAACTGGGATGATGTTCTGCTATCTAATCAGGACATTCGTACATTTGAAAGGCGCTGTGTGTAATTTTTGGGAGGATCTATTGAAGGAAATGCAATATAATATATCCAGGTCCCCTTACATGGAGGTCACCATGTTTCTACAGTAGCCCTAAAGCAGTGGTTCTCTACCGGTGGGGCTCAGGGCTACTGCAGGTGCGGCGCGACGCGACGGTTCCCCGAAACACCAACCTTTTGAACTCGATCTCAAATCCACGGAGTAATGCGATCGCAAATAGACGGAGGTCAATGTTCTGTCTGAATCCTGCGCAGTGCAAATTTATGATGCGCACAAAAGCATATCTACAAAGTAGGCAAACGTCCACTCATGAAGCAGCAGCAATGACCTCTTCATCATCTTAAGAAACAGGTAGATCTTAAATGTTTGTCTTTCACTGTAATTTCATTGTAAGCACAAGTCTCTCTCTCCCTATGAGTTCAGTGCGCGTGAAGGGAGTGGCGTGCAAATAAAGTGCCTTTTCGTACAGAACTTGGGCGGCTTTTTATAGCTTTTCGGCAGGCAAATGACACCACACCGCGTCTGTTTTATAAACTGCTAATATACTCTCGCTCGCAAATATTACTCTTGAGATCAATCTTTAATATACAGGTCTTTTTTGCTTCTTTATATATATATCAATCATATTTTACTTATTATCTTATCTATCCTCAATGTAAAGTATGGGGAGGCGCCAGTTCTTTAAATAGGGTTTACTGGGGGGCGCAGCCATGAAAAGGTTAAGAATCACTGTACTTAAGGGACAAACTGCTCGACAGAGCGCTTACATGTGTTCTCTACTTTGGCAAACTAGTGGAAATGTGTCTTCGTGCTGTGTCAGCCGCTGCAGTGCTTCGAGAGTGAGGGTTGTGGGGTGTAGGGAGCTTTTGGTTGCAATTCATAACCTCCCCTGTAGATGCCGCTACATTTCATACACTGGAACTTTAAGTGTATTGTATTGTCTACTGTCCAAATCCTTTTGGGGCCACATGGATATGTTTGGGTCTGGTGGCTATGGTAATATCAATTGATAGATTGATGATAGATAATTTTGCTTTAATTTACTTTCATTTTTAGAGACGAATCACGGACGGTACAAACAGTTCCATATCTGCGTTTTAAGGCATTTTAAAGATAAGTGTGTGTAAGTGGGCGGAAGATCATGTTTTCAAGAAACGGTAATTTACTGTGGTGTCTTATTTACCTTTGAGGCTATGTGAGGACGCCTGGCTCCCTCTTTACTTTCTCTTTAAAACACACATGGCAACATGCATGTGCATGTCTACTGACACCCTATTCAAAGGCGTGAATGCGTCAATGCGTTAAGAAATTCAACTTCTCTCTTCTAAAGGAAATAGTATTTTACTGTGGTTATTTCTGTGCAGATATTTCAGTTTGGGAGAGCTCACTTCCACTCTGAAGTGAGAGTCTGCAGGGTAAAAATTCTCTCCTGTCTGTCAAACAGATTCAATATTACTCCAGTCAGTTTCAGCAGGACAAATTTAAACTGGTATTCTGTGTCAAAAAGAGTTAATTTAGCCTATCACATCTTTTCTGGCATCTTTTAAAGGCCAAAGAGAGCAAGGATGTTTGTGTTTATCAGACATCATCAAAATGTGCTTCTGAAGGTTCTTTGATGCCATAGACGAACCTTTTGGTTCCATAAAGAACCTTTAACATCTGAAGAATCTTTTCTGTTTCACAAAAGGTTCTTTGTGGCGAAAAAGGGTTCTTCAGATTATAAAAATGTAAGAAAGAGATGGTTCATAAAAGAACCTTTATCTGAATTGTTCTTTGCGGCATAGCTGTGAAGAACCTTTTAAGCGCCTTCATTTTTAAAAGTAGTATTATTAATGCTGTGCTGTTTGTGCTGAGATGTATTTAAGTACTAAAGTAGCTGAATTCAATGTTAGCAATTTTGCTGTTTTCTGCCAGACTTGGCCATTATAAAAGTTCAAGTGTGATTTTTCAGAACATCTGTTTCAGTAAGACCTGTAAGGTAGTGCAAACATTTTCAGCATGTTTCTTTTCCATCAGTGTAACCTGACTCGCTCATCAAAGATTCAGAGATTCAGCAGGGCTCCAGGACAATGACCTGGTAAACTGCCATAAATACAATACAAACTAAGAAATATGTAAGCTCTTTATGAGACCATCAAACATAAATGTTATAAAGATATAAATATATTGAATTCGTGCAAATTTTGTTGCAAAAGTTACTTGAACGAGTATGGCAATACAGTGCAAATATGTCAACCTCAAAATAAAAATTTAAGGTTTTACCAGAGGTTTTTACTATACTGATTTCAATATTTGTGCATTTAAATACCCGAGAGAAGTCTCTGTGTAAAGTATTTTTTGTGTGTTTTTAAAAGTATAGTTTTCCAATCAGGTATAGGTGAACATCCATACGGTCCATGCTGTATTCCTCAAATATAAAATATCGTAACTATTTTGTTCTATAAAGAGCCACCCTTCTCCATTTGTTGGGTATTATTGCTTCTTGTTTAAAAAAAATTGTTCACAGAAATCCTACAAAGTATGTTGTCTCTCCAAAATGTCATAACCAAAAGCTGTACATACTAACTGTGAAACAGTTTGCCAGGTGCATTAGACAGAGCCTCTTGTTTGTATGTAGTGCGTTTGTCGTTGAGCTTGTTCGTGTGTGAGGTTAACTAATGGCACACCACAACTTTGTCCATTGATCTTATGGTCTGTGAGACGTTGGAACTGGAAAGCATGGAAGGAATCACGAAAGCAGAATTCTACCATTTAAATAATGTAATTTCTTTGGCTTGTTCTGCATGTCTATGAGTGAATGAATCGCACACTAACATGTTACAAGCGTGACACTCGTGGATTAGTCTGTATCTTAGTTTATGAGGACATGAATACATGAACTACCATCACAGAGTTGTTTGAAGTTTTATTACGATCATTTTACTGTTTGAGTGAAGCTACTCTGCAACACACTGACGCTCGAGCGTCTACGCGACAACTCGACAAATTAAAAGTCGGATGATAGATGATAAAATAATGAACTTGTAGTATACTATAAACTGTAGTAAACATTATATATATATATATATATTAACATATATATTTATTAATATGTATATATATATACACTTAAATATTTACTATAGTAAGGTTACTATAGTAAAGTTCAAATACACAATAGTACACAAGAATTCTACTACGGTTTACTGTAGTAAATATAATACTATAGGAAACAGTACTATCTATGGACAAATGTATTTACTAATGTTTAGTGAAGTATTGAAAACACAGAACCCCAAAAAAATTAAAAGGAAGAAACGAATTTGGTAAAAACAAAAAATTATATGGCCCTAATTATTTATCCATTTGTATAATGTTAAAGGCCTTTTTCAGTAACCTGTCTATTTATGTGATGAGCTGCATTTGTGTTTTTTGAAAGATGATAACAGACATATACTTGTGCTACAACAGTTTGGCTTGTGCTACAAAACTTTAAACCACTGTAGCACAGAGTTAACGTACAGCCCTGTCCATAACTCATACATTTTTCCCTCTTTCAAAGTAGAATATTTGTGCATGGCCTGATATGGAATAGAACGCTGGAATTGCCCAGTTATAACAGAGTATCTCCTTAAAATGTACGTTTATATGACATTTACAGCCAAGCATTACAATGAAGAGAGCATCAACCAAGCGGAGAAGAAAATCCAGAATTGTCACGCTCTGTGAATGTCTGTGTTTGCTGCAGGATCTACAGATGGAAAACCACAATCACAATGTCAATTCTGTTTGTTTGATTATTAATGGGAAGTTTGTTCATCTCTGTTTTCCTAAGTAATGTGTCAAATGGAGCATTAAACACCTGTTGCCTGCCTTTCAGCTCTATCTCTTGTTTTGTTCTCTGGTGGACTCAGATCAGTGTGACGGATGGCGTACATAATGCTAATATTTATATAATACTATGTGAATACTATAAGAATTAACAGGTCACCAATATAATGAAATTGAATGAACATTTATAGAAGTGTGTATGTGTGTGTAGACGATTCTGGTCGAGATTGAGCAGAAAGTTTCCTGTCTTCCCGTGTGTGGGCTGAAGGAACAGGAAGAACATGAGGCCGAATCGCTCAACACAAAACTCCAGCTGTTAAAGAACAGACTGGTGACCGTCCAGTTGCAGCTGCAGGACAAACACAGCAAAGACCAGGTACACACGCACATCCAGGCAGAATTGTTTGTATCTGTTTCTGTAGGCTGTTTTTTAGGGTTGTGAGGAACAGATTGCATGTGAAGGTAGGTGATCATTAGCATGCTAATAGCAGCTCATTTTCACATTTGCCGCTTCGAAGGTATTATATCCAAAAGTGATGATACCAAGAGGCTGCAAAGTGTTCGGAAGTGAACTGAGAAAATCAGTGGTGTTACAAGGTGTGTATGTATGTCCCTGTAGGTGTGTGTTGAGAGAGAGAGCCCTCTGCAGGCCAGGTTGACGCGCAGCACCAGTGTGCAAGACATGATGAGCTTCTCCAGAGGCAAACTGTTCAGACAGAGCAGTCTTCAACAACAGAAGGTAATGTGCACATTAATACACTTAGTCTATCCAACAGCCCTTGTGTTAAAACAACCAAACTCTTTAAAAATCTCTGCAGGTCACCCTGTAAAAATCAATGTGTTCGTTTTTCAAAGTTTTGTGTAATTCCTTTATCACATTATGCGTTACCTTCAACACACATTGTGTTGACACAAGTTTAACACAAGTTAGGTTGAAAGTAATACAAAACGTGTTGTCTGTTTTTAGAGTGCACAAAAATATGCATTTTAGTAGCCATTTGAACATTTTCTATTATTTTGATTGTATAATTTTTTGGTAACATCTATTTTCAAAATGTTAAGCTTATAACAATAATTTATAATAAAATTTATTGACTTTTATTATTTTTCTTTTGCTCATTTAAATTATCTTTTCGATTAAATTTAGCGTTTCACACATAAATGTGTTTATGGATTGCCACTTCAAGTTTTTAATGTACAATAATAACTAAAAGTTATATAAATTCAGAAGTTATAGATGTGTTCATCAGTTGCAGGTGCCTGGTCCTAAGTTAACTTCCATTATGTTTGCTTATAATAAAACAATTAATTTTATATTTAATTTACATCAATAATAATTTGCATTAATATATTACTGTATGGTAATTGTGTTAAATTAAATTAAAACTACTCAACAGTTATTGATTTCATTGTGGAGGTCTACCAGAAGTTAAGTTTTTGGCATGTAATGTTTATATTATTGGCGCTGAAACAGTTTAGAGAAAATAGAAAGCAGTACATGATTTTATTATATTTTAACAGAGTCATCAAAAAGATTATTCTGATCATGTTTATCTTTAATCTTTAAAATCAAGTTATCGCAACATTGTTAAAGTGGTGACACATTTAAGTTAGAAACATTTGCAAAAACATTTAAAACATTACAAAAACCAAATGTAAATGTAATTTTTAAAAAAAAAACGTATATGAAGAGTTTATTTCCAAAAAGAGATAACTTTATATTAATTGAAATGCACAATAGAAAATCTATTTTTAGAAATAACTGTTCATATGATCATCAAAAGCACAATGTTCATAATTCAACACAAGCCTGAAAAGAAAGTAATCTCTCAGCTCCTCACTCAGTCTCACTCACTTTTTTTCAGGAACTGGAGCACAGATTGAACGAACAGAGAGATCTAACCAAAGCAATCTCAATTCAAGGCAGCAGAGCAAGAGCACACAGCCAGAACACTGAAGAACTCACAAGGTTTCTAAATACACACAAACACAGTATACGCCGTCACTCCGACACTAACACTCTCTCAATACCCTGCAGAGCTCCCGTAGCTACAGAGAATGAAGACAAGAGACAGGAAGAACAATTAGCAGTCCACAGGAAGTGGACCCACCTTCACAATCGGTTGACTGAGAAAGAAGAGACACAGCAGGGAGAAGACAAAGAACAGGATCCACCTGAGGTCTGAACGCACGTGATTCTACACTCACCCAGTGTGAATGGGAGTGTTTATTTGAACTTTTTATTTGACACTACTCATTAAATACGGTCTATTTTTGTGTACACAGATACTCACTCCATCTGTATGTTTGTGGAGTGAATCAGCCGTTTCTCTTTGTCGTCAGGAGATTCAGTCAAACATCGCACATCTTAAAGAGCTGGAACACTGTGCAGCTAAACAGGTGTCACACACAAAGATGTATATCACACATACATGGGTTTCCATGTCTTTGGTGGAATTTTGCCATTATTTCATTACTCTCATTTCATCGTTTCCTAAAGGTTGATATTATTTATATACTTTGACTGTAGCTGTCATGCTCTATATCTGTCTGTCTGTCTTCTTTTCAGGACCACCAGTGTCTTGATGAGGGTCTGTTTGAAGTGTTGAGTGGTGTAAATCTCACTCTTTGCTCTCTTACACACGCTCTCCTTTTTCAACCAGCCAGCTCTCTGAACACTGACATAGAAAACCAGCTACAATGGCTACTGGTATACATCCATCCATCTGTTAAATCATCGTCTATCTATGCACTCATTTCATTTCATTTCCTCTCTGGTTCATTGATAGGATTTATCTACCGACCTGTCCTCCTTGGATACCTTGTTGTCCTCCCAGGGGTCGGAGGTCATAAAGGTGTTAGATCCGGCTTTAGTGGTATCGGAGACCTCATTGTGCCTGAACCAGCTGACGCAGCGTGTGTGTGAAGTTCAAAAGACTCTGAGTGAGAAACAGGCACAGCTGGAAGACCGACAAAAACAGATTACGCAGCTGCAGGTCAGATACCACCTGCTTTAGTGCAAGTATTATCAGCATAAATGGTATTAGATGTGAACTTAACCTTCAGGTTATTACACTAAACTACACTTAACTAAATAGTAAAGGTGAAATTGTGACGCATTTGTAAACTTAAAGGAACAATACTGCGTTTTTAGGAGGATCTATTGACCGAAATGCAATATAATATACAAAACAATTTCTTCAGAGGTGTATAAAGACCTTACATAATGAACCGTTATATTTCTAATATCTTTGAATAAGCTGTTTATATCTACATACAGAGCGGCCCTACATACACTGAATTTGCCGCCATGTTTTGTACAGCAGCCCTAAAAGGACAAACAACTCTACAACGCGCGTTTCCTCTTCCTCTCCCCTGCGGTGTAGTGGTGAAGCCGTGATCCGTACGGTTCGAAATGCATGAGACCCTCAGATTAAATGAAAGTTTATTCATCATTGAGTAAGATAGTAAAACGCGCTCTCTCTACAGTTTTAATGCCAACCCGCTCTCGCTCTCTCTCTTAGTATCTGGACGAGGAAAGTATATAACACCTCTCTGCTGGGAGACTTTATAATATTAACGCAGGTCCTAGCTCCTGCCTGACTTTTATCCTTCTTTTTATCCTTAAAATCCACAGACCTTTTATTTTGTGTAATAAATAAGACATTGCGCTTTCTACAGTCTTTCTCATGGCTTTCTCAATCTCTGACCTGCATCAACATGAGAATAACATTTTTTGTATTATGGGGGCCACCGTCGTGTTTGGAGTGAGCGATTCATTGCAAATCTATAATGCAACGCTATTGGCCACTGTAAATCAAAAACTGCGCCTTTATAAACCATACTATGCAACATACAGTATGTACCTAATTCTGCAGTTATGAAAGGAACAATGTGAAGATTTTAGCGGCTTCTATTGGTGAGGTTAGTATTTAGGAAATTCGCTGTGTAAAGCAGTTTGTCCGTTAAAGACTACTGTAGAAGCAACAAATTCCATGTTAGGGACCCGTGGTGTAGGTAGATAGAAATAGCTCAGCCTAAGGTAATAAAACCATTACGCTTCATTATGTAAGGTCTTTATACACTTCTAAAGACATAGTTATGCATATTATTTTGTATTTCTGTTTTAACAATTACACACTGGACCTGTAAATGAATATAAGTAAGGTTTATATTGAACTGAAAAAGTCTACAACTCCACAGACAAATGCACTAAATGAACCTGAAAGCTGACACAGTACTTATGTGTTTGTATGTCAGCAGTTAGATCTTATCAGGTTTCAACACCTAAAACACTCAAGTTCTCCCTCTCATAACTCCCTCTTGTTTGTAATGATATAACAGCACAAATCCTATAATGTTTACAGTATGTTTATTCCCATGTCCTCTAATATAGATGCAATGTTTATACATGCTTCCTACAAATAGCTTGATGACATGATAGAAATGTAGCATTTCCTGTGTGTTTGTAAACCCTACAGAGAAAAATGAAAGACGTGCATGACTCCGTACTAACTAACAAGTCAGCCCTTCACCCTACAACTAATGGAGAAACCCACCGTGATCTTCGCTCACTGCTGCAGGTGAGAGCATGCACCTGTGAATAACACCACATGATGTGACAAGTGACGGACCTGTTAAACACTTCTAATGAATACTGAGTGTTCTGAACATGAATGAGTCTTTATGAGAACTTGAAATGTTTTTCAGAGGAATTAATGAGTTGTTTCTTAGAACTGGTGCTTCTGCGTTCCCCCCGGGCATCTGAGTACAGTATATGTTCTCCATGGTGCCGTCAATCCCACAATAAGAGGGTGACTTTGAACTTTCTTGTTCAAAATGCACTCATAAACTTTCGGCTTTTAGAATTTTACAAGAGGCTCTTTGAAAACCAACTTACAGTATGTGCAGAGTATCCAGCCAGGGTGAAATCCCACTGTAAAGGTGTTACTGCTTTTTCTTTAAAGGTATAATGAAGGTCAGGCGTATGTTTAACACAGTTCCCACTCAACGGTGGAAAGGTACTACTGTGTCATTTTAATGGCCACTCACTGTTTGAGATTTTGACCTTACCATGTGCAGGCTGTCGCTACGCTGAAACAGGAGGTGGAAGAGAGAGAAAGCGAACTAGAGGAACTCAAAGAAAAAGAAAGTCATAGTCAGCCTTCTTCTCACCTCACACAGGAAATCAGCACACTGGAGGTACAGCAGAAATGTGGACTTTGGAGAGAGATTTTTATCTACAGAAGTGAAATAAATCTGACATTTAGAAAGTCCTCAATAGTATAACACTGCTCTCCTTCTGAAACCTTGAATCTCCATATTTCGTGGTTAAACTTAAATCCTTATTATTGGTCATTCTTCACGATTGTCACTAGGTTTGCAAATATCTAACCAATAAAAAGTTTTAAAAAGTACTTGTCAACTTTGTCAAAACAGTATTCAATCATTTAAAAATGTTTTTTCCATCTCCTGAAAAACAGCGAATTCGGACATAGGAGGTTTCAGAAGGACAGCGACAATAAACAATATATAAATAAAGTGCTTAAAATAGTAGTAAATAATTTTTTTAAATGTTTAAATGCCATGTCAAAATTGTAAACATGCACAAAAAAGCATTTGTTTTTCTATATTTGTATTAAAAGGGATAGTTCACCCAAAAATAAATATTCTGTCATAATTTTTTCACCCTTATGTCATTTAACACCCATATGAATCTTTCTTCTGTGGAACGCAAAAGAAGATTTTTTGAGAAATTTTCCATTAGTTTTGTGTCCATTCAATGAAACTAAACGGGGGTCAATGTTGTTTAGTTACCAACATTCTTCCAAATACCTTCCTTTGCCTTCTGCAGAAGAAAGAAAGTCGTACAAGTTTAGAATGACATGAGGATGAGTAAATGATTGTGGGTGAAGTGGGTGAACTTTTTTAAAAGTCACTTTAAATAGTCACTTTTAATAATGTACTGTAATATGATATTTTCAGTTGTGAGAGTACACTATTATTATAAAGAAACGTGTACTCTATAAAGGATGTGAAGCTGACATCACGCCCTATGTTGCATGTTAGAGAGGCGCCGCCATCTTGGGAGGATCATTCTCCATTGCTTTTATTGTTTTGATATGTACCATTACTTGTTTTGTATATGGAATATACATGATATATGCATATATGGATATATGGAAAAATTGAAAAGGTATTTTCCTGAACGACTCTACGTAATGTTATTGCAGTTTTTAACGCAGCAAAACTGACCTACCACAGCTATTAAGTTAAGACATTACCATGGTTATATGTCCTTATCAAACAAGAAAAACAAAACTCTGCATTGAACGCACTGGCAGCGATCCTCCCGAGATGGCACAACATTCAACAAGGCGTGACATAGCTTCACATTCTCTATAGGGGTGGACACTACAGAAGTCTTACTAGACAGGGCAAAATAGCGTGAGAGCGCAATTTTAAAAAGCGCAAATGGGACTGATAATTTCTGCATGTGAGTTACTACAAAAGAGGTGTTTGCGCTGCCGCAAGCTGTTAGTAAATCTGGCCCTTATATACAGTAAATCTGGCTTTATATAAATCTGTCTATAACATAATATCCCCACTCTGCAGGCGGTTCTGGACAGTGTGTGGAGTGAACTGGAACAGCGCTGTGGAGCTGTGCAATGGAGTCTAGATCAGCAGCAGATGAGCGAGAGAATACTGAAGGGTCTCCAGATACTCCTACATGTGGGAACAGAGAAACTCACCTGCACCTCAAACCTGGAGCTCAAGAATGCACAACAGCTACACACAGAGCTAAGCAGACACACGGTATGTGTAACACGCATTGACAACAGGCCTCAAGACAAACGATTTCAGGTGCACAAATGGAAACATTTCAAAAGCTTCTGCAAAGACCACCAGAGCAGGCCACTCTCTCATTTACCTTGTGAATCCACACAGAAGCTTTTCCTGTCTCTGGGCTCTCACCTGCGGAGACTGCAGCAGCTGAGTTTGCGGATGTCAGACAGCGCCCCCTCTGGCTGGGAAACTGCAGTGTCTGAAATGGAAAGTCAAGTGTCCAGTGTATTGCATCAGGCTCAGGGTGTCGGAACAGTTCTGCATTCAGCTCTACAGGTACGAGAGATAATTAAAAAAATTCTGATGTGAAATGACACCTTTATAGTGTTTCTAAAAGTGAAGCTGACATACAGGGGTGATGAACAAATTCATTAATTAGTATGTGAATGGATGGATCATTGAATGAGTGAATGGATTAAAACTGAGCCAACTAATATAACATAAATTAATTTCAGCTCTTGGTATTTTTTTAGCTTTGGACTCACTGTGAGGAAAATCATTCCTGGTTAGAAATGCTGCTACAGGGCTTAGACACTCAACTTCCCATAATGCCTCTGCGACAACAAACTGAGGAGCAGCTGAGCAAAAATCTTTCAGTCTATCAGGTGACACTTAATTTACTATAGTTGGCATATTGACCCACATGCATCCCTTTAAAAATAAAAGAGGACATTGAGAGATTTCGTCTGTGGTGGTTATCGTGGTAGCCTACTCATGGATTTTCTTATCGTGGTTATTTGCGGTAACAATATTATCTTAATATCTATTTATATATAGTGTAAATGTGTGTTTATTTATTTGTATTTATAGTTTGTTTCTTGTTTACTTCCTCTCTTTTGTTTGTTGCAGAGTGTTCAGGCGGTTCTGGAGGAGAACAGAGCTCGGGTCGGTCTGGTTCTGGATGAGGGCTGCCGACAGCAGTCGCAGATTTCATTCAGTGAAGTGGGCATTCCTATGCATATAATAGGCGTATCTACCTTAAGACTTGAGCAGCGATTGGCTTCTCTTCAGAGGAGGGTGGAGCAGGGACTGGACTCCACCCACCAGCTAAAACAGCTTTGGAACAGGTGAATGTGATATGCTGTCATATAGATGTTTATTAAGATGTGAATATATAGAAGGCATAATGCCAGGAAAAGAGGGCTGTATATAAATCTATCACGGCTGTACATTTTTCTAGATACCGAAGGGATTCCGAGGCTTTGAATGAGTGGATGGACCAAGCTAGAGAACACCTGCAGACATGGAAAGATGACGTGATCTCAGGTGACCAGGAAGCAGAGAAAGCCCTCTCCTACTCCAAGCAGTTTACAGTAAGTGTATATAATATTAATAATAATAATACAAATGATTTATGGCAAAAAATATAAATCCCGAAATATGGAGATATGAGGACAACAGCATATGATTCTGTTTGACTCGTGTGTTTGTGCTGTTTTCGAAACAGGAGTTTGTAAAGGAGCTGGAGGAAAAATCTACCCTAAAGGCATCAGTCATCAGTTCTGGATCGTTGATCCTGATGTTCGGGGAACGAGAGCAAAACGTTGAGACACAAAAGAACAACAAAACCAGTGTTGCTTGTAAAACATCGTCTGGAAATACAAAAGACCTACAGCCATCTAAATCGTGCAACATCCCTGAACAATTCTCATCAGTAGATGGGACCGCTTCATCTGCTGCTGAGGACAATTTAGAAACCATGTTTTTCTCAGGTCAAAGCACATCTTCAAAGGAAACCCATACTACTACAAAGAGTTTGGACACGGATGTTGCCAAATCTGGTTATTCTCAAGAATGTGTTCAAGACGTTCTTCCAACAGACATTGATTCGGACATCTCTGCAACCGAGCACATTTCCTCATTAGATAGTCTCAAAAATATAGACTCTCAGGAAACAGCTTCATCCACACAAGGATTGTCTATTAAACCGGACACGATTCTGTCTCCAGTTCTGCTGTCTCTTCAGTCCCAGTTATCTCAAGTGGAGCTGTACTGGGTGGAGATTCACTCAAACATACCCACCGTACAACAGAAACTGCATCAGGTATATTTCCATTTATGGATTTGGCAGAGCATATCATTCTAAGCGATTTAAAAAGCATTTCAGAATTCAGTATGTGTTTCCTAAGATTGCACCAAAACTTTGAACTTACAAGCCCCATGCATTAAAAAAATACTGTATATTGCTAAAGTTCTCCTGTTTTGGTGTATTGTCTCTCTGGAAGAGAATAGTAAAGGTGTTAAAGTTTGTCATGAAGGTCACGTGGCCATACAGGCATGATTTTCAGCAGCAGATGAGATCTGTAAAGCATACAGTCCCTTTCCTATCATTTCACCCATTATCAAGCATCTTTTTCTGGTCCTCATATCCTTTTTTCTGTGATTACATGTATCACCCCTCACCACCTACCACAATTTTCTTCTTCGCCCTTCTTTGCTACTGCATTTTCTTTCCATCTCTTCCTTTCTCCTCATTCTCTCATCTGTTTAAATCTCTCTCTTCCTCAGGATGTGGTGAGGAGGCTATCTCCTGAAGGACTGCTGACTGATGTGTGCGGCTGGATTACAGGTACTGAGAGCAGGATACAGGTGGCCGAGCGAGAGGGTTACAACACCTGCACTGCCACCGAGCTCAGAAACCTGCTCAAAACATATCAGGTATTTTTCCATCTTTCTCTTTCTCTCAAATAAAATTCACTTTATTGTTGTCAAAAAAATCTATATTTGTATTACCGAAGTGTTTGTATCGGCATACAACAATAATTATGCACCACTAGTAATAAAGTTAAGTTGCAAAAGCACTATAAAAAAATAATTCAGAGTAAGCATAGTAAGAAAATAACAAATATAATGTTATATGATATGATATGTAAGGGATAATGTACAGGCAGTCGGTTGTTATCGCACTAAAAAACCCTGACAGTGTGATCAGGACCTGACGAGAAACGGAGGGTCTCGTATCACACTGAAGGGGCTTATTTCGCAATAATAGCCGGCTGCCTGTACATTATCCCGCTTATTACACAGCTACATGCCACAAGAGAAAAAAAACGGACATAAAATGTAAATTTGAAATATTTAATTAGCTCATTTTTACCGAATGCAGACCTTCCATGAGGAAAAGCCGTTTAGTTTCGGTTTTAAAGCAGGAACGATGTTCAAACGTTCACGAACAGGCAAATTGGTTTAATCATTTGTAAATATAATGTCATATATGTTACTAAGAGAGATATTTATTATTATTTTTTGTGTAATGTTAAACTACCCCTCTCAAAATAATTTGCAGCATCCAGGTTACAGGGTGTTATTAGTTATGAGCGGTTTTCATTTGAAAATATCACCCCTTGTAATGTCGAGACTGGCCAATCAGAATCAAGTATTCAAATAAGCCGTGTCATAAAATATTATAGACTATTAAAGAATCATATCATATATCAAATTATTACACAAACTGTTAGAATGCTTGATTTTAATTGGCCAGTCGCGACATTTTCATGTTTGTTATTTCCAGACAGTTTTGGGTAGGTTACTCTGAAAAAGTAATTAATTACTAGTTACTCATTACATATTCAATTGTGTAATTAGATTACTGTACAAAATACTCTGTCCAAAAAGTATTTAGTTACTCATTACTAATTACTTTCTATATCCTACATCAACCTTGATTAGTAAAGTAATTCAAGGATAGACATGAAAAGGCTTATTTGATTCATTCAAATAAATAATATTATTAACTGACCAAGTATTACAAATGTGAGAATTATACATTAGGGCATAGATTTTAAAGTTAGACTTTGAATTTTGATGTCAATACACTATTGCACATACATGTATTGCACAAAGTATTTAGTTTAATTACATCAAAAATAACTGTGATGAAATTACAGTAGAAATAAGAGTAATCCCTTACTTTGCTTTTTCAAGGGAAAAGTAATTAAAATACAGTAACTAATTACTTATTAACTAGTTACACCCAACGTTGTTCCCAGATAAACTGCTTTTACGGAAAATGAGCTAATAAATTATTTCAAATTCACAATTCATGTCCAGTTTTTTCCTCATGTTGCAAGTAGCAGTGTAATAAGCGGGATAATGTACAAGCAGCGCTGTAATCCTGAAATAAGCCACTTCGTTTAATCACACTTATATTATATTATTTCTGCGATATATATTATATTACATTACATTACATTGCATTGCATTGCATTACATTACATTACATTATAAAAATGAAAAAACTTTCATTCCTTTTTTATTATAATAAATATCTACATCTTAAAATTTTAAGTATTACAGTTTTAAGAACTCATTTTAGTGCAGGTTTAACAAATTTATTGATGCAGAAGTTTTTGTAAGTAACTAGTTTATGCTAGTTTATTTCTCATCCTTCTCTCCTTGCAATCTTTCTCCAGGAGATGAAGCGTGAGATGAGCTGTCAGCAGATGTCTATTGAGTTTATTAATCAGTATGAGCTGAAGAGAGTCGGGTTCGACTCAAACACCTGCAGGTACAAACATACTGCTTTTGCTGAAAGTGTGGGGGATGTCTATCTGCGCTGGCTGACTCTCGAGGCTTGTCTGACTACACGGGTGAGTTTATCGACAAAAATGAAACAAAAAAACATAACAGACTTTAATTTAGACATTTGCATTGACCTTATGATGGTAGACAGACAAGCACACAGAGGAACAATTTAAGATGTGCTGTTTTTCTCAGCTCCAACATACTAAAGAGATGGTGAGGATCTGTGATGAACGTGAGAGTAAACTCCAGCTCTTGCAGAACTGGGTTAAAGGTCAAAAACGGTGGATGGGATTGGCTGAAAGGCCTGTCAGTCTCTCGTTTGCCGAGAAGAGCCTTAAAGACTGTGAAGTATGTGGTGTTTGATTCTTTATAACTGATTATGTTGATTCTCACGTACAGTATAGAAAGCTTTCTAAACCTCTTAAGATTTAACCATAATTTATTTTTATTCAATTATAGGAGATAAGAGAGACATTGAAGTCCAAACTCTCTGAACTCGCTGATGTGAGGATGAGGAGACTTACTCCTGACGATGAACATGGAGATGAACAATTCTTGTCAAAAGTTGAAAATCTCTCCCGATCGTTGATCGATCTTTCTCAGCAGGTACAGACACAGAAGCTTCTGAACTGCTTAAAAATGTGTTTCATTTTTAATAAAGGAATTTAACAAAAATTCAATTTATAGGGTTCAACACTTGGGAATAGTCTGCTGCATGTGTGTAACATGTGGTCTCAGTTTGAAAGTGGGAGGAATCAGGCAGTTCTAAACACAATGAGGATCGGCCAATCACTAGAGTACTGCCACGCCCCCCTGCTCTCCCTCTCCGCCCTCCAGAGCCACATTGATAAGCTACAGGTTCTGTCAATCACTATATTTTCAAAAGTGAATATTAAAGTGAACTATGTATTTTTTTATATAATTTGAGTTTTAATAAATTAAACAATGGACATTAAATACACAATTAATAAATAAATAATAAACTTAATTATTCATTTCATTTTGATGCAATTAAATGAATGGAGACTGAACAAATGTTACAGACAGAGATTGTCATTACCGAGGGCTTGTTCGTGTCTGTAGGTCCTCAAAGCCAAAGCAGAGGAGTTTGACATGATGTGGGTGGATCTTAGAAAAATGTTCTCAATCCTTATTGGTGGAATTAATCCAGACTCCGCACAAATACTCTTGGAGCAACTAGAAAAAGAAAAAGCAGGGTAAGATTTCATACTTGCCAGTCCAAAAAAATTAATACGTGTGTTTGAGCTTAAACATCTTTGCGTTGTGCTCTAGGTGGTCAGAGATGCAGGAAAAGGTGACACACATCTTGCAATGGTCACAAAGTCTTGTTGAGATGTGGCAGAGATACTCAGTTATGAAACACACCTGCTCAGAGCAACTCCAGCATTACAAAGAGCAACTCGCCGTACACACTAAAACACCAGCTGATCACGAACAACTTACATACAACATTGAGCAGCTGAAGACAGTGAGTACAGGTCAACAAACACACTTAAAGTCTGACAACATTAAGGATTTAATTTTTTTTTCTATTTATTTATTATATTCTTTCTTGTTAATACTTATTTCTTTTTCATTGTTTATCATTGTATAATTTATTGTTGTTAAATGCTCCCTCATTTGTAAGAAATTTGAAAAAAAGCAGAATTAATAACTGTACATGTTAAATATGTCGTATTGCAAATACATTTATTTCATCTCTTTAGGTGTCACAGAAAAGCTCGGAGACTCTGCAGGTTGATGTGGATCAAATGCTTAATGCATCAAAAGATCTGATAGAACAGATGGATGTTGAAGATGCTGTTTTCATTAGGTCAGAGTGTCGCTTGTTAACCCGCGGTTACCTGCAATTAAACCAAACTCTAGCAGGAAGAATTCAACACATGCAGGTGAGACTCTTACAAATCTTTGTTGCAGATTTAAAAGGCCTTAAAAAAATATCAGCATACTTGTTGAAATGACATTAGGATGAGTAATACAAACTATCGTTTTAACATAACTGAATGTGTCTGTTCAGGAGGATCTTGAACAGTTTCAAGAGTTTGAAAGATTACTTCAGTCCCTTGAAACACAGTTACAACAGTGGGAAAGCAACCAAAGGACGGAGGGCCAACACACAGATATTTCTGAGGTGATAAATACATTCACATTCAAAATGCACCATGTCAAACTAAAGAAATGTTAGAGACAAGAGTTTGAAACAGGATTTGAAAAAAATAAGGTTGGGCTAGATATAGGCCTATCACGTTTTTAAATATCCAAAAAGCTTTAATTATAACAAATATGAACTATCTAACAGAAATGATCAGTGCAAGATGAGTCATCAATACTTTGGTCCATATTCCTGGAATAGATCATACATATACGGACGTAGAAAAAAATCAACAGAATCAGGAAAAAACAGGAAAACTGTGCTTAAAATCGACATTATAAAAAATATTTTAACTTTCCCTAAATACATATACAAATGTTACTATTGTGTTGCCTAACGTGAATATGAACTGGGTTTCTGTGCAGTATTTGGGGTCTTTTCTGTTATTTTGACCCGTTTCTTCAGTTTTTATTGCCTGTAATTAAATGCAAACAAAAACAATCTTTTTATTTGAAGTTTGGTAGAAATATTGGTATTAGTTCACAGAATAAAACAAAAATAATAATTTTACCTAAACACACACTGTACATGACAGAGAAAGTTCTGGCATGAAACTCTAGATGGCGCAGTCTTTTAGTCTAACCCAATCTGACATAATAACCTTACCATACGGTACAGCTGATTGGTTCCTTCTGTATCAGCAGCCAATGAGCTTGTTGCTTAAAGTTTAAATCGTGGCTAGTGATTGTCGTAGCAGTGCAGCGCACTTCAGTAACCCTCCTCCTTCCCCAGCTCCGCCTGCATAGATCTGACTCCTACAAGGTGATCATGTATGCTACGGAGTTCATTCATATATGTTATATGTGCGGAAGCAGCATTAATTACATGCACACAGCGGCATGTTGTGAATGTATTGACTGTACCAAGTCGATGTACTTGCTCCACCGCAGCATCAGCGTAGCAGATCTATTCTGCCAAAACCAAATACATTTATATGTCATGTACACAACCCTGCTAAACCCTCAGAGAGTGTCATGACAGAACTATATATTGCACATGTTAAAATCTGAAATGAAACAGATTTTGAAATGGTCTCTTATTTTATTCCGTGGCTTTATGAATGAATACCAACTTAATAAACATTTAGGAGGAACTGACATGGACTTTTTGTTTGTGTTACCAGTCAGGTCTGATGGAGCTCAGTTCTTTCTCTCCTGATCTGGATCTGTTGAACACGCTGAGCTACAGACTGACGCTCAGTGACTCTGTGACACACAGACTGCAGAACCTGAACAGGAGGTGGGCAAAGGCCTCTGCACACGCTCAGGAGAGATGCAGGTGATTCTCCCTATTGGTCCTCTTTATTAGTTCTTCAAAAGTGTATAACACCTTATTTATATGGTACAATATAAGCACATACATATACAAAAAACTGTTGATTTATAATCGGTTCATGTGGGTGTAGTGAGTTACAGGCAGCCAGTCTGCGGCAGAAGAGCTTCGAGCAGAAATGTGAGAGCTGGATGGTTTTCCTACAGCGAATGGAAGACAGTTTGGCTGTACAAATCTCATCATCTTACCCTGGACTAAGAGAACAACAACGCACACATAAGGTACAACAGTCAGACACGAGCCTAAACCCACCCATCAGAGATGCAATAGATGCAAATCTCCTCAAAAGTGTGTACAAGTGTGTACAATATGTTTGAAAGAAAATGTCAAATAAAATGTACATTTGATTTAAAATGTATTTTGTGTGAAGTGCTGGTATGTACTGTATGTGTGCACACACACGCAGCCATTTGAATGACAAGGATTTAGAAGGACAAATATCAGGCTATTTTTATCCATATGATGTAGGTCAAGCCAGGACACACACAAGCACTCCACATGTGAATCATAGATTCAACCATGTATTGAATCTCACATGCAATCTTTTCTAGTGTTTTCAGGCTGAGTTGCCTCTAGGCCATCAGATACTTCACACCGTAATCAGTGAATCTCTCCTTCTGTTGCACAAGGGGGAGGTGGAAGACAGGTAACGTTTCCCAGCATGCAACTCCGCTCATGACATACTGTATCATATCTTTGGTTTTAAAGAGTAACCTTAAAAAAATACATTATATATTTGGCATAAATGGGATTTATAGTGACCGCCCTGTGTGTTCCCTCAGGAGTGACTTTCTGTTAAAACTCTCCCAGTTGAGAGAACACTGGCAGGGGGCTGTGCAGAGAGCAGCTCAACGGCGCGCTCTAGTGGAGGGGCTGATACAGCAATGGCACCTTTACACACACACACTGCAGAAACTCCGTAGGCTCCTCACACTCGCGCACACACTTCTGTCACCCGCCGGTCCCACCCACTGTAGTATTCTGCAGCTGCGACTCTCTTTAGATGATCTGAAGGTGAGCAATGTTCAGAGACAATCTTTCTGTACACTGTATTTTGCATGATTAAGATTTGCTTCCATTTCATTTTATTTTTTAAGTTTTCTTTATTTCTCCTGATAAACCTTTTGAAGTCAAATTTCAATGGTTAACCCTTATATGGTGTTTAGGTCTGTGGGACGTTTTGGTGGATTTTTTTCTCAATAGATGACATTTATATTTATTCGAGATACAGTAAACAGTTTTTTACACCAATATCAAGACTTTAAATTATTTATTTGTTAACTTTTAATTATTCATCAACGTGATTTAACAGAGATACATTTTTTGCCATTTTTAAGCATATGTGGTCTGTTGCTTGTTTTCTCGGTGTGGTTTTAAACCAAAATAACTGTGTTTTAGTTTAATTCAATTCAATTCACGTTTATTTGTACAGCACTTTTCACAGTTTATTGCAAGGCAGCTTTACACAAGGGCACAATACAAAACACGTTAAACACACAAAAAACAGGTTAATAAATAAACATTATTATTGTCATAATGAATCGATTAATGTTGTGCCATTATTGATCAACAATTATCTTAAACATTATTATTATTCAGTATCACTTTTTATTGTTGCATTAAATAATCGCTGCCAATATTAAAAATGTATTTAGTATGTATTTTACACTCTCTCTTTCTCACCCTCTGTTCAGCGTACTGAGCTGTTTTTTCAAAGGTCAGTGTCTGCCTATCTGTGTGTGATGGAGGTGGGCAGGCAGCTGTTCTCTGTGAGTGACATGCAAACACAGACACAGCTGCAAACAGACCTTGCCACCCTTCAAGAGGACTGGGAGCAATGCCTTTGCATGCTAGGAAAGAGAAAGACGCTCACGTCTGACATCATCAAGGTAATTGTGTTTGAAATGATCCCTTTTGTGTACTTGTTGACCTGCATTCTGTTTAGCTGTTAATGTTTGTGTTCTATAGAGCAGCAATTGTGTTAACAGGCTAGACTCGTGAGATACTGAAACTATGTCTGCTCATCCGGATGTGTGAGGTCAGAGGTGACATGGTAAATCAATAAAGCAATATGAGAAGGTGGTGAGGAGTGCGATCACATTTTAAAACTGGTTTTACAGACACAGGGCTTGAAACAAAATCATAGAAAAACAGGAAATATAAAATATATATTTTTGTACAGTCAATTTTAACGTAGTGTAGTCTATATTAAATGATTTCTAAAAATCATCATTCACAAATTATGAAAAAGTCTTCACAGTCTGATGTTACTTTGTATGGAAATAATAGGTTATACTGTATCATCTGCCCGATCACACAACTTCTACACACAGTAAATCACTATAGATTGTTGGAGGACAACACAAATGTTTGATGTGTGTGTAGAATAACGAGACATTTCATTATGGAGGTTTAGTTCAGGATTGAGTACAGAGTTTGACCTACATTTCATCTGATTCCAGTTAAACAGCTGGACTAATCCAGATCAGACCTTTGTACGCACTAACACACATACAGTGTTCTTAGGCAAAAAAAGTGCATTTTAATTTATTTGTATAGTTTGAAATGCTGCTTGTATTATTTTATGTATTTAAAAAATAAAAGCAAATGTATTCCTGCCTTTCTGTCTATCTCTTTGCATGTCCGTCTACTCATCCACCTGGTTTTCAACCACACACCATTGTTAAAGGAACAGTTCCCACCAAAATATATAATGGCATAAAAACTATGCAAATCGTTGACACTGATGTTTGTGTGTATGTCTGTGTTATTGCATATGTGGAGATATTATGTGCTTAAGGATCAGTCTTCTTGTTGCCATTAATGCTCTGTTTTTATCTTTGATATTGTCCCTGACCAATAAAAAAGTCCCAGAACCACCCTGAAAAAAGAGGCGATAAGACATTGCATCCAGAGCATGTCAGAGCATTATAGTAACCGAGGGAATCATTTTATTGCAAATCATTTTTTTCCAGAACTGGGAGACCTGTGAGACCCGACTAGCCGATCAAGCTCAGTGCCTGGAAGAGTTGAGATCCAGACTGAAGCAGTTGATCCCAGATCAGCAGAAGGAGATGGAGGAGGAGCACATCCTTGTAAAGGTATGATAACTTATACAGGTTGGGTTCCTCCTCAGGTCAAACAATGTATGACCTCATAAACCTAAAAATGGAACATATATCGTAAATCAATTTCGTACAAAGCTGAGCAAGTTTTATTTTGTTTATTTTTCAATATTGCAATATTGACTGTACTTAATTTAGCAGAAAGCTATTGCAATGACTCTGCTAGTAGACAATTATGTGCAAGTGTATGGACACTTAAGCAAATACAACATTCACTGTTTCATGACACATTTAGATTTAATGTCCTGTGTGGTGGTATAGGCTTATACAGCTCTGATCCCTCTCTCTCGCTCTCTCTCTCTTCCCCTCCCCCTGTGTCCTGTGGGCTTTAATCTTGCTGGGCCAAAGAGAGAGAGAGAGAGAGAGAGAGAGGGAGACTGTCTGAGGGATTCAGTGCTGAGTGGTGTTCCAGTGTGTGTGTGTGTGACGGTGCTGTGTTATGTTATGCAGGAGGTTCAGGATTGTTTGGAGGATTGGGCCGTCAGTTTGTCCGAGCTCAGCACCATGAAGACGGACCTGTCCCAGTACATCTTGACCGATGATGTTCTCCTCCTGCAGGAGCAAGTGGAACATCTACACTGCCAGTGGGAGGATCTCTGCATTAAAGTAAGATTGTTACTTTGTGAAGGTGTATAAAAGTCTGTGTGTGTAATTTGAGCAATTCTTTTTGTAAATAGAAAGACTATGTTTACTAAATTATGAACCTAATTCTATCTTTTACATTTAGAAGTGTATATACATATACTAAAGAGAACATTTACATTTAGTCATTTAGCAGACGCTTTTATCCAAAGCGACTTACAGGTGGAGAAAGATTATGATTATTGCGTAGTTTTTCTAAATTAAGATTTGAAAAGAATTCATTTAAACCGTTCTGCCTCAAAAGAAGGTTTTTGCTAATTTATCTAACTTCTTGACAGTTTTGTGTAACTATCACACAAACATGTAACACACACAAATCCAGGCATTTCAGCTATGTTAAATACAGAGTGTGTTCATAGTGTTGTTATTACTCAAGAAGCAGGTGTGATAGTTTCTTTGATGTTTTTTCATCAGTGCTCATTGATTCAGTTCTGTTTCTTGACGTAGCATGTGGCTTTGGTGGCTGTTGTATTGATTTACTTTCTGAGTGTGTGTGTCACTCATCCAGCTGAATCAGTCTGCTGGAGTCTGCCGGGGTCATGTTTTAGGGGTCTGGTGTGAGTTTTGGGGTCTTTGACTCTGGAATGTGAGAACAGATGGTAGAACGAAGCAGAGGGGTGAATGGAAGCAGAGTTCTATAGCTCTTTGTTTTGGAAATTACTCTCAGTGTGTGTCTGTCACACGCAGAAGTGTGTATGTGGGGGGGGGGGTTGCCTGGTAACCGTGGGGTCCACATGTGTCAGCTGTTTGGGTTTTAAAACTTTCTAATGACGTGAATGTTTGGTAAACGTTTTGGACAGAATTGAAAGTTACAGATTTGCAACCAACTTTTAGACATATTATAGACTTTTCTTGTGTTTATTATCAAATTATGGTTACGTAGATTTACCCAACCACCTGATTCCAAAAGAACACTACTTTTAGGGGAAAAATCGCAAAAACATTTATAATATGGGCATTAAAAGTTGATGGGTTTAGTTTATGAGTCTTTTTAATAATGTGTGTTTCAGCCCTTAATTGTAGATAAAGATTCATATTAGTCCTGGCTTTGTAAATGTGAAATTTATATGTTTTTGCTGTCATCTCTTATGTTTTATCTTTCTCTCTGTGTAGGTGTCTATGCGTAAGCAGGAGATTGCTGACCGGCTCAATGCCTGGATCATTTTCAATGAGAAGAACCGTGAGCTGTGCGAATGGCTGACACAGATGGAAAACAAGGTGGCACACAGTGCCGAGCTCAGCATCGAGGAGATGGTAGAAAAACTCAAAAAGGTGAGATGAATCACCTGTTACTCAACCTTAACAAACATAAACCAACCTCAGCAATAATGCAAATATGTTCCAGCATTCCATTCAGGCTGTTTTGTTAATCTTTAATGGACATTATTACACATTCACTTGGTTGTTAACTTCTGTTTTTAGTTGCTTTATAGTGTCTATAAGCAAACCAACCAACATCAATAACTGTGTATAACTGAAGTGTGCATTTATATTTATTTGCTTAGTAATTTGTAAAATTCTGTTAGTATCATAGAAAATGCTTTGTTTTTCATCTTGATCTTAAAACTAGAGGCATATGAGGTTTAAATGTTTTAGTTGTACTTCATAATAGGATTGGATTGGAATTTGCTCTTTGTGAATGTCTATGTGAAGAGTACTAAAGACACTATAAAGATATTAATCTCTATTACTTTTCCACACTCTAGGACTGCATGGAAGAGATCAACCTCTTTAGCGAGAATAAGACGCATCTGAAACAGCTTGGAGAACAACTCATCGCCGCTAGCAACAAAACCAAAGAGACGGAAATTAACGAAAAGTTAGAGGACATTAATGACCGCTGGAAGCATCTGTTTGATCATATAGAGGCCAGGTAAGAATTACTATGTTTCTCTAGCATGTGACTTTAGTCATGTGACACAGACTGAGTTGTGTAGTGAGAAGGAAATTAAAGGAAACTTTGATCTGTTACATGTCAATCCTGAATCACACAGCAATACAAATAGCAGTGGAGCTGGAAAAAGCAGTTAAATTTATTGGCACCAAATAAAAACTGGTTTCACTGATTTGAGTTTGTTTGTATATGTGAGAGAGACAGTCAAGGAGAACCAAAGGGATGTTAAATGTGGATGTGCATTACGTCAGTACAGAGTGCTGAGGGAGGAGGGGCAGAGTAGTTGTTTTATCATGATCTTAGTTTGATTGACAGCTCTCTTAGTAGACAGATGGTGTCTGTAGCTTCCTATACTGTAGTATATACTGTAGCATATTTTGTTTGTTTGCAAACAGGTTGGCCGCCAAAATCATGGCTTGATTCAACTATTTTTATCGTAGTTCACAGCGGATTCCTTAGATTTTAGAGAGAGTTAAAACGTGAGTAGACTAAAAGTAGCTTTGTGGATCATTAGGTAAACAGGCACGAGACTGTCACGTCTGGCCTCACCTAGAGCTGAATCTTTACACCTTTCAACCATCCCATCAGCTCTTGAGACTCCACACTACGGAATATAACCAATGTACAGTACAACTGCGGGATAAAGATAAAGAGCCCATTCCAAAAAAAATTTTAATAAGCATTCTTAGATGTGTTGTGGCCATTTCAGTTCAGTATCTGAAGAATTTCACCAAAATTAAACCTCTCGATTGACATGAAGTCATCCAACAGCAAATGTTTGAGGGACAGCATGACAAGATGTATGAAAACTGTGATCAAAATCAAGGTTATTACATAAAAATGATGTGAACTTTTCCTAAGAACATGTTCAAACATTACCGTTTTATTGCTTAAAAGGGAATATGAACTTGTTTTCTTTGCCGTATTTGGGGTCTGAAAAATACAGAGCATCTTTTCTGTTATTTTGACCTGTTTCTCCAGTTTTTAATTTTCTATAAATAAAAAATAATATAAAATATAATATAATATGAAAAATATAAAAAATATTTTTGCTTGAGAATTACGTGAAATATTGTTGCTATGTCACAGAATAAAAAAAAAGATAATTCTACATAAACACAATCCTATAAATAGCAGAAAATACATTTTAATGGTCTCTTATTTTTTTCTGCAGCTGTAAGTGCATAGATCTACAGTTTGATGGATTTGACAGCTGTGTACTTGTGTTGAGTGCAAAAATATAAATTTTTTGTTTCACCCATGTCCAAATTATACAGTTTGTACAAAATGTCTTGGGAAAGTCCCCACAATTTATCAAAACAAAAGTGTGTGAGAGAGAAAGAATATGTCTGTGTTGATAAATCTGTTGAAGTCATTTGTTTTCACTGTGTCTGAGGTCAAAGTTCACAGCATTGACTCCAGCATGCCTGTGCACGTATCATCTAGCCCTTTATCTGTATCTCCATGGAGTGATCAGAGATGATTTTCAACATCTTTGAGTGTCTGTCTGTTTAAATCATTTGAATACTTTACAAGTGAATATATTTGTATGTGTGTGCTACGCATCTTATCTGTAGATTCAGCTTGTGTATGATGGAGACACATATCTGAGCAGGATTACAGAAGCTGACACAGACTCTTCCGACTCTTTTGTCACTTAAAATCACAGCAGAGTTCACCCCGGCATCTCCACCCACACATAGCAGCTGCTGTCTGCTAGCATGAGCCTTTGTGTCCACTCGCCATCCCGTAAGTCTGCTGTCTACACTTATTGTGTCTCTAAGCCAATCAGCAGAAAGCTCTCCTGCCATTGGCCGAGTGACAGCGGCCTTTATATTGTTGAACCTTTGGCATCTTACAAAACTCTGCCCAATGTTGTTGGACAATGGGGCAGATGTTTTGTTGTAAACGCCCCTCTGAAAACACGCACTCCATCATCAACAGTGCAAAACATCATAACCAAGATTCTCACAAGTTTGATAAAACACTCCCTTTTTTAGGGCCCATTTACACTACTGTGTTTGTGTGTGAAGGTCGCACAGGTGATTGAATGAGAAAATTCGCTTTCCGTTGATTGTCAAGGCAAATTGGAAGTTCCAGTTCCACTCTGAGATTCAGACACCTGTAGATGGAATGACAAGATTTGACATAATCTTTATTCGCCATGACTATCATCCCGAATAGAGATCACTTTGAGTGAAGATCAGGAGAATACAGATAAACTGTGAATATGGAGAAATGACATGAAACCCATTAGACAAGGAAAGTGTGCTCTAAATATTCAAGCCCACATGAATACCCCTCCTATTTAGGATTGAAAGCAACTAGCAGCTCTACTTGAGCCCCACCCCAACTTTTTTTTCAGACTTAAGGAACAGTTCGCCCAAAAATGAAAATTCTGTCTTCATTTGCGGACCCTCATGTTGACCCTAAAATTCTTTGCTCTGATTAACATAAAGAAAGATATTTGGAAGAATGCTTGTAACCAAACAGTTCTTGGCCACCATAGTAGGAATAAAATGCTTGTAAATGCCTTTGTTTTGTTGAACACAAAAGAAGATATTTTGAAGAATGTGGGAAATCAAACAGTTTTGCTGCACTTTTGACTACCGTTGTAATCCGTTGTAATGTGTACCGTTTCCCTTCTATGATTGTCAATGGTGGCAAGAACTGTTTGGTTACAAGCATTCTTCCAAATGTCTTTCCAAATATCTTTATTTTTGGGTGAACTGTACCATCAATTATTACAAATTCTGCTATTAAGTATATTTTTACATCTATCTAGAGAGAAAATTCGTTGTTATTTACATTTAGGCATTTGGTAGACGCTTCTATCCAAAGCGACTTACATTGCTTTATCCTGTACATTTTACATCGGTATTTGCAATCCTCTGGGATCGAACCCACAACCTTGCGTTTTTAGCACAATGCTCCTACCACTAAGCTACAGGAAAGCTATTTAGTGGTTTTCATTGACTTTTTGTATATATATTCCTATTGTGTTCACATGTCCTGCAGGATATTGCTTTCGTTTGTTTCTTGTTTCCAATGATTCCTTAAATTCTCCCACATGTTGTTGTTGGCTGGAGAGACTGCACAGGCTCTGCATTGGTATAGATAATCTGCTCAGGTTAGGGTTGGATTTAATAAAATTAGCCCCTGAAACCTAATCTCAGACCGCAGAGGACTTCAACACACGTAGATTGCTTTATTTGGATTTACACAGTATCAATACAAAATGTGTACTTTACTCTCTACCATCATCCATCCTTTACTCCCATGTGTTTTTGAGTCTTGTTTGGATCTTGAAATTATACTAAAATTGAATATAGTCACTCCTGAAGGGTGAAGAAGAGAAAGTTGACCAGTAAGCATGCGGAAGTGGAGCAATGTGGTTTACAATGTCAAAAACAAAACAAATACAGTACACTTTTGGTTTCATTGATAGTGATATTTATTTTATGGGTTATTTCTGTGATTATCGGGTTTAAAACAACAAAAGTCAAATGTACAAGAACCCTTGTGCACTCAAAAACATGTTGTGTTTTGTAGTTAACTGAACACATCTCTGTGTTGTTTCTTGGGACAACACATGTTGTGTTACTTTTAAATAGGATAACACAAACAATATGTTAAAATGAACACATCCATTTTAAGAGTGTGGAGTCCATGGACCCCCAAATCTGGGAAGTGAACTTCAACGCAAAGGTTCCAGTTCAAAACTTAAAGGATTTTCATCTTGTATCCATGTGATAGGCTCTAATCACTATGCGAATTGTATACTTTAATATAGGGATTTAAAAATATCAAATGTTTCCTCAACTAGTGTCCCCCCACTGAATTTGGTCCATTTCCACCACTGCATACAGTAACATAAGATGCCCATGAGACCCTATTGTGTGCATAAATACATGTACACTTCTCTTGGTCATACACACACAGAGAGGGAGGGAGAAAGACAGAGAGGGAAGGAGAGCGAGTGAGCTTGAATAATAAGAGAGGGAAGACTAGGAATGGTGTGACATATACAGTAGCTGTCAGTCTGTGAGGACTGTGTGTGATCAGCCGTTCAGACATGCTAACGCTAACACGAGAGAGTCATGGAGCTGCCTCATCGGTCTGTGAGTAAGTGTTTCCTAATCGCACACACACTGGGATGTCGTGTAAGCATGTGTGTGTGTGTGTGTAGGAGAGAAAGAGGGGGGGTGGGGGGATGCTTTTGTCAGTGTGTTTATGTACAGAAAGCAGCTACGAGTGTTCATGGGATCATGGGAACACACACGTTTCTATGGAGGACGTGCAGGATGAACGGAAACAAATGGTGCATGCTCTCACTGCTCTAACCAGAAATGCACCAAAACAGTTCAGGCTTTAAAAGCATGCAGGGTGCATGAGAATCTTGCACGATGTGTTAATCCTTAGTAAATGACATGATTGTATATTCTCTATATCTCTGTATTGGTAGCATCAGCCTGCTACAGTTATTTCATGCAGCATATTTTAAAGAATATTCTCTGTTGTGTTATTTTAATTGTGTTTTCCATTCATATTGTGCATATTATCATCTAAAAAGAGCTTGTGTCTGATCACATGCAGCCAGTTGTGTATGATGTCACTTCTTCCACATCACCACTCTGGTTTGTTTTGGTCAGTCCTCCATTGGAATGGTCACATGACTACGGAGGAATGCCACCATCCTCTTAGTCATATGACGTCATGTAGTGTGATGTGCACCATTTACACGCTCAGTTATTCTGGTTGATGAACAGTGAATGGAGCGCAGCAGGCGGACCGGATGTGGGTCACTGCATTTAAAGACTCATCAAAAAGGCTTTTGTCCTGTTTGTGTTCTTTGTGAGCCTCAGCTGTACAAACTTGCTGTAAAGGAATGACACTGTGGGACATGGCCACAGTGTCATCATCTTAAAAATCTTTTGACTTATTTTATATAAAAAAATAATCATACTGACAGAAAAATAAATTTTAATAAAAAATAATATTTTTGAAATGGATTACTTTGACCAAAGTGAATAAAGCAGCATGGATATTAATGATTTAAAGTACTTATTGAACTTACTAAAAACGTATGAAATACTTTATTTAAAAAATATATATATATAAAAACAATATATATATAAAAACTTAAAGATGAGACCTTAAGAAGCTGGATGATAAAATGACAAGTGTATGATTTTGCAAAGTAGGCAAAGGGTGCCTACTTAGAAGATGGTAAAAATATAACAAACAGTTCTTTTATTTTGGAATCTAAATTTACAACATTATTACCAGTTACAGCTGTGTTATTTCAGGGTTTTGATGGGTTTGCTATAATTCTTTAATCTAGAAAAATATATCAATAAAGTGTCAGGATGAGACAGTGTAAATTATTATTGTTGTTAGTAAATATAGAATAAAAATGTCTTATTTATATACATGTATTTACATTTAGTCATTTACCAGATGTTTTTAACCAAAGCGACTTACAACTGGGGTTAACTGTTGAAGCAATTGGTACAACATAAGGACAAAAAAAGCATAAGTTAAATAAAACTGGTCTCACAAACCCTACCACAGTATACAGAGGCTAAGGTTTTTTTTCGTTGTTTTTATAGAAAGAGTAGAAAAAAGATAGAAGTTAGAACTGATCGGTCAGGTGCTGACGGAAGAGATGTGTTTTCAGTCGCAGAGGGTCATACTGTATAACTTTATGGCACTAGCTTTACTAAATAACTTACTAAGAAATGTATTTATTAATTATTGCTTGTATTTTAGGGTGAGGAAGCTGAAGGAGACATTAGTAACAGTCCAGCAGCTTGATAAGAACATGAGTAATCTCCGATCCTGGCTTTTCCGTGTTGAGGGTGACCTGGCAAAACCCATCATTTACAACATGTGTCACAATGATGAGATACAACGGAAACTCACAGAACATCAGGTAATCAGCATCCTTAATCCACTGCTTTATATAGAAATGTCAAAGCACTTGACTGTAACGTGATTAATGCTAAAATATATATACATATAATAGATTCTACTATCTTAGCATAATGTGGAGACACAATAAGCATCATGGCAAAATGTAGCTGCCTGTATCTTAATTTTTTAGTCTGCTTATTTTCATATGAATTATGAGGCTGATTTATCATTGACACAGAATTTCTAGGTCAGCTGATTATTTTGTTAGGTTTACGGGTCACGTTGTTTGTTTTTGACCAGGACTTGCAGAGGGACATTGAACAGCACACAGACGGAGTGGCGTCCGTGTTGACCCTCTGCGACGTTTTGCTGCATGATGCAGATGCTTGTGGCAGCGACGGGGAGAACGACTCCATTCAGCAGACCACGCTCAGCCTTGACCGCCGCTGGAGAAACATATGTGCCATGTCCATGGAAAGAAGAATGAGGTCAATACAAACACACATTCTGGCAAATATTTACATGCAAAGACGCAAACACAAAGGTGTCCCACTTTCAATGATGTCATTCAATGATATTGAAATAGAACAAGCTCACTCGATGATTTGTTTGTTTTGACCCCTGTATGGCACCCCCTATAGGATTGAGGAGACATGGCGCCTGTGGTCCAAGTTTCTGGATGACTACACACGCTTTGAGGATTGGCTTAACACAGCAGAACGTACGGCGGCCAACCCGGCCACCAAAGACGTGCTCTACACCTGCGCTAAAGAAGAACTTAAGAAGTTTGAGGTCAGTGTGCTGATGACGTTCAGCTATATTTAAAGATTAAACATAACATATTTAATGCTGGGGTTAATATTTATAAATGTATTCAATAATAATCAGAATTCATTTTTGTTAAGGTGTATCCTCACCAAATCGATTTAACTCTTTTTGTAACATGCTTGCAGGCATTCCAGCGTCAGGTTCATGAGCGTCTCACACAACTGGAGCTTGTAAATAAACAATACAGACGTTTGGCACGAGAGAATCGAACCGACGGTGCCAGTAAACTAAAGTTGATGGTACACGAGGGAAACCAGCGATGGGACACTCTACAGAAGAGAGTTTATGTGGTGCTCCGCAGGTTAAAGGTAGACACAATTGACTGAATAATCTTTAAAATTTTAGTTTGTTCCTAGTCAAATTATAAAATCTGCCTACATAATAAATGTCTTCTTGCTTTTTAGGTTTGAAAATTATGATGATAATAATAAGGAATATGTTCATGTCCATGTATCTAAACTTCTTTTCTCCACGTAGCATTTCACATCTCAGCGTGAAGACTTTGAAGGGACGAGGGAAGGCATTCTGGTCTGGCTGACTGAGATGGACCTTCAGCTCACCAATGTGGAGCATTTTTCAGAGAGCGACATCCACGAAAAAATGAGGCAATTAAACGTCAGTACATTTTTATCTCACCTGAAGATTTTCATATCGATGTTTGTGTCGTGGGGCAGTCGGAATGAAGATTTAAGAGGCTTTTTGCTTCCTTATTACAGGCATTTCAGCAGGAGATCACTCTAAACACCAATAAGATCGATGCTTTGATCGTGTTTGGAGAGAATCTGATCCAGAAGAGCGCTCCAGTTGACGCTGTACTCATTGAAGATGAACTAGAGGAGCTGCATTCATACTGTCAGGAAGTGTTTGGAAGAGTCGCCCGATTCCACCATCGTTTGATGAACAGACGGCCGGTCAGTTTGCAGACTCATTGCAAAAATTCATATGCACTGTTTTTGATAACCTTAAATCACTTTTGTTTTTAAAACTATTTGTGCAGTTTAGATTTTCACATCACATCATTACAGTTTTGAGTTTTAAACTGATCGCTAAGTCCAGTGAAGACATTTTTCTCTGTAATTTCATTATGACTTGACTCCCTCCTCTCATTTTAGCTTCTGGACGAGGACAGGGATTTCTCAGACAGAGACACGGATCCTGAGGACTCGGCCGAGTTGAGCGGGCTGTGGGAGAGGGAACGGGATGAAGACGAGGCTGATATGGGCTCCAACGTTTCTATGGCGGTACAGCAGGCCGGGTGTCACCTCATACCATCCATTCTGGAGCGCTCTGGGCGTGAAACTCCTGTCAGTGTGGATTCCATCCCTCTGGAGTGGGACCACACCGTTGATGTGGGGGGATCTTCATCTCCAGAAGATGATGAAGAGTTGACGTACTACAGCGCTCTATCAGGTATGAAAACAATAACGTGAAGTTGATGCAGTCCCACATAGAGCATTTGACTCTTGACCTTCTCCTGAGTGATAGAGATGTGTAATCTTTTGAAGTAAATCTGGATCTCTCTGTCTCGCTGCATCAGCATCTCTTTCTGTTATCTGCTTCTCTGTCAAACTGTGTCAAGGTCTCTGTTATCTACTGCTATTTAAGGGTTTATCAAATCTATCTATTGTAGATCACTGTTATTTTCTCATATTTAGAGTGTATCTAGATCTCTGTTTTATTTCCTGCTCTGTTAGACCGTATCCAGATCTGTTACTTGCTGATTTGTTAGACTATATACTCTGTACATACTCTGTTAAGAATGGACAGTATCTAAATATTTGTAATCTGATGCTCTTTATCTACTGTAGATCACTGTTATCTCTCATATTTAGAGTATATCTAGATTCCTGTTATGTCCTGCTATGTTAGATCGTATCTAGATCGGTTAACTGCTGCTTTGTTAGACTAAGCAGTCTGTACATCTCTGTTTGTTCTCTGCTGCTCTTTTAAAGCACATTTGTATCTTCAATCTTCTGCTTTGTTAGAGTGTATTTGGATCTGTTATTTCCTGTTCTGTTATGTGCTGCTCTGTTAGAGCATATCGGGACGTTAATTCCTGCGGTTAGAGAGTGTCTATTTTTGTTATCTGCTGCTCTGTTAGAGTGTATCTGGATCTGTAATGTCCTGCTCTGTTAGGGTGTGTTCCCATATTAAATGTTTGGTTAGATTCAAATAAACTCTGGTGCGATTGCTTTGATAGTGCGGTTTATTTCTGTTAGTGTGAACACTGCCACCCGAACCCTGGTGCGCACCAAACAAGCGAATGGAGACTGCTGAAAAGATGGGTCTCGGTCAGCTCTTAAAGGAACTGGCCTGGTTCGATTGAAATATGAACGCAACATGGTCTGGAACAAAGGCATCGAACAGAACCAAAAACAGGAAGTAATGACAAGATACTACCCGAAAAACAAGTGATTTGGTAATATAAAAGCAGCGTGTTTGCGTGTGAAACAGAGGAATTCTTGGCGCTGTTTTGAATGCTTTATACACTTCATGAGGTCTTCATGAGTTACCGGCTTGCTAAAAAAACCATCATATGGGCAGGCATACACTGAGCATGTATAACCCAGCAATAATTCATATATATTTGGTTGAACACATCCTTAGAGGGTATTTGGATCTGCAATGTCCTGCTCTGTTAGCGTATGTCTAGATCTTTTATCTTCTGCTCTGATAGAGCGTATCTGGATCTGTAATGTCCTGCTCTGTTAGAGCATATTTGGATTTGGTATGTCCTGCTTTGTTAAAGAGTGTCTAGATCTGTTATCTGCTGCTCTGGATCTAATATTTCCAGCTCTGTTAGATCACATCCAAATCTGTTATCTGCTGCTTTGTTAGAGAGTATTAAGATCTCTGTTATCAGCTGCCGTGTTATATTTTACTGTTTGTAGATCTCTTTTATCTGATGATCTGTATTTAGACAACTGGTGTCTGCTTTTTATAGTGTATCTAGATCTTTGTCTGTTATCGGCTGTTATTTCAGAGTATCTAGATCACTGAGATATTTTGCTTTGGTACAGTATCTGAATCTCGGCATGTTTTCTACTGCTTTGTTAGTCTATCTAGATGTCTTATTTCCAACTCTGTTAGTATGGATCTTTGTTATCTGCCGCTCTGTTAGAGTGCATCTAAATCTGATATTTATTTGCTCTGTTAGGTTGAGTCTTGAACTCTGTAATCTGCTCTTTCAGAATGTATCTAGATCTGTCTGTCTGCCCCTTTTCTGTTGCAGATGTAGAGGTCACTGAGTGTTCTGAATCAGTTGCTAAAGCTCTGAGGGCTGTGGCCGGTAGGAATCAGCCTGCTGCATGCTTTTGACACTGTGCCTTAAAAATGCATATGTGTTTCTGATGTTTCAGCATATATTACATTACCTACATCATTAACCCAAGCCAAGCGCACACCCTAGTGGCCTACATTCTTTGCTCCCATCAAAACCAGTTCATTTACATTTATTTACTGATCTCTTTCAAGCAGATGTCCATAGTACATTCTTGATGTCTTTCGATGTTTAATGCTTGCAGGATTAGTTTTTTTGCATGTGTTTCGGCACGACTGCATGTACAATGCGATGCATGCAGGTTCACATGAACGTTTATTTATGTGTGGTTTGTGATAATCTGCACCTAGGCATTTTTATTGTGCGGTACGCTCTGCACCTGTGACCACTGACTTCCTGCACGGCCGCTTGCCGTCATATACCATGGTTACATCTCTCTCTCTTTCTCTCTTTTTCTCAGGCGGAAGGTCAATGGAGACATGGCACTCTCCAGACATGCCAGACAGAAAACGAAGGAACAGAGACATGATGCATAACCTGACTTCTTCACTCGCCGACAACAGCTCACAGTACTACCCAGAGGCATATGTGAGTACACACTTGCACAACACTACACACTCAGAGTCACAATTCTCATTGGCCAAGTAAGTTAACATGCACACAGATGTTTTGATTCATTTCAATGTTTCTGCAGGATAAACTCATGTCTGAGTGTGCTGGTAACATAGACAGTATCAAGCGAGTAAAACTTATTCTGGATGAAGAAGAACTGGAGGATCATGGACTTACAGCCAGCTCTGCAACAGATAGGACAGGTAACACATATTGTTTGCATCACGTGCATCCTCACTAGTTTCAAAGATGGCTGACCTTTGCACTGTGGTGACTGTAGGGGTCATCGAGCGATGGGAAATCCTACAGGTGCAGTCGTGCGATGTGCCGCAGGACCTTCAGCACTGGCACAAACTGAACTCTGACCTCTGCGGTGCCACGACATGGCTGCACGCTGTGATGCCAGAGCTAGAGAAACTTCAAACGCTAGAGCCGAAAACCACCATCAGAGACATTGAGAGCAATATCCATAAACTCAAGGTACAGAGAGGGACATCTGGGAGCCGTAGAAACTGGGACAAAGTAGAATGAATTATTATCAAAGTTAACGCTTTGCATTATTTTCTTTTTAACGTGGGTAAAGGTTGACTTTAGTCTAAGTATAGGGTTTTACAATTGCCATGCAACGTGGCAGCATGACAACTGCTTTGGACACATTTACAAAAAAATATTAAGACTCACTGTGTAACTGATTGTTTTTTCGTATTAGGAAATGCAGAAAACGTTTAACAGCTACAAATCGATAATGATTGGTGTTAATCTAAGTGGGCGGGGCTTCCAGCACGGAGACAGCACAGAACTACAGGAACTGCGTGAGAATCTCCAGTCAGTCAATCAGAAATGGGCACAGGCATGTGTGGCGCTGGACAGCTGGGAACGTAGACTGCATCAAGCGCTCATGGAGTGTCAGGTGAGGAAAACAACTGTGACGTATTTGAAAAAGTGTTTGAACGCAATGATGAAACCGCAAGGTATAACAAGAGGTTTGTTTTTAGACATCATCACCGGATGGTTTAAGCGAGCAAACACATACAGTATTTCTTTGCACTTTCACACGGATGTACAAGATTTTATCTCTGGAATGCTTCTTACAGAATACTCTGAGTCGTTGGCTGGCCACAAGAAAAAGGATTGTGGTTGATTGTTTGTTTCTTAACTTTGGTACAAGCTGTTCTTGAACCGTAAGCGTACCATGTACCACATATGTTTCAAAGGTCTCTAAATCTACCCGTCAACTTGTCAAGCTGTCTCATTTCTGTAGAAACAAAACCCCGGTTTCTGCTTCTACTTTAACTTAACAAGCCACCACCATCAAAGAAATGTCATAGACAGACACAAGGTTCTCAAACTGGGGGGTCCGCAGTCCATAGACTTGCTTGATGGAGGTCTTTGAAAAATATCCTCAATTTTAAAGGTTCCCTTGCCCCTGTTTCACACTTTGTTTAAAAAAAATCTATAAAGTCGCACATTCAGCCTTTACATTGTGTTTTCTCTCAGGAGTTCCACGAGACTCTTCATTCTCTGCTTCTGTGGTTAGCTAAAGCCGAGAGCCAGCGTTACATGGTCAACATCCACGACCAAAACACAGACCTCAACATCCTTCGAGAGCATCAGGACACACTCAAGGTAAATACGGGCATCTGTTAAACATTTGTGAAACCCCTGTCCAGACTACCGGGAAGTCCTATTGAGAACCGTGTTTTTTGTGCGTAGGCTGTTCAGCAGGACTTACTGTCTCGTGAGAAGGAGGTCTGCTCCCTGCAGGAAATCTCCTCTCAGATCTTGCTACAGGACCAGGGAGAAGACACACTGGAGGCCAAAGAGAAGGTTCACGTCATCAGCAACAAACTACGGCTGTTGATCAGACAGATTGCACAGGATCTGCAGACGCTACAGACCAGACTGGTATGTTTTAGTTTTAAACAGATATATTTTCTCTTTGTTTGCATATTAGGCTGCGGTTTACCCCCCCCACACACACACACAAACACACACATTTGACATTTTTGCTGTTGTTTTGCAGGATTTATCTGTGTGTGATATGCGAGGGACAGCGTCAACACAACATCAGGTACAGAACCACTTCTTCCATTAAACGTAATTACCTTTTGTGCCTGCCTATGAAGAAATTGCATTATATCAATTATATGAACTAAGTAAGGTTAATAATGCACTTCATGCAGAAATGTAAATGTACCCTTTTATGTTATTCCTTCATCTGTGGGTTTTATTTCAACCACAGCTCGTCTGATTCGAGTACGCCTACATGGACAGACGGTTAATAGATTAAGAGACCTCTGAGAAACACTTACACATTTCTCTCTGTCTTTCTTTACAGGATAGCGCAAGGGATGGAGCTGTTACACGGGGATCTCCCACGAGTTTAAAGTAAGCAGTAATATTTTTTTATTATTTAAGTGACTGTGTGAGCATGAATCTACATTCAATGGCATCTTTTTGTGACCCTCCATGACCCCACTGAAGTTGATCTCTAAAGTTAAAGTAATTTTTTGTGTTCTACATTAAATTATCCTGCATAGTGTAAAGAACATTCTGTGAAAATATAACCTTAATATTGACTAGCATGTCAACAATTGGAATAACAGTGAAATGAATGACGTAACTTTGATGCTAACTATCTCATATAGACTTTGACCTGTGATTTTACAGACGGAGTCACATTTCATAACATATCTTCTGTGTCACATAATACAGTGTGGGAATTGCATTTGGCAGATGCTTTCATCCAAAGCGACTTTAATGTTTTAGTGCATTTCTTCTATAGTTTATAGTTATTTTGTGTATACTTAGTTTGTTGGGATTCAAACCCATGACCTTTAGCAAAGCAATGCTCTACCGATCAACTTTTTTTTTACCTTTAATACTTTAATACATTAAATCTAGAACATTCTTACTTCGACTCAAATCGTTTTAAGCAAAACATTTATTTAAGAAATGAGGCCATCTAGATTTTTGTATATTTTAAGTGTAAAAAGCACAAAAAAAGTTACATTTATTTATGAAATGTAGTGCAGGAAAACGTTTGATATTATGCTTAGAATGGAAAGAAGACACTTTGCTAAAAAAAAACAGATAAATGTACTTGAGTAGAGTAAAAAATTCACCTTCTTTCACCTCTGCTACCCACTTAGATGTTTCTGAATAATACAAATGTATTTTAACATTTTATAATGTTAAATATAATGTTATCGTTGTCTATCTGAAACCCTGGCTGTCCAAATTCACTGTTTTTCATGAAATGGAAAAAACACAATACTTTTTAAATTATGAAACACTGTGGTCAAAGTTTACAAGTGCGTTTTAATGCAATTTATTGGTTAGATATTTGCAAAACCCAGTGAAAACATATTGGGTTACTAAGGCTCCAAAAATACGAAATATGGAGATCAATGTTTAAATAATTGAATCACAAAATTGTAAACTATTAATTATCATAAAATATATTTGGTTCCACATTATAAAATACTGATGTAAAATTATGAATATAAAACAATTACAAATATATTTGATATACATGTCTGATGTTTATAAATGGATATAAGTTGTCGATAAATTACTGCATGTCTCTCTTCTTTCTGTAGGCGTGATAAGTCAGATTCATCCCCCGGAAGGCCATTTCTGTACCGTGTGTTGCGAGCTGCTCTACCACTTCACATTATTTTTCTTCTCCTGCTGGTTGTGGCCTGTCTGGTGCCTCTCTCAGAAGATGACTACAGCTGTACTCTCTCTAACAACTTTGCCCGATCATTTTACCCCATGCTCCTCTATACCAACGGACCCCCACCCACATGAGAATGAGAACCCTTGTACCCCAGACTGTAGAATTAAAGGCAGAAAATGTATCTTTCCTGGTCACTTATTGGATAGATGTCCTGTAGCAATGAGAGACACATAACTTGCACCAGTCAGAACAGTGCAATTGTCTAAGGTCTGTTGCTTACAGAGAGCGGTTGCTATAAAGCTTTGTGTACATGAAACCTATCCTCAAGAACATGTGTGTTTGAAATATGTATATATATATATATATATATATATATATAAATTATTAGAAAACTTTAATGGGAAAATACAAGAGGCAATAAAGCCTCAGCAAAGGTGCACTGAAACTGTAGTATATCAGAAGAGAACTCGTCAGCCATTGAGAGATATTTGGTCTTCGTCACACAATAAGAAATGTATTTATTTTTAAATGTAAATGACACAATACTTTAACTTATAGCCAACATAGATTTTGAGCCATCTGTATTTTTAAATAGAAGCCCTGAGATTCACCTGATGATCAGGTTATATGTTTATACACACTGACTGAATAAGTAATGCTAAAATCCAAGGTGATGTGCAGTGACAGGCAATGATGATACTATTTTATTTTTAGCTCTTTTAATTGCTGTTTTCTTGGTCATAGACATGGAGGTTAGGTATGAAGAGAGCTGTCAGGGTGTGTGCAAATTATAAGTCTTTTATGTTTAATTTATTATTACTTTAGCCATAATATTTGCTGGCTATATTATATTTTGTGTATGTTTGTGTGAATAAGGTAGAGTATAACTATTGAAATTATTAAATTATCAAATGCATGTATTTTCTCAGCTTAAGCTCTATGGGTTTGTAATCGGTTGCATAGTAGGAGACTTTGGTGTCCATTTGTCTCTTTGGATGGTGTCTCACACTGAATTATGTGAATGTATTTTCGTTGAAACGTGGGTCATAAAAAGATAGAAAGAGGCTAGTGACATTTGTGTTACAGCTCTCGTGTCAAAACCTACACACGGAAATTCAAAGTTGGTGGAAAAAAAACACTTGTCACGGATTCACCTTTACTAACTGCCAAAGTACCAAACTTTGTTTTGTTCTCAATTTACTTAAGACTGTTTATCTCCTGATCAGATGATGTGTTTAAATTAAATTGTTTCAGCTTGGTTGAACTGAAAAAACATCATAAATCACAGAGAAACATTCACTTCATCACAAATTTATTTTGCAGAAAAGTTGCACTGCCAATGTGAGACGGTGGACAAAGACGATAGAGATAAGTGTGCAGTTTGTGCTTTTTTCTCAGTTTGAAGTTGCTTTCTACAAGTAAACGCATACGTGTTCCCTCATCTTATCACCACGGCCTCATTTAATGTCTCTGTGTACAGTTTGCCAATAAAAATGTTTTGGTCACCCGCGGCGTCTGTGTCTTCAGTAATACCTAACTCCTCATTCCATTTCCTGTTATTTCCTTAGGATGCAGAGACCAATATAAACACTTTTAGCACCTGGAAAACATTGTTTTAAGTCATCTAATAGTACATCTGGAATTAAACATTCCAACAGTCGTTTCCAGAATAAAATGAGTATTCTGAATGTGTGTAAGCTGAGCTTTACAAGTACAACACAGACATTTTTTTATAGTCACATATACATTCAATGACAGGTACTTTATAAACCATAAAGGCTTATAATCGGCAAGCACCACAGAGCAGCAATTACAACCACCCAAGCTTCTTAGAAATTCACAGACAAAATGTACAAAACTGCATAAAATATTTTGTGTTTGCATTTAGTCATAGTTTTTTGGCCTTTTGAGAATGAGCGGAACAAATAAGACAGGATATTTTTCTCCAGTGGTACTGGTGGTGGTTTACTGGTCAGTGCACCATCATTTCAATGACAACAATGATTTACCCAATGCTGTGAATTTGTGGTGGACAACTGACCAATTAATGGCAGAGGGGGGAGTGTACTTGCAACTGCGATTATTGTCTCGTCTGGTGCCATATAAATTTCACCTTTGATGAAAACCTGCTACATCTATAAAAAGTTTGAGCAGTAGAATGAGTCTGAGAACATTAAACACACATTTTTTTATGATTCTGTGAAAAATAACTTTTTTATCAGGTTGACATTATGCCAACCTGACACAGGCAAGTAATGTAGCGCAAATGTAATGTTAAAGATGAAGCGGGATAGAGAGCAGTTTTTGAGTCCTGTTTGGATCAGGTCATTGGTGTCATTTGCCAGCTACAATGTAACTGTCTTTTCCAGGTCTGGTTGGAATCCAATGCTTGATCCAGGATGACTTTTAATCCACAGAAGGGAAACTGTCATTCTGTATCTATTTGCTCTCTGTGCAGGCCAGAATGCAACGTCTTGGCCACTGACTCCTTAGCACTAGAAAGACAAAGATGGTATGTAGAAAGTTGTTCTTTCTTCACAATACATTCATAACATAACCATTATAAGTAAAATAACAGGATCCGTAAAAGAAAATACTTTTCTAGACTTAAAAAGCTTTAGTTAAATGTTACATTGTAAAATATTCTTCGAAATTCCTTGAGGTCACCTTACTAAGCAATGTTCTTGAATGAGTAAAAAACTGTAAAACGTTTATTACCACAGAAAACATCTTCAATGCAAATTGCAAGAATCACTTGTATTACAGAACATGAGTTGTACGTTGTTCAATAGTTGTTTCAAAGCATTCTGATGACGAATTGACAGCTCACTGAAACATTTCGATAATATTTTGGATCCTCAAAAACTGCATCATCCGAATTGTCTTACCATGGACTGTGATGGCTCTCCTGGCAGTTCTCTTCTGTTAGTGCAGTCTGCTGTCTACACGTTTGGTTGGTCTGTGTAGATTCGGTGTGGACCGCCATCATCCGGCTGCTCTGCGATGTGTTGGCGTCCAGCATCTCCAGCAGAAGATCATACAACAACACCACGTTTTTCCTCTTCATGCTTGACAGATGCTCAATGCCTTTGTTGCTGTGGGCAACAGGATGAGAACAGCGTGAGCCGCTATAACTGTACTGCATGATCAGGAAACTGACAAACAATTTAAGTGGTAAAGAATATTTTTTACAATCCACATCCACAAGCTCCAGATCCATGATCAATGATCATACTTTACTCTCTTTTTACACCCTTACAAGCAACATGCTCTCCACTTGTCCAACCTTTCAAAAATGCTTTAAAAGATGACTTGCATCTTTCCCCAAAAGTCTGAGACAACCAAAAAAGTATTGGGATTTTAAAAAGGTTAAAAAAAGGAGACATTATATGAGAGAAACTGCAATTAATTGTAAGTTACTAATAAATATTCTGTTAGTATATTTGCAACATGACGAAGTAAATGCATTTGCGTAAGTCAAATTTCAACAATTCCATAGAAGTGCACAAGACATTCCTTGAAATTCTTTAAAGCAAAATATTTAAAACATTATAAATCCACATAAATATTTAAAATCCACTTTGTTGAAGTAGACTAAAAAAACATGGTCTCCAGAGGTACCTGAGATGTCTAATATGTGACAGCAGCATCAGCAGGTGAGCGAGCCGGATGGACTGCTGCTGTGCGGACAGTCCGGTTCTGGAGATAGTCCAAACCAGAGCGTCAGTCACAGAATCGAGCAGTTTCAGAACCTTCCCTCGGCTCTCCACATCCTCAGGAGTCTCCGACGAGCCCGAACAATTATCTGAATCAAACAAAACCAGACGTCTAAGGATTCACATGGGGAAATATGGTCTGGGGCAGAACCTAAACTGTTAGTAAACCTATTGGTCAGCGTTCAGACTACAGTATTGATACACAAGAGGGCAGCATTGGCAGGTGACCGCCGAGCAGTCTGTAAATTTTGTTGAACACATCTGAAAGTGTTTTCTATGTCAAATATCCCCTCTCTGACCAATCAATATGTATAATGATCAATCTACCGTGTGATGTCTTGTAATGCACAAGGGATACCAATAAAACTACTCTCACCCAATACCGTATATAAACAGAACTGTGTCTTACTAGAGTTGAGAAGGATCATGGCTTTGAGACAGACAAATTCCTCTCGCTGTAGATTCAATTCTCTGAATCTAGAGGTTGTGGCCAGCAGCATGTCGAAGATCTCCATGATGCCTTCGACACAACTCCCTTCGTCCCTGAGAGAGAGAGAAAGAGAGACAAAATAGAACAAACAATTTCTCTTTTCTCTGCACTGCTCAAACATGTGCTTCAACCAGTGTAAATATCAGCCAGCAACACCCGAGACATCTATCCCAAACAGACGTCATGACAGTGTAGCGTGCTCTCTGTGTTGTAAAAGATAAAACCATGTGGACATTTGTTCAGTTTTATTCCAATGCATAACCACCAATAGACAATGAAATAATCTGTGCCAGTAGTGGTCTGTATGATAAGGGCTATATTTCTTGTTTCTATGCAAGTATGTGTCTTGACTCAATTTCAAATTCGCACCTAGACGTATTTTGTTGGCTTTCTGATGTTTTTTTGTCCTTAAGGGGCAGCCCCTGATCCCTTTGACCTGATGTTACATAGCAAGAGTTACACACAGATTCAAATGCATTGGCTTCCTGGAACACTTTCATGAAAAAACAGCTCATTTGTTCAAGTAAATATGACAGAATGTTCATTTTTGACAGTATGTCTTCGGCTTTGGCCCATCATGTAAATGAACAGAGCCACGTTGCTGTTGTCATGACACTCAGGACACGTCATGTTTTTAGTCGACTGTGTGCGAGAATCAACACAGACACTATGCTGTGTGACTATAATAGGTTAAATATATGCAAACTAGACAAAAATTATTCACCGGTGAGAAAAAAGGAAAAACAGAAGTGTTCCTATGACACATATAAATGTGGTCATTTCTCAGAAAACATAACGTTTACAAATGCATAAAAATAGAAGTATATTGAGAGGATCTGAAAGGATGTAAAAGAGTCTGTAAAGTGATTCAATCATTAATACCAAAAACAGCAGACCTTGTTTGTGTTCAGATAACCTCAGAGAAAAGGAAACACAAACCTTCTCATACACAAACAGTCTCTTCCTCGCTGACACACACACGTCTCTGTGTGAAAAATGAGTAGTAAAAACTAAGCTTTGTTATGAGAACATACCAAGGTTAGTTAAGACCCTAGAGATTATTACCAAGGAAGAAGAATATTCAGTTCCATAGACACATGACCAGACAAACAAAATTACACACATGCTAAACGTGAGTATACAGACAACACATAAGTCGTACATAATATACTTAGCATTTTGTTTGCCTAATAATTGGATTTCAACAACCAAATGGTGACATCAGAACTCTCACACATGTAGTGTAGACACAAACAAACACATAGAGCCCTACACAAATAATTGCAGATTATCTGAAGGTCAATGAATAATTCCAATAACACTAGAGCTACTCAAATGTTACTATCACACAAGATATGAGCCGGTCTCTCCCACTGATGGACGACGCCTTCAGGTTTCAAACTATTCTAAAGCCTTCTTCACACAGACAACACTATCCACATGAAAAAAGATAAACAACAATGTAAACCAGGATTTGATTTTATCCATGAACGCAACTGAGAAGAAGTCTCACAAAATGGAGACGGATCTTTTTAAAAGCATTATAGAAGCTGCTATGGGATGAACCAGATGATCGGGAAGGGAAATATGTTTTTCTTTGTCATTATGTCTATCTGCACATTTCGTTGTGCCTTACTTCTGCTCCAGTTGTTGCAGAAATGTTTGGACATTGTGTTGAACCCTAAATCATTACTATAGCAACCAGACTGGGTGAAAAGACACACTGAACACAAAGATCCAAATTGAACACTTTACACAATGTAGATAATCAGTGCTAATGAACATTTGAAAAACAAATCCAAATTGTGTAAATACAGCCAAAGTATTCCCGCGGAATCCTGTTCTACTTTAAATTCAAGAAAGTGATTTGAATATATCTGTGTTTCGACCTAATATACCTTCATTAAAAAATGAAAAATTTCATAAAAAAATTATAGTCAAATGTTGGATGCGTCATGTGTGGAACAAGTTGTTATCCAGTTAAAGGTTCTACCGGTTGAGTTTGAGGTCTGGTGAGAAGATGAGTTTCCCAGGATGATCCACAGATCTCCACATCAATCCCAACATCAGAATATCCAGCCAACAGCATTCCAACAGATGGACCTGATCAGATAAACTCAGCACCACAAAACCTGTTAAAACACACAAATGTATCCTTACACACACCTGCTGTTCAATATTAAAAATAACTTGTGTCTAAATATTTTATGAAATTACTAGTACACTTTTGCATAGAAACTAATGTAATAATAAACGATAAAAGATACTTTAGTATTATTCTGCAGTACTACTAACCAATATAAATCAAATAAATCTATAAAAAAGCTCACATTAAAGTAATACAATTCTGAGTTTCCCTGTGAACTCAGTAACAGGTCAATATTAAGTTCGACTCTCTTCTCCACACCTGGTATTTTTTTAGCCCAGCTGATCATCAGCACCAGTTCCTTGTCGGCGAGGTTGGTCAGTGACATCATCATGCTGGCCTCTGTGTACGGCTTCTTCACCTGCTCTCTCAGGTAAATCTGAGGAGGCTCCGCCTCCAGGATACATTTCACCAACTGCTCAGCTGAGAGATTCAGGCCATTCTCCTCAGCTCCACCCAACTCAGGAAAGAGGGGATGAGGTGGATTTAGCGGAAATTCTAGATGATGCTGGGAACGACCTCTGACCCCTAACGCACCGCCTGAACTGTCTCTGGACTGAGGGTTGCGACGATGACGGGCACCGCGGTAACTGCTCCGCTCCCGCCTCACACCTGTTCATACAAAAATTACACACGTCCATCAGAAACACACAACTGCCAAATACTCATACTCATACTCATCATGCTATACATCACATTACAACAAATTTACTGACTCTATATCTAGATCAAGTCAACAGAAAAATTCAATTGTTCTATTATGTGCCATTATTGCCTTGACCTTAATCCCATTATTACTGGACAAGACTATGGGCAAGATTTTTTAAGAGCTACTTTAATCAGTAAAGTTTGAAAAGACGATGTGGTTATAAAGGTTGCTGCTGTACTAAATATGTAGAATGTACACACATGTACATTCACAGAAAATGCACGGTCGACTGCTTACCGCATTTCATCATGCCAACTTCATAACATTTTCGGAGTCGGCAGGCCTGACAGCTCTTGCGTCTACTCTTGTCGATGGTGCACTGGTTGGTGGCTGGACAAATGTAGTCGTTGTGTCCTGAAGAAGATAAGATATCAAACTCATGGGTGCAGCTGGACTATAAATAAACTTCAGAGAAATTCAACTTAAAAAAATGTTTAATTAGTATAATAAAATATATTTTATACATGTAGCTTTTATTCATTAAAAGATCAAAACAAACATGTTTTAAATCCTGATATATTTACAACAGTGTAATCTGAACACAATCATACGCTGCAGAACCGTATTTCCAGTATATATATATAAATATATGTTGAAATGAATTAATTAAAAAATATATAAACATTATATTATACAATTGATTTGGTCTCGGTGCTTATTTGCTTTATTGTTTTCATTACTATTGGAAGTCACTTTTAATAAAAAGCATTTGTTTAATACTTAACTGTAAATATAAACTGCATGTAAAACTGCATCAGCATAAATTTGCTCTTTTTTTAAATAATTGGTTGTGATTTACACAATAAATCCAGTCGGCAATCACTCTACTGGATGTGTTTTTTAGACTAAGAGAAAATATCACAATTATCCATTACCCAATTTCCCATTTATTCAACAAGGCAAATAACGAGGAGACAAAATCAATGTGGCCATTCAAAAAATTCATAATAGTACCATTTTAGTTTAAAAACAAATAAATAATGTATTTTCCCCAACCACACAATCCAATAACAGAAGCTGCTCTTCATTGAATTATCTTGCATTTCAGAATTCTGTACATCTTAAGAAAAAGTATTTTCAAAATGAAAAGGTTTTTTCATCTTACCTTGAATACTTCTTTTGAAGAAAGCCTTGCACCCCTCACATGACCAGACCCCATAATGATACCCAGAGGCATAGTCGTGGCAGACGGCACAGAAGTGTGTGTCACCTTTACCCACAACGCCCGGTGAAGGATTAAATCCATCACTGCCTTCTAGTTGCTGACCTAACAGCTTTGTCTGGGTGAGGACAGAACTATAAAAAATAACGAAATTATATATATATACATTACTGTAGTACACAAGGAATTTGGCTGACTCTATGGTGACATCATTTTGACAGATATTACTTGAAAACTAAGCAAATATATGTTTGATAGACACTTTTTTCCGCTGTACATGATCTCTTTGCTTTCTCACCCATTCTGGTTAAAATTGTGCGTCTTGCCGTCCTCCCAGGCGCCATGTGTGTGCGTTTCGCTATAGGCCAGTGGAGGCGGGCAGTGCAGAGACAGCGGTGTGTGCGATGCGTGAGGAGGCCAGAAGACTGTCGGACTGAGCGGGACCAGACTTTCAGACACGGGTGGACGTGTGTACCCCAGCACTGTGGAGGACACTGGGCTGTATACTGATAGAGTTCTGTGGTTGAACTCTCCTCTCCTGTGCGGTGGTGAGTAGCCCTGACTGGTGTCCACGTAGGGAGAAGGAATGCAGATGGTCTGGTTGTTCATGGCGTGCGGGGAGGTGTAGACTGAGGGTAGGAGGGTAGAGACTCCACGATCTGCCTTGCCGGAGACCAGGTCCCGATGCAGGCTAGGTGGGGTTGACTCAAGGACCTCAATGAGGGAATGAGAACTCAAGCGAGGTCCTGGATTTACAGATTAATGCATTGCAGGGCCTAACTTTATCGGATAAAGCCTTTCTGAAAAAAAAAACATCATAAAATTCTATTTTCACATATATTTTTTTCATTGATCAGGATGTGAGAATGAGGAGTCACTTTTAAAGTTTTAATATTTCCTAATGGTGGTCATTTTGGTATATACAGTGAGGAAAATAAGTATTTGAACACCCTGCTATTTTGCATGTTCTCCCACTTAGAAATCATGGAGGGGTCTGAAATTGTCATCGTAGGTGCATGTCAACTGTGAGAGACATAATCTAAAAAAAAATCCAGAAATCACAATGTATGATTTTTTAACTATTTATTTGTATGATACAGCTGCAAATAAGTATTTGAACACCTGTCTATCAGCTAGAATTCTGACCCTCAAAGACCTGTTAGTCTGCCTTTAAAATGTCCACCTCCCCTCCATTTATTATACTAAATTAGATGCATCTGTTTGAGGTCTTCAGCTGCATAAAGACACCTGTCCACCCCATACAATCAGTAAGAATCCAACTACTAACATGGCCAATACCAAAGAGCTGTCCAAAGACACTAGAGACAAAATTGTACACCTCCACAAGGCTGGAAAGGGCTACGGGGAAATTGCCAAGCAACTTGGTGAAAAAAGCTCCACTGTTGGAGCAATCATTAGAAAATGGAAGAAGCTAAACATGACTGTCAATCTCCCTCGGACTGGGGCTCCATGCAAGATCTCACCTCGTGGGGTCTCAATGATCCTAAGAAAGATGAGAAATCAGCCCAGAACTACACGGGAGGAGCTGGTCAATGACCTGAAAAGAGCTGGGACCACCGTTTCCAAGGTTATTGTTGGTAATACACTAAGACGTCATGGTTTGAAATCATGCATGGCACGGAAAGTTCCCCTGCTTAAACCAGCACATGTCCAGGCCCGTCTTTAGTTTGCCTATGACCATTTGGATGATCCAGAGGAGTCATGGGAGAAAGTCATGTGGTCAGATGAGACCAAAATAGAACTTTTTGGTCATAATTCCACTAAACGTGTTGGAGGAAGAAGAATGATGAGTACCATCCCAAGAACACCATCCCTACTGTGAAGCATGGGGGTGGTAGCATCATGCTTTGGGGATGTTTTTCTGCACATGGGACAGGGCGACTGCACTGTATTAAGGAGAGGATGACCGGGGCCATATATTGCGAGATTTTGGGGAACAACCTCCTTCCCTCAGTTTTAGCATTGAAGATGGGTCGAGGCTGGGTCTTCCAACATGACAATGGCCCGAAGCACACAGCCAGGATAACCAAGGAGTGGCTCTGTAAGAAGCATATCAAGGTTCTGGCGTGGCCTAGCCAGTCTCCACACCCAAACCCAATAGAGAATCTTTGGAGGGAGCTCAAACTCCGTGTTTCTCAGCGACAGGCTAGAAACCTGACTGATCTAGAGAAGATCTGTGTGGAGGAGTGGGCCAAAATCCCTCCTGCAGTGTGTGCAAACCAGGTGGAAAACTACAGGAAACGTTTGACCTCTGTAATTGCAAACAATGGCTACTGTACCAAATATTAACATAGATTTTCTCAGGTGTTCAAATACTTATCTGCAGCTGTATCATAAAAATAAACAGTTAAAAAATCGTACATTGTGATTTCTGGATTTTTTTTTAGATTATGTCTCTCACAGTGGACATGCACCTACGATGACAATTTCAGACCCCTCCATGATTTCTAAGTGGGAGAACATGCAAAATAGCAGGGTGTTCAAATACTTATTTTCCTCACTACCTGTGTTTCTTATTAATAGTCTCTAAATCTGTTTCATTTTTTTGCAGACGTTGGTCTTGGCAGACTAAGACAGTATCATCTTCTCAATAAAAAAAACAGATTTCCAGAAGGACTGTCTTTTTACTGGTGGTGTTAGCAAACGTCAAAAACTCTTCCACTGACTAGTTCGCTCTACATGAGTAACTGGAAAAAGATAAAAAAACATCGTCGAGGAAGCACATGATGCACATTTTTTATTACATCATTATTTCTAAATGTGTGTCAGGTACATGACGCAAAGTGCTGCGGAAGGAGGTAAACAGCCTCTGTGGGAGGTTACGCTGCTCTTTATCACACCCGGACAGACAGCATAACTGCTTTGATGGAGCTACTCCTGTTTTTTTATACAGGTGACATATTGAAAAGTGCTATGCCAAGAAATGAGTTGATGATGGATGACTTCTTTGTGATCGTTATAACATTTTACTGATAGCTGTCAGAAAGGGGCTGAATTCCATAAAAGCATATTTTACCGTTTGAAGATTTCTGTCCAATTTTAAAGTCTGCGAAGATGGCTTTAAAAAGGGTTGTTAAAGTCCAAAAAGTCTGTAATTTCAGACAAGTCTGTAACTTTCATACAAATCCCAAACAGTAACTGTTAGAAGAATCTAAAACTTTAAAAAGACCCTATAACTGTCAAAAGAGGTTTTTTCGACCAGCAGTAATGGAGCGTACAGTAGAGAGATGTCAGGTCAGTTGTTGGTTTTAATTCAGATTTTTATTTAGTAAGAGATTTAGAGGGGAAAGTTGTTTTGAACAGCCCGTCACAAAGGTCCAGGGTCCACTGCGCTTTATGTAACATTGTAACCAAAGAAGAACAAACAGACTATGAGAATTTATCAAAAGAGCCAGAATAAACAGCAGCTCTGCATGTGTGTGGGAGAGATTTATAAAGCAGTTAGTACATTTGTCCACACTTCAGGATGGTTCAGCACATCAAATGGATAAAGTATACAATGCAAGAGGACACCATCCTTCATCAAAAAATTTTTTGTCAAAACACGTTCCTTGTTAGCTGTGTGACTAGTATAAAATACCATAATAATGCCTTTTGCTCTCTTTCAAAGGTTTCATCTTTACTCAAAATTCCCCAGAAGAGACCTGTGCAAGTCACAGCACCCTCCTGAAATGCATAAGGTGCTTTATTCGGCACCTATCATCCTCCAAAATACATGAAAATTGTGATTTATTTTTTAATACATTCAATGATATAATCTTACAAATTGAAGTCTTAACTAGAAAAAAACGTGTAAAACAGAGCTAAGCTACTATACTGTTACTGACAGCCAAAAGCATTAGGCCTATCAAATATGCCTATATATTTCCTACATGAACACTCAACAGGTAAGTGTACAATTTGACAAAATTGAATTCTGCAGTAATTTTATGATTAATGATGGAATCTGCTATTGGAAGTTTTTGAATACCAAAGATGATACAGCATTAAGATTACTCAAATACCTTATAAAGAATTATTACCAAGACTTCAACATAGTCCTCTGAACATTTTCCTAACGTTTCGAGTCCAGGGGAAATAACTCAAAAATTATTTATGAGCACAGTTTATGCAGTGAATTATGAGAAAATAAAAATAAATTATTAGCAAATGTTTAAAGTTTTAGATAATTCACTGTAATATAGAACAAACAAAGTATTCATTAAATATCCACCTGAAATAATAAACTAATATTCATTTCTATAGCCAGAGTTCCCTGATTTCTAGGTTAAAAGGCATCTGTGGGTCTTGGGTCAGACATCTGGCCTATTGCCTCAGTAAACAAAGAGAGTACAGGTGAGACACTGCAGTGCCAACTCTGTTATACGACAACATCTGAAACACTGTGTTCTTCCTGAGAGGAGCACAAAACCTATTGCATCTTTCATACGACACAAGATAGAACAAATTCCATGTTTCCCAAAATTTCAGTGACCACTCGACATGTTTGTAGCACAACTCTGAGAGCCACCTGACTTTTATTTTGAAATCTGCACTTTTTCCCTCACCATTAAACATAAGACACTTCCTCCCTTCTTATATTCATCTCCTGTCATGGGGAAGTTAGTTTGGTTTCATTTTTTATTTATTAATTATTTTATTTTTGTATTATTAATACATTTCTGACCCCAAAATGTTAAAAAAGGTAAAGCCAATTCTTGCAAATGCTCAGTTACAATATAAAAGATATTCACTCTTCAAATATGAGAAGTTGGGCACAAATCAACAAATCTTTTTCCTGTCTTGTTCAAGTTCACAAGATCGAAAAAGTTCTACTATAGCCTATACTTTCAATAATTTTACTTGTAGAAAAACACGGTCACGGCTTTAATAGACATGAGACAATATTTTTGCTTTTAAACCCAGACAATCTCACTGAGGTCAGCGAAACTGAGTTTAGCGCTTTTCTGCTGCCTCTCTTGTAAAGCTCTGATTGGCAACAACCCAGACACACATGCCATTGAACAAAAGGCCAAGGACAGGATGAAGAAACCCCTACACACAACACACACCAAAGTGCCTCGGAGAACCTTTCTCCATCTTAATAAGATTCTCCTGCCAACTTGGAATTTCTTTGAACCTACACCAGAATTAAGTTTCCATTTTCTGTTGGGCACCTACAGCCCCACATCACCCCAGTAACAAAAACAGAGCTGTCAACACATATTCACTGGCTCACAAAATGATTTGTATTTGGACCCATCCAACCATTGACACCAGTCATGTTCTCCTAATTGAGACAGTTTGAAGACCTCACAGAAAACGCTCATCCTTGCGTAGGGAGTGAGGGATGATAATAAAAGTTGGCCTTCTGAAAAAAAAAAGTTCTTTTGAAAACATTAGTGCTAAAAATATTAAAGTAAAAGAAAAGAGAGTGTGAAAATGTAGACAGACTGGTTATAAAGTGTGAAGTTTGATCCAATTTACCTGTCACTATTCACATAGAGTACAGTCTTGTGTTTGATGGTTTGACTTGCATCGACATTATTTAGACAAAGATCACAATGTAGTTAAACGTGACATACACTATGTTGTAAACAATAAAAGAAACACAAAATAAATCCAAAATAATAAAAATTTGAAAAGGTTTCTGTGGATATAGGTAAATATCAAAAGGAAATTGTACCAACATGTGCGAACCTGAGTGTTATGGCCAACAGAAGTATATTAACTCCTTTTATTATTTTAAATCTTTTATTCCCTTTTGATCTTCTAAACCAAAAGCTAGCATACAAAACTAAGAGAAACGGAACGGAACAAGTAAATAGTCAAACTTATAAGCCCATAGCAAAACAGACAGTTCCAAATTTCAATTATGATAGGATGACTCATGCACGATCAGTCAAGTCATTGTGAAATAAATGATATCAAAGTCCCAGTCAGCTCACACGGTGACCATCTTGGCCACACCCCCGGGCAGCTGCGTTCAAAGCAATTGGCATACAGGGCACCTACATGCACTAAGTACTGTCTTTAAATGTGGAAATCTCTCATTTCTATACGGAGCAGTACATCTTCTCTTACATATACTGTCTCTGCCAATACACACACCTGCGATCGCAAAGCAATTGAATTACACATTAAACAGATATCTAAGATATCTCCATTAGTCTATGTTTTGCTATCGCTTTTATGTAACCTACCTAAAAGATTAGTTCAGTCAGAAATAAAATTCTGTCATCATTTATTTACCCGCTCGACATTTCAAACCTGTATGGCTTTCTCTCTTCTACAAAATACAAGAGAAGATATTTTGAAGTATGTCGGTAACCGGACAACAGTTGTACCCATTGATTTACATTTGTTTTGTGTCCATACAATAGAAGTGAAAAGGGACCAGCGGTTTTTGGTTACAAACATTCTTCAAAATATCTTCTTTTTTGTTTTGCAGAGGAAAGAAAGTTTCACGCATTTAAATTGTCAAGAAGAAATGATGACAGAATGTTCATTTTGAGGTGAACTACTCCTTTAAAGCCGAAACGGATAGCACGGATATATCTAAACAGTATTTTTAATTTGCCGCTATGTGGTAGACAACATGATACCATCCAGCATTTCAAAGAAAGGTTAATTCTTGAAATTGCACTTGACAAAAAATCCAGTCTTTGTTTATAGAGAGAACAGTCTGAACCCATCAGTACAAATGCCCGTGATTTTGAGTGATAACAGGCCATTATGTCGAGCAGAAGCCCTCGTTCATTGCTTAAGAGAAAAGGGACCTCTGTCAGATTTTCTCCCTCACATTCTCCAGTGTGTCTCCCTGCAACAGGACACATATAAAAATCACATTTTCTTCCTGACGGGTTTCATTTCAGGTAGGGGAGATGGATGAACTGGAAAATTGCTGATAGGAGTAAATGTTTCAAATATGTTCTTTGGAATAAAGTAAAAGACAAAAATGTATAAAAAATAGACCAAGAATGAACCAGCAAGAAAGAAAGATGAGATGAAATACAGGATGTACAGGTGGCCCTTATTCGATACAGTGGGCTGTATTAATGACCATAGTTCACAAAATACGCACACAGGGGTCCCTTTCTTAAGTGGGGTGTTTGACGGTTGATGTCAACAATCTATTCAAAATAAAACAAATAATGTAATTGAACATCTCTCCTTTCAATGCTACTTTTAAAATATATTATTTTACACAGTTGGTCCGTTATACTCAAATGACTGCATTGACCCATATGCCCAATTTAAAATGCCTGATTGATAATATCAATAATATATCATGTCCAGAATTGAGTAAGACTTAGTGTGTACAGAGCTAATTAACAATGTCTGCAAAAGTCCAAAATATGTCAGACATCCGCAAACACAAAAACAAGACAGATTTTTGAACAGTGCAAGCCAATAAACACACTACACATTTCAAAAATGTCTAAATGACTGATCAAGTATAGGCGACACCCGATGCACACTGCATCACGAAGCTTTGATAAAGCTGCTTTTGTGTTATCTCAAGCAGTATACAATTCTATATGTATGCATCTGATGCGCGACTTATGGCACATTCAGTATACTCTACATATTTAATACTAGTGCGTGTTTCCTATAAGGATCGAACCCAAAACATTTTCGTTGGTAAGGCAGTGCACCACCAATTCAGCTACAGGAGAACTAAAGACACACATCAGGACGCAGTTCACCTACAGCAATACGCTTCAGTAAGGATGTGTTTCAAAACACTGTAAGCATTATTGGCTATCACGTGCGCTTTCTGAGTGCGATTACAGGGTGCGGAGACGCGCGTAAGTTTATATCAGTGCGTAAAAATGTTCTTTAACTTTGTTGCGTCCGAACAGAAAATGTTCAAAAATGTACCATGGTAACCACAGTTTCCGGCAGAAATACAGGAACTGTAATTACTGCAGCAACTGTTACGTGAGTAAAATCATAAAAAATAAATAAAGTGCGTCTTTCAAACTGCGTAAAGATTAAAGAATATTTCCGGAATTTTCTTAAGCTTCTTTGTATCATAGTACAAACACCAAGCCAGCATGTATGGGTTGTAAAAAAGTTACTAGGGTGATTTTACCATGATACTGTGGTTGACATGATACATTTAAGTTAAGTTAATAATACCCACTTACCGGCAGCATGCAGCAGGTGATGTGGAGCAGGAGAGCAGAGGTCTGTTTGGTCAGCTGTGAACGCGCAGAGCGGTCAGATGCATCTGATTTACTGCGCACGAAAAACGAAAGAAGAACACGGGTACGGTGAGAGGGAGAGAGACAGAGAGAGAGAGAGAGAGAGAGAGAGAGAGAGAGAGAGAGAGATGCAACACCTGGCAGTGTCCTAATATCGCACTTTGACTGTCTGTACTTTGGCAAAAAATTCTTCTTTGGATACAGAGCTAAAAAGAGCGCGTCACCGCTTGCCGCGCCCTCCCGTAACCGCCCCCATATTCGCTGCATGGGACAGAGATTTACAACACGTATGACAAAAAAAAAACACTGCAGTAAATTACACTGATAACAATTCTCAAATGCATCAAGGCAATGATCTCTGTGGTGAATTTCGGAGAGTCAAACGGGAGTTTTATTCTAGATTAATCCGGCAAAAAACGTGGTTTAGGGTGTCCTTGAACTGTTTCAGTGAACACTTCATCCAAAATCTAAACTGATGTTTGATTTCTGTTAGTTGTTCTGTGAAGGAATTTATCATTCATTAGGTTCTCTGACATGTATAAAAACACATTTGAAAATCACAAATCATGTCCTTTCCTTCTGCCATTGGACCTACAGCTTTCATAGTTTTGTTATGCCAAAAAAAATGTTATTTAGTAAAGAACTCCATCAGTAGCAAGTTATTCATATCAATTGATGAAAAACATGAAATTTTACATAAATTCTACAAATACATTTTTCTATTTTACAACTGTCCCCATGTTTTTGGTCAGTCCTCCCGTTTTTACATAAAATGTGTCCAATATCCCTTTGGTTTGACTCAGAGGAAAATACATAATTTGACTGAGGTGAAGCTGAGACTGATGCTGAGACTGATCAAGGGTGAGTTCTGTCATTGAATTGCATGATTTTAAGCAAAACATTTTTTGAGGAGGGCGTGCTAAATTGTCAGGCCTTGTCATGGTAAATGTACGTTTCTGGTAGAATGTCCCTTAAGGATTTACAGTAAGTCATAAACTTGCAAGTTATTGTGAATAACAGTAACAATCCGAATTCTTAAATGGATCTCTTATCCCACTAGACATGATTTCAGCCTTTGTGTCTTGGAGCTAAGGTTTTTATTGAGTGTCTGTTTAAGGCTCTTAAATCTGATATTGTGTTAACCTTCATTGAATCTCCATTATACAGTATCTCTTCTCTGGGGGCTTTGCATCTTCAGACTTTAACCGGATACTTTTCGTCCTTCTTGAATTTACATTAGAACCTTAAAGCTAAAGCTTTGAAGGAGATGGTCAGAAGACAAAAATGTATCATACAAAAAATTAAAGACAGAGCATTTTCAATAATGAGATTTAATTTAGAAAGGAATCCATCATATGCTTAGTGTTGTATACATCAGTTGCTGTATTTAATATTTGCTGTGTCACAACAGCAGAGTCCAAATAAAGCGTTTGTGGTCTGAAAGATGTTTTCCACATCACTGGCACTTAAAGAGACGAGCAGCATTAGCCAAAGAAAAAAATGATAGAGAAACTGGAGTGAAACTCAGGCAAATGTTAGCAATTAAAATGACTCATTGAGAATTAATCAATGAATCGGTATATATACAGTGTTGCACATGAGCACTCACTGACATCCTTCTGTTCTCCAGCTTTTCAAATCCTACATATGAAATTCTTTATCTCCCTCTCTCTTCATCATTAACACATGATGTTACAAATGTTTTTAAAAAAGGTGGGGGGGTGTGGGAATCATCAGCAAATCCTTTTATTTCTTCCTCATCCAACAAGGCTGGCCAACTGCTTTTCACGTCAGTAGCGGAACACAAGTTGGAACGGGAGGTGAATTAAAGAACCGTGTGTTCCTTTTTGAAGATCTCTCCATATGCTCTTTCATTTGCAGGGAAACTGAGTGGAAGGAAAGAGGCAGAGAGAGAGGGGAGGGAGGAACACCGAGGGGGCAACGAGTTGAATTTTTTGTTCTGTCATATGCTGCTTACAACGCTTCTCGGCAGGCAAAGTTTAATTCTTTAGAATGCCGTTCGTAATTATTTCTGAATTACAGTTATTTCTCTGGCTGGTCTCTGCATGGACGCAGTAATGGCGAATGCCAGGTGGAGTGGGCAGAGCTGGGTTTTCAGGAGAGTCCATTATCTCCCGTAATAGACAGTCGCTAGTAAAATGAACTGGCATTCACTTTCGAAAATGGACCTATTGGTTGGTACAGTTAATGGCTCAGGAGAGATATTTCTATAGATAACAGTTCTCCATGTACTGTAGCCCAGCTTTTCCTTTAAACCAGTTTGACTTCGGTCCTAAAATTCTACGATTCCAAGAAGAAAGTTTAGATTTTTTTACATCATTATTATAAAAAAAGATTTTAAAACTTTGAAAAAAGACTACGAGCATTTTTTTATAAGTGTGGACTTGGAGCCATCAAACTCAGTCCTGCAGGATTTGCTTTCATGTCCTAATGGACGTTTTATGATGCCCAGTAGTGTAGTTGAGTTTCCCGACAACATTTTGCCAAAGAGTGTTCCTCCTATTGTTTTCGACGTCAGATTTATGTATAGTGAATAAATACATAGGAACAACATGTCTCTTAGATCTGATTCACAAACAGATTTTTGATTCAAGCTCCTAGATGATCCCAAATTAGTTATCAGAATTTTCAGGCCAGTTAGTTTTTATTTGCTCAAGTACTTTGAGTTTTACAGTAACAATAAGTCATTTTCTGTTCAAAGACTTGAACTAAATGAAACTATCCCATAAAATTAACTGAAGGGAAAAGAAGATGTTTTAAGGTTTCGGTGTCCATGAACTTTCTGGTCAAAGACCTTCTCTTGTCAGAATAATTGATTGTAACTCTAGAACCATCATCTTCTGTGGAACGTCTGCTTATAAAACCCGTTGCTGTTATAGAGATAGTTTTTCTGTAAAACAAAAGCAGACTCTTTCAGGGGTTTTGACAGGGTGTGACTATAAGGTCAGTTTTCAATTTCTGTAGGGTTTACTGTTGGTTTTTGAGCAGCATGGTTATCCGAGCAAGCGAGGTGAAATAGATGGTTGGGTGTGCAGAGAACTGGCTGCTGATGGTTGACACCTTAGCAGAGAAGAAAGAAGCTCCAGACATCAGAGCGGACAGAGTTCAGAGGTAAATGTTGTAAACACAGTCAACGGATGTCTGAACTCTGAAGCCCATTGAGCCTATGGTACAAGAAAAGCTGTTCCAAACACAAGAATTTTATTTTTGCTAACCATCTGCTAGAAGATGGAAAGGCTTTGCAGCCATGGAAACATGCAGGTTGTTTCTCAAACCTTGGCTGTAGAGGTCATGAAACTGATGTAGAGACAGGTTTCTAGTTAGTGTTTATGTGTGAATGTGAGAGAGAGATCTATACTATAGTAAGAACGTGATGATGGGTAGAAAAGCTTATGTGAGAGTAAAACAAAGCAAAAACAAATGTATTGAAAAAAAGTTAAATTGAACTCGAACAAGAACAATTTCTAATGTCTTCTTACCATGAAGGACTCTTCAAAAGACTTTCTGAAGAAAAACGCACAAGGCAAGCAGTACCTCTACTATTTGGGTTAGGGTTTTATTGGACAATTCAACTTTTTCGCACCATTTGTTCTAGTACTGCATGAATGATAGCTCAATTTGTGTGACTCGTTGAGAAGTGCGCCATTACTTTTATAAGTGAATTATTCACTTGACAGACTATAATTCTATAAACTTACATTTGAAAAGGTGTCCTTCAATAATTTAAGAGATTTATTAATAGATGCTAAACAGAACTGAAAAACAGAACACAGAAAAAAAACAATAAGAACTCAATTAGAAGTATTTGCTCTTTCTGAGCTGTAACACCCTTAAATCCTGGTTGGCGCAGAAACATGTTGATGCATATTTATAACCAAAAGCTCAAAACCCCACAGACATACTACCTGAACATTTGCTCATGACAAAAGAACAGATTATTGAGATTATCACTCGCCTGATGGTTGGAAAAAAACCAAGGGTGAAAGGTCTTTTCTCTTTCTGCTATACTGGGCCAGATCTGACACTCTAATGCACAAAGATTGTCGCCTTTTTCCTTCTTCTCTTTCCATGATATTTAATTCCACAAAGCTTCAGTTCTCTGAAAATGCTGTCCGTTTAGCAGAATGATACTGCAACTGGGCTACGATCGTTTTTTTTCGTTCTTTTTACTGAACATGCTGAATGTTTTTAAGGCCAGATGTTGTGGAAATTGAAATCTGGGACAAAATCGTAAATTATCTTGAGCGTTGGAGGGGAAAGGGCGTTGAATGCTAAAGTTTCAACCGAAAGCCTGTTTTTTGGTCAAAGCAGCATGATGTTCATTTTAAAATGCTCTCATTCAGATGGTTTAGCTTATTGCGCACATTCCATTGTCACGGAATTGTCTGATAATCCGGTTCATTTACAGGAAAATCATTTGCAGTTTACAGAGACTGTCTGAACAATTTCAAATACTGTCAGAACAGTATTGTAAAGTATTGTAAGTAAGTATATTTTTGGCTACTTTTTAGTTGTACAGAGTATTAAAAATATTAGCAACTTTTACTCTGTACTTTATTTTTGAACAAGTAAATGTGCTCCACTACATTTGGGTGTTTGTAATAGATGTAGGTTATGGTGTCGGCCATGATTTGCTGCAATTTTGAGATGTTCAGTCTTATCATGATTTAAGAAAATAAATGCGATTGCTCTGCTCACAAATCAGCTGTTTCTAGTTTTTCACTGACATGTCTCTTAAGCGTGTAGAACTAGTACTTCTTTGAGCCTACATTAAGTATGAGTAAAATACTCAAGTATTGTTAAAATAAAAAAACTAAGGCCAGGTTTCACAGACACGGCTTAGTTTAAGCCAGGACTACGCCTTAGTTGAATCAAGATATTTATGTTGCTTTTATAAAAATGCCTTGGAAGAATACAATGGGGTGCATTTTGAGACAAAACAATCGCACCAACATATTTTTAGATATTTCTGGGCAACTTATATTCAGTTAAGACAGTTGAAAGTTCATTTCTTGTCTGCGCCGGGCCTAAGACGTTTCCTCAAGTCGTTTTGGAATTGTTGACTTGTAACTTGCAATTTCCACTGCAAGGTATCTGTTCTTTTACACAAAGTGTTTGGTTTTCAGGTACTCTTTACACCTCTGTGTCAGAAAGGATCCAAGTGACACAAACACACCTTCAGAGCTTTACTATAGGTTCTGCAGTGTAAAACTAATGCAGTTGAAATGCATAAAAGCAATTATTTAAATGCTTCTCTATTCACATACATTTGTTTGGTGATTAGACAGAGACAAACTCGTGAGATGAAGATGAAATGAAGACGAAATGTTGACAAAAACGTCTATACAGTACAAAACACCATCGCCACCTGCTGGCCCTTCAGAGCACCAAAGCAGACCATCAGAAGCCTATACGTGAGTGTTTGGGCACCACTGAGACTTTCTGAAAATCCTAAACGAACACAGTTTCCAGGAAGCACGTATACATTAATAGATAGCCACGTACAGGCAGAACGAAAAAAGAGAACGACAAACAGAGAGAGAGAGAGAGAGAGAGAGAGAGAGAGAGAGAGAGAGAGAGAGAGAGAGAGAGAGAGAGAGAGAGAGAGAGAGAGAGAGAGAGTTCTGTTGATTAAATATTGTAATCATTGAAATTATTGATAACTAATTTTTTTTGTCCAACTTTAATTGAACTGTTGAAAAGGTTACTCAAACTCTCTCCCAAATTGTCTACGTGGTACGAAACTTTTGTTAAATAAGGTTATTTCACTCTCGTTACTGATAATGACAGCTATGTTATTATTCAGATTTAATAAGGTAAGCAAATAGACGATGAGCCCCAGAATCCACAAAGGTAAAACTCATTATCAGAAATCTGTTTGAGCACATTTTTAATATCTTCTCTTTGTTTAGGGAGGGCAATTTCGGTGTTTTATTTTTCTGTCTGTCACACGTTTTTTTATTTAAACCATATTTGGTTTCAGACTTTAAAAAATGTGTATTAAAGGAGATATTTAAAGGAGAAAAACTATTGCATTAGTAAACAATTTACCCAAACAAATTAAAAATGCGTCGCATAAAAAATTACAGCTATGGACTCATCATGGAAATTATTCGAATGACTATCAGGGGGAAGGGCTTTTATTAAGAAAAATTTGGTAGATGACAGACCTCGAATCTTTCTTGACATAGATACACTAGTTGGTCAATATGTTAAGATTTTTACAAGTACCAACATTCTATAACATTGAACAAAAGTAAACAAACGTTGATGGTGTGATTTCTTTATTAGTGAGCATTGTCGCCCTCTGCTGGGTGACACAATAATACAACTCATTTAAACTTGATTCTTACAATTCTATTTAACGTTTTTTATTATGGACTTATTATTGCATGGTTTAATATTTAATCAGATGTTCGTAGGTTTGCTTTTAAAGTTTTTAATTTGATGTCATCATATTTGCATTCTTAAATGTGTAAAAAAAGTGCTTCTTTGCATTCCATCCTAGGTCTTAATTCCTCAGAGATTACAAACTGCTCAAGTGTTCAAAGAGGCCTTGATGCCCTTTCATAGCCTTGGCAGAGTTGAGATTAGTGTTTGTTTTTTGTCTCTCTCTATCATAATTTACATCCAGAGAGATACGATGGCTCCAAAAGGATGTCATAGAACTGAGGGGACTCAGCATTTTAACCATTCTGCACGAGCAATAAGTATAAGCACTAAAGATAACATCCAGACTTGATTTTTGAGATCAGATACAGCACAGACTACATAAGGGCAGGATTGAATATGTATGTTGTAACAACTAGCAAACTTACCAATGGCCCATATCACTCAGAACAGATTTTTCATTAATACTCTTTAGACATCAATAGTAGTGCCATATAAACTTTTCAATATAATATATATTTTTTATATAATATAATCGCTTGATTGTGCTTAAGTGTCAGTTTATGATACATTATATTGCTTTAATATACACAGAAAATGCTGCAACAAATCAACTGAGACAAACTGTAGTAAATCGACATCGGGTATATTATCCTATAAATACTTTAAAGATAAACTAATATTTGTCTCGTTATAATAACCAATTTCCAGCTTTATAAATTGAAAAGAAACAAGGAAATAAAAAACAGGTTCAACCCTTGTGTTGAGCTCAGGTCTGCAAGACCAATTCCAGAGTTTACAAAAACTTTTTTTTTTAATGATTTTTCTATTTTTGACAAAAAATGAAAAGCACCTTTTTCATAAATGTAATTTCAGACAAATATTAAACATATATCCTGCTTAGGTTGCTTGTAATTATTTTTAATAATTTTATGTAATTTTATGCTAAGTAACAAAACACCATATAAGGGTTCATTTTGGAATTTGATTCTTTGGATTTTAATTCAACCAACAAATCAAATATGATTCCGCTACCTTTTAAAAAAATACAAACGAATCCATGCAGAAGAGTTACAAATGAAGGGTACCTTTTTATTGCAAACAATTGAGGACTTTGGCACCTGCAAGGCACAGAATACATTTCAATGTGGGAACAGATTCATACGGGTCTTCAAACCATCAGGGAAAATCTCATTTCATTGTCATGTAGGGAATTCCTTTCACAGAAAGGACAACGTCTAGCTGCAAACATAACATGGGGTCCATGTATGATTGGCTTTCATCTGCACACAGAACTGATTCATGACTAACATCACCATAACATCAGATTTTAACTCCAAAACACTCAAACTTTCCATTAATCATGTGGGGTGACAAAATATTTTAGGACAGCTATATAACTGACCAAAATGTGAAAATTTGTAAATCACTGCTGTTTCAAAGGGTGTTCAGGGAAAAGAAAAGACAGTTTGTGGGGAATAAAAGACGTAATACTAGTGTTTCCATTAGTCCCACATGCACATGAACAATTAAGTGCTGTTTCTCTTAAGACATCCAAACAGCAAACCTGAAAAGAAAGAAGCTTTTATTTGGACCAAAATGGGTTCCCTTGTAATACAGTGCTCTGCACTGATCTACACTGCATCATCCATACACATTACGCTCAAATAAGATATGCTTCATTAATATTTATTTTGACCTTCCTTTGAACGTGTACACACACTCATTTAGATGGAAGAAATGCATCGCATAACCTTTACATAAGGTTTCTAATACCGTCTCCCATAACAGCTTAATACTGACAGGCAACACACCATAAAAATCCAAAGCAGTCATTCTTTAGAAAACGTCATAACGAAATAACTGCCCTCCACACGCAAGTTCCAGTTGGAGTAAGTCTGAAGAAACAGTTCTGATGGAAGACAGTTTCTTTACCCCTTGAGCAGCTCCAGTATTGGCTGTGTAAAAAAGCCACACCGGCCAAAAATCCCATCGGCCGTTCCTCCAGCGCATCGGCACGCCCCGTCTCTTGCCCTCTGATTATAATGCTAACATGATTCAGCTCCCACAATCCCCAAAAGCTCATTAGGTTTAGTGTTATTCTTGGAGACAGGAGTGGGGTGTTTCCTTGGAAACGAGAATGGAGTAAACCGGAGTGCAGAAACTTTAGTTTGAGAACCTGCGTAGTGTTTTAAGGCACTATGGGTTAGGGAAGCCAGCACCGATACACACACACGTCTGAATGCTTTGGTAATGCAGCTTCTTGATTTTAGTATTTTTGGCATTAAGATGGTGCAGTTCTTCACACACACACACACACACACACACGCCAATTACTTTTTCGAATTAGTTCAAGAAACATGTAAACTCTGATATCATTTACTCACAACATTATTATGTGTCTTTCCAAAAGCTGTATGGTTTTCTTTCCACAACAGAACGCAAATCAGATTTAGAAGAATGCTGTTTCTATACAGTGGTAGTGAATGGATTCTAATTTTACGTGAATTTCCAAATGAATCAAATACATTTTCTGCAAATAAATATTTGATTTTTCAGTCAATTTTCACGCAAAGCTATCGAATGACTTCAAAAGACTTAGCACAGAAGTCATATGAACCACTGAAAGCTTCTGACAACCCTTTTAGACAGCTACATAACATAAATCAACCTAAATAGCTTACAGCTGAAAGAAAATCACTTTCGATTGATTTCAAATGACATGAGTGTGAGTAAATGATGACACAACTTTCATTTGTTGAGAACTACTCTTTTAACAATAGCATCCTGTAATTCTTGATTTGTTCTGGGGCTCTTTTCAATACTCTGCATCACACCACAAACTCAGGCTCTGCTTCACTGTTCAGGGGCCCTACGGTAAGATCCTCCCTGTCAAGATCCAGAGTGAAATACTTGCTGGTTCTCTTGATGCCAAACACATGCTGGTTATTCCGGATACCAGCACACTGGTCCGCAAGTCCTTGGTACTTGGAGCTGGCGTCCCCCAGGTCCGGTTCGCAGCCGAACGTATAACTGTGTGCGGTGTCCTGACAAAGCTCCGCCCACTCCTGACAGTTCCTCTGGAAGAGACGAACATCATCCAGTGACTGGCTGTGTCGATCTGTGGAGCTCTGCCCCTTCCTGCCCATCGCCGTCTGAAGAAACACAAATAGAACAAAACAGAATTCAGCACGTATAAAACAAACAACCTGCACTAAACAAACACGCTACTGTACACAGACTACACTAACTCTCGACTAACCCTAAAATCTCTGAGAGCGGTTAGCTGTACACTCACATGAGTTCACAGATGAGAAACGACAATGCTGTTGGGTGTAGGGTAAGGCTGCCCTAAACAAATACTGTTAAGAGGAAGTGGGGTTACCAGCACTGTTAAAAGAGATTACAGCATTACTGAACAGTAGAATGAAACAGCTCAAAATGCAGATCGATGTCCTGCACCACATCAGTGTAGAACAGCCCTTTAACATTCCTCGGTTAAAGGCATAGTTCACCCCAAAATTTTTATTCTGTCATCATTTACTCACGATCGTGTCATTCCAAATCGCTGCGTAAACAACATAGGCCCCCATTGGCTTCCATTCTACAGACACAAAACCACTTCTTTCATGTTTCACAATAGAGGTTTTGAGGGACATGAGGGTTAATAAATGATGACATTTATTTAGGTGTAAACTCTCTTTTCAAGGCATTTTGAATTAACAGCTGTTGGAAACCATACAAAGTGTGTTTTTGTGTTATGTTGGTGTTTAGGTGCCAGCTGCTTGTGTGTGCACGTGTGTGTCACCTGGGGGAGACATTCGATGCTCTGGCCTCTCATTCGCACAACTGTCTCTGATGAGCTGGATGTGGAGGAACTGACTTCCTTCACCACTAACCCTGAACACAAATATAAAACCCACACGAGCCGCATTTATAAAGCATTCATTTTCCAAATAACTTTGAGTTAAATTACTAACACGACAGTGTTTATTTACTTATTTTCATTGCCATACTTTTTAATATGCTATGATGATTTAAATATTTTACAATTGAAAAGAAGTCAAATTTCAAATCCACAGTAATGACACTGAGAAAAACAGCCGTTTATAAGCACTGTGTATTCATATGACAAATTTAAGCAAAACGTTTATAAACTCTCCGACATTTATATTTTAATAACTTGTAAATAATTTGTCATTTGTGATTTCGTTGTGGGGATAAATGATGGGATCAGGGGTTTCCAGTAGTTTTACGTTACGCAATGAGTGTATATTAGCATTAGCGAAATTTGTGCACATGACTGTTTGCTTATACATACCAGAGCAGCCGTTGTTCTGTGCTGATGTCAGCATTTCTTCTGTGATGTGGATACACAGCTCCTGGTTAAGATCTAATTCATCAAGATCTTCACAGCTTTTGGGATCATCAACCAACATCTCAATCTCTAACAAAACACAAATTTGCACTCACATTCAGTACTAAGAGCTACAGCTTAGACTGCTCAAAAAGTCTCCATATGCATGCGTCTTATATATATTGTCGCAGCCCTCCTGAAACCTTAGATGTCCACATTTTTTTTTTTTCAGGAAATAAGAAAAAAACACTTATTTTTAAAAAACCCAGTGACACACAAAGGGTGACTAAAAATAATTATATAAAACAGAAATTATAAATCACAAAACATGGAGATACAAGGTTTCAGAAGAACAGCAGCTTAAACATAAATTTGCCTGTAAATACATCAACTTTTACTAGTAGACCAGTATCAGTAGTAACTGAATAGTTTTTAGAGCTGGTCTAGATTAATCGACATCTCTTATTTCTAAACACATTAGCACAAGCAAGGATTGTGTTTATGCGTTATACCATCTTCATCCAAGCAGTGCTCCTTGCTGCTGCTCTCAATACCGGAAGTGTGTGTGCTGGCGTGGCTGGTGTTGGAGGACGAGTGTGTTCTCAGTGGTCTGTGGGGTGTGTTTGTAGGAGTACGAAAACTATCGGTGTCGACCCCAGACGTCCGGGAGCTGCCGTGGCTCGTGCTGGAGTGTCGTGAAAAAGGATTGGGACGTGACGTGCTGCCCACGCTGCTACCGCTGGCCCGCGAACGCTGGTCTAGATGATCCATGTCCACCTCCAGTGCATCACTGATGTATGACTCCCTATACTGCTTCTTTTCTGAAAACACAGTTTCATGTTTATCACATCAACTTCATTCTAAATGTCAGTGTACTTCAAATTTTTTATTTTTGAAAAACCATGATCACCTAGACAGCGCAACAACATATCTCACAAAAGCATTACGAGGCTAAGCTAAAGGTCACTTCCTGATCCTGTTCCCCATCACCTGCACTGCTTTTTCCGGTCTCTATTATATACTTCCTGTCTACTTCCTTTGTGTAATGACTTATACATTGTATATTTGATCAGCTGCCCTATTTTCATGTCTCGTGGATCACTATCCTAAGAAGACAAATGTAACTGAAGTCATTACTTCCTGCGGATTTATTTATTGTATCAATCTGCCTTGAGTTGTGTTTCTGATCAGCCTGTCAGGGTTTAAATTAGGATAATGTCCATTAGTACATTATCCCCAGATATAAACATTCTTCTTAACCAAGTGCTTTTTAATCTTTCGATAATAACAACAATTCTATGATAACAAACATAACTTGACTGATATTGTATCAATACGTCTGACTTAACAGAGGTGATAGCTTATCCAACTTTCTCTTTTCAAGATACCTTCATTTTCCTCCAGACGTCGAACCTGTTTCAGCACAGGTTGTAGGTTCATGAACAATCTGTGGCTGTTGCTGAGCAGCTGTAGGAGGTGTCGTGACCTCAGAGGACAGCCTGTGTAATAGATGAGCTTCCTCGCAGAGGGCAAACCATCAGGAAGAATCTCAAACCTCTTTCCCTGGATAAGAAATCGAGTAAAAGCTGCATGTCAGTTTAGGAGCATCAGGTAGTGCAAGTAATGAAACAAACTTTTTTTCCTTCATAAATTAACAGGTTTAATATTTTAGCATCTATAAACTGAATGTTGAAAAGTATTTCATTCTACTGACCACGAACACCAGTTTTCCCACGTTGGTCCAGGGGAAATCATACAAGAGCTGCCTGACGGTTCCCACATTCTGAACAAACAAACAGAAATGACCACATCAAAGAAATGCATAACATCAAGTTCAAAGGCAGCTGTATAACCTCACTTATAACCAAAACATACCTGAAAAACCTGAATTCCACGTAATGTGAGTCCCAGAGTTAAAGAGGCATCCAGTTCCTTTTTATCCTGACGAAATAACAATTCACATTAAACAAAAAATCTGAACACTCACACATATACGAGAACAATCAGAGCCCTCCACAAACCTTGTAAAGACGATAATAATGAACAGCCACGTCGTCCAGGAGTGCTGCTTCTTTAATGTACTTCATCTGGGCTTCTGATGCAGTGAGAGCGAACTGCTCTTTGTGCATGTTTGGAATGTGACGGAGAATATAGTCACATCCTCTCTTTGCAATCACCTAGAAAAAAATATATAATAAAGACAGGGCTTTTAATTATTATCTTAAGGTCCAATATGGAGATAACGTATTTACAAAATGTGATACTTAAAATAAAATGCATTTCTAATATTATATAAATAATAAGAATAAAAGTTATTATTAACAGCATTACATTTTCCAAACTTGTTTTTTTAAATAACTATCATTTGCAATCTAACTGCAGCAAAACATCCTGCAGCAATAGGACCGATTCAGCCCATTTGTTCCCAGCTGACAGCACATCTCTGGATGCCTTTAGCTAATGCACCCAGATTTTCTATAAAAGCTCTTCACTATTTTTAAGCTCAATGCACTGACGAATGAAGTTTCTTCTTGCCAAAGACGTCGTTCAATGTTGCAGAAATATTTCGGGACGGCACAGTGTGGCCCATAAACCTCACTCACAGAGGGTGGTCAGAGAGAACGCAAGCATTTTACAGGTTTGATCAGCATAATGATTCACAAGAAAACGCTTTAATGGGGGATGCTGTGCAGACTCACCCAAGAGGGAAAATAAGCTTCCGGCTGGAAATAGGAACCAAAGTGTTTGTTGCGTTTGAAGTTCCCCATGTCGGCCTGCAGCGCGGATGCAGCAAGCAGGAAATAAGCCTCCTCTCTCTGGATGCACTGAGACAGCAGGACCTGCTTCCGCAGATGCCAATAGTAATAATAGCGGGCCACCCGATCACTAAAATACAGACAGAAAATGATTAAGATTGAGAACATGTCATTCATTACCTGCAGTGTGGTTTAATTGTTTGTGTGTATGTAAAGCATTTATGTGTCTGAGATAAAGAAAGAGATCTCACCTGATAAGTCTGCCATTTTCCACGTAATACTGTGCTCTAAAGTGAACAATCATAGGAGGCCCAAATTGATCAATTCCCTACAGTGGAAACACAAAAGTGTGTCATTATGAAATTTATCAGGTTCCCTTAAACATCCGATAAATGCTCTGCATGAGTGATACCTTGCTAGCCTCGCGTTTCCATTCTTTTGGACAATATTTAGACAGTTTTTGTCCCAGTTCCATGTATATGTGTTCATTATCTAGGTGGAAAAGAATGATTAAAACACACTTGAGATCATATTAGATTTTATCAAAGCATTTAAAACAACTTTGAAATAATGCCGTTTTAAATTAGCATATGTGACCCTGGACCACAAAAAAAATTAGGATAGGAAAACATTTGTTTGAGATACTATTTGAAACCTGGAATCTGAGGTTGCAAAAAATCTAAATATTGAGAAAATCACCTATAATGTTTGTTTTTAAACTCTGTAAAGCTTAGAATTTCTTCATTACAGCATAGACACCAAACTTTAGTGGGTAAATCCCTAAGAGCGGGCAGCAGCGTGTGAAGTGTGTAGGCATGTTTCCATTTTTCCAACCATTTTTGTTTGTGATTTTGTTATATTTACGTTAGGAAATTTACAAAATATCTTTATAGATAATTATCTTTACTTAACATTCTAATGATTCTTGGCATCATTTTTTTTTATTATTTTGACTAATACAACATATTGCTGGCTTTTGCTATACAAATACACCTGTACTACTTATGAACAGTTTTGTGACCCAAGTTAACATTTAAGAAATATCAGGCTTTTAAAGGTGTGTGTTTTTGTTCTTACTCTGAATAACACTGAGACCGAACAGATGACAGTCCTTCAACCTGAGTAGATCACACACCTGCATCAACAACTCCTGACACACAGTCTTAACCTGAGAGAGATAAATCAGACAACATTTTTTAAAAGAGAAATACATAGTGTGTGTCTATGATTGGGACCGAATGTAAATGTTTTACTCACACTGACAATGACGTTGAGCGTTTCATCATTCGGGAGGAACACGCACACACACCGACGGTCCTGCATCGTCTTGTTATTGTGGAAAGACAGTTTGTTCATGTTTGAGAGGCTGCAGCCTGTAGATTTCTGCCCCTCGCTGGAGCTCCGCCCCTGAGCACCTCCCACTTATGATGGGATCAGATAACTCAGACACACATACATATACACACAGACGATCCCCCTCTGTGACCGGAGAAACTCAAGCTCACCCACGAATGTTTCAAAGCAACAGTTTCTCTTGGATCGACACACACTCAAAGCAAACAAAAACACAAGAGTCCTGATGTCAAAGTCTGAAAAAGACAAAAAGACATAAATATCACAATTATTAAAAGACACGGTTTAAACGATGCTTTTCTAAAATGACACGTAAAAAGCAAGTCGTGTGTTTGATGGCTTGGCAAGAATGCGTCTAGAAAACAGTCGAGATAGCATGAAGTGATTATTACTATCCCCAGAAAAAGACAGCTACAAGACAACAAGAGGAACTCAAAAACAGCTGTATTTGATAATAGTTTTCCAAGCAACAAGGAAAAAAGGGCATTTTACAGCCTGTAGTGGATTTGTTTTCAGTTACCACCACAAATTATTTATACAGTATGTGTTAATGAAATGTTCTTTTTTAGTAAAACCATTACATGTCATCCTTCCAACATGAGATTTAGCCCCTGATAACTTAACAGGAACAGAGCATTGCTATGCAACAAAAACAAAGATTATAAATGGGTGTTGCACAGTGAGATCCATAATGAACAAACCTCAGCAATTGACCAATCAGTAAAGACCACAACTATCCGACAGATTCAGCAACAACAACATAAATGTTATGTGACTTACTTAAATTCTGGTAGACCTCCATTAAGAATCTATACCTGTTGAATAGTTTTAATACAATTGATATACAATAAAATATGAATATAAATTAATATCAGTATAAATAAATATACAACAAATGATTACATAACAACTAAACACAGACCGGCACTTAACTTCTGACCAGCACATGTGCCTGATGAAACCATCTACACTGCTCTATATAACAAGTTATTGTAACTGTGTTTTACACTTAATGCCCAAAGGTAGAAAAGACTGCAGGACACAAGCAAGACGTGATGCATATCCGATACATTTCTCTCGATTAATAATTATATTTAAACTGTTAAACAGAGAGAGAGAAAAAGAGAGAAAATGTTTAGATGACACATTAGCAAGTGTGACAATGAGCAAAACTTGACTTTTATCTTTTCTCCCACCATGAACAGGGATTCCACCAGGAATGATCATCTATAATACAACACAAACATTTGAACTTTTCATGCTTTTGTTTTTTGGGAACTTGACTTGGTGTGTAAATAGAACAACATCAGCCTCACTTCTTTCAATAAAAAGAACCATTTATTACTGTAATGCACCGCTTCACATACACGATACTTTTATTAAAATAATAAACAGATAGGTATATTTTTACAAACAGGGCAGATATAAGTTAAAAATTTGTAAAAAGATTTTTAAAAAGACGACTGTACTTGAGAGAGAAAGAAAGAAGGAAATTTTGCCATAGTAAGGAGAATTCCACCCAACATCTGCTTCTCATTCCAACAATGAAGGCCTTTGATTCTCTCTCACAAACACATGCAGCTCCACATGTACTACACATGCATAATATTAATACATAAGATGACAATAACGTCTTGGCTATTCATGTTTTGGTTTGTTTTTAATGAGAGCTCGACCTGTAACATTTTTTTAAAGAAACCTACACATTTAGTAAAGAAAAATAGGCAGCCAACTCAAAAGGGTCTCAAAAACTGCTTGCAAATCATTTCAGTCCCCGACGTCACATTTTGAGGCCATTTTAAGATGGCAGAGTTGTATACGGCAGGATGAAACCAGCAGTGGAGGTGGTTTCATGAGTCCCTGTTTGACATTATGCGTGACATTCCTTTGGTGGAAAGATGGAGAGAAACTTCCTGGATTATTCATCGAGACGAATTAACATCTGTATCCAGACACAGCAACAGACTATTATGATTTGAATATTTTGGTGACAGCTGTCATCCTGTAACATCTTGCCTTCAGGGATTGAATCTAACGTTTCTCAGATGTTTGTTAAGGTTCCTGGGGTTTGCTTTTACTGCCTTATAACAAGTTGCAGAGAGATTTTACTTCACAACAAATACATCCAGAAACCACGACAACAAAAGCTTCCAGAAATGTAGAAAGAGTGGAGAGAGAGATGTCACAATTTATCAAGAGAAGAAACAAGTAACAGCGAAGAAAGAGAGGCAAGGAAATGCCACTGATAGGTGGAATCGGCATGCCCAAACACGCTTTAGTTATTTAATGCGATTCTCAACTGAGGCTGCACATGAACTGAACCCTTTCATGTCGCTGTTTGTGTTCCTTAGAAAGCATCTTCACACCTGCTATTAAAATCAATATGATGTTAGTCTAGAGCCCTCATTTAAAGCTATCAAGTACCTATCAAGATTCTCTCTACTGGCAAAAATTGCCAAGATGATTTTACACAGTTAACGTCAAGTTTGTTAAGCAACAATGTAACGAAAACATGCATGCAAACAACACAAAACAAATATGATGTCTGAGGTTTAAATAATAAGGGATACACAGAGAACAGGGCCTACGAGCACATCAAAGGAACCGGTTTACATACACACAACAGAGTAACCAAGTATAAGCTTAATACTACCAACTCGAGCTTTGAAACAAATCCATCTGTACCACTCGTACAATGCCACCAAGACAGCCAATCAGAGCACAGGATTTCTTTTCAAGGTGGAAAGGTGCAACAAAATACGTCTGGTTGAAGATAATGTTTCTTCAACCACACAACAGAATTACGATGAGCTAGAGCAAGATCACATCACGCGTGCAAAAAGAAATAAAGGTTCAAATTCATTCAAATATTTTGTGTTTGTATTCAAATTTTATTCAAATGAAAAAAAGCTTGAACACTTCATCCAAAAATAAAAATTCTGTCGTCGTTTACTCTATATCTGTAAAAATGTCTTTGTTCTGATGAACCCACAGAGAAATTTTTGTACAAATGCTTGTAACCAATAAAAGTTCTTGGACACCATTGACTACCAAAGTAGGAAAAATGTAAATGGAAGTCAAAGGTGCCAAAGAACTTTTTGATGGCCAACATTCTTCAAAATTTCTTATTTTGTGTTCAACAGAACACAGAAAATTTAGTGCTGTTTTTCTTACAACGATAGTCAATGGTGGCCAAGAACTGTCTTCTAAATATCTTTGTGTTCATCAGAAATATATACAAATTTGAGGGTGACTACTACACATTCTTTTGTTTTTAGCAGACACTCTTCATTGAAAAGAATATGAAGAGAGCTAGCCTACAGGTTAAGACCCACTGGAGTTCTACCTTAGATTCATTACAATAGGTTCAGTGTCTTGCTCAAGGGCAGTTCTTTGCATCCAGGTTCAACCTTTTACCTTTGTTGTGTTAACAGCCCGGATACTTAATCATTAAACACTCAAATAAGGAGACACTTCCGAGTCAAGGTAATTTGATGCTCCTTCTCTCCAAAATCACTTCAACACAGCTTTACAATACACACATATGGACATGTAAGCCCAGAAATGCTTAAGGTCTGAGGAAAAAAATCACTTTTGAGCATCTATTCTAGCTACCCTTAAGGCGACAGAGGTTTGCCAAACAAACCCACATACACACGCGCACACAAATGAAGGGCAGCTTGGTAAAGAAAACATCCTGGGGTTAAAAAAAAGGAATGGAAACAAAGCACAGCACAAACTGCTTCCTGGCACCACAAACAAGAACACAAACACACACAAAGCACATTTAACACTATCCAATACAAAACTAGACCTCATCATTCCTCACCTCAGGACAGGGAACAATATGACAACACTCACACAGGATGTGACTACATGCAGACTTAGGCAAGCCCGTATCCAAGCAAACATCCATGATACCGTATCGAGGTTATCTGACACTTAGAGCTATGAGAATGAAACCCTAAACTGAGCAAAATCACAATAAACAGCATGTACTGCATACTTTTGGTTTAGATTTACAGGCTGTCAGAAAACTTTTTAGCAGATGATGCCACAACAAACTCAACATCAGGCATTATCACAGTTAAAAAACACATTAAATTCCGGCAATTCAATGGAACACCCCCCTTTTGAACGATTAAATAATAACCCTCCAATGTGTTAACACATTAAAAAATGTAGTTCTTAGAGAAAATGTATGTAATTCTAGACAGGATAAATGTGAGGGCTTTACACAGGTCAGTATAGAGTTTCACTGCGCTAATATTAAACCCGCCCTGACCGCAAAAAGGAAATAGTGAACATTCTTGAATCTTGAAGGAGAGAGAGAGAGAATGAGAGAGTGTTAGAGAGAGAGAGAGAATAATGAATCTTTTCCGATTTGTGTTGTGGTCTGATGCAGATGATGAGTCACATGTTTTGTTGAGACTCAGATTACTTCCCGTTTGTCTGGGGTCCCAGAGACTCCTATGCTTGACATGTAAACAATAATAGTAAGAGTTTTTTCAAAAACAATTATAATGTATGTTACGGACCTAATGAAAGTTAGCCACCCCATATTTGTAAGCTTTGGTTTTCTGTTTTAACACAAAACATGCTTGCGCTATTTCTGTTTTGGGTCGTTTTGATTCCAGGGAGAACACATTGTTAAAAAATTACAATAATAAAACAACATACAAATGAAAACAAGCAGTGGTATTCAACTGCAGTGTGGAAAACACTTTTCATTTATTTATATTTAACACCAACATTTTGTTCCTATTGGAGACCCCAAATATAAATAATGTTGTAATACTTTTTTTATAATTTCCATTTTAAAATAAATACTTTAACTAGACATTTAACACTTTGTTTGGCATTTCCTGTGGTCAGAAATGTTGCCTGGGTGGGCAGTTGAGTTTTGAAGCCCAGCCAGTATGTCTCCTTACTGCAGACCTTACTTAGGACAGACCCCGTATAACCCCAGGGTTATGTAGGCCGTTTAGCTTGCTGGGTGCTATAAACCAACCAAAGTACCATCACATTACTCCAGAAATAGCCAGGAATGTCAAAGTATGTCCTAAAGGTAGGATTGTGAACTTTAACAAGGATGTACGTACTAAATTCGCACACAAGCCCCATAGAAACCAGCCTTTACCGAAACTCGTTTTATTTTGTATTTTTGTAAAATAACTGTAAAATCCTTGTGGGGACAGTTTTGAAAACTTTCGATAAGTCCTTCTATTATTTTTGATTACTTTTAAGAAGAAACTGGTGTTATACACATCTACTAACTTACTGTATGATGCCAGTAACACTAACGTAAGTTGTATTAAACAAATTAGCCATTTTGGCTGTCATTACCGTGGTACATTTTTGCAACATAGCTAATTGCAAACAGTCTCTAGTGTTTTTGCGAAGCTCCATCCTCTTTTACCCCGGTTTGGGTGTGCGTGTGTTTCTGCGGCCCCCGCTGCCACGTAGAATAAGTTATTCGAGAAATGCAAGGAGCCCGAACCCTCACTAAACCCCGGGGCCACTGCATTGAAGGAAAAAATAAAGTTAAACTGATGAAACCTACCTTCGTGGTACTGAAGTATTTCCAAACACACGTCCAATGTAACTCTTGCTTTGACTCTTTCCCGTGCTCGCCAATCTAGCACATTATGCCGAGCCGCGAACTCAAACCCATCGGGCTCCCCAAAACTCACAAACCACTATACATGTGGAGGGAATTTCCCAAGCTTGTGTAGGAGGGGTGACAAAAAGCATAGGAATGGGCCGGAAACACGTCTGCTAAACTGTACCGCTCTCCCTCAATTTTCAAACGCGCTGCATCGACTGTGCTATAATTGTGCAGTCTGTGTGTTTACATTTAGCCGAGCGTATTAGTAAGACCACCCCTCTGAAGCTGACGTTGGTAGTGTCCACGGCTGCCCAACATGCCTTCACCTCAAGCCTGCAGAATAAATGACGAATCCTAGTACAACTGCAAGGACTTAGCTTATGAATATGAATTAGTTCATGGATACGTTGCTTGGTAACCGTCTAAATTGATATTCTTTTCGCGTGATAGGATTCGCCTGGTGGGTACCGCCTATTGCTGCAGCCAATCGGGTAGGCTTATTAGGCGAACGTCACTTTACGTGATAAATATTCATAAGGAAAGCCTTTACTGTAGTAGGATCGGGAAAAAATGCTGTAGTGGGATGGGCATGAGAACCGGGAATGCTGAGCGCGAGAGGGGGACGTTTGCGCAAGTAGCGGAAATTGGGCACGCGAACCGGATTTTTCTTTATTGCCAAATTACGATTTGGTTATTGTTGTTTTGCACACGTTTGTGTCATCCTTTATTTAATTCCCAACTTTACATTGCTTTGTCTCCGTGTCATCCTTTATTTCATTCCCAACTTTACATCACTTTGTCTCCATGGCAAAAAAAAAACGATTTAATGGTTGAGATCGCAGTGGATCACAACCTTTTTGACTTGAGGACAACTTCAAAGTTTATTAAGACCCCCTTGTCGCCCCTGGCTCCCTGGCAGAGGAGCACTGATTGTGACCACAATATAAAGGTTTTGCCATTAAAAATGTATGTTTTGTCGGAGGGATTAGGGTTAGTATTACGTTTTCAGGTTAAAATTGCAGGGTTTATTGTTTACACCTGAGTTAATTCCTCACTTGGGGAAAGTAGAGAAGTTGAAACTAACTCGAAAAGAAAGAACAAATGGAGATGTTTCAGGTCATGACCTTGTGTGAAATTCACAAGGGCGTGAGAATACACAAACTCACTGCTGAGTGTGTTTGTCTTCATTTTACCTTTGAGGGGAAAACATGTTGAAAGATTCCTCATAATGAGTCCTTAATGTTAAGAAATTAATAAATGTCCTGCACTCAGATGGTTAACAAATAAAAACTGTGGCGCAATGAAACAGACAAATTGTTTGTTTTGTTGCTAACCTGTCTTGAATTAATCAAGAACAAACCAAGCTTGTAAAATGTTATTTGGCCCGTTAAATCACTTTTTGGGGTGTCAATCAGAAAATAGAAATTTACACAGATTTGTAAAAACTGAAAGATAGAATTTTCAATTCAGGTGAACTGTTCCTTTAAGAGTTTGCATGGCATGTTGGGAAACACGAGGTTCATGAGTTCTTCAGGTTGAGTTCTGATTGGGAAAATGTGAGTAATGTGGTTGTTTGTGTTGCAGAAGAGGATTTAAGTAAATATTTGATCCTGTTTGGGTTTCTGTGTGCAGTTTGGAGTTCAGCGACACGGCAAAAGAGTGAAAGCATCATATTTGGTTTCGCTGAAGACCAAGCGTACAGTAGTCACACAAAGGGTCAAAGACACAAAACAAAGATCAATTGGTTTTGGTCATGTGATTTACACGTTTCTTTCTGGTAACACACTAACAAACCAATTGAATTGATATTAATACAATACTCTATCACCATTTTCACAATTCCACTGCCTGCGCAAATATAAGATTTATTCAGGGATTTCTAATCGGTTGTATCCTTTAGTCTGTTGTTGCTATAGATTAAGGAGATTGTGTTTCTGTAATACAAAAAACAACTGTTATTCATTTGTTGCTCTAAACCTGCTTAAACAGATGCCTGTAGATGCCTTTCAACTGTAAGAGTAAAGCTGTGTACATTATGTGTGACCTGAATTCCTGTGTGTTTGTGTCATCCCTGATGAGCTGGATTAAACCAGGTCTCTTATTTTTCATATGTGTGTGTACCTGCGTAACAATTCTTTGAAAACACAATGCGTAGAGGGAAAAAATGGTCAGGAAGATATTTTTATATCCCAATCCCTACGGTAAAATATTAGCAATGCTTGAGGACATATACTACCCTACATTTTTATAAAGCTATGTTTTATACACTTCAGAATAGAAAGTGAGTCAGTGTCTGCTGTCCTAGATTGCTGGCGTAGTCTAGATTGCTTGATGCTCTCACAGAAGATCCTGTTCTGTCAGTAAGCATCTTATACAATTTATTGTGGAGACATTTACTTTGTTGCAGTTTGTATAGACACGTTTACATTCACATAATAGTTTTAATACTTATCCAAGTACACAGACAGGTCAGGACAAGGTTGAGCATACTGAATGTGGGCATCATCAAAGAATCATTCCTTTTGAAAGGTGTACATATCTCATTCATAAAAAATGCATGATCTGTCATACACCACCTTTGGAAGTGTACTGCTAAAGCTATTGGGTGACACAAAAAAAACACATGTTTATATTAACTTCTATTCACAATTTTGGTTGCATCTGTTTCAATCACACGTTCATTTTGTGGATCATCGGTTTTGGAAATGTAAAGACGACGTGTTTGCAAGATGACAAAGCAAGCTGATACACACTGGTGCTGCTATCTCCTCCAGTGGCTCCAAGCGCAGGAAGAATAGTGGAACCACAGAAAAGAAAACATCATTGTTTGCTCGCAAACAATCGAGACGTTTAGAAGCCACAACCGTTTTCTCATTCACAAACATCTCAGCAGTGCACAAGTGTGGCAGGTTGTGTCTGTTGGTGAAGATTTTGACCCGCCAGTATCCCAGCAGCCCACAGCGATGTGAAGTTGAGTAACGACCACCGTGACAGTGCTGGTTTGGCAGAACAGAACCAAGACAAGAACCCTGATGGGTCACATTTCAGGCAGACACGGGACGTTTTAAGGAAACCACTTCCTTTTCCAGCATTTCCTCTCTTACCCTCCTTAAGTGCTGATAAAATCAGACAGCCTTTAATGCAAATCTTTAGTTTTTTCCTGCAGAGTTACCATACAACTTTTGGGATGCTCATTTTATTTATTATTTATTATTTATTATAGTACATTTGAATATTATAACAATTATAAATTCAAAACGTTTTTAATCAAGGCAGCCGAATATAAGGCTTCCTTTCTAAGAACCTGGCAGTGTATTTAAAGATTTTTATTCCTCCTTTTATCATGTCAAATATTGTTATTTGAGATGAATCTTTTAATACATCTAATCTGTTTTTAAGAAAAATCTGACTTTGAGCCCACTGCAGGACTGTGAAACAGTAAAATGCTAAATACATCCAGATGTTTTAGCCGTTTGTAACTGGAGACCACTGGCCCTAAAGAGAACCCTTAGACCCCTTAACATACAGGCATTGCTAAAAGGCAAACTTTATGGAATATTTAACCTTTCCTTTAGCTTTAATGCTTTTGAAGAGTTTGGTTCCAAAATGAGATAACTCTCAGAGATTAACATTTTTTTTTAAATGTTTTTTTATTGTGTATTCAATTTATATCAATCGAACTGCAGCTGCTTTGTTTCGGCTTAAGCCATAATAACAAACAAAAAATACAGCTAACTAACACAATTAAACACAATAAAAACATGATAACATAATAAATAATTTTTGAAAAATCTCTTTTGGAACCAAACTCTTCAATTGTTTGGCTATTGGAATTAAATGTAATATGTATATAGCAAGATGTTTTGGCTTACCTGTTTCCTGAAAAAAACACCTTACCTATAGTGTTTTACAAAGTGATTAAGTGAACTCATCTAAATATGGAAGACCATGCTGATATTGGACTGTTTGAGGATCTGCTGTGTTTCTTTGTAATTGTATTTTTTATTAGAGCATGAAATCCCACAGTCACAATAAAACGATGGCACTGTTAGTGCTTCATTCGTTCCGAAGTTTCTTTTTTAAAGTAACACTTTACCATAAGGTGCTGTTTGTCAACAACTAGTTTTTGCACTAGCATAAACTAACAATGAACAATACTTCTACAGCATTTATAATTTCATGTTAATTTCAGCATTTAACACATTAATAAAATCAAAATTTGTCACTGTAAACATTAGTTAATGCACCATAACATGAATAACTGTGTTGACATGAACTAATATTAACAAGGATTAATACATTTGAAAAACTAAATTGTTCATTGTTAATGTTAACTAATGTTAACCAATAGCACCTTGTTGTAAAATAGTGATACCGTAAAAATTACAAGACATGACGTGTTTCTGTGTGTGTATATTGTGAGACGTCGCAGGAAATGGGTTTGGGTGGGGTGGTAATATGGGGTTTGAGAGACAGAAAAAGTTCTAAATTGGGCACAGAAATGCACAATGTAATCTGTCTTTGACTCTACTGCTGCTCAGCACTAAACAATATGTATAGAACAGGGAAACCAAGCTCTTTATTTTAAGAAGTATAATTATATACAGCTTGTGTCTTGCTCTGTTTCCTTACCCATGGAGAGAAAATACAAATGAGATCTCAATTCTAAGAGTTTTTATCAGAAGAATACAAATTAATAACTTATTCATTTTAATAAAGGTGATCTCAATCATGTCTCAAAATTTTCAATATACCATTTGTTAATACCATAATATAACATATAATGACAATACCATAGTTTATATGTCATCTCACGAATTAGTAGGAGCAAGAAACCTTTTCCCTGGGTATGAAAAAAGAAACAGAAATATAGGAATGTTTTAGCGTTTGTTCAGATTATGTATGTAATCTCTTAAAAACAAAACTGCTACAAAAGTTTTTTCACATTGATGCTCAAAGGTTCTTCAAGGAAACATTTCTTTCTTACTTGTTCATGGTAAAAAAAAGTTCTGTGGAAGTTTAAGGTTATACAGTCAAAAATGTTTCTCCTATGCATCGTGTTGCACATTGCAGCTTTTATCTAAGCATCACTCACAGAGAGTTTGTTTAGAGTAGAGTTTGTCATGTCTCTCTCATACACTGGAGGCTAAAAAATGTGTGTTTATAGGAGTTAAAGGTCATGGGGAAATAAATCAGACGTGACCACATTCCATGCAGGAACACGGTGACTTCCACACCTGCTGGTTAAATCGTGTCTTCTGTCTCCTCCAAAACACAAAGCCACAGCTATGGCCTCACACACAAAGATCCGGTCTTGAACAATTGCTTTGGATGGTTTTATCATAGACATGAGCGATGTCGAACTTTAGAGCTGAATGATAAGCAGCAAACGGAAGACGTCCACTAAAAAAAGCTTATTTCAATGCTCCCTTCACAATTTTAGGATGTCTTTGCACCGCCCCGTTGCTCTGCACAGCAGTGGTGCGTAGTGACAATTACAGTAATTACCTCTAATGACAGTCCGCTCAAGACAAGAACCTTCTTTGTAAACAACACATATGCTGTAAGTCGCTTTGGATAGAAGCGTCTGCCAAATGACTAAATATGATTCCTCAAGTTCAACCGATTTCTTTTATTATACCTTAGTATCTTAGTTTTTCTGCACTTTGTTAAACCTGCTTAAGAAAGGTTTAACACAAACTTTCTTAGACTGACAAAATCTGTTTTTCATAATAGAAGATCATTATTCAATACCTTTGTATTATTTATGCATGAATTTATAATATGTATAATAATTGGACGAAAACTCAAAACCAATTAGATAAATATTTACAAATTAACTTTGTGGTGATATTTATGCACCATTTAAATTTCCATTAAACATCTTAAAATGGACGTCTTGAGTGAGGGAGATTACAAGTTCTTGCCCTGTGCACCCATTTTATCTTAGACAGCGGAATGTTTTGTCAACTTTGTCTGTGTTCCTTAACATTTTTTGTTTTGTATATGCAGTAACATAATCTAAGCTGCCACAGACCGTGAACTGTTACGGGAAAGTGTTTGGTTTCACACAGTTACATGAATGAAACATCAGATGTGTTGCACATTTAAATAAGATACATTTACAGACACACAAAACTGTCTGCATAAATGTCATTTAAGTGGTGGTAAAGTTAACATGTTAACCTTACCCATGAGTGATGGTTGCCTACTGGAATGTCGAGGCTGTCCCAATGTTTTTAAGATTGGGAACACCACACAAACGAATACAAACAAGTCTGGAGCAACATTATCAAAATGGAGCATGAAGGAGGTTAGAACATCCTTGAGGAAAGCAGGGAAGGATATCAGGCACAGAGAGCTTTTATTTTTTGTCTGTGTGTGTGCTTCAATATCAGACAATTTCAATGGTTATGCAACTATAAAAAGAAGTTAATGGCAAATATACCCTCCAGCAATGTGTGTACATGTATCTGATAATTGCGCGCTTCTCTTGAATTTCATCGTCATTGTTAAGCCTGAATGACACAAACTGACAGACAACAAGTAGCCTATATAAAATATGGAGCATATTTACAGTATACTGTGGTTTGTAACACACTGATACGTATTTGAGGAGAGTTATAATGTAGCTTTATGGAATAAAAAGTAAATAAATAAATATTCTCCAACAAAAGCAGCAAATCTTCAATGAACATGGAAGCTTTGCACATATGGTAAAGAATGATCTAGAAACATGGGGGGTTTGAGCATTTCAGATGCAAGTACAGAGCATGTGAAAAGCATCAATGCGTGTGAAGTTTCCAGCAACTATCAGCTGTGTCCTCTGGAATAGTCAGTGTGTATGTGTTTCATGCAAAAGAACTTTCCAGATGTTAGTTCTGGATCAGTAAGCGTGCGCCACCCAGCCCTGATAAACACACTGTGTTTAGACAATCCCTGAATCCTCCATAGACTCTTTGCAGCACTTCACATGAGGCCGGAACATTAGTTGTGTGGTTAAACTTTCACATCTATTCTATTAAAACAGCCGGATTTAGGATAATGTCAAACATGTTATTCACAAACAAAATACTTTTCATATTCATCATACATCTTGGATTTAGAGAGCCTAAATCCATTTTTGTGTTTTAAACGAAATTGAGATTCACAGAATTGTGAAATTAAACCAACAGAAGAGCCATGAAGTGAAGGAGGGATCTCTACATTCAAGTGTTGAGTTGCAAAAACTTTTAAAATACTGCCCTCTACAGAACCTACTCCTCATTTACACATAATTTAGCTCAGACCAGACCAAGATTACAGATATAAGTGTACATCTGTGCCACTAAAGTGAACCCAAACTAATCTTTATCAACTAATATTATAATTACGTTTTGTATTAATGTTACTGTGGTCTGGCCTTCAGTGCTGGCAATATTGAACTATACAGTGCAGCCCGGTCCAATTGAAAGAGTATCAAAGGGGCAAAAGCAGCTTACAGATAGAAAATCGAAGGTCACTTGGCAAGGCATTCAACACCTCACAAATTACAAAGGCAACAAGTCTCCATTCATCAACAGCAACTAAAGCTCACTATCAGAGGAGCTTAACCACTTCTTCTCCCGTATAAATCCCAGTTAGGCTGCCGGTCCTGACGGCATTCCAGGGAGAGCACTGAGACTGTGCGGATCAACTAGCAGAAGTATTTTGCAACATCTTTCATCACTCTCCATATACATGCTATGTAACTGCCTCATCTCTGCCACTATTGTGCCTATCCCAAAGAAAACTGCTATCAGCATCCTCAATGACTACAGACCATTGGCTCTTACCTCCACTGTTATGAAGTGTTTTGAGAGATTGGTACTAAGGCACATTAAATCATCACTTCCTTGTGACCTAGACTACCCCCGTTTTGCCTACAGAGCCAACAGATCGACAGATGATGCCTACACACTGTGCTGAACCATGTAGAGCAGCCGGGAACATATGATCTTCAGTTCTACATTCAACACCATCATCCCCAGCAGAATGGTCACAAAACTGCTTAACCTTGGTTAAAATGATCACATATGTTTCTGGATCAAGGACATTCTGACACACTGTGAGGTTGGGAAACCATCACTCCTCCACTCTGACACTCAGGACTGGAGCCACACAAGGTTGTGTGCTTAGTCCTCTGCTCTACTCGCTCTACATCCACGACTGCACTCCAGCGCATAACTCAAATGTAATGAACGAATTTGAAGACGACACCACTGTGGTGGGGATGACATCACACGGAGATGAGTCTGCCTACAGAGAGGAGTTTGCTAAACTCTCAGAATTGGTGGAGAGGGTGACAATCTTTAGTTTCTGCACTGCACCAACATTCCCCCGCTACTGTGCACTGCATAGTTCTATGCCTTTACTGGTACTTATTTATCCACTTTTATCTACTCCACAACAACTTTCATACCACAACATCCATTGCTGGTTGTTACTCTCATCTATATCTGTTAAGGTATAGCTACTCATGAATGTCCATTCACCTACCCTGTATTATATAGAGACTACAGTTGTTTGCCTGCTGTTGTATTTTGCAAATTTGTGTACAGTTTGTATATGTACAGTGTTACTATGTGTACAGAGATTCCGCTGTACAATGACAATAAAACTATTCCATTCTACTTTATTCTATTATAAAAGGACTGTCAATTCATGCAGCATTACAACACAGTATAGCAGCTTCCATCTGTTTATTAACAGTCCCAATTCACACCATTCCAAATCCAAAAACATCCCACACACTTTAAGCAAAAGAGTTGTAGGTGCAGACATTCACACTCCAGCATCTGTTGCTGTAAACAACTGAGCAAAACATATTGAATTCTAGAGGGTTAGTCTAGGTTAGATAAGGGTCAAAATGCAAAAATCATGAGGATTTAGAAATGACTGCCAGTTAAAGTCTTATGATATAATAAGAGAAAATATTGGAAGACATTTTTCAAAAAGAAATGGGCAAAATGTAACATAATACTTTGTTTTATGAACCAGTTGCAAAATTATTTTAACTGAACGTGGGAGTTAAAATGAACGGAACTCCCTGCCAGCACAATTTCTTAAGTGTAAAACTATAAGATCATCTACACGCACATATACAGTATTAAACAGGTGTTAATTCTGACTTTTTTGTTTTCCAAAACCGCTACAATGAAAACCAAAATCAAACGGTTTAAAGTCAAACTCAGAGGAACAAACTGTTAAAACAATCGTAAATAGAATTACAGCTTTGTAAAACAACCATTCAAAAAGTTGAACTAATAAAATATTCACAAATTTTCACAAAACCATTCAAATTCCCAAATGCTCCATTTGCAACTGAACTGCAGAGTCACAGTGATGTTGTTGTTGTTTGATCTTGGTTAATTGCTCGGTAGACGTATGGGGAATATTGCAACTGTAATTTAAGAAATTCCTTAAAGATCCTTTTATTTTTTAACTTCCGGAGATTCTGCATAGAAAGGAGTGTAATAATAAAAACTAGACATGTGAGAAGGGAAAAACACACACAAACCAGCGCCAGAAGTGAGAAAGAAGCTAACCACGTCAGTTTTTCAGTCGGATGTGACTGAATGTTTGAGAGGGAGCTATGATGTCACATGTGACATCATGAAGCTCAAAGAGCCATGCCATGGCAGCACAAGTAGGCATTGCCATAGCGATGTGGTTTGTGAGATAGTTCTGTGAACAGTAATAGAAGCATTTCCACTCTAAGTGTTCTAGGTGTCCTCTTCTGTCACCCCCACTCCTCTTCTCCTAAGAGCATCAGCTCCGTCCATTCGCTGCCACTCTTCAGCCTTATCTCCATATTCATCTTCATCATCTTCTTCCTCTCCATCTGCTTCCTGCTCATCTTCTGACTGCTGCAGGCGGACCTGCCCAGTAGGTTGTTTCCCTGCACAAACACAATATTTAATTGCAGTGTTATAGAGTAACTCTGGTTTAATACATGGTACTGTAAATACACAGGTAGGTTCACACTTACTGTGGTAATAATCTGGTGAAAACCGGCGTGACGGGAACACAAAATCCGCTACGAAAACCATCACCTGGGATAATACAAAGATGAGATTGGTCCAAGATTATGCCTCTGCTCTACAAATAAAAAAACTGGGGCAAACAGTACACTGGATTTAGCTATTTTTAACTAAAAAATGGATTAAGTAGATTTAAAAGGGACGTTTCTACTAAACTGCTATCATGGGTTTTTTTTCACTAAGCTTGTCACGATCCATTCTAGAATTACTTTCTCAAGCAAGATACATGCAAGGATACCTAATAAGTTATTTACTCTGTAAGTGTACCTATGGAAGCTTTACAATTTTGTCTAATTAGGCAGCTCATACTCACCAATCCAAGGGCCAACCCTGAGAAAAGTGTTGCCAGAGCAAATATTCCATATGAACCCCAAACTGGGACCCCTAGTTGCTCCGTTAAGTAATTATGGCAATGCTGAAACATAATAGTAATACTTTCTGTGATAAAACAGAATGACAGCATGAGAATTGTATACACACAACTTCTCCAAAAACTCTCAAATACATGTAAAAGCACATGTATTGTTGAAATGAAATAAAACGGGAGCTTTGAAGCAAAACAGAAACAAACACTCACCCTGATAAACATGGATAACTTGAAAAGGGCCGACATTGCACTCATCCTGAAAAACATTTAAATAGTGAGTCCCAGAAGCGTTGTAACAGTCTAAAACAGAATAATAATATATAATGTAATAATAAATGAGAATTTAAATTGTATGCCAACCCAAATCTGATCCCCCGTTTCTGGTGTTAGACTACTCTGATGTTACACAAAACTTGATCCGAAACGAATCTAATCTACAGTTTAAAACCAACAGCACCATACACACACAGTACTTACAGGATGGATGAGGGACCAAACCAGGAGGAGACGGGCTCTATACTCTCCCATTTCTTCTCATCAAGGAAGCTCAGGAAGTCATCTTTAGATCGGGCTCCTTGATATCGCCGAAACACGCCATCCTTACAGCTGAAAACCACATGCACGCACACAGGACCCCCATTAACTGGAAGTGAAACCTAACCACTTCAAAGGTAGTTAAAAAGTACAGGAAATGCTTTTTTTGCTCCATCTCTCTGTTAACCGTAGATGAGACATATGGTTGCCAGTTTAAGACTGATGCTTAAATTGCATTATTTGCATGCACACGAGACAACATCCAGTCTAGAGAATAAAAGCAAGATCGGTGAATAGACTGAAACTCACTGATAAATAGTTGGAAGAGCTGTGATGATAAACCTCCCGCTCAAACCTGAAGCACAGAGAACCAGCCAAACATGGGACGCAGAAAGACAACCAATCAAGTAAACTGGAAACAATCTACAAGAGGATGCAGGCAAATAACCACATACCTGGTTGCTCTGTGACGTCAACTTTGGCAATGTTCACTCCGATATCTTCACCCCATTCTGCAAACTCATTCCACGCGGTCTGTAGCTGCTGGCAGGCTGGGCACCATGGAGCAAAACTGGACGAGATAAACAAACCGGTTAATCCAATAACGCAGCGGTAAACCCAATCCAAAAGAGATCCACAATCACCGAGTCTTATATCGGATCTATTTATCCACAACCACAGTACTCTTCTTGTTGACCAGCTGTAATGTTAGATAGTCCGGATAGATAGAAGTATCCGGATATTTCATCTAAAACATTTATAGCAGAGCACTTACTTCAAGACCACAGAACTTCCGCTAACCGACCCCAATAACATTTACATTGCCATGCGCATTAAATTGTTACAATGTGGTTACATACTCATTCAAATTCATGACGTTTTCATGCACAATTAAACCAACACACATACTTTTGCAGAGCTTAAAAGCATAACTCACAACTCGATCATCCATTCCCCCGTTAGGATTTCCTCCCAGTTTTCATCTGTGATCACTCTTAAACTGGCCGATTTTGCCGTTGCGGGCTGGAGCATCACATGTGAGGCTATAAGCGCAAAAATTACACACACACCGGCTGTCATCTTTCTGCTCTCTGTGTGTATGTGCACGCTATGTTTCAGCAGCCACTGCCTCTCTTCCGCTTCCGCCTCCACTGTCAAACACGTGACTCTGATTGGCGGTACCGAGCCTATGACGTTTTTACGGCCAGAAAATGATTAAACTGCACAGTATGGTTTACAAACGTAATTTCACCAATGTCCGATTGATTGATAGATTTAACTGTGTACGTGTTTTGCCGCGTTGTGTGTGTATTTACGAAACATAAAAATACTTCCGTAGCCAAAATTTAATATAAAATTATTTTACATTTTATATAACATCCACTTACAATTTTGTGTAACCACTATGACGTATTTGTGTCGGTCAATTTTGAAAGTAACGTTACCTGAAAATTTAATTTGTAAAAAAATATATATATACAGAAAACACAAGATGGCGCTATAAACTCTATCTTGAAGGAAATATAGGTCATTCACTGTTTCTGTTTTGTCATCTTGCTTGGCTATATATTTATGAATCCCTAAGGTGTGCATAAAGATCATTGTATACACTTTTGCTGAAAAAATTAAGTAATTTCCAAAAGCATAATAGGAGGATCTATTCTCTGTGATGTCACATTGTGCACAAAGCGCTTTTTATGTTACAAGAGAGACACCATTCAAATACACATAGATACATAGAACAAGGAACAAAGAATTGTGTTTATTTAGTAGCATTCTATATTAAATTCTGTTTATTTATAATTGTGAACCGCATACTTTTTGCTACACTGTGCCCTTCTGTATTAATCCAAACCTATGTATTTTTTTACTGCTATGTAAAGAATGTGTTCGTGTAGTTGCTTTAATTTGTGCTGTGAGAGAGATAAAAGATCACACAGTCAGAAACACTCACAGAGGATGTTGTTATTAGTCATTCTCTTCTGACACTAATGAGTGCTAGTGATGTGATAATTGCTGTCGCAGTGAAAATGTTAACATGCACATGTGATGTTTTTTTTTGCGAATTTGATTTAATTGTCTAAATTGATTTGATCCAGGAATGGGTTAGGTTTAGAATACAAAGTCATGTTTGTCTGGATGACATTACATAAGATGGATTTTGTTTAATGTGACTAATATTTTTCTATATAAAAAAATCTGATTCATTTAGGATTTACATAAATCACGGTATAAAACTGGATCTAGGACTAGATAAAGGCTTTTTAAATGTAGCAAAATATATCATGAAAATGCAATAAAAAGTTTCCAAAGGTGTTCTGAATTGGTATAGCATTGTGTTAGCAACATGATTTAATCCACACATCCTGTCAATACAAATATATAACTTTGGATAAAAATGTCTCGTAAACACAGAAATTGATGTTTAAATAAAAATAAAACAGAAAGAGTAAAAAAATTAATCCTCGGGGCATAAAGATACCGTTGCTTAAAAAATTATATGAAATCCGTTTTGACCATCTTCTAGCATTCAGTTGGAGTGAGTGGGAGTAGGTCTCTGTGATGATACAGGTCAAAAGATCGGGAAGCTTGAACCTGTAAAATGTCCACAAGTAATTGAGATAATATAATTCTGTGTAATTCTCAATTTCAACATTCCATCCGGTTATATCCTTTTATAAAGCGCTACGCAGTCACTGACGTCCGTACGCACACACATTCCCACAGAACAGGATGCACGTGGGAGGAGAGAAAACGCCAGAGACAGCTTCAATGGGAGTAGGTGGATAGAAAAATTGGCTTTTCCCTGTATTTCTCGTTTTCCCCTTCTCGTCCTCTCTTTGAAACACTCTTCTACCTGTTATGCAAGATACTGCCTACTCTCAGCATTATAGAAAGCGCTTGTTCGTTTTTTTACCTGCCTGAAATACATCGTATGTTGTGTATAGTGATGACTACCACTGTCACAAACATATGCAAATAGACATGCATAGTCATAAAGACCATCAAGAGAAATACATTTTTACTTCATTAGATTGCATCACAGTGGGGATGAACAGCTCGTGCACATTAAAATGAACACTAAATCCATACACAGATTGATTCTTCAGACCCTGAATCTCTAGATTATTTTTGGTCCAATTTCTTGGAGTTCAACTCCTTCTGCATCGAGATTTTAAGTCTCCAAAATCTTCCAGAAGACTTAGGATCACTTCCTTCACCCCCATCCGCAGCTCCAGATGGACGGACTGAAGTGCCAAAGAATAGATCAAGAGCTGCTTGATATTTACAGAACAGTTGAGAGTACAATTGCTGTTCCTACTGATATACTTGGAGTAGTTTGAGTTTACCAGAGTTGCTAATGTTAATGTTTGTAAAACCAAAGGTCCCTAGTTTGTTTTGAAGCATTGCCATTTTAAATAATGCAAAAATGTTGTGAGAATAAGGAGAGCATTAATAGGGCATTACTAGTTTTCATCAATTAGTGTTAGTTTCTTGTTTGTCTATTAATGTAGAACTACATTTGACCATCCTACACATTAGTGGATTGGAAAAACGTATATAGATAAATAATAGATAAAAAACATTAGATGTACATGATTTGGGAAAGGTGGAGTTTTAATGTGACATTCAATTCAAATGAATGAAATGGTGACATCACAGTAGAGAAATGTACAGACCCTATCGTTCATCTAAATTGGTCGTGGAAATATATAACCACTAGTAATTTTAATCATTTTATATTCGTTTAAAAGTCCAAATAATCTTTTTAAAGATCTCCATGCAACCATGTCTGAATCTCTACTCGGAGTCTCTCCATTACAGGCCCCAGTTTAAAGCCTGCTCTGTGACCCAGTTACTGTAATAATAATAAAAAGTGATTAAGCCATTAATTTGTCCCCCACCAAATCTCTCTCACACAGATATTCACCAGAGAGGCACATGGACAAAATTCACATGGCTCTCTATCCACAGCCCTTCCCACACACACACACACACACACACACATACTCACTCACCTCCACAACAACCTGAATACACCCACCCACACTATCCTCAACCCTTTAACTACACTCACGTTTCAATCGCCTACACGTGTTTAAAACGCACGACACAATACAACACATACGACAACACTTCAATTCAATAGCAGCTGCATGGGTTAAACGCTGAAAAAATGATGTGATCAATAACTCATTATTGAATTATTTTAAGTCAGGATATTTCAATTTGTTTTTGTAAATTAAAGCAACTTATCATAATCACAAGTCCATTTAAAATAGTAAATTGAAATGACTGAAATTACAATTCGAGTTTTACTGGAAAGTTTTAGACAGCAATTTCTGTACAAATTATCATTAACCTGACAACTATTGCTGGTTATCTGGTTTATTTGTCTTGTATTTTATTTTAAAACACACATAGTGTTTCTGTTTGTGAGTACGCTAGAGAAAACATCTTTTAATATAATTTCTGTAAGATCATTGCATTTCTTACGGCTGATTTAAAGCTCATCAAATGTTTGATCTGCACAAACACATCAAAATGTCTCTTTGCTCATAAACCATGTTATATCTAAAATTTATCACACACCCGGTGTAAAGTGTTGGACAGATTGCCTCCTATTTTGTAATATTTTTCATCTCTGCTCTCTCCCTCTCATGGTAACCATGGAAATACTGCTGATGGCAATTATCATCCTCCAGCAATTAAGAGGGGTTTTCAGATTTAGCTCTCACATTTTACACTGTATCTTAGTTTATAACTGACCTGTACTACACGCACACACACTTTAATAGGTAATGCAGAAATGGATGGGTGCTCTGGTACAGCAGGTGTAATAACACAAACATTGGCTGCGTCTCATTTATCAAAACGTTCTGCCACCGTTTCTTGATACCCGAGCATCTGATTGGATTTCCAGAGCTCATCACGTGAACTGACAGTGATTTTGTGCAGTAGATGTTGCTGCTCGCGCACCAATGCTGATGGCAGCCTACGCCCCCTGAATTTATACCGCCCCCTTCGCAAACATCTTGTATGCATAGGACCGTCACCGAGAACGGGCAGAAGGCGCCTCCGCATCCGTGAAGCCATAGGAATATACTGCTTTCGGTCACAGGGAGTCTGTCACCACATCCACACTGAAAAACAACATGGATGAAATGGAAGAGGAGTTAAAATGCCCGGTGTGTGGCTCGTTTTTCCGCGAGCCCATCATCCTTCCCTGCTCCCATAATATCTGCCTGGCCTGCGCTCGGAACATCCTAGTGCAAACACCCGATGCCGAGTCCCCACAGAGCAGCCGCGCGTCCGGCTCCGGGGTTTCCGATTATGATTACTTGGACCTGGATAAGATGAGTTTGTACAGCGAGACGGACAGCGGCTACGGCTCTTACGGCGGGTTCGTGAGCGCACCGACCACTCCATGCCAAAAGTCCCCCAACGGCGTGCGCGTTTTTCCTCCTTCCATGCCCCCGCCTCCCCAAGCGCAACACCACCTGCTGCCCCACACCGGCGTCCTCCCGCCGGTTCCGCGCAACTCCTGCCTCACCTGCCCGCAATGCCACCGCAGCCTGACGCTGGACGACCGGGGACTCCGAGGCTTCCCCAAGAACCGTGTGCTGGAGGGGGTGGTGGACCGGTATCAGCAAAGCAAAGCGGCCGCGCTGAAGTGTCAGCTGTGCGAGAAGAACCCCCGCGAGGCGACTGTCATGTGCGAGCAGTGCGATGTGTTTTACTGCGATCCGTGCCGTCTTCGGTGCCACCCGCCCCGGGGTCCGCTAGCCAAGCATCGGCTTGTTCCGCCGGCGCAGGGAAGGATCAGCCGCCGCGCGAGCCCCCGGAAAATTTCCACCTGCACCGAGCACGAGCTGGAGAATCTTAGTATGTACTGCGTACAGTGTAAGACCCCCGTGTGCTACCAGTGTCTGGAGGATGGGAAGCACTCTACTCATGAGGTCAAAGCACTGGGGGCGATGTGGAAGCTCCATAAGGTGGGGAAATTGGTTGAGGTTTACATGGCATTCACATGTAGATAAAGAATAGAGACCTTTAATGGTCTGAATGCTTTGGAAAAGAGCGTCTGTCAGATGCTTAATTCAGCCTAAATGAATGATAAGGTTGTTTAAACAACATTTTGCCTTGGTTTAAAATTTGTACCAAGCTTTCAGAATCGCTAGTCTGTCAAACAATTTGCTGGAGAGCTCCAGTCTAATTCAAATACAGCGCATGACCCAACTAGGAATGATTCAGACGAAATGTAGAACATTAGTAAACACACACTTTTCGGGTTATCACTGAGAGAATTACATACTTAACCAGACAAAACATAGATATGTTATAATATTTTGAAGTATATGTTAACATATGAGTATATACTGTGACCTAGACTCAGGTTTCTCGGTGATGTTCTCTCACCATAAACATGTCTGCGTAAAACCGTTACTCGGGGAACGGCATAAAACTGCATGATTTTGGCCTGTTGTTGGCGACCTGAGGCAGAGAGGTGATTTAGAGCATGTCTTTGTATGTGTGAAAGGCAAAGGAATGTATGAGAGCCAAAGAATGAAGAAAGAGTCCCCCTCCTCCTCCTCTCTCTCTCTCTCTCTCTCTCTATCTTTCTGCTGTATCATAGGAGTTAATAAATTGTGAGCACATTAATTGATCATTTCAACCTCAGCAATAGGGATTTATTGATTCTCAACAACCTCGGGCACTAGCATCAACAGGCAGAGAAATATAACAGAAGCATGTTGCACTCATTTAACATGTCACACACCCCACTTGTCTACAGCAGTGGTTCTCAAATGGGGGTACGCCATACGTGAGAGAAACTGACATTTAGGAATAATTAATGAAAATCATTAAATTATGATAATAGTATAATAGTATGATAAAAGGTTTGACTCTCATTTCACTGTATTTTAAGGTAAAATGTTGTTTTCTGGTCAAGCGACTCTTGGCTTGAAAAAATCATAAAAAGGGCACGTAAGCCAAAAAAGTTTGAGAACCACTGGTCTACAGAATAATTCACAGAGGTCAGTTATGTTACTCCATGTGTGTGATTTACATGATTCTTTGTTTCCTGTAATGTGTTTCGAGTCCCTTTTTATTTTGTGTTCAGTAAAAAGACTTCATGTGAGTTGAGTTGCATTATTTTGTTTTGTTCATTACATTATTCACTGTGTGTCTAGTTTCAGTTACTCTATGTGTGGTTTCATGGCTGCACAATATCAGTTGGAATTGGGACAGCAGCATCACGGCAGACCCAAATACGGCTTCCCCCATTTAGCACCTGGGACATGCACACAGAGAGCAGATCTTGGATCAGTGTCCTCTACCACAGTCCCATCTGTAACCGTTACACATAACACTTGCGAGCTGGCCTCATATCAGAGGGAAATGGCCTGTTTCCGCACTGCAGACACTTGCTTGTCATTCAGTGAACAGATTGTAGTTTTGCTATAGCCTGTGGGCACCATATGCTTCTATTTCTATCCCCATTTCACTTTTCCTCTGTGTCACATGCACAAACACATGCACAGGAAGCAGGAGAATTGGGGCTTTAAATACGTTGAAGCTGTGACATATTTCTTAACATTATAAGAAAGTACCTGCCTATAGGGTTCTTTTGTACCATTTTGAAAGGGAAAGTTTACCTCCAAATTCATTATTTGCTCATCCAAACTACATGGGCCCCATTGAGCTCCTTTTACGGACACAAAACCACAGATGCATTTCTTCTTTTGGGTTTCACAGAGGAAAGAGTCATACAGGTTTTGAACAACATTAGGGTGAATTAATGAATTCCTTTATAAGAAGTACATTGTTTTACTTTGTTTCTCTTCTTTTTTATGTATGCAAGCTTTCTTCTTATATACCTCATAATTTTACCACTTAAGAAAATCGTTTGTATGAATGTTTGATATTATTTTTAGCTGTGTATAGAACTGTGAGATGTTTTGATAAACAGCTCATGTCATTGAACTACTGTAGCAAAAACAGTATGGAAGATTGTAGCATGGTGGGCTCTAGGGCGTAGGCCTAGTGATCTAATGCTTGACACTGTAAAATGTCGGGTTCAAGTACTGATGTACAGTAGCATACTGTATAGCCATAATACATAGTTTGTGGTGTTCTAGTGTGCAATACAATGAGGCATTAGTATATAGTACAGGACAGTAGAGCTCTAGTGTGTTACTGTGGGAATGTCGCATGTAGAGGGTATGTGGTGTTGTGCCACACTCTTTAAATGCTGGGTTACTTTCTACCCAGCGTTAGGTCGAAAAGAGTCAAACTCAAAGGTTGGGTTAAATTAACCAAGAAATCTTTTTAAATGACCCTGCAATGGATTAAAACAGCCAAGCATAAAAATTTGTTATGTCCCTTTATGACCCAACTCCGGGTTGAAAATAACCCAGCATTTTTAAGAGTGTATAGTTTCGAGTGTGTAGTGCTCTACAGCGTGACTCTGTAGTCTACAGCGCTATAATGTAGGCCATAGAGTAAAATTTGGAGCACCGTGTTTCGTTCCTTGTTGAGAACAGATCACAAATGAAAGTGGAGGTCTCCTGCTGGATGGTTGTCATAGCAATGTGAGACATTTCTATTGGGATATTTTTCCCACTCTAAAGCAACATCATTTCCACTGCGCCTGACGCACACACATACGCACATCCACGCCTCTTCCTAATCTCTCACCCACTCTTGAAATGACAGATTTATATGTCTAACCTCCCACAAAGAATGTAATTTCCTCTCTCGAATAACATTTCATATTTGTGCACATTACTAATTCGTTGTTGGAATAGCCCAAAATTTGTATTGCGTTTGAATGAATATGGGGTTGGAAATGTAGCACTTTCAAAGTGCAGAGACTAAACACTGGATATTGTATATATCGTATTGAAATATTAAGACATGTTAGACGTGTATTACAATTTTTTTCATTAAATCCATTGATGGATACCCAAAAAAGAATTAGCATGTAACATTTTATTGATTTACTTTACTGTCCTGTGATGAATTCAGTGCTAAACCAAGGCCACATTGGCAACATTTTTCACTTTAAGTTAAGTTAACAGACAGTGCTAAACATTGCATTAAAGCTATTTTAAACATTATCTTCAAATATGACTTATTTCAGATCTGGATGTACGGTAAATCCAGCACAGCAATTTCTAAATATCTTTGTCTCTGTTTGTATTTCCAGGGTCAACTTTCTCAAGTATTAAATGTTCTGTCAGATCGAGCCACAGAGGCCAAAGAGTTCCTGGTGCAACTCAGAAACATGGTACAACATATACAGGTACACCAAAAACACGCTCATTTTTCTATTTAATCCTGAACAATAATTTTTGTAACAGAATCTATTAAATTTGCAGCAGATTTATGTGTAGTATTATGTCTATATTATTTGTCACAATAAGTTATATTCAGGTTTGATTACCCAGAAACCCATCCCTCGTAATGCCAATGGTCAAACCTGTATTGTGATGTCTCTGTGTATTTGTGATTTAGGAGAATGGAGTTGAATTTGAAGCGTGTTTGGTTGCCCAATGTGACGCCCTGATCGACGCTCTCAACCGCAGGAAAGCCCAACTGCTCAGCAGAGTAACCAAAGAACATGAGCACAAACTCTCAGTAAGTAACACATACAGTATACACTAACAAACTTCACAAACCCTTCAGCTTTAACTTGCTTGAGGAAGTGTTTTTTATTGAGTCTCTTAACTGATTCTCACAGACGCATAAATTATGAAGTATAAAATGCCAACATGGGAATGTTTCATATAATTAGATCGGAAGCAAATTGCTCAATTGAAGCTTTAATGACTGCCACCTTGAAGGTGTTTTTATGTGTTAACAAACATGAATAATTGATGTGCATATTTTCTATTGTAAGGGGATTGTTGATTTATCTTTTACTAGTTTTGAGGGATTCGAGTATAACAAGTGCGTGTTTAAATGTGTTAAATTAAAATTCAAGACTAAATTGCAGCATAAAATCAGCAGCTATTACCTCATGAATGTTTTACTTTTGTGGGGTTGAGAATGTTAATGGTTAAAGATCTGTGCTATTTTAACCTTGAGTCATTATGTCCTGGAACAAGATGCTGAATTCCAGGTTGCTGCAGTGGGACTCAATCTGTACTTATAGTGCTGCACTGCTTATGTGATGAAACATGGCAAGTAACTATAAAATCAGTGTGCTTTTATAGACTCTTAAAGGAACAGTTCATTTCCAAACTCATGCGATGTTCTAATACTGAACACAAAATTCGTTTTTTGTTGACTTTTTATGCAATGAAAGTAAATGGTGACTTTGGGCAGTGTTTTGATTTTGGTCTGTGTTTTTCCCTTTACTTTAATGTGATTGTTCTGTGTATTTCAAAATAACAATAGTAGCTTGAGCCAGAGTGTCACGTAATGTACAGAACTTGAAACGAAGAGGCTTGGGCTGTGTGAAGATGAAAGTTTTTTTATAAAGCCAAACATGAAAGGTAAATCCAAAACCATGAGCCAAAGAACAACAGCACAAAACAGCACATGCTTTGGAACAACAACTAACAAGCCAACACACAAAACATTGGGAATTTTATACACAAAGTAAAAGAAAAACATAAATGTGACACACCATCAGACAGATGCATTAGATGGGAATGATACACAAACAATGACACTGAAGTTATTGATGCTAACTCAGAATGTGGTCAGTTCAGCTCTCTCTCTCTCTCTCTCTCTCTCTGTCTGTATCACAAATTTGATTATATAAATTGTTAAAAAATATATATTTATGGGAACAATTCTTAGTCTCTGACTTGTATTAAATTTCATATTATTACCTAGTCTGTGTAGTTTGTGCGGGAGAATTCTAGTGTGACATTTTTGTGTGAGAATTGTTGCTTTTGCTCAAATTTGATGTAGGCCTGTCCCTGCCTCTTGTCTCCATGGTGCTACAGGCCTGTTCCCATGGTTACAGTGATGTTGGGGTTCTAGTGTTGTCCAGTGGCTAAGATGAGACTGAGAGCTGCTACGATGCTTCTGTTCTGTCTAGTTTTGTCTGGTTCTGTCTGGATCTAGTTTGGTAATCTGCTAAATTAAATGTTTTTTTATGTTTGGTTCATTTAAAGGCTTTGTCTGACTTCATCTACAGCTTAAGAAGGATGATGTGTGTTTATGCTTATGTGTTTGTGCACACATAAGTGTTGCTTACTTCATGTTAACACGTTGTGGCCAGTGGGTTTAAAAAACGAAGATACGCATACATACGTTGGCTGGTTTCCACAGTGTTCGAGGTTAAACTATCCTTCTGGCCAATTCATTCATACGTTGGAGTATAGAGAAATACAGTGATTGTGAAACAGAATGTTGTGCTTTTTTGGGAAAAGGTCAGTGTTGTGTTGCCTGCTCAGAGAAGATGCTAACAATTGGTCTTGCTGTTGCCTAGCAACCCAGCCTCAGCAAAGTTATCGTGGACTTATTCCCGTTCTTTCTCCCTGTCTCCACATTGTGTCAGGTGGTTCGTGACCAGATTTCCCACTGCACGGTGAAGTTGAGACAGACCACTGGACTGATGGAATACTGTCTGGAGGTCATTAAGGAAAATGACCCGAGCGGCTTCTTGCAGGTTTACCTCATCTGCTGACTTTTTTAGATATTTGTACACCAATAATCTGTTTAATCGAAACCGTAACTAGTAATGACAAATTAAGATCATAGATTGAAAACTCATCAGAAATGTCATGAAAATTGTGTTGTCAAATATGTGAATACTGTAGTTCATTCACCAGCTTTGTTAACTGTGTTACAGACTTTTCAAAGTCAAACACTTCTGCTCAATGACACTTTGCCTTCCAAAATTTTATGATCACAAAATGTTTCCTGCTCAGGGGACTTTTCTTTAATTAACATTAGCTCATGCATTTACATAATGTCAACACTTCGTTAATTCAACATAATGTATTGTAATATATTCTGACTCCCAATGTTGTTGCGTGTGTGTGTCTGTAGATCTCAGATGCTCTGATAAGAAGGGTCCATATGACTGAGAATCAGTGGGGGAAAGGTTCTTTGACCCCTCGCATGAGCAGTGACTTTGACCTGACTCTGGACAGCGGTCCTCTTCTTCAAACCATACATCAGTTAGACTTCGTCCAGATGAAGGGTAAGTGTGTGTGTGGTTGGGTGTGTTTCATTTTTGCATGTCTATTTAATGACACGGTAAGAAAGAACACTGGACTCAAAATAACCCTGTGTTTGTTTGTGGTTTTGTCTGTGTTTGTGTAGTTCCTGCTGCTCCTATTCTTCAGCTAGAAGAGTGCTGCACTCAATCCAACAGTGCGACGTTGTCGTGGAAGCAGCCCCCCCTCTCCACCATCGCTGTGGATGGGTACATTTTAGAGCTGGATGATGGGAATAGAGGCCAGTTCAGAGTGAGTGTTGGAGACATGCAGCTCAAAATTTGTCTACATCAGATCAATTCAAGTGTACAAGAACAGCACACAAGTGCAAAATAAATCTTATTGCCCGAAGATGATTCATTCCTCGCACTGCAGAATTCTATTTATATAGGATAGGACCACTGCACACAATCCCACATGCGTGCATACAAACGCTCCCTGTCTCATATGCACACACAAACCCACACACCCACTAATAATTATTGGGATATTTGGCACCTGGTATATGCATGTCTGATCGATCTCATCATTGTGTTGTCCTCACACTTCTGCAGCAGCATTAACTTGTTAATTAACTTAATTTGCATTTACTATTCAACTCAAGGCTTAAAATTTGATAAGTTTTTGCTTACCATGTTTAAGTCAGTCACAATTACTGACACAAAATCATACCTCCAGAGTTTTTAACAAATGTAAATTCAATAAATCACTACTTACAAAAAGTGAATCCCTCCCTTTTAATCTTAAAGATGTTCATAGTAACCTTCACTTCAAAAGTCACTGAGTGCAGATGTAATGCGTAAGAGGTGAACTGGCCATCCCAGCTGAGTCTGGTTTCTCCCAAGGCTTCCTCCATTTATTCGTCATTGAAGTTTTGGTTCCTAACAGAGAAACTGCTGATTAACTTCTGCAACTTTCATTAACATGCTTCTAATTAGGATGGTCCTCGATGTTTGTATTCTTGACACTAATTTTCATCCTTTGTGTTTTCTTTTTCATGTAAAGCTGCTTTAAAACAATGCAACATTGTAAAAAGTGCTTTATGAAATAAACTTGAATTAAATTTGAATTTTACTAAAGGAAGTGTGCATCCCATAGGAAGTATACGTTGGCACGGAGACGATCTGCACAGTGGATGGTCTGCACTTCCACAGCAATTACAGGTCTCGTGTTAAGGCTTATAACTCCAGTGGAGTGGGCCAGTACAGCAAAACCCTGGTCATGCAGACATCAGAGAGTAAGAGACGTTGTACACACACACCCACACACACTGACCTTCATTTTGAATGTTTTCCCTTTTTATGCACAGGGAAGCTTGAGCATCTCAGTGCAAAATAATACTGGAGGAAATCTTGCACTGAATAAATCCAGGTTCCCTGATATACTGCTTTCCTTCTCTCTTTCAGTTCCCAATTCTGTTACTCTCTTTTTCTCTTTTTTCGATCCATCTGTATTTTCTGTTTTCCATTTCTCTCTATCTTCTCCACCTCCTCGCTTTTCCTGTCCAATCTTCTATCACTTCTGTCTCTTCATTTCAGTGAGACTATCTTCATATTGTAGTAAAACTGTGGCTGCAGGTACGAATGTCTGAATCTGAAATCATTATTATTTTTACTAACTAATGGAGAGTTTAGTTTCCTTGTCTAGTATTATGTTCAAAGTATATTTCTCATAAGGATTAAAATTAGCATACTGTAATTGACTCCCTCTCCCCCCAAACCTATATGACTTTCTTTCCATTGTGGAAAAAAAGATATTTCCGAAAATCTCTTAATGGTTTTGTCTTCATCCAATGGAAGTCAACGGGGTCCAATGTTGTTTGGTTACCTATATTATTTTAAATATTTTCTTTGGTGTTCTTCAGAAGAAAGTAAATCATACAGGTTTGCATTGACATGAAGGTGAGTAAATAATGAAAGACATTTTGGGTGAAGCATCCATTTTAGTATGTGAAAGTGCAAAAATAAGTGTGTGTCTTTTACTTTAAATCTTAAAAATTAAAGCTCAACTTGATCCTCATGACTATATATATATATATATATATATATATAATATATATATGTGTGTGTTCTTTTTGCAGTTGCTTGGTTCACCTTTGACTCTGCATCAGCCCACCCTGACATCATCTTATCCAACGATAACTTAACGGTGACATGCAACAGTTACGACGACCGTGTAATCATGGGCAACACAGGGTTCTCCCGTGGCGTACACTACTGGGAGATGACCATTGATCGCTACGACAACCATCCTGACCCTGCGTTTGGAGTCGCCCGGTCTGATGTCATGAAGGATGTGATGCTGGGGAAGGATGATAAAGCATGGGCCATGTACGTGGATAACAACCGTTCCTGGTTCATGCATAACAACTCGCACACCAATCGGTACGGACAGCTCTTGTTGTTCCAAGGGTGTTGTTTTATGCATGCCATTTTAACCATGAATAGAAAAAGCAGATATAATTGAAGAATTGTTCTGCAGCTCAGTGTTGACAGAATTTTCATATTTGGATGATGACCCCATCTGTGAAATCATATAATCTAATTTTGAGATTAGGGGCCTCAAAGTAATCACTAATCAAAGTCATAAAAATGACAAAATAGGTAGCCCTAAGGTGTTTTTATTGTAAAGTATAGGTTGTAAATTAAAATGTTCATTTTTAAAATGATAAATAGTGAAATTAATGATTTTACTGATACTAAGTCTTATTATTTTTACAAGAAATGCTAGAAGCTAGCATGCTTAACATTGATTTCAATCTATGACATGGCCTTACTCAGCCGCTTTAAAAAAATATAAAGGTTTTAATTTCACTGTATGTTCTTTACATTATGAAGGATGATTTCATGTTGAAAACAGTCAATCACATTAATGCTCTATTATTTTTGTTTTTAAATTTCTTTTAGAGATTAGCATGACACTGACAACATTTCATCATTTTCCCTAGCAAATGACAAAAAGGAAACAATTAAAAGCAAAGAGACAATGCTGTAGGCCCAAAGCAAATCTTCACTGTTGCCCTTGGTTAGAAAGTGGATGCTATTTAAATCCCAAATGAAACAAGCTAATTGTCTAATTTTAATCACTTTATATCCACTGATATAAAACCGAAATAGATTTCAGTCACATTGTCCTCCCAGAAACTCTTCAGAATTCCATATTTGTAATAAAAATATAATTGTGTCTTATAAAAGAATCATGATGGTCTCTTAAAACATTCCTGGTGGAGATGTACACCCACATATACTTTATTATGAGCGCACAGAGCTGCACAAGGCTATCATTGCTCTTGAGCACAGCATACAAAACACTTGGTACTGTTTCATAAATCCCATCATAGTTACGCCATCAGCGAGCAATATAACTTCACCCACACAGCCACGATGAACAATACGCTTTATTGTTTTCAATCTGTTTGTCTTTGAAGTACTTCTACATGCTCAGTGTCTCCACCAGTGTTCAGTTCTGAGGATTCCTATGAAAGGTGCTGTGAGTCATTAAATAGGTGTCCTGAGATATCACACCTGTCTCTGTGACACCCCTAGGCTGTACATACAGCAAAAAAGTGCCAGGACACAGTCCACGCTTTAATCCTAAATGCATGACAATCATTGCATTTAATTACTTATCGTTGGCTAACATGTGTTTCAAGGCGGAGTTTTGGAAAGAAGCATTCAGTGCCTAATTCTAATTCTAATTCAAAGCTCTGAAATTGGTTAAAGCATCTTTAAACGAGACACCTAAAAAAGATGACAAAGTCATTGATACTTCACTGCCATCTGCTGCTGAGTAATAATATTGACACTCAGCAGGCTAAGATCTTTACGAAAATCTTATACATTTGGACATTTAAACATTGTGCTAAAATAATAATATACATCATGCTTTATCTAATCTTTCTCTCTCAGTACGGATGGAGGATTAGGTAAAGGAGCGACGGTGGGAGTGCTGCTGGATTTCTCTCGTGGAATTTTGTTGTTTTTGATCAATGATGAGCAACAGGGACCCGTTGCCTTCAACACACTTGAAGGCACGTACTACCCAGCCATAAGCCTCAACCGCAACGTTCAGGTAAACAGTTTATTTCATTTATATAATTCGCTGTACAGTCCTCATTTTATCTGACTAACAGAGTTAAAGGAACAGTTCATTTACTCACCCTCAATTTGTTCCAAAGGTCTGTAAATTATTATTATTAATTATTTTTCTGATGATCAGAGAAGACAATATTTTGAAGAATGTAGGACAGTATACAGTTCTGGGGCACTTTTGACTACCACTGTAATTTTCCCTACTGTGTTAGTCAATGGTGGCCAAGAACTATTTGGTTACAAGTTTTCTTCCAAATATCTTTACATAAGAAAGCAAAGACAGAAAAATGTATGTGGAACAACTCAAGGGCAAGTAAATGATGACATCATTTTTATTTAGTTTAAGCTTTTAGTATATCAGTACTTATTATTATTTTTTCAGATGGTAAAATAAGATTAATATAGGTTTTGAATTACCAATATATCTATAAAATAATGTAATAACTGTGTGTACGTGTTTGTGTATGTGTTTCTTTTAATAGGTTACTCTTCATTCTGGGCTACCTATTCCGGATTTTTATACGCCTGGCGAGTCTGAACCTGCAGGGTCAGTTTGCTGAAGAGACACAGAGCCGATACACAATAATAAACGAACACGTAGCACACAGACGGAAGCACACAGGTTCACCTGTGAGTGCTTAGTGGGGGAATGCTGCTGACAGTCATTAACAGGTCTAAGAATTCGAAAATGTTATCGGACCTGATATATTAACTCTGACCCTGATGTATGTGAGAAATGAATATTGAAAATGTAATAATTTTCTCTTTCGTACTCTTTTTCTAAATATTATTATTATTTATTGATGTTGTTGTTGTTTTTATGGAGAGGGTGCTCATGGATATAAACTGCAAGCTTATAGGATTTTATCAGATGTTTGTATGATGTTTTATGATAAAAGCCTCTGTGTGAAGTTAAGCTTAGAAATAAGTTACCGGTGTGCTAGACCTTAAAGGATGCATTTTTACGTTACATAGAATCGTGCTAGGTGTTCTAATGGTGTCTTGAACAGGTGGAAGTGGGGACAGAAACTATATCAATGCCCCACAACTTCATAGTACAAATTACATTTATGTCAATTTTTGTCTGCAAATTTGATTCCCGGTTCAAACCTACAACACAAATCCTGTCTTCAGCCCTTATCAGTCTCTTATCTCTAAACCCAAACACCTTTCGGTTTAAGATCTCTAATCCTCTCTGAACTCTACAGTAGAGGAACAACACAAAAACAAAACAGAATGCCAGCATGAGCTGAATGTGTCAATGGGGAGGTAATAGCTCTCTGTTTGTTTAACAGAACACAAGACATTAACTAGGACACAAGCACACACAGGCATTTTCTCAACGTTGCATAACGTATTATGCAGAGATGAGAATGAATGAACTTTTGTTGCTCACTCTGTATTATATATTTCATTTGCTGCCTCAAAGCTAAACGCAAATGCTAAACAAAGAAGTGGTGCTGCTTACTTTCAGTGTGAAAAAATATTGCAATATAAAACATTATAGCTGTAAATCCAAAAGAATGAGAACGTTAAGCAAGACAGCATACAGTAGCTGCTCGAAGCATTGGCTAATAGTTTACGTAGAGGATGTACATTTGCATCAACAGATATTTTAAAAAATTCCGCTGGAGGGGTTTAAATATGGGGCAGGTGCTGTACTTTTGATGTGTGTTGGGCAGTTAGTTGATGCTCAACACACATCTGAATGTTTGGGTGCAGGGAGGATCAATTTCACCCATTGTAAATTAATTGTATTTTTTCATAAAGTTATCCCGAGATAAGAAACGAAATGTATTATTAATCTTATTAACGTGTCTGAATTGTTGTTATCTGTAAAGTTATATATCAATAAAATGGATTAAGTGAAACAGCTGCTTGTTTTTCTTAGTAAAGTACACCTACTGAAAAAAGATAATGATTTTGGTTTCTATGACCAAGCAATAAGATATTTAACATTAAAACACTTACAAAATTCCTTTAGTGTCTTTTGAGCCTTATTTTAGTAGGATTTAATGATAAACTCCACCAACACATTTTTCCTACAGGAACCATCACTGTATACGTGAAAACCAATACAATTCAAATTATAACCCATTTGTATTTGTTTCAGTTTGCAGTAAGTTTTCATGTTTTTTCCTGGTTTACCTTGACATGCACTTGGTCAATAAGGCATGGTCAACGTCCAAAAAGAGAGAGAGACTTCTGCCCCTCCCTCGGTACTTCCTATAAAACTTTGGGGCTTGTTGAGCCGGGCGCTCGGTATAACGGGAGATCTTCAGGATGGCGACGCCTCTGACCGACCAGGAGAAGCGCAAGCAGATCAGCATCCGAGGGATCGCCGGGGTGGAGAATGTGGCGGAGCTGAAGAAGGGCTTTAACCGGCACCTGCACTTCACGCTCGTGAAGGACAGAAATGTCGCCACGCCGCGGGATTATTATTTCGCGCTCGCGCACACGGTACGCGATCACCTGGTCGGGCGCTGGATCAGGACGCAGCAATTTTACTATGAGGCCGACCCGAAGGTGAGACCAAAGCAAAGTTACAGCTAGGACGCGCACCAAGATTACACTTCTCAAATGTTAAAAAGTCTGTGTGGACTACAGGTTGACACCGCACGCATTCAGTCCTCGAGTTTCAAATAAATTTGATTTTCTGAGCAGTTTGCAGTGTTACCTATTTAAGACAGGGTGCCTCATTTTACTCTTAATCTTCATTTTAATCCTTTTATTTTAGTCATTTATTTTACCTTGACGGATCAAACTCATTCATAAGTACAACATTTTTTTTTTTCACAAACAAAAAGTTTATAATCCACAGTCATGGAAAACATGCAAGATATTGGAAACACATTATGTTTAAACTGTGACTTCCCTAGGCCTTGATTCTATTTATTATTATTTAATAATATTTTTTATTATTTTACACTAATAATGTTTCCTTTGCATGAACATTAGATAGTTGTGAAATACATGCATGAACCTAAAGAAGATTTGAGAGTACAAATAACTTAAAAGTATAGCTCGGCTTTGTGATTAATAACAAGTCTTCAAAGTTATGGAAATATTTTTTAGGTCGGCATTTGTTCTTACATTGATAAAATCAAATGCAATGAGGATTAAATAGTTATTAGAATATACAGAAATATACAATATTAATAATTAAACTCATTTCAAAATATATAATCAGTATGTTTATTCCTTAGCGTGTATATTACCTGTCACTGGAGTTCTACATGGGCAGAGCTCTTCAGAACACCATGATTAACCTGGGACTGCAGACTGCTTGTGATGAGGCTGTGTATCAAGTAAGAGAAGACACTAAACTCATCCAGCCATCTACTTATCACCCAAATATCCATTCATTGATATATCTCTGCTTTAAACTTTTGTTTTGTTAACCAGTTGGGGCTGGATATGGAGGATCTAGAGGAGATGGAAGAAGATGCTGGTTTGGGAAATGGAGGGTTGGGAAGATTAGCAGGTCTCTTTTGCATACAAACACACACATGCATGTTCGCATTAACGGAACAACCAGAAAGTGATATGAGCAACATTGGCTTTAAATCAAACTCAAAAAATTGAGTTGCATTTACTATATGTGTATATGAATGATCCCCAGCTTGTTTTCTGGACTCCATGGCTACTCTGGGACTGGCAGCTTATGGATATGGGATCCGTTACGAGTATGGAATATTTAACCAGAGAATCAATCATGGCTGGCAGGTGAATCTTTTTATGCGGAACACCAAAGTCTTTTTGTTTGCTAAATACATAATTGAATGTATGCCAGTTTTGACCGCTCTGTCAGGATTTCCTAACATTTAGTGGTCCAGTTTGCGATATTTTTTTAGGACAGAGCTTGCGTAAAAATCAATGCATGTAGACCAGGAGTCCATTGCGTTTGTGGTCACTGGCCTGGCGCATGTTTGGCATGCGAGCTTGCTGCAAAGCTGATAACACTGGACCAATAGGGATCATGTTGATAAGAGACAGCAGCACGATTTACTTGCAAATGGACAGAGTTGACAAAAGTGTGTTTGTGCAGTGGAAATACTGTAATTTGAGGAAGACAAACACACACATGAACATTAACCTGTCCTGTGTCAATACAGCTCTAGGACTGACACCGATTGTAAACCGTATATCTACTTACAGAATCTTATCTATATGCCAAATAGAAAAAACATAAAGATTAAAGGGGGATCCATTGTCTCTTTTTTATTAATTTGTGTATTTATGATTATTCTTATGCGAGTGTTATCATGCTCTGTCTGATAGGTTGAGGAGGCAGACGATTGGTTGAGGTATGGTAACCCCTGGGAAAAGGCCCGTCCTGAATTCATGCTACCGGTGCATTTTTATGGCCGTGTGGAGGAAAAAGAGGGCGCTGAGCCTAAATGGGTTGACACGCAGGTAAACAGTTACACACACAGTTAGACACTCATAAAACGCAAGGTATGATTTGTAATGCTTGACTTGTGTAGGTGGTCCTGGCCATGCCATACGATACGCCTATTCCTGGCTACATGAACAATACTGTGAACACTATGCGTCTGTGGTCTGCACGTGCGCCCAATGACTTCAACCTGCAAGACTGTGAGTCATTTCAGGTTTCACATCCAATACATCTGACATATCAATCAACTCTGTGTATACATACTAATTTGGACAGTATTTCTTGTATAGCAAGATGTGTAGTTTCACTTAACTTCATACGTAATTACTAAAAGTCCAGTGTTTGATCATTAGTGGCATCTAGCGGTGAGAATGAGAATTGCAATCAATGGCTCACTCCACCACTCGCCCCTCCCTTTCGAAGGACTATGGTGTCTGACACAGAACTAAGATGTCCGCAATTTTTCCGATCTTTGCCGAAGGAGATAACACAATTACTTAAATCGGCTCTGTAGCACAGTTTGTCCGTTTAGGGCTACTGTAGAAACAACATGGCGAATTGGGACACGTACTGTATGTAGCTCATTCTAAGTTAATAAAAACATCGTTTCATTATGTAAGGTCGCTAAAGACATGGTTATATATATTACATTGCATTTCTGGCACCCTCCAAAAATATTACACATTGGACACATTTAAGGACAGCGGTTTCTTTTTCAGTCAATGTTGGTGATTATATTCAAGCGGTTCTGGACCGGAACTTGGCAGAAAACATTTCCCGTGTCCTCTACCCAAACGACAATGTACGTTTTTTTTTTTCTTTGTGTGCTACAAATTAATGTTTTGTAGTTTTATGAAACTGACATTTCTGGGTGCTGTAGTTTTTTGAGGGAAAGGAGCTGCGCTTGAAGCAGGAATATTTTGTGGTGGCGGCAACTTTACAGGATGTGATCCGACGCTTTAAGACCACAAAGAGGAACAGCTCTAAGCCGTTGTCATTTGACAGCTTCCCTGATAAGGTCTGCTTTTGCTGCACACTACATACTACAGACAGCACACTAAACATCACAACGAATAGAACACAGCTGTTTCACATTGTTTTTTTGGCCACTTTACTGCAAAATGCAAATGTGAAAGGCACTTTCCACCCACTCTAGTCACTACAATAGTGCTCTGCATTATAGAATTAACTATTTAATTAAGGACAATGGGTGTTTGTGTGTGTTTGTTGTGTTAGGTTGCCATCCAGCTGAATGATACTCATCCTGCCATGGCCATTCCTGAACTGATGAGGATATTTGTGGACGTTGAGAAGCTGGACTGGGACACTGTAAGATTTATGAATAATTCATGATGTGCTGTTTTGAATATTGCTGTGATGTCACACATTAATTTTATTAACACGATAGAAAAGACACAACACATAGTATAATGACACACTCAATATAAGTTGTAAATATCTGTTATAAATCAAATATATAGATCGAAAATCTGTTCTTCTGTGTATGTGTTCAGGCCTGGGATATTACTAAGCAAACGTTCGCATACACCAACCACACGGTTCTGCCTGAGGCTCTGGAGCGCTGGCCGGTCGAACTGATGGAGAAACTGTTACCTCGACACCTGCAGATCATATATAGGATCAACCAAACACACTTGGATGTAAGAACACGCACACATTCATGCACACGATTAGCATTTTTATGAACACACCAAAATTAACATGCATGTGTATGTGTGTATCTGTATGTGTGTAGCATATAGCATCTCTGTTTCCAGATGATATGGATCGAATCTCCAGGATGTCTCTGATCGAGGAGGGAGGGGGGAAGAGAGTCAACATGGCTCATCTCTGCATTGTGGGGTCACACAAAGTGAATGGAGTCGCAGAGATTCACTCCGACATCATCAGAAAGGAAACGTATGCAGCAAATTTTTTCACTTTTACTTTCTATCCCCTCTCTCGCTTTCTCTAGACATTTTTATGTTTTGGCATACAAAATATGCAAAATAGGAATTGTGCAAAACAACATGCATATAAGTTGTTAAAAAACTGGACTGTGATATACGTAAACATTTTCTGTAAATTATTTATAAAATAAGAAATACAAAAGGAATGACCGTTAACGTTGTGTCTCAGTGAATTTATACGCCGTGAACACATTTTCAAATTATTCTCAAATTAAATGTATTCTTTAGATTTCGAGATTTTAGCAAGATGGAACCAGAGAAGTTTCAGAATAAAACGAATGGCATCACACCACGACGCTGGCTTCTCCTTTGCAACCCTGGACTCGCCGATCTGATCGCAGAGGTCAAGGGACAAGCATAGTCTGATTTCATCTCTTTCTTCACACTTTTACATTGAGTTTCATTGGTGTGTTTGTGTGTGTGTGTTTTTAGGCTATCGGTGAAGATTACGTGAAGGATCTGACGCAGCTGCGGAACTTGAATGATCTGGTTGATGATGACGCTTTCATAAGAGATGTTGCCAAAGTCAAACAGGTTAAAAAACACAGTTTTTTGCCACTTCTTTTTGTGTGTTCACTTCTTGGCAGGAAGGAAGGAAGGTTTACCGTGGCCTAAATGATAGGCAGGAGTAAAGTTAGTTGCCGGATTTATTTCAGTTACATTAGGTTTAAAAACAGTTTGCAACTTCTACCAAAACATGTTTCATATGATTCTGCTTTCATTCCTCATAACTCATTTTAATTTAGGAATTTTGAGTTTGAGAAGTTATAGGGTAAAAAAACATAAATGTTTCAAGTATCAGCAGTTACAAATATACCTTATGGTTATGGCAACTGAAAAAAAATGTTTCTCTGTGTTTGTGAAGGATAACAAGCTGAAGTTTGCGCAGTACTTGGAGAAGGAGTACAAAGTGGACATAAATCCTTCATCCCTGTTTGACGTCCACGTGAAAAGAATCCATGAATACAAACGACAGCTGCTCACCTGCCTCCATGTTATTTGCATGTACAACCGTATGTACATGAAAAAAAAAACAGACAAACATTAAAATCCTGCTCATTTTTAGGCCTGTGTGGTTTAAATGTGATGTTAATCGCTATAAAAAAAGCATCTGCCAAATGCATTAAAAAAGTTGTACATGACGCAATCACTGTTTCACACACAGGGATCAAGAGAAACCCCACCAAAGTGTTTATACCACGGACTGTGATCATTGGGGGCAAGGTAAAACAAAACAGTCTATCCTAAATAAAAAAACTGCTTTATGCATCAAAATATTTGGCTTTACTATCTGTGTGTTTGTGTGTGTAGGCTGCTCCTGGATATCATATGGCAAAGATGATCATTAAGTTGATCACCTCTGTCGCTGATGTGGTAAATTATGATCCTGTGATTGGCCGTAAATTAAAGGTCATTTTCCTGGAGAACTACAGGGTGTCACTGGCAGAAAAAGGTAAAATGTCCACTTGTGTGTGTGTGTGTATATATATATATATATATATATATATTATAATGAAATTCAATTGTGAGTCATTTGTAGATAACACATGTGTATATCTGGGTATGTATTGTGCAGTGATCCCAGCTACTGACCTGTCAGAGCAGATTTCAACTGCTGGTACGGAGGCGTCCGGAACAGGAAACATGAAGTTCATGTTAAATGGGGCTTTGACCATTGGTACTATGGATGGTGCCAATGTGGAAATGGCAGAGGAAGCTGGAGAAGAAAACCTCTTCATCTTCGGCATGAGGGTGGAGGAAGTAGCAGAGATGGATAAAGAAGGGTATAGAATGACAGAGATTAAATAAATAGATACTGGTGATTGTAACCCTTGGGTGGTGCATTTTATGCCATCTTCATGCTTGTTTAAAGACATAAACTGTGTTTTTGTTTGTTTTGTGTAGCTACGATGCAATGGAATATTATGAGAATCTTCCAGAGCTAAAACAGGCCATAGATCAGATTAAAATGGGCTATTTTTCACCGACACAGCCGGAGATGTTCAGCGACATCATCAACATGCTCTTCCATCATGATCGGTAAAACGCTCATATGCACATTGTCTTTTAAAGTCTGACATTTCAAACTTTAATTATTGAAATTCTTCTACAGGTTTAAAGTTTTCGCAGATTATGAGTCTTATGTCAAGTGTCAAGAGCGAGTCAGCGCTCTCTATAAGGTAATTCAATTGAAACGAGACAATTTTTCAGCACAAAATCTTTTTATATGCAAATTTTAACAAGACATCTCACCCGGCCGATTAGGATCAGACAGAATGGACTCGGATGGTAATTAAAAACATTGCAGCATCTGGAAAGTTCTCCAGCGATCGCACTATTAAAGAGTACGCCACTGAGATCTGGGGAGTGGAGCCAACCGACCTGAAGATTCCTCCTCCCAGTGAACCACGTGAAGCTCTGGAAGAAACCGCTCGTGCCCTACGCAAGATCTGAGAACATCAGCACAATGTTCATGAATTATAAGATCACTTCTAAGAGTCTTTACTCTGTTTCCCTAACAGAAAATAACTTGTTTTGTTTTTAAGTTAACGTCCATATTTCCGCCGAGCTAATTCTCAAATAAAGTTTTGCATTATAAACTAAATACATGTTTTAATTCAACATTGAAGTCTGTTATGCATATGATGAAAAAGGACATAAAATGTCAGAAATGAGTGAAAGCAGAATGAATAAAAGGAACAGAGTATCTCATGATACAAGTGTACCCAGTCTGAGTTTGATATGAATGTTTGACATTTTAAATAGCTGATCTGTTCTTACAAGTACATTGAGGAAATTTAAGCAACAAATAATATGGTAATTTTATTAGTTTTGGTGATCCCCCACAACAACCTACATACAAGATTTTTGTAATGGTTTAATGATAAAAGCTGATGATTAACCTGGGACTGCAGACTGCTTGTGATGAGGCTGTGTATCAAGTAAGAGAAGACACTAAACTCATCCAGCCATCTACTTATCACCCAAATATCCATTCATTGATATATCTCTGCTTTAAACTTTTGTTTTGTTAACCAGTTGGGGCTGGATATGGAGGATCTAGAGGAGATGGAAGAAGATGCTGGTTTGGGAAATGGAGGGTTGGGAAGATTAGCAGGTCTCTTTTGCATACAAACACACACATGCATGTTCGCATTAACGGAACAACCAGAAAGTGATATGAGCAACATTGGCTTTAAATCAAACTCAAAAAATTGAATTGCATTTACTATATGTGTATATGAATGATCCCCAGCTTGTTTTCTGGACTCCATGGCTACTCTGGGACTGGCAGCTTATGGATATGGAATCCGTTACGAGTATGGAATATTTAACCAGAGAATCAATCATGGCTGGCAGGTGAATCTTTTTATGCGGAACACCAAAGTCTTTTTGTTTGCTAAATACATAATTGAATGTATGCCAGTTTTGACCGCTCTGTCAGGATTTCCTAACATTTAGTGGTCCAGTTTGCGATATTTTTTTAGGACAGAGCTTGCGTAAAAATCAATGCATGTAGACCAGGAGTCCATTGCGTTTGTGGTCACTGGCCTGGCGCATGTTTGGCATGCGAGCTTGCTGCAAAGGTGATAACACTGGACCAATAGGGATCATGTTGATAAGATACAGCAGCACGATTTACTTGCAAATGGACAGAGTTGACAAAAGTGTGTTGTGCAGTGGGAAATAATGTATTTTTGAGGAAGACAAACACACACATGAACATTACCTGTCCTGTTTCAATACAGCTCTAGACTGACACCGATGTAACCGTCTATTACAGAATCTATCTAATGCCAATAGAAAAAACATAAGATTAAGTGGGACATTGTCCTTTTTATTATGTGTGTAATTATCTTATGCGAGTGTATCATGCTCTGTCTGAAGGTGAGAGGCACTTGGTTAGGTTGGTAACTGGAAAGCCCGTCTGAATCTACCGGTGCTTTTATGGCTGTGGAGGAAAAGAGGGCGCTGAGCCACATGTTGACAAGTAACAGTACACACACAGTAGACACTCATAAACAGCAAGGTTGATTGTATGCTTGACTTGTGTAGTGGTCCTGGCCATGCCATACGATACGCCTATTCCTGGCTACATGAACAACACTGTGAACACTATGCGTCTGTGGTCTGCACGTGCGCCCAATGACTTCAACCTGCGAGACTGTGAGTCATTTCAGGTTTCACATCCAATACATCTGACGTATCAATCAACTCTGTGTATACATACTAATTTGGACAGTATTTCTTGTATAGCAAGATGTGTAGTTTCACTTAACTTCATACGTAATTACTAAAAGTCCAGTGTTTGATCATTAGTGGCATCTAGCGGTGAGAATGAGAATTGCAATCAATGGCTCACTCCACCACTCGCCCCTCCCTTTCGAAGGACTATGGTGTCTGACACAGAACTAAGATGTCCGCAATTTTTCCGATCTTTGCCGAAGGAGATAACACAATTACTTAAATCGGCTCTGTAGCACAGTTTGTCCGTTTAGGGCTACTGTAGAAACAACATGGCGAATTGGGACACGTACTATATGTAGCTCATTCTAAGTTAATAAAAACATCGTTTCATTATGTAAGGTCGCTAAAGACATGGTTATATATATTACATTGCATTTCTGGCACCCTCCAAAAATATTACACATTGGACACATTTAAGGACAGCGGTTTCTTTTTCAGTCAATGTTGGTGATTATATTCAAGCGGTTCTGGACCGGAACTTGGCAGAAAACATTTCCCGTGTCCTCTACCCAAACGACAATGTACGTTTTTTTTTTCTTTGTGTGCTACAAATTAATGTTTTGTAGTTTTATGAAACTGACATTTCTGGGTGCTGTAGTTTTTTGAGGGAAAGGAGCTGCGCTTGAAGCAGGAATATTTTGTGGTGGCGGCAACTTTACAGGATGTGATCCGACGCTTTAAGACCACAAAGAGGAACAGCTCTAAGCCGTTGTCATTTGACAGCTTCCCTGATAAGGTCTGCTTTTGCTGCACACTACATACTACAGACAGCACACTAAACATCACAACGAATAGAACACAGCTGTTTCACATTGTTTTTTGGCCACTTTACTGCAAAATGCAAATGTGAAAGGCACTTTCCACCCACTCTAGTCACTACAATAGTGCTCTGCATTATAGAATTAACTATTTAATTAAGGACAATGGGTGTTTGTGTGTGTTTGTTGTGTTAGGTTGCCATCCAGCTGAATGATACTCATCCTGCCATGGCCATTCCTGAACTGATGAGGATATTTGTGGACGTTGAGAAGCTGGACTGGGACACTGTAAGATTTATGAATAATTCATGATGTGCTGTTTTGAATATTGCTGTGATGTCACACATTAATTTTATTAACACGATAGAAAAGACACAACACATAGTATAATGACACACTCAATATAAGTTGTAAATATCTGTTATAAATCAAATATATAGATCGAAAATCTGTTCTTCTGTGTATGTGTTCAGGCCTGGGATATTACTAAGCAAACGTTCGCATACACCAACCACACGGTTCTGCCTGAGGCTCTGGAGCGCTGGCCGGTCGAACTGATGGAGAAACTGTTACCTCGACACCTGCAGATCATATATAGGATCAACCAAACACACTTGGATGTAAGAACACGCACACATTCATGCACACGATTAGCATTTTTATGAACACACCAAAATTAACATGCATGTGTATGTGTGTGTCTGTATGTGTGTAGCATATAGCATCTCTGTTTCCAGATGATATGGATCGAATCTCCAGGATGTCTCTGATCGAGGAGGGAGGGGGGAAGAGAGTCAACATGGCTCATCTCTGCATTGTGGGGTCACACAAAGTGAATGGAGTCGCAGAGATTCACTCCGACATCATCAGAAAGGAAACGTATGCAGCAAATTTTTTCACTTTTACTTTCTATCCCCTCTCTCGCTTTCTCTAGACATTTTTATGTTTTGGCATACAAAATATGCAAAATAGGAATTGTGCAAAACAACATGCATATAAGTTGTTAAAAAACTGGACTGTGATATACGTAAACATTTTCTGTAAATTATTTATAAAATAAGAAATACAAAAGGAATGACCGTTAACGTTGTGTCTCAGTGAATTTATACGCCGTGAACACATTTTCAAATTATTCTCAAATTAAATGTATTCTTTAGATTTCGAGATTTTAGCAAGATGGAACCAGAGAAGTTTCAGAATAAAACGAATGGCATCACACCACGACGCTGGCTTCTCCTTTGCAACCCTGGACTCGCCGATCTGATCGCAGAGGTCAAGGGACAAGCATAGTCTGATTTCATCTCTTTCTTCACACTTTTACATTGAGTTTCATTGGTGTGTTTGTGTGTGTGTGTTTTTAGGCTATCGGTGAAGATTACGTGAAGGATCTGACGCAGCTGCGGAACTTGAATGATCTGGTTGATGATGACGCTTTCATAAGAGATGTTGCCAAAGTCAAACAGGTTAAAAAACACAGTTTTTTGCCACTTCTTTTTGTGTGTTCACTTCTTGGCAGGAAGGAAGGAAGGTTTACCGTGGCCTAAATGATAGGCAGGAGTAAAGTTAGTTGCCGGATTTATTTCAGTTACATTAGGTTTAAAAACAGTTTGCAACTTCTACCAAAACATGTTTCATATGATTCTGCTTTCATTCCTCATAACTCATTTTAATTTAGGAATTTTGAGTTTGAGAAGTTATAGGGTAAAAAAACATAAATGTTTCAAGTATCAGCAGTTACAAATATACCTTATGTTTATGGCAACTGAAAAAAAATGTTTCTCTGTGTTTGTGAAGGATAACAAGCTGAAGTTTGCGCAGTACTTGGAGAAGGAGTACAAAGTGGACATAAATCCTTCATCCCTGTTTGACGTCCACGTGAAAAGAATCCATGAATACAAACGACAGCTGCTCACCTGCCTCCATGTTATTTGCATGTACAACCGTATGTACATGAAAAAAAAAACAGACAAACATTAAAATCCTGCTCATTTTTAGGCCTGTGTGGTTTAAATGTGATGTTAATCGCTATAAATAAAAGCATCTGCCAAATGCATTAAAAAAGTTGTACATGACGCAATCACTGTTTCACACACAGGGATCAAGAGAAACCCCACCAAAGTGTTTATACCACGGACTGTGATCATTGGGGGCAAGGTAAAACAAAACAGTCTATCCTAAATAAAAAAACTGCTTTATGCATCAAAATATTTGGCTTTACTATCTGTGTGTTTGTGTGTGTAGGCTGCTCCTGGATATCATATGGCAAAGATGATCATTAAGTTGATCACCTCTGTCGCTGATGTGGTAAATTATGATCCTGTGATTGGCCGTAAATTAAAGGTCATTTTCCTGGAGAACTACAGGGTGTCACTGGCAGAAAAAGGTAAAATGTCCACTTGTGTGTGTGTGTATATATATATATATATATATATATTATAATGAAATTCAATTGTGAGTCATTTGTAGATAACACATGTGTATATCTGGGTATGTATTGTGCAGTGATCCCAGCTACTGACCTGTCAGAGCAGATTTCAACTGCTGGTACGGAGGCGTCCGGAACAGGAAACATGAAGTTCATGTTAAATGGGGCTTTGACCATTGGTACTATGGATGGTGCCAATGTGGAAATGGCAGAGGAAGCTGGAGAAGAAAACCTCTTCATCTTCGGCATGAGGGTGGAGGAAGTAGCAGAGATGGATAAAGAAGGGTATAGAATGACAGAGATTAAATAAATAGATACTGGTGATTGTAACCCTTGGGTGGTGCATTTTATGCCATCTTCATGCTTGTTTAAAGACATAAACTGTGTTTTTGTTTGTTTTGTGTAGCTACGATGCAATGGAATATTATGAGAATCTTCCAGAGCTAAAACAGGCCATAGATCAGATTAAAATGGGCTATTTTTCACCGACACAGCCGGAGATGTTCAGCGACATCATCAACATGCTCTTCCATCATGATCGGTAAAACACTCATATGCACATTGTCTTTTAAAGTCTGACATTTCAAACTTTAATTATTGAAATTCTTCTACAGGTTTAAAGTTTTCGCAGATTATGAGTCTTATGTCAAGTGTCAAGAGCGAGTCAGCGCTCTCTATAAGGTAATTCAATTGAAACGAGACAATTTTTCAGCACAAAATCTTTTTATATGCAAATTTTAACAAGACATCTCACCCGGCCGATTAGGATCAGACAGAATGGACTCGGATGGTAATTAAAAACATTGCAGCATCTGGAAAGTTCTCCAGCGATCGCACTATTAAAGAGTACGCCACTGAGATCTGGGGAGTGGAGCCAACCGACCTGAAGATTCCTCCTCCCAGTGAACCACGTGAAGCTCTGGAAGAAACCGCTCGTGCCCTACGCAAGATCTGAGAACATCAGCACAATGTTCATGAATTATAAGATCACTTCTAAGAGTCTTTACTCTGTTTCCCTAACAGAAAATAACTTGTTTTGTTTTTAAGTTAACGTCCATATTTCCGCCGAGCTAATTCTCAAATAAAGTTTTGCATTATAAACTAAATACATGTTTTAATTCAACATTGAAGTCTGTTATGCATATGATGAAAAAGGACATAAAATGTCAGAAATGAGTGAAGGCAGAATGAATAAAAGGAACAGAGTATCTCATGATACAAGTGTACCCAGTCTGAGTTTGATATGAATGTTTGACATTTTAAATAGCTGATCTGTTCTTACAAGTACATTGAGGAAATTTAAGCAACAAATAATATGGTAATTTTATTAGTTTTGGTGATCCCCCACAACAACCTACATACAAGATTTTTGTAATGGTTTAATGATAAAAGGCAGATGATTCATACTGGTACAAATGGAAACTTGGCATGCGTTTTTCAACAGGGATCAGAATCAAAAACATATTTGTATGTATTTTTATTTATATTTTTGCAAGAGTATGCATTTATAATCCGACAGTCAACAGTCAGTATTTTATGAAAGGGGCTCTCATCAACAGGTCATTCATCGCTCTCTTACACACACAGGAGGCGCTATTGCGCCCTGCGCGAATACTCGTCTCCTCCTCTTCCTCTTACAGGGCCTTTCAAAATCTCTCTGACCAGCCCATTTTAAGTTCATACACACTTACCCGAGTGCCCAGCAGTGAGACAACATTCACAGCTTCTTTGCCTTCTTAAAATCACAACACCAAGCAGCGGTTCCGTTTCAGCGCGAGCTGCGGATGAAACTATTAATGGACTAAAAGCCGAATAACGGAGAGAGAGAGAGAGAGAGAGCGCGCTCGTGCATCAGTGAAACCGCCGGGTATGTAATCAGATGGGTACAACTTTACTAGACGTCAATCACATTCATTTAACTCATCACAGAATCATGGGGTTATCCAAAATTAATCTTTGATTTTGATAGTTCTGAATGATGTTTCGGTTTGTGCAGGGATTTAATAAAAAAATTGCGATTGATTGAACGTACTCTGCAACTCCGAGCGCAACTTTTATCATAAGATGCGCTACTTTGTTTCTCCTCCAGTGGAAATTGATTAATTCGTTAGCCTATATGTTTTATAATACTTTAAGATGGCATTTAAATTATTATTTTTTCATGACACATAAACGACACCATCTGAGGTTGTGATTTATATAGACTTTAACAACGTGCCACTGTTTTTTATGTGAACGTATGTTGGATATTGTAGTGTTGATGTAGAAAATGTTGTTGTGTGTATATGTTGCTAAATCACGGATATAGACTGCTGACCTCGATCTGAGATTGCAGAACCGTGTTCATGTGAAGAGGGGAAGTAGTTTTAGTTCTCAACGGGTTGTGGACTTGTTTAAGGGTTGTGATGTGAAAACAGCTTGGGAAAAGAATCAGGCATGACAGTATCGGAATGAATGTTGTGTCTCTCTCTCTGAACAAAACCATCTGTTCATTTTCATATCTGTTGACTATCAATCTACTGACGGGCTCTTTGTGTATGTCTCCTGATGTGACCTTCACTTTGTTTCGGTGTGTCTCACTGCTGGACCTTTGTGTGGCTTCTGAAGATTGTTGTTGCTCTTATTCTCTCACTTTATTTCTCCATCACTGTTTAGATAACACACTAAGTGTAAGATGTGAGTTTGTCTGGTTTAGAAATTGCTCAGGGTTTGAGGCAATAATACCACAAAAGTGACAAAAAAACGTATGTTTTAATATTCCCGTATTCTAACCCACAGTGCTTTCAACAGTTTGTTTGTTCAACTCTTTTGTATTCTATTAGTCTATGTTATGAGTTAAGTGTCATATTTTACAATCTGCTGTGATATCTGACAGTAATTTAACTATAAAAGATTTAAAAGATATTACTTCATCTGAAAGTACTGGAAAATTCTACAATTTTTCAATAATGTAATCGCAAATGGCTTACAAGTATTAAAAACGTCTTAAACATTTAAATGTAGGCCTACTTTATGATACATTATTAGGTTCTGTAAGTGTAACTTGTAACAAAAAGATTAAAATAGAAGTGTTTAAAATATGTGATGTCACTGTCAATTTATGGTTTTGTCTGTATCTTGCTGTAGCTGTATAATAGAAAGTTTCTTCAGTGGACAAAGAAGATAAAACCAACACAGTGAAACTGGAAGTGTTCCTAAATGTTCTGCCCCACAGACAGGAATGTAATAAATGCAATGCAAAGAAATACATATTGTATGCAGTACAATAACAGTATAAATACATTTAATTTCATGTTTAAGGAAAGCCAGCAAATGTCATCTCTAAAATCAGATTTACCTACATAGTCACCATTTTTTGATTTTGTATTTGTAATATATATTTACATCATTTTATGTTAGTATTTTTATTTTATTAAACATTATTAAAAATAACTAACCATTGTAACAGCATTGAGTTAGTTGCCTTTGTGAAAGTTAATGTTAAAAGTTATTATAACAAAAATAAATGATGCCCTCAAATCAGTTTCATGAGGTATATCATCCCATCCATGTTGTCACTGAATAGAGAGACACCTGGCCACTCAGACATCCTTCTAAAGGGACTCTGATGCTGATGTCATCAACAAGGAGCAGATGGATATTAAACCCCTCCCCCTTTCTTTTGTGTGTGTGCACCATCCACTGAATAACACACACATGCACACACTTATGTATGATTGTAAGCTGGGGGGGCACCTTGGGACAAAAGACACCTGTGGCAGCGTGTGTATGTGTTCGACTGTGTTCATCTCAGGCATTTTAGATTGTGTGACCTCATGATGGCCTCTCTGGTCTGTGCATCAGTCTGCATTTAGACTGCAGATCTCCTTTTAAAAGGAAGTATTGTGTGAGTCAGGAATAATGCATTAGGATTGAATGTGCTTTCCACTTTTGTTTTTACCTATATTGTTCAATCTTACACACACTCATACTAAGAGGTTATTGTGTGGATTTTGTGGTTATGGAGAGGAAAAAAAATTATGAGGAAATATTGTGTTTTTATGCCTTAAAAAGTCATACCTTTTTCTAGGTATGCTTTATTTTCAAATGTTGAATAAAATATTTACATGGCATCCTATATTTTTTATGGATTGAATGTATTGAAAGACAACATTTTTGACAACATGATTTTATATAAAGTGACTTCTGTTACAACTGCGTTTGGTATATGTTTTACCAGTTATTTGTGTCCCCTGAGAATAAAAACCCAAAAGTTTGTCATCATAAATTAAGATCTAGTAAGCAACAGTAACTGTGTTATGTTATTAAGAGCTCTGGATTCAATAAAAGCTATGGTTCTTTAATGGCTTATAGACAATACAACCTCTCTGGTTGAAGTGACCAGTGTGTCTGATCTTGTTCTAGAGCTCATAGTTACTTTAGTCTATCATTTGATTCTCTGGTGTCTGATGGCTCTTTATTATATTCTTATACTTTCAATAGGAAGGAGTTTGAGTTGTAAGCATGATTCCGAACAAAGCACCAAAATACTTAACTTAACGGTGACATGCAACAGTTACGACGACCGTGTAATCATGGGCAACACAGGGTTCTCCCGTGGCGTACACTACTGGGAGATGACCATTGATCGCTACGACAACCATCCTGACCCTGCGTTTGGAGTCGCCCGGTCTGATGTCATGAAGGATGTGATGCTGGGGAAGGATGATAAAGCATGGGCCATGTACGTGGATAACAACCGTTCCTGGTTCATGCATAACAACTCGCACACCAATCGGTACGGACAGCTCTTGTTGTTCTAAGGGTGTTGTTTTATGCATGCCATTTTAACCATGAATAGAAAAAGCAGATATAATTGAAGAATTGTTCTGCAGCTCAGTGTTGACAGAATTTTCATATTTGGATGATGACCCCATCTGTGAAATCATATAATCTAATTTTGAGATTAGGGGCATCAAAGTAATCACTAATCATATTCATAAAAATGACAAAATAGGTAGCCCTAAGGTGTTTTTATTGTAAAGTATAGGTCGTAAATTAAAATGTTCATTTTTAAAATGATAAATAGTGAAATTAATGATTTTACTGATACTAAGTCTTATTATTTTTACAAGAAATGCTAGAAGCTAGCATGCTTAACATTGATTTCAATCTATGACATGGCCTTACTCAGCCGCTTTAAAAAATATAAAGGTTTTAATTTCACTGTATGTTCTTTACATTATGAAGGATGATTTCATGTTGAAAACAGTCAATCACATTAATGCTCTATTATTTTTGTTTTTAAATTTCTTTAAGAGATTAGCATGACACTGACAACATTTCATCATTTTCCCTAGTAAATGACAAAAAGGAAACAATTAAAAGCAAAGAGACAATGCTGTTGGCCCAAAGCAAATCTTCACTGTTGCCCTTGGTTAGAAAGTGGATGCTATTTAAATCCCAAATGAAACAAGCTAATTGTCTAATTTTAATCACTTTATATCCACTGATATAAAACCGAAATAGATTTCAGTCACATTGTCCTCCCAGAAACTCTTCAGAATTCCATATTTGTAATAAAAATAAAATTGTGTCTTATAAAAGAATCATGATGGTCTCTTAAAACATTCCTGGTGGAGATGTACACCCACATATACTTTATTATGAGCGCACAGAGCTGCACAAGGCTATCATTGCTCTTGAGCACAGCATACAAAACACTTGGTACTGTTTCATAAATCCCATCATAGTTACGCCATCAGCGAGCAATATAACTTCACCCACACAGCCACGATGAACAATACGCTTTATTGTTTTCAATCTGTTTGTCTTTGAAGTACTTCTACATGCTCAGTGTCTCCACCAGTGTTCAGTTCTGAGGATTCCTATGAAAGGTGCTGTGAGACATTAAATAGGTGTCCTGAGATATCACACCTGTCTCTGTGACACCCCTAGGCTGTACATACAGCTAAAAAGTGCCAGGACACAGTCCACGCTTTAATCCTAAATGCATGACAATCATTGCATTTAATTACTTATCTTTGGCTAACATGTGTTTCAAGGCGGAGTTTTGGAAAGAAGCATTCAGTGCCTAATTCTAATTCAAAGCTCTGAAATTGGTTAAAGCATCTTTAAACGAGACACCTAAAAAAGATGACAAAGTCATTGATACTTCACTGCCATCTGCTGCTGAGTAATAATATTGACACACAGCAGGCTAAGATCTTTACGAAAATCTTATACATTTGGACATTTAAACATTGTGCTAAAATAATAATATACATCATGCTTTATCTAATCTTTCTCTCTCAGTACGGATGGAGGAGCGACGGTGGGAGTGCTGCTGGATTTCTCTCGTGGAATTTTGTTGTTTTTGATCAATGATGAGCAACAGGGACCCGTTGCCTTCAACACACTTGAAGGCACGTACTACCCAGCCATAAGCCTCAACCGCAACGTTCAGGTAAACAGTTTATTTCATTTATATAATTCACTGTACAGTCCTCATTTTATCTGACTAACAGAGTTAAAGGAACAGTTCAAAACCTCAATTTGTTCCAAAGGTCTGTAAATTATTATTATTAATTATTTTTCTGATGATCAGAGAAGACAATATTTTGAAGAATGTAGGACAGTATACAGTTCTGGGGCACTTTTGACTACCACTGTAATTTTCCCTACTGTGTTAGTCAATGGTGGCCAAGAACTATTTGGTTACAAGTTTTCTTCCAAATATCTTTACATAAGAAAGCAAAGACAGAAAAATGTATGTGGAACAACTCAAGGGCAAGTAAATGATGACATCATTTTTATTTAGTTTAAGCTTTTAGTATATCAGTACTTATTATTATTTTTTCAGATGGTAAAATAAGATTAATATAGGTTTTGAATTACCAATATATCTATAAAATAATGTAATAACTGTGTGTACGTGTTTGTGTATGTGTTTCTTTTAATAGGTTACTCTTCATTCTGGGCTACCTATTCCGGATTTTTATACGCCTGGCGAGTCTGAACCTGCAGGGTCAGTTTGCTGAAGAGACACAGAGCCGATACACAATAATAAACGAACACGTAGCACACAGACGGAAGCACACAGGTTCACCTGTGAGTGCTTAGTGGGGGAATGCTGCTGACAGTCATTAACAGGTCTAAGAATTCGCAAATGTTATCGGACCTGATATATTAACTCTGACCCTGATGTATGTGAGAAATGAATATTGAAAATGTAATAATTTTCTCTTTCGTACTCTTTTTCTAAATATTATTATTATTTATTGATGTTGTTGTTGTTTTTATGGAGAGGGTGCTCATGGATATAAACTGCAAGCTTATAGGATTTTATCAGATGTTTGTATGATGTTTTATGATAAAAGCCTCTGTGTGAAGTTAAGCTTAGAAATAAGTTACCGGTGTGCTAGACCTTAAAGGATGCATTTTTAAGTTACATAGAATCGTGCTAGGTGTTCTAATGGTGTCTTGAACAGGTGGAAGTGGGGACAGAAACTATATCAATGCCCCACAACTTCATAGTACAAATTACATTTATGTCAATTTTTGTCTGCAAATTTGATTCCTGGTTCAAACCTACAACACAAATCCTGTCTTCAGCCCTTATCAGTCTCTTATCTCTAAACCCAAACACCTTTCGGTTTAAGATCTCTAATCCTCTCTGAACTCTACAGTAGAGGAACAACACAAAAACAAAACAGAATGCCAGCATGAGATGAATGTGTCAATGGGGAGGTAATAGCTCTCTGTTTGTTTAACAGAACACAAGACATTAACTAGGACACAAGCACACACAGGCATTTTCTCAGCCTTGCATAACGTATTATGCAGAGATGAGAATGAATGAACTTTTGTTGCTCACTCTGTATTATATATTTCATTTGCTGCCTCAAAGCTAAACGCAAATGCTAAACAAAGAAGTGGTGCTGCTTACTTTCAGTGTGAAAAAATATTGCAATATAAAACATTATAGCTGTAAATCCAAAAGAATGAGAACGTTAAGCAAGACAGCATACAGTAGCTGCTCGAAGCATTGGCTAATAGTTTACGTAGAGGATGTACATTTGCATCAACAGATATTTTAAAAAATTCCGCTGGAGGGGTTTAAATATGGGGCAGGTGCTGTACTTTTGATGTGTGTTGGGCAGTTAGTTGATGCTCAACACACATCTGAATGTTTGGGTGCAGGGAGGATCAATTTCACCCATTGTAAATTAATTGTATTTTTTCATAAAGTTATCCTGAGATAAGAAACGAAATGTATTATTAATCTTATTAACGTGTCTGAATTGTTGTTATCTGTAAAGTTATATATCAATAAAATGGATTAAGTGAAACAGCTGCTTGTTTTTCTTAGTAAAGTACACCTACTGAAAAAAGATATTGATTTTGGTTTCTATGACCAAGCAATAAGATATTTAACATTAAAACGCTTACAAAATTCCTTTAGTGTCTTTTGAGCCTTATTTTAGTAGGATTTAATGATAAACTCCACCAACACATTTTTCCTACAGGAACCATCACTGTATACGTGAAAACCGATACAATTCAAATTATAACCCATTTGTATTTGTTTCAGTTTGCAGTAAGTTTTCATGTTTTTTCCTGGTTTACCTTGACATGCACTTGGTCAATAAGGCATGGTCAACGTCCAAAAAGAGAGAGTTTCTGCCCCTCCCTCGGTACTTCCTATAAAACTTTGGGGCTTGTTGAGCCGGGCGCTCGGTATAACGGGAGATCTTCAGGATGGCGACGCCTCTGACCGACCAGGAGAAGCGCAAGCAGATCAGCATCCGAGGGATCGCCGGGGTGGAGAATGTGGCGGAGCTGAAGAAGGGCTTTAACCGGCACCTGCACTTCACGCTCGTGAAGGACAGAAATGTCGCCACGCCGCGGGATTATTATTTCGCAATCGCGCACACGGTACGCGATCACCTGGTCGGGCGCTGGATCAGGACGCAGCAATTTTACTATGAGGCCGACCCGAAGGTGAGACCAAAGCAAAGTTACAGCTAGGACGCGCACCAAGATTACACTTCTCAAATGTTAAAAAGTCTGTGTGGACTACAGGTTGACACCGCACGCATTCAGTCCTCGAGTTTCAAATAAATTTGATTTTCTGAGCAGTTTGCAGTGTTACCTATTTAAGACAGGGTGCCTCATTTTACTCTTAATCTTCATTTTAATCCTTTTATTTTAGTCATTTATTTTACCTTGACGGATCAAACTCATTCATAAGTACAACATTTTTTTTTTTCACAAACAAAAAGTTTATAATCCACAGTCATGGAAAACATGCAAGATATTGGAAACACATTATGTTTAAACTGTGACTTCCCTAGGCCTTGATTCTATTTATTATTATTTAATAATATTTTTTATTATTTTACACTAATAATGTTTCCTTTGCATGAACATTAGATAGTTGTGAAATACATGCATGAACCTAAAGAAGATTTGAGAGTACAAATAACTTAAAAGTATAGCTCGGCTTTGTGATTAATAACAAGTCTTCAAAGTTATGGAAATATTTTTTAGGTCGGCATTTGTTCTTACATTGATAAAATCAAATGCAATGAGGATTAAATAGTTATTAGAATATACAGAAATATACAATATTAATAATTACACTCATTTCAAAATATATAATCAGTATGTTTATTCCTTAGCGTGTATATTACCTGTCACTGGAGTTCTACATGGGCAGAGCTCTTCAGAACACCATGATTAACCTGGGACTGCAGACTGCTTGTGATGAGGCTGTGTATCAAGTAAGAGAAGACACTAAACTCATCCAGCCATCTACTTATCACCCAAATATCCATTCATTGATATATCTCTGCTTTAAACTTTTGTTTTGTTAACCAGTTGGGGCTCGATATGGAGGATCTAGAGGAGATGGAAGAAGATGCTGGTTTGGGAAATGGAGGGTTGGGAAGATTAGCAGGTCTCTTTTGCATACAAACACACACATGCATGTTCGCATTAACGGAACAACCAGAAAGTGATATGAGCAACATTGGCTTTAAATCAAACTCAAAAAATTGAGTTGCATTTACTATATGTGTATATGAATGATCCCCAGCTTGTTTTCTGGACTCCATGGCTACTCTGGGACTGGCAGCTTATGGATATGGGATCCGTTACGAGTATGGAATATTTAACCAGAGAATCAATCATGGCTGGCAGGTGAATCTTTTTATGCGGAACACCAAAGTCTTTTTGTTTGCTAAATACATAATTGAATGTATGCCAGTTTTGACCGCTCTGTCAGGATTTCCTAACATTTAGTGGTCCAGTTTGCGATATTTTTTTAGGACAGAGCTTGCGTAAAAATCAATGCATGTAGACCAGGAGTCCATTGCGTTTGTGGTCACTGGCCTGGCGCATGTTTGGCATGCGAGCTTGCTGCAAAGCTGATAACACTGGACCAATAGGGATCATGTTGATAAGAGACAGCAGCACGATTTACTTGCAAATGGACAGAGTTGACAAAAGTGTGTTTGTGCAGTGGAAATACTGTAATTTGAGGAAGACAAACACACACATGAACATTAACCTGTCCTGTGTCAATACAGCTCTAGGACTGACACCGATTGTAAACCGTATATCTACTTACAGAATCTTATCTATATGCCAAATAGAAAAAACATAAAGATTAAAGGGGGATCCATTGTCTCTTTTTTATTAATTTGTGTATTTATGATTATTCTTATGCGAGTGTTATCATGCTCTGTCTGATAGGTTGAGGAGGCAGACGATTGGTTGAGGTATGGTAACCCCTGGGAAAAGGCCCGTCCTGAATTCATGCTACCGGTGCATTTTTATGGCCGTGTGGAGGAAAAAGAGGGCGCTGAGCCTAAATGGGTTGACACGCAGGTAAACAGTTACACACACAGTTAGACACTCATAAACACGCAAGGTATGATTTGTAATGCTTGACTTGTGTAGGTGGTCCTGGCCATGCCATACGATACGCCTATTCCTGGCTACATGAACAACACTGTGAACACTATGCGTCTGTGGTCTGCACGTGCGCCCAATGACTTCAACCTGCAAGACTGTGAGTCATTTCAGGTTTCACATCCAATACATCTGACGTATCAATCAACTCTGTGTATACATACTAATTTGGACAGTATTTCTTGTATAGCAAGATGTGTAGTTTCACTTAACTTCATACGTAATTACTAAAAGTCCAGTGTTTGATCATTAGTGGCATCTAGCGGTGAGAATGAGAATTGCAATCAATGGCTCACTCCACCACTCGCCCCTCCCTTTCGAAGGACTATGGTGTCTGACACAGAACTAAGATGTCCGCAATTTTTCCGATCTTTGCCGAAGGAGATAACACAATTACTTAAATCGGCTCTGTAGCACAGTTTGTCCGTTTAGGGCTACTGTAGAAACAACATGGCGAATTGGGACACGTACTATATGTAGCTCATTCTAAGTTAATAAAAACATCGTTTCATTATGTAAGGTCGCTAAAGACATGGTTATATATATTACATTGCATTTCTGGCACCCTCCAAAAATATTACACATTGGACACATTTAAGGACAGCGGTTTCTTTTTCAGTCAATGTTGGTGATTATATTCAAGCGGTTCTGGACCGGAACTTGGCAGAAAACATTTCCCGTGTCCTCTACCCAAACGACAATGTACGTTTTTTTTTTCTTTGTGTGCTACAAATTAATGTTTTGTAGTTTTATGAAACTGACATTTCTGGGTGCTGTAGTTTTTTGAGGGAAAGGAGCTGCGCTTGAAGCAGGAATATTTTGTGGTGGCGGCAACTTTACAGGATGTGATCCGACGCTTTAAGACCACAAAGAGGAACAGCTCTAAGCCGTTGTCATTTGACAGCTTCCCTGATAAGGTCTGCTTTTGCTGCACACTACATACTACAGACAGCACACTAAACATCACAACGAATAGAACACAGCTGTTTCACATTGTTTTTTTGGCCACTTTACTGCAAAATGCAAATGTGAAAGGCACTTTCCACCCACTCTAGTCACTACAATAGTGCTCTGCATTATAGAATTAACTATTTAATTAAGGACAATGGGTGTTTGTGTGTGTTTGTTGTGTTAGGTTGCCATCCAGCTGAATGATACTCATCCTGCCATGGCCATTCCTGAACTGATGAGGATATTTGTGGACGTTGAGAAGCTGGACTGGGACACTGTAAGATTTATGAATAATTCATGATGTGCTGTTTTGAATATTGCTGTGATGTCACACATTAATTTTATTAACACGATAGAAAAGACACAACACATAGTATAATGACACACTCAATATAAGTTGTAAATATCTGTTATAAATCAAATATATAGATCGAAAATCTGTTCTTCTGTGTATGTGTTCAGGCCTGGGATATTACTAAGCAAACGTTCGCATACACCAACCACACGGTTCTGCCTGAGGCTCTGGAGCGCTGGCCGGTCGAACTGATGGAGAAACTGTTACCTCGACACCTGCAGATCATATATAGGATCAACCAAACACACTTGGATGTAAGAACACGCACACATTCATGCACACGATTAGCATTTTTATGAACACACCAAAATTAACATGCATGTGTATGTGTGTGTCTGTATGTGTGTAGCATATAGCATCTCTGTTTCCAGATGATATGGATCGAATCTCCAGGATGTCTCTGATCGAGGAGGGAGGGGGGAAGAGAGTCAACATGGCTCATCTCTGCATTGTGGGGTCACACAAAGTGAATGGAGTCGCAGAGATTCACTCCGACATCATCAGAAAGGAAACGTATGCAGCAAATTTTTTCACTTTTACTTTCTATCCCCTCTCTCGCTTTCTCTAGACATTTTTATGTTTTGGCATACAAAATATGCAAAATAGGAATTGTGCAAAACAACATGCATATAAGTTGTTAAAAAACTGGACTGTGATATACGTAAACATTTTCTGTAAATTATTTATAAAATAAGAAATACAAAAGGAATGACCGTTAACGTTGTGTCTCAGTGAATTTATACGCCGTGAACACATTTTCAAATTATTCTCAAATTAAATGTATTCTTTAGATTTCGAGATTTTAGCAAGATGGAACCAGAGAAGTTTCAGAATAAAACGAATGGCATCACACCACGACGCTGGCTTCTCCTTTGCAACCCTGGACTCGCCGATCTGATCGCAGAGGTCAAGGGACAAGCATAGTCTGATTTCATCTCTTTCTTCACACTTTTACATTGAGTTTCATTGGTGTGTTTGTGTGTGTGTGTTTTTAGGCTATCGGTGAAGATTACGTGAAGGATCTGACGCAGCTGCGGAACTTGAATGATCTGGTTGATGATGACGCTTTCATAAGAGATGTTGCCAAAGTCAAACAGGTTAAAAAACACAGTTTTTTGCCACTTCTTTTTGTGTGTTCACTTCTTGGCAGGAAGGAAGGAAGGTTTACCGTGGCCTAAATGATAGGCAGGAGTAAAGTTAGTTGCCGGATTTATTTCAGTTACATTAGGTTTAAAAACAGTTTGCAACTTCTACCAAAACATGTTTCATATGATTCTGCTTTCATTCCTCATAACTCATTTTAATTTAGGAATTTTGAGTTTGAGAAGTTATAGGGTAAAAAAACATAAATGTTTCAAGTATCAGCAGTTACAAATATACCTTATGTTTATGGCAACTGAAAAAAAATGTTTCTCTGTGTTTGTGAAGGATAACAAGCTGAAGTTTGCGCAGTACTTGGAGAAGGAGTACAAAGTGGACATAAATCCTTCATCCCTGTTTGACGTCCACGTGAAAAGAATCCATGAATACAAACGACAGCTGCTCACCTGCCTCCATGTTATTTGCATGTACAACCGTATGTACATGAAAAAAAAAACAGACAAACATTAAAATCCTGCTCATTTTTAGGCCTGTGTGGTTTAAATGTGATGTTAATCGCTATAAATAAAAGCATCTGCCAAATGCATTAAAAAAGTTGTACATGACGCAATCACTGTTTCACACACAGGGATCAAGAGAAACCCCACCAAAGTGTTTATACCACGGACTGTGATCATTGGGGGCAAGGTAAAACAAAACAGTCTATCCTAAATAAAAAAACTGCTTTATGCATCAAAATATTTGGCTTTACTATCTGTGTGTTTGTGTGTGTAGGCTGCTCCTGGATATCATATGGCAAAGATGATCATTAAGTTGATCACCTCTGTCGCTGATGTGGTAAATTATGATCCTGTGATTGGCCGTAAATTAAAGGTCATTTTCCTGGAGAACTACAGGGTGTCACTGGCAGAAAAAGGTAAAATGTCCACTTGTGTGTGTGTGTATATATATATATATATATATATAATGAAATTCAATTGTGAGTCATTTGTAGATAACACATGTGTATATCTGGGTATGTATTGTGCAGTGATCCCAGCTACTGACCTGTCAGAGCAGATTTCAACTGCTGGTACGGAGGCGTCCGGAACAGGAAACATGAAGTTCATGTTAAATGGGGCTTTGACCATTGGTACTATGGATGGTGCCAATGTGGAAATGGCAGAGGAAGCTGGAGAAGAAAACCTCTTCATCTTCGGCATGAGGGTGGAGGAAGTAGCAGAGATGGATAAAGAAGGGTATAGAATGACAGAGATTAAATAAATAGATACTGGTGATTGTAACCCTTGGGTGGTGCATTTTATGCCATCTTCATGCTTGTTTAAAGACATAAACTGTGTTTTTGTTTGTTTTGTGTAGCTACGATGCAATGGAATATTATGAGAATCTTCCAGAGCTAAAACAGGCCATAGATCAGATTAAAATGGGCTATTTTTCACCGACACAGCCGGAGATGTTCAGCGACATCATCAACATGCTCTTCCATCATGATCGGTAAAACGCTCATATGCACATTGTCTTTTAAAGTCTGACATTTCAAACTTTAATTATTGAAATTCTTCTACAGGTTTAAAGTTTTCGCAGATTATGAGTCTTATGTCAAGTGTCAAGAGCGAGTCAGCGCTCTCTATAAGGTAATTCAATTGAAACGAGACAATTTTTCAGCACAAAATCTTTTTATATGCAAATTTTAACAAGACATCTCACCCGGCCGATTAGGATCAGACAGAATGGACTCGGATGGTAATTAAAAACATTGCAGCATCTGGAAAGTTCTCCAGCGATCGCACTATTAAAGAGTACGCCACTGAGATCTGGGGAGTGGAGCCAACCGACCTGAAGATTCCTCCTCCCAGTGAACCACGTGAAGCTCTGGAAGAAACCGCTCGTGCCCTACGCAAGATCTGAGAACATCAGCACAATGTTCATGAATTATAAGATCACTTCTAAGAGTCTTTACTCTGTTTCCCTAACAGAAAATAACTTGTTTTGTTTTTAAGTTAACGTCCATATTTCCGCCGAGCTAATTCTCAAATAAAGTTTTGCATTATAAACTAAATACATGTTTTAATTCAACATTGAAGTCTGTTATGCATATGATGAAAAAGGACATAAAATGTCAGAAATGAGTGAAAGCAGAATGAATAAAAGGAACAGAGTATCTCATGATACAAGTGTACCCAGTCTGAGTTTGATATGAATGTTTGACATTTTAAATAGCTGATCTGTTCTTACAAGTACATTGAGGAAATTTAAGCAACAAATAATATGGTAATTTTATTAGTTTTGGTGATCCCCCACAACAACCTACATACAAGATTTTTGTAATGGTTTAATGATAAAAGCTGATGATTAACCTAGGACTGCAGACTGCTTGTGATGAGGCTGTGTATCAAGTAAGAGAAGACACTAAACTCATCCAGCCATCTACTTATCACCCAAATATCCATTCATTTATATGTCTGCTTTAAACTTTTGTTTTGTTAACCAGTTGGGGCTGGATATGGAGGATCTAGAGGAGATGGAAGAAGATGCTGGTTTGGGAAATGGAGGGTTGGGAAGATTAGCAGGTCTCTTTTGCATACAAACACACACATGCATGTTCGCATTAACGGAACAACCAGAAAGTGATATGAGCAACATTGGCTTTAAATCAAACTCAAAAAATTGAGTTGCATTTACTATATGTGTATATGAATGATCCCCAGCTTGTTTTCTGGACTCCATGGCTACTCTGGGACTGGCAGCTTATGGATATGGGATCCGTTACGAGTATGGAATATTTAACCAGAGAATCAATCATGGCTGGCAGGTGAATCTTTTTATGCGGAACACCAAAGTCTTTTTGTTTGCTAAATACATAATTGAATGTATGCCAGTTTTGACCGCTCTGTCAGGATTTCCTAACATTTAGTGGTCCAGTTTGCGATATTTTTTTAGGACAGAGCTTGCGTAAAAATCAATGCATGTAGACCAGGAGTCCATTGCGTTTGTGGTCACTGGCCTGGCGCATGTTTGGCATGCGAGCTTGCTGCAAAGCTGATAACACTGGACCAATAGGGATCATGTTGATAAGAGACAGCAGCACGATTTACTTGCAAATGGACAGAGTTGACAAAAGTGTGTTTGTGCAGTGGAAATACTGTAATTTGAGGAAGACAAACACACACATGAACATTAACCTGTCCTGTGTCAATACAGCTCTAGGACTGACACCGATTGTAAACCGTATATCTACTTACAGAATCTTATCTATATGCCAAATAGAAAAAACATAAAGATTAAAGGGGGATCCATTGTCTCTTTTTTATTAATTTGTGTATTTATGATTATTCTTATGCGAGTGTTATCATGCTCTGTCTGATAGGTTGAGGAGGCAGACGATTGGTTGAGGTATGGTAACCCCTGGGAAAAGGCCCGTCCTGAATTCATGCTACCGGTGCATTTTTATGGCCGTGTGGAGGAAAAAGAGGGCGCTGAGCCTAAATGGGTTGACACGCAGGTAAACAGTTACACACACAGTTAGACACTCATAAACACGCAAGGTATGATTTGTAATGCTTGACTTGTGTAGGTGGTCCTGGCCATGCCATACGATACGCCTATTCCTGGCTACATGAACAACACTGTGAACACTATGCGTCTGTGGTCTGCACGTGTGTATGTTTCGGTGGACAGAAACACAGAAGCCGTCTTGCCTCTTACACTTGGTTTATTGAACTGCCACGCTCTACCTCCGTGCTCTCTCTGTTACACGTCATAGGAGGAGCGCCGGCCTTAAAGGGGAATACACATCACTCTACATCCCCCCTCTTTTAGTAGAGGATAAACAAAACAAACAGTGAAAACAAAGTATAACCAACCATATAACATAGGATGACAAAACAGGTGCAATGAGAAGGAACAGTTGTCTGTACAAATATCACATGCGTACACACGAATATGAAGATGCATAGCACGTTTCAATCAGGTCATAACATAGTCTTTGTAATATTGGTTAGAACGGCTGACTCTTCCAGAACGAGTCACCACTGAATGTTTGCCCTCCGTATCAATGTGACAATCCACTTTAGAGTACAGTGGTTGCTGTACGGGCCCCTCAGCATTGGATGGTGTTGCAAGAGTCTCAGCATTAGTCACCACTGGAAGATCATCCTCAAAGTCAGCTGGAGGGGATTCTGAGACGTGGAGGAGATGCCGTCTGTTCCTGGTGTACTTGACACCTTGTGATGTCACAACGTAGCTATTTGGTTGCTGGGCAGGGGAATTCACAATTGCTAGCCTGTCAAACCCACGTGCTGTCTGCATCCTGACCGTTTGCCCTGGCTTCAGTGCAGGGAGCTGATGAGCATTTCTGTCATAATAGTCTTTTCCCCTCAGTCTTTGTTTTGTGATGATGTCCTGTATGTTTGTGTGAACAACAGGCTGAAGCATTGCCTTGGCCACTGGGAGGAAGGTCCTTGTTTGTCTAGATAGAAGGCGTTGTGCAGGGGAAGGTAAGCCATCTCTTGGAATATTACGAACATGGAGAAGTGCAGCACGGATGTCAGTATGATCGCGGTAGCATTTTTCCAGAAGATGCTTGGCAGATCTAACTGCACGCTCAGCCAATCCATTGGACTGGGGATAGTGAGGGCTGCTGCGAATATGCTTAAAGTCCCATGTGCATGCAAAATCTTCAAAATCCTTGCACACAAACTGAGTAGCATTATCAGTCATTAGAGTGTGAGGGACACCATGTACTGCAAAATGTCTTTTCAGCTTTGCAATAACCGTGATGCTTCTCATGTCAGGAAGGTAATCCAGCTCAAACCAGCCTGAGAATGAATCCACAAGGACTAGATGTGTCTTTCCATGCCAATCAAACAGGTCAGCAGCCGTGAACGACCAAGGAAGATCCGGGATGTCATGAAGCTGCAGTGGTTCTTTTGTCTGATGAGGTTTGAGTGCATTGCAGGGTGCGCAACGAGAGAGTTCAGCATCAATATCAATGTACATCGATGGCCAATACATAATTTCCTTAGCTCTGCGCTTTGTTGCTGTGATACCAGGATGGCCCTGATGTAACTGACCTACATAAAATTTCTGTAGCGCAGGTGGGATAATCAATCTCTCCCCACGAAGCAGCAAATCATCCTGAATGGTCAGCTCATCTCTCATTGAAAAGAAGGGACGCAAGGAATATGGAAGTTCTTTTGAGGTGGCTGGCCAGCCACTTCTAATCATGTCCGAGAGCTGTTGGCAAGTGACATCTTTTTGCACAGCAGCCCTGAGTTCATCTACCCGACGGGAAGATAGTACCTGGACAGTCATGACCTCCAGCAGGTCATCGGTGAGTTGTGGGTCAGATGTGGAGAGGTGGGCCCGGGACAAAGCATCAGCCACAAACAGCTCCTTACCACGTTTGAAGATGACATCCAAGTGATAACGATGCAGTTTCATCATCATACCCTGCAGTCGGGGTGAGGCCGTGTGTAGTGGCTTCCTTAATATCGTTATTAAGGGCTGATGATCCGTTTCTACAGTGACAGGGCGGCCATAGATGAAATCATGGAATTTTTTTGTCGCAAACACAAGTGCCAGCATTTCTTTTTCAATTTGAGCATAACGGGACTCGGTGGGTGTGAGGGCCCTTGATGCAAATGCCACAGGCCGCCCTCGCTGTAAACATACCGCACCAAGGCCATGTTGGGAGGCATCCGCAGAGAGAATTACTGGTATGGACGTGTCAAAATATTGTAACACTGGGGGGTTTGTCAGAGCCTGTTTCAGTCTCGCAAAAGCCTTGTCATGAGTCTCATGCCAGCACCACTCCGAATCCTGATGAAGCAACGGTCTTAAAGGACCAGTGATGTCGCTGTACTGGGGAATGAATTTTGATAAGTAATTTGTCATGCCCAACAACTGCTGCAGAGCTTGTTTTTCCTGAGGTTTTGGCATGTCACGTACCGCCTTTGTTTTTTCAGGGTCAGGTTTGACACCATCAGCAGTCAGCAGGTGACCTACATACTGGACCGAATCAACTCTGAATCTGCATTTGTCCGGGTTGAGTTTCATGTTAATGGCACGAATTTTGTTCAGTACCTGTCGCAAACGATCATCGTGTTCCTCATGCGTCTGGCCCCAGATGAGGATGTCGTCAACTACAATTTCACAAGGCTCTCCAGCAAACAATTGCTCCATTGTTCTCTGAAAGACCTCACTGCCTGTGGAGATTCCATATGGCATCCTCAAGAATCTGAAACGGCCAAACGGGGACATAAATGTGGTTAATTTGGATGAAGCTTCATCAAGGGGGACTTGCCAGAACCCACATTTAGCATCCAGGATGGTAAACACTTTAGCACCAGGCATATCTGCAATGATCTGTTCAATTGTTTTTAGGGGGTGCCGTGGTCTGAGGAGGGCTTTGTTTAGATGAACTGGGTCTATGCAAATCCTCACAGACCCATCTTTTTTTGTTGCTGCAACCATGGCGGATACCCACTCCGTTGCCTCAGTTACAGGTGTTATCACACCCAGCTCAGTCATGTGATTCAGTTCTGTTTTCACTTTTTCTTTCATGGCTATTGGTACTTTACGGGGAGCACATACTACAGGGGTCACTGTGTTATCCAGTCTCATGTGATATACAACTGGCAAGCTGCCAATGACATCACAGTCAAAAAGATCTCTGTATTCACGTACCTCCGGTGCCTCATGATGCAGCATGTGTACATCAGGTCCGAGTTGGATGAGTCCCATAGCGATGCTATCCTGTAGACCGAGAAGGGGTTTTACATCACGATCCACTACATGAAATTTAAATTCCCCACGGACACACTGCAACACTGTTGTTCCCTCAGTGTCAATTGTCTCTCCTCCATAAGCCACCAGATTGACTTTCTCTGCTATGTTGGTAGGGAAAGTGTGATTCAAACCTTTCAGCATTCGTTTTGATATTACGTTACACTTGGCCCCAGTATCAACTTTTACTTTCAGTTGGCCATTTCCATTTTTCAATTTCAGCGTTGTGAAAATCTCACCCTTCTGACTGGTGAGCTCAACAGGGTCACAGAAAAAAGTGTCCTGCATCTTGTCATCAGGTTGTGCATCCAGCTCATGTATTCTATCCCTTTGCTGAGCCCTAGGCTGATAGAACGTTTTAGCATCTATTTGCTGTGTAGGTGCTGATCTGCAGCATCTCGCAAAGTGGTTTAGTTTACCACAGTTGTTGCAGCGTTTGTTGTGTGCATGGCATTTGTTTTTTTCAGCAGGATGTTGGCCATTACAGTTTGAGCAACGTGATTTTTGCAGAGCACATACCTCTGTGTCTTTTCTCAGCGCTCTCAGACTTTTCTCAGACTGTTCATGCAGCAAACATATGTTAACAGCCAAGTCCATGGTGAGGTTTTTTTCACGGAGTAACTGTTTACGAACTGTGTCATTTTCTATACCGCAGACAATACGGTCTCTAATGAGTTCATCTTGCAATGATCCGAATTCACATTTCTTAGCGAGAATTTTCAAAGTAGAGACGTATGCTTGCACAGTTTCGGTTGGACTTTGAACAGCGGTATTAAACGCGTGTCTATCCATGATGACGTTCTTTGCGGGTAAGCACAATTCAGAGAATTTAGTTAGAAGTACCTTTGGATCCTCATGATCTTCCCCGTCATCATACACAAATGTTTCAGACTTGTCAACCGCTTCGGGACCAGCAAGGTTTAGCAATGTGTAGGCTTGTACTTTCTTTGATTTATCAGACAGGCCTGCATAGCAGTAGATGCGCCATTCCTTTTCAAACTTTCTCCAGTTATCGGCAATGTTGTCATCAAAGACCAACGGATCGATACGGCGAAGCCCCTGTGCCATTTTGGTAATCCCACTTCTGACACCATGTATGTTTCGGTGGACAGAAACACAGAAGCCGTCTTGCCTCTTACACTTGGTTTATTGAACTGCCACGCTCTACCTCCGTGCTCTCTCTGTTACACGTCATAGGAGGAGCGCCGGCCTTAAAGGGGAATACACATCACTCTACAACGTGCGCCCAATGACTTCAACCTGCAAGACTGTGAGTCATTTCAGGTTTCACATCCAATACATCTGACGTATCAATCAACTCTGTGTATACATACTAATTTGGACAGTATTTCTTGTATAGCAAGATGTGTAGTTTCACTTAACTTCATACGTAATTACTAAAAGTCCAGTGTTTGATCATTAGTGGCATCTAGCGGTGAGAATGAGAATTGCAATCAATGGCTCACTCCACCACTCGCCCCTCCCTTTCGAAGGACTATGGTGTCTGACACAGAACTAAGATGTCCGCAATTTTTCCGATCTTTGCCGAAGGAGATAACACAATTACTTAAATCGGCTCTGTAGCACAGTTTGTCCGTTTAGGGCTACTGTAGAAACAACATGGCGAATTGGGACACGTACTATATGTAGCTCATTCTAAGTTAATAAAAACATCGTTTCATTATGTAAGGTCGCTAAAGACATGGTTATATATATTACATTGCATTTCTGGCACCCTCCAAAAATATTACACATTGGACACATTTAAGGACAGCGGTTTCTTTTTCAGTCAATGTTGGTGATTATATTCAAGCGGTTCTGGACCGGAACTTGGCAGAAAACATTTCCCGTGTCCTCTACCCAAACGACAATGTACGTTTTTTTTTTCTTTGTGTGCTACAAATTAATGTTTTGTAGTTTTATGAAACTGACATTTCTGGGTGCTGTAGTTTTTTGAGGGAAAGGAGCTGCGCTTGAAGCAGGAATATTTTGTGGTGGCGGCAACTTTACAGGATGTGATCCGACGCTTTAAGACCACAAAGAGGAACAGCTCTAAGCCGTTGTCATTTGACAGCTTCCCTGATAAGGTCTGCTTTTGCTGCACACTACATACTACAGACAGCACACTAAACATCACAACGAATAGAACACAGCTGTTTCACATTGTTTTTTTGGCCACTTTACTGCAAAATGCAAATGTGAAAGGCACTTTCCACCCACTCTAGTCACTACAATAGTGCTCTGCATTATAGAATTAACTATTTAATTAAGGACAATGGGTGTTTGTGTGTGTTTGTTGTGTTAGGTTGCCATCCAGCTGAATGATACTCATCCTGCCATGGCCATTCCTGAACTGATGAGGATATTTGTGGACGTTGAGAAGCTGGACTGGGACACTGTAAGATTTATGAATAATTCATGATGTGCTGTTTTGAATATTGCTGTGATGTCACACATTAATTTTATTAACACGATAGAAAAGACACAACACATAGTATAATGACACACTCAATATAAGTTGTAAATATCTGTTATAAATCAAATATATAGATCGAAAATCTGTTCTTCTGTGTATGTGTTCAGGCCTGGGATATTACTAAGCAAACGTTCGCATACACCAACCACACGGTTCTGCCTGAGGCTCTGGAGCGCTGGCCGGTCGAACTGATGGAGAAACTGTTACCTCGACACCTGCAGATCATATATAGGATCAACCAAACACACTTGGATGTAAGAACACGCACACATTCATGCACACGATTAGCATTTTTATGAACACACCAAAATTAACATGCATGTGTATGTGTGTGTCTGTATGTGTGTAGCATATAGCATCTCTGTTTCCAGATGATATGGATCGAATCTCCAGGATGTCTCTGATCGAGGAGGGAGGGGGGAAGAGAGTCAACATGGCTCATCTCTGCATTGTGGGGTCACACAAAGTGAATGGAGTCGCAGAGATTCACTCCGACATCATCAGAAAGGAAACGTATGCAGCAAATTTTTTCACTTTTACTTTCTATCCCCTCTCTCGCTTTCTCTAGACATTTTTATGTTTTGGCATACAAAATATGCAAAATAGGAATTGTGCAAAACAACATGCATATAAGTTGTTAAAAAACTGGACTGTGATATACGTAAACATTTTCTGTAAATTATTTATAAAATAAGAAATACAAAAGGAATGACCGTTAACGTTGTGTCTCAGTGAATTTATACGCCGTGAACACATTTTCAAATTATTCTCAAATTAAATGTATTCTTTAGATTTCGAGATTTTAGCAAGATGGAACCAGAGAAGTTTCAGAATAAAACGAATGGCATCACACCACGACGCTGGCTTCTCCTTTGCAACCCTGGACTCGCCGATCTGATCGCAGAGGTCAAGGGACAAGCATAGTCTGATTTCATCTCTTTCTTCACACTTTTACATTGAGTTTCATTGGTGTGTTTGTGTGTGTGTGTTTTTAGGCTATCGGTGAAGATTACGTGAAGGATCTGACGCAGCTGCGGAACTTGAATGATCTGGTTGATGATGACGCTTTCATAAGAGATGTTGCCAAAGTCAAACAGGTTAAAAAACACAGTTTTTTGCCACTTCTTTTTGTGTGTTCACTTCTTGGCAGGAAGGAAGGAAGGTTTACCGTGGCCTAAATGATAGGCAGGAGTAAAGTTAGTTGCCGGATTTATTTCAGTTACATTAGGTTTAAAAACAGTTTGCAACTTCTACAAAACATGTTTCATATGATTCTGCTTTCATTCCTCATAACTCATTTTAATTTAGGAATTTTGAGTTTGAGAAGTTATAGGGTAAAAAAACATAAATGTTTCAAGTATCAGCAGTTACAAATATACCTTATGTTTATGGCAACTGAAAAAAAATGTTTCTCTGTGTTTGTGAAGGATAACAAGCTGAAGTTTGCGCAGTACTTGGAGAAGGAGTACAAAGTGGACATAAATCCTTCATCCCTGTTTGACGTCCACGTGAAAAGAATCCATGAATACAAACGACAGCTGCTCACCTGCCTCCATGTTATTTGCATGTACAACCGTATGTACATGAAAAAAAAAACAGACAAACATTAAAATCCTGCTCATTTTTAGGCCTGTGTGGTTTAAATGTGATGTTAATCGCTATAAATAAAAGCATCTGCCAAATGCATTAAAAAAGTTGTACATGACGCAATCACTGTTTCACACACAGGGATCAAGAGAAACCCCACCAAAGTGTTTATACCACGGACTGTGATCATTGGGGGCAAGGTAAAACAAAACAGTCTATCCTAAATAAAAAAACTGCTTTATGCATCAAAATATTTGGCTTTACTATCTGTGTGTTTGTGTGTGTAGGCTGCTCCTGGATATCATATGGCAAAGATGATCATTAAGTTGATCACCTCTGTCGCTGATGTGGTAAATTATGATCCTGTGATTGGCCGTAAATTAAAGGTCATTTTCCTGGAGAACTACAGGGTGTCACTGGCAGAAAAAGGTAAAATGTCCACTTGTGTGTGTGTGTATATATATATATATATATAATGAAATTCAATTGTGAGTCATTTGTAGATAACACATGTGTATATCTGGGTATGTATTGTGCAGTGATCCCAGCTACTGACCTGTCAGAGCAGATTTCAACTGCTGGTACGGAGGCGTCCGGAACAGGAAACATGAAGTTCATGTTAAATGGGGCTTTGACCATTGGTACTATGGATGGTGCCAATGTGGAAATGGCAGAGGAAGCTGGAGAAGAAAACCTCTTCATCTTCGGCATGAGGGTGGAGGAAGTAGCAGAGATGGATAAAGAAGGGTATAGAATGACAGAGATTAAATAAATAGATACTGGTGATTGTAACCCTTGGGTGGTGCATTTTATGCCATCTTCATGCTTGTTTAAAGACATAAACTGTGTTTTTGTTTGTTTTGTGTAGCTACGATGCAATGGAATATTATGAGAATCTTCCAGAGCTAAAACAGGCCATAGATCAGATTAAAATGGGCTATTTTTCACCGACACAGCCGGAGATGTTCAGCGACATCATCAACATGCTCTTCCATCATGATCGGTAAAACGCTCATATGCACATTGTCTTTTAAAGTCTGACATTTCAAACTTTAATTATTGAAATTCTTCTACAGGTTTAAAGTTTTCGCAGATTATGAGTCTTATGTCAAGTGTCAAGAGCGAGTCAGCGCTCTCTATAAGGTAATTCAATTGAAACGAGACAATTTTTCAGCACAAAATCTTTTTATATGCAAATTTTAACAAGACATCTCACCCGGCCGATTAGGATCAGACAGAATGGACTCGGATGGTAATTAAAAACATTGCAGCATCTGGAAAGTTCTCCAGCGATCGCACTATTAAAGAGTACGCCACTGAGATCTGGGGAGTGGAGCCAACCGACCTGAAGATTCCTCCTCCCAGTGAACCACGTGAAGCTCTGGAAGAAACCGCTCGTGCCCTACGCAAGATCTGAGAACATCAGCACAATGTTCATGAATTATAAGATCACTTCTAAGAGTCTTTACTCTGTTTCCCTAACAGAAAATAACTTGTTTTGTTTTTAAGTTAACGTCCATATTTCCGCCGAGCTAATTCTCAAATAAAGTTTTGCATTATAAACTAAATACATGTTTTAATTCAACATTGAAGTCTGTTATGCATATGATGAAAAAGGACATAAAATGTCAGAAATGAGTGAAAGCAGAATGAATAAAAGGAACAGAGTATCTCATGATACAAGTGTACCCAGTCTGAGTTTGATATGAATGTTTGACATTTTAAATAGCTGATCTGTTCTTACAAGTACATTGAGGAAATTTAAGCAACAAATAATATGGTAATTTTATTAGTTTTGGTGATCCCCCACAACAACCTACATACAAGATTTTTGTAATGGTTTAATGATAAAAGCTGATGATTAACCTAGGACTGCAGACTGCTTGTGATGAGGCTGTGTATCAAGTAAGAGAAGACACTAAACTCATCCAGCCATCTACTTATCACCCAAATATCCATTCATTTATATGTCTGCTTTAAACTTTTGTTTTGTTAACCAGTTGGGGCTGGATATGGAGGATCTAGAGGAGATGGAAGAAGATGCTGGTTTGGGAAATGGAGGGTTGGGAAGATTAGCAGGTCTCTTTTGCATACAAACACACACATGCATGTTCGCATTAACGGAACAACCAGAAAGTGATATGAGCAACATTGGCTTTAAATCAAACTCAAAAAATTGAGTTGCATTTACTATATGTGTATATGAATGATCCCCAGCTTGTTTTCTGGACTCCATGGCTACTCTGGGACTGGCAGCTTATGGATATGGGATCCGTTACGAGTATGGAATATTTAACCAGAGAATCAATCATGGCTGGCAGGTGAATCTTTTTATGCGGAACACCAAAGTCTTTTTGTTTGCTAAATACATAATTGAATGTATGCCAGTTTTGACCGCTCTGTCAGGATTTCCTAACATTTAGTGGTCCAGTTTGCGATATTTTTTTAGGACAGAGCTTGCGTAAAAATCAATGCATGTAGACCAGGAGTCCATTGCGTTTGTGGTCACTGGCCTGGCGCATGTTTGGCATGCGAGCTTGCTGCAAAGGTGATAACACTGGACCAATAGGGATCATGTTGATAAGAGACAGCAGCACGATTTACTTGCAAATGGACAGAGTTGACAAAAGTGTGTTTGTGCAGTGGAAATACTGTAATTTGAGGAAGACAAACACACACATGAACATTAACCTGTCCTGTGTCAATACAGCTCTAGGACTGACACCGATTGTAAACCGTATATCTACTTACAGAATCTTATCTATATGCCAAATAGAAAAAACATAAAGATTAAAGGGGGATCCATTGTCTCTTTTTTATTAATTTGTGTATTTATGATTATTCTTATGCGAGTGTTATCATGCTCTGTCTGATAGGTTGAGGAGGCAGACGATTGGTTGAGGTATGGTAACCCCTGGGAAAAGGCCCGTCCTGAATTCATGCTACCGGTGCATTTTTATGGCCGTGTGGAGGAAAAAGAGGGCGCTGAGCCTAAATGGGTTGACACGCAGGTAAACAGTTACACACACAGTTAGACACTCATAAACACGCAAGGTATGATTTGTAATGCTTGACTTGTGTAGGTGGTCCTGGCCATGCCATACGATACGCCTATTCCTGGCTACATGAACAACACTGTGAACACTATGCGTCTGTGGTCTGCACGTGTGCCCAATGACTTCAACCTGCGAGACTGTGAGTCATTTCAGGTTTCACATCCAATACATCTGACGTATCAATCAACTCTGTGTATACATACTAATTTGGACAGTATTTCTTGTATAGCAAGATGTGTAGTTTCACTTAACTTCATACGTAATTACTAAAAGTCCAGTGTTTGATCATTAGTGGCATCTAGCGGTGAGAATGAGAATTGCAATCAATGGCTCACTCCACCACTCGCCCCTCCCTTTCGAAGCACTATGGTGTCTGACACAGAACTAAGATGTCCGCAATTTTTCCGATCTTTGCCGAAGGAGATAACACAATTACTTAAATCGGCTCTGTAGCACAGTTTGTCCGTTTAGGGCTACTGTAGAAACAACATGGCGAATTGGGACACGTACTGTATGTAGCTCATTCTAAGTTAATAAAAACATCGTTTCATTATGTAAGGTCGCTAAAGACATGGTTATATATATTACATTGCATTTCTGGCACCCTCCAAAAATATTACACATTGGACACATTTAAGGACAGCGGTTTCTTTTTCAGTCAATGTTGGTGATTATATTCAAGCGGTTCTGGACCGGAACTTGGCAGAAAACATTTCCCGTGTCCTCTACCCAAACGACAATGTACGTTTTTTTTTTTCTTTGTGTGCTACAAATTAATGTTTTGTAGTTTTATGAAACTGACATTTCTGGGTGCTGTAGTTTTTTGAGGGAAAGGAGCTGCGCTTGAAGCAGGAATATTTTGTGGTGGCGGCAACTTTACAGGATGTGATCCGACGCTTTAAGACCACAAAGAGGAACAGCTCTAAGCCGTTGTCATTTGACAGCTTCCCTGATAAGGTCTGCTTTTGCTGCACACTACATACTACAGACAGCACACTAAACATCACAACGAATAGAACACAGCTGTTTCACATTGTTTTTTTGGCCACTTTACTGCAAAATGCAAATGTGAAAGGCACTTTCCACCCACTCTAGTCACTACAATAGTGCTCTGCATTATAGAATTAACTATTTAATTAAGGACAATGGGTGTTTGTGTGTGTTTGTTGTGTTAGGTTGCCATCCAGCTGAATGATACTCATCCTGCCATGGCCATTCCTGAACTGATGAGGATATTTGTGGACGTTGAGAAGCTGGACTGGGACACTGTAAGATTTATGAATAATTCATGATGTGCTGTTTTGAATATTGCTGTGATGTCACACATTAATTTTATTAACACGATAGAAAAGACACAACACATAGTATAATGACACACTCAATATAAGTTGTAAATATCTGTTATAAATCAAATATATAGATCGAAAATCTGTTCTTCTGTGTATGTGTTCAGGCCTGGGATATTACTAAGCAAACGTTCGCATACACCAACCACACGGTTCTGCCTGAGGCTCTGGAGCGCTGGCCGGTCGAACTGATGGAGAAACTGTTACCTCGACACCTGCAGATCATATATAGGATCAACCAAACACACTTGGATGTAAGAACACGCACACATTCATGCACACGATTAGCATTTTTATGAACACACCAAAATTAACATGCATGTGTATGTGTGTGTCTGTATGTGTGTAGCATATAGCATCTCTGTTTCCAGATGATATGGATCGAATCTCCAGGATGTCTCTGATCGAGGAGGGAGGGGGGAAGAGAGTCAACATGGCTCATCTCTGCATTGTGGGGTCACACAAAGTGAATGGAGTCGCAGAGATTCACTCCGACATCATCAGAAAGGAAACGTATGCAGCAAATTTTTTCACTTTTACTTTCTATCCCCTCTCTCGCTTTCTCTAGACATTTTTATGTTTTGGCATACAAAATATGCAAAATAGGAATTGTGCAAAACAACATGCATATAAGTTGTTAAAAAACTGGACTGTGATATACGTAAACATTTTCTGTAAATTATTTATAAAATAAGAAATACAAAAGGAATGACCGTTAACGTTGTGTCTCAGTGAATTTATACGCCGTGAACACATTTTCAAATTATTCTCAAATTAAATGTATTCTTTAGATTTCGAGATTTTAGCAAGATGGAACCAGAGAAGTTTCAGAATAAAACGAATGGCATCACACCACGACGCTGGCTTCTCCTTTGCAACCCTGGACTCGCCGATCTGATCGCAGAGGTCAAGGGACAAGCATAGTCTGATTTCATCTCTTTCTTCACACTTTTACATTGAGTTTCATTGGTGTGTTTGTGTGTGTGTGTTTTTAGGCTATCGGTGAAGATTACGTGAAGGATCTGACGCAGCTGCGGAACTTGAATGATCTGGTTGATGATGACGCTTTCATAAGAGATGTTGCCAAAGTCAAACAGGTTAAAAAACACAGTTTTTTGCCACTTCTTTTTGTGTGTTCACTTCTTGGCAGGAAGGAAGGAAGGTTTACCGTGGCCTAAATGATAGGCAGGAGTAAAGTTAGTTGCCGGATTTATTTCAGTTACATTAGGTTTAAAAACAGTTTGCAACTTCTACCAAAACATGTTTCATATGATTCTGCTTTCATTCCTCATAACTCATTTTAATTTAGGAATTTTGAGTTTGAGAAGTTATAGGGTAAAAAAACATAAATGTTTCAAGTATCAGCAGTTACAAATATACCTTATGTTTATGGCAACTGAAAAAAAATGTTTCTCTGTGTTTGTGAAGGATAACAAGCTGAAGTTTGCGCAGTACTTGGAGAAGGAGTACAAAGTGGACATAAATCCTTCATCCCTGTTTGACGTCCACGTGAAAAGAATCCATGAATACAAACGACAGCTGCTCACCTGCCTCCATGTTATTTGCATGTACAACCGTATGTACATGAAAAAAAAAACAGACAAACATTAAAATCCTGCTCATTTTTAGGCCTGTGTGGTTTAAATGTGATGTTAATCGCTATAAATAAAAGCATCTGCCAAATGCATTAAAAAAGTTGTACATGACGCAATCACTGTTTCACACACAGGGATCAAGAGAAACCCCACCAAAGTGTTTATACCACGGACTGTGATCATTGGGGGCAAGGTAAAACAAAACAGTCTATCCTAAATAAAAAAACTGCTTTATGCATCAAAATATTTGGCTTTACTATCTGTGTGTTTGTGTGTGTAGGCTGCTCCTGGATATCATATGGCAAAGATGATCATTAAGTTGATCACCTCTGTCGCTGATGTGGTAAATTATGATCCTGTGATTGGCCGTAAATTAAAGGTCATTTTCCTGGAGAACTACAGGGTGTCACTGGCAGAAAAAGGTAAAATGTCCACTTGTGTGTGTGTGTATATATATATATATATATATATATATAATGAAATTCAATTGTGAGTCATTTGTAGATAACACATGTGTATATCTGGGTATGTATTGTGCAGTGATCCCAGCTACTGACCTGTCAGAGCAGATTTCAACTGCTGGTACGGAGGCGTCCGGAACAGGAAACATGAAGTTCATGTTAAATGGGGCTTTGACCATTGGTACTATGGATGGTGCCAATGTGGAAATGGCAGAGGAAGCTGGAGAAGAAAACCTCTTCATCTTCGGCATGAGGGTGGAGGAAGTAGCAGAGATGGATAAAGAAGGGTATAGAATGACAGAGATTAAATAAATAGATACTGGTGATTGTAACCCTTGGGTGGTGCATTTTATGCCATCTTCATGCTTGTTTAAAGACATAAACTGTGTTTTTGTTTGTTTTGTGTAGCTACGATGCAATGGAATATTATGAGAATCTTCCAGAGCTAAAACAGGCCATAGATCAGATTAAAATGGGCTATTTTTCACCGACACAGCCGGAGATGTTCAGCGACATCATCAACATGCTCTTCCATCATGATCGGTAAAACACTCATATGCACATTGTCTTTTAAAGTCTGACATTTCAAACTTTAATTATTGAAATTCTTCTACAGGTTTAAAGTTTTCGCAGATTATGAGTCTTATGTCAAGTGTCAAGAGCGAGTCAGCGCTCTCTATAAGGTAATTCAATTGAAACGAGACAATTTTTCAGCACAAAATCTTTTTATATGCAAATTTTAACAAGACATCTCACCCGGCCGATTAGGATCAGACAGAATGGACTCGGATGGTAATTAAAAACATTGCAGCATCTGGAAAGTTCTCCAGCGATCGCACTATTAAAGAGTACGCCACTGAGATCTGGGGAGTGGAGCCAACCGACCTGAAGATTCCTCCTCCCAGTGAACCACGTGAAGCTCTGGAAGAAACCGCTCGTGCCCTACGCAAGATCTGAGAACATCAGCACAATGTTCATGAATTATAAGATCACTTCTAAGAGTCTTTACTCTGTTTCCCTAACAGAAAATAACTTGTTTTGTTTTTAAGTTAACGTCCATATTTCCGCCGAGCTAATTCTCAAATAAAGTTTTGCATTATAAACTAAATACATGTTTTAATTCAACATTGAAGTCTGTTATGCATATGATGAAAAAGGACATAAAATGTCAGAAATGAGTGAAAGCAGAATGAATAAAAGGAACAGAGTATCTCATGATACAAGTGTACCCAGTCTGAGTTTGATATGAATGTTTGACATTTTAAATAGCTGATCTGTTCTTACAAGTACATTGAGGAAATTTAAGCAACAAATAATATGGTAATTTTATTAGTTTTGGTGATCCCCCACAACAACCTACATACAAGATTTTTGTAATGGTTTAATGATAAAAGGCAGATGATTCATACTGGTACAAATGGAAACTTGGCATGCGTTTTTCAACAGGGATCAGAATCAAAAACATATTTGTATGTTTTTTTATTTATATTTTTGCAAGAGTATGCATTTATAATCCGACAGTCAACAGTCAGTATTTTATGAAAGGGGCTCTCATCAACAGGTCATTCATCGCTCTCTTACACACACAGGAGGCGCTATTGCGCCCTGCGCGAATACTCGTCTCCTCCTCTTCCTCTTACAGGGCCTTTCAAAATCTCTCTGACCAGCCCATTTTAAGTTCATACACACTTACCCGAGTGCCCAGCAGTGAGACAACATTCACAGCTTCTTTGCCTTCTTAAAATCACAACACCAAGCAGCGGTTCCGTTTCAGCGCGAGCTGCGGATGAAACTATTAATGGACTAAAAGCCGAATAACGGAGAGAGAGAGAGAGAGAGAGAGCGCGCTCGTGCATCAGTGAAACCGCCGGGTATGTAATCAGATGGGTACAACTTTACTAGACGTCAATCACATTCATTTAACTCATCACAGAATCATGGGGTTATCCAAAATTAATCTTTGATTTTGATAGTTCTGAATGATGTTTCGGTTTGTGCAGGGATTTAATAAAAAAATTGCGATTGATTGAACGTACTCTGCAACTCCGAGCGCAACTTTTATCATAAGATGCGCTACTTTGTTTCTCCTCCAGTGGAAATTGATTAATTCGTTAGCCTATATGTTTTATAATACTTTAAGATGGCATTTAAATTATTATTTTTTCATGACACATAAACGACACCATCTGAGGTTGTGATTTATATAGACTTTAACAACGTGCCACTGTTTTTTATGTGAACGTATGTTGGATATTGTAGTGTTGATGTAGAAAATGTTGTTGTGTGTATATGTTGCTAAGTCACGGATATAGACTGCTGACCTCGATCTGAGATTGCAGAACCGTGTTCATGTGAAGAGGGGAAGTAGTTTTAGTTCTCAACGGGTTGTGGACTTGTTTAAGGGTTGTGATGTGAAAACAGCTTGGGAAAAGAATCAGGCATGACAGTATCGGAATGAATGTTGTGTCTCTCTCTCTGAACAAAACCATCTGTTCATTTTCATATCTGTTGACTATCAATCTACTGACGGGCTCTTTGTGTATGTCTCCTGATGTGACCTTCACTTTGTTTCGGTGTGTCTCACTGCTGGACCTTTGTGTGGCTTCTGAAGATTGTTGTTGCTCTTATTCTCTCACTTTATTTCTCCATCACTGTTTAGATAACACACTAAGTGTAAGATGTGAGTTTGTCTGGTTTAGAAATTGCTCAGGGTTTGAGGCAATAATACCACAAAAGTGACAAAAAAACGTATGTTTTAATATTCCCGTATTTCTAACCCACAGTGCTTTCAACAGTTTGTTTGTTCAACTCTTTTGTATTCTATTAGTCTATGTTATGAGTTAAGTGTCATATTTTACAATCTGCTGTGATATCTGACAGTAATTTAACTATAAAAGATTTAAAAGATATTACTTCATCTGAAAGTACTGGAAAAATTCTACAATTTTTCAATAATGTAATCGCAAAATGTATGTAATCACAGAACAAATCCTTGAATTTTTATTTTATATTCATACACAACTGTCATTATTGTTTAGACTACCTTTTGTGAAAGTTAATGTTAAAAGTTATTATAACAAAAATAAATGATGCCCTCAAAATCAGTTTCATGAGGTATATCATCCCATCCATGTTGTCACTGAATAGAGAGACACCTGGCCACTCAGACATCCTTCTAAAGGGACTCTGATGCTGATGTCATCAACAAGGAGCAGATGGATATTAAACCCCTCCCCCTTTCTTTTGTGTGTGTGCACCATCCACTGAATAACACACACATGCACACACTTATGTATGATTGTAAGCTGGGGGGGCACCTTGGGACAAAAGACACCTGCGGCAGCGTGTGTATGTGTTCGACTGTGTTCATCTCAGGCATTTTAGATTGTGTGACCTCATGATGGCCTCTCTGGTCTGTGCATCAGTCTGCATTTAGACTGCAGATCTCCTTTTAAAAGGAAGGATTGTGTGAGTCAGGAATAATGCATTAGGATTGAATGTGCTTTCCACTTTTGTCTTTACCTATATTGTTCAATCTTACACACACTCATACTAAGAGGTTATTGTGTGGATTTTGTGGTTATGGAGAGGAAAAAAAATTATGAGGAAATATTGTGTTTTTATGCCTTAAAAAGTCATACCTTTTTCTAGGTATGCTTTATTTTCAAATGTTGAATAAAATATTTACATGGCATCCTATATTTTTTATGGATTGAATGTATTGAAAGACAAAATTTTTGACAACATGATTTTATATAAAGTGACTTCTGTTACAACTGCGTTTGGTATATGTTTTACCAGTTATTTGTGTCCCCTGAGAATAAAAACCCAAAAGTTTGTCATCATAAATTAAGATCTAGTAGTTAAGCAACAGTAACTGTTTTATGTTATTAAGAGCTCTGGATTCAATAAAAGCTATGGTTCTTTAATGGCTTATAGACAATACAACCTCTCTGGTTGAAGTGACCAGTGTGTGTGATCTTGTTCTAGAGCTCATAGTTACTTTAGTCTATCATTTGATTCTCTGGTGTCTGATGGCTCTTTCTTATATTCTTATACTTTCAATAGGAAGGAGTTTGAGTTGTAAGCATGATTCGGAACAAAGCACCAAAATAAGCAAAATCTAGCATTGTAAAATGTGTGAATATCTTCCTCTGTTTCTCTAGGTAAGGCTGATGGATGGAGCGAGGGATCAGTATGAGGAACGATTGAAAGATGTGTTCGAGAGTTTCGATGGCAGCGGTTCGGGTTCGTTATGTTCTGAAGAACTGACCCATCTCTGTCGAGCCCTTCAGCTGGAGGAGAACACGCTCAATGCGCTATTACATGCACTGCTGCACGACCAGCTCAGCGCTCGGGTAAAACACACACACACATTGACATTTGTTATTAACAATTTAAAAAGTTGATTAAAAGTCTCTGTTGCGTTCAGTACTCTGGGGGAAAAGACTGATTTATTTTTGGTGTCTTGTTTTATATTAAGGTTGATTTTGAGCAATTTAAGGATGCGCTGATCCTTGTTTTGTCAAGTTCAAACACAGAAGATCCACAGGAATGTCCTGAACAACCAGGTAAAATGGCAAAATCCATTCTCATCAGATTCTTTAACGTATGTCGCTTTGTTCTGTTGAGTTGGCTCAATGAGTAACTGTTTATATTTACTCATAACTGTTTTGCGAAAATTGCACATTACATGTTACAGGATCCCATCATGACACAGAGTTTGGTTTGATTAAACAGGGCTGCTTCGCATTTAGAAATTCTGATCAATGTATTAAAAGCAAGACAGCTGGAGCTCAGGGTGTGAAGAAAGGACGTGGTGGTTAATCTGGATTAAGGATTATCCTGAGAATAGTGAGAGTGGAAATGAACCATATTCAAATTTAGACCAGCTCCTTAATTATGACAAAACAATCGGGTTTGACATATCAAAATGTCGATAATTTGACCAAAACCAAATTCTAGTTCATTAATCTAGATTTTTGTATTCATTGTATTAGAACTCACCAACACAGTGCTTACTTGGTATGGGTAGCTGCACAGGACACGTTGTTTTGGGGTTACTAGGGTTTATTTTGTGGTCGCTAGTTACTTGCTTATTGGCCCAAATCCTTAGTTATGGGCAAATGCCCTTCCTTCTTGTAAATCAAATTTTTTTACTCCACCTGTCCATTGCATAAGTATGCAATGTTATGAGCAATTTTTTATATTTAGGGTTAAACGAATATTTAAACCAAAAACTCTGTCATGAATTACTCACTATCTAGTATCCTAACCATATCCATAAGTGTCTTTGTTTGGATGAACACAGAGAAGGATATTTGGACGAATGCTTGTAACCAAACAGTTCTTGGACCCCATTGACTACCATAGTAGGAACAAAAACAATGGTAGTTAAAAGTGCCCCAGATGTGTTCGATGTCATACATTCTTCAAAATATATTCTTTTGTGTTCAACAGAACAAAGTAATTATGAAGTAATTATTCCTACAATGGTAGTCAATGGGGTCCAAGAACTGTTTGCTTATAAGCTTTCTTCCAAATCACTCTCTGTGTTCATCAGAACATAAAAATGTATACAGATTTAGAACAATTTGAAGGTGAGTAAATAAAGACAGAATTTTTATTTTTCGTTGAGCTAGCCCTTTAAAAATATAACAAACCTGAAATAAAAATTAAGAACAATATAATAGTGAGACCTTTCTAAGCAACACTACTGATTAAATCACTCTCTATTTCCCTTATTGTTGTCTGTCCAACACTTTCATGATTTTGTCTCCTCGTGTCTCTCCCTTATTTCATGGCATTTATTTTTCAAACTCTAAAGCATGAGGTGAGCCTTAGCATTGTACAGATGACATAATATACAAATAATTCATTTCTTTTCACTTTCCCTTAGATTCCCCTGAAGTCCAGCCACGGTTTGTGAAAGGAAGTAAGCGTTATGGCCGTCGTTCAGCTCCAGAGGTCATACACGCACACACGGAGTCACATAGGCAGGCTGAAGATGAGGATGAGAAGGATGAAGATGCTCAAACGGGTGATGACAGAACTGTACCCAGAAAGCGTGAGGTAACACACACAATGAGATCATGCATGTGATGTTAGAACACATTCTTCTATTTTGGTATTAATGGAATCATTCATATCACAACACACAGATAACATTGAAGGCTGGCTAAAGAAACAAGCCAAATTATGGCACTCCAAAATTCCAAACCCCAAAATTCCACAATCCTGGCATGTGTATGTGTGCGTTTTGGCCTCTGCGCTGACAGAAGTTTGGTGTGTCACTGAGTTAATGAGATTTCATAGTCTTGAAAGAAACATCCCATTGGCTTTAAAACACTCAAAGCATTGGGCAGTGACTGCATGTGTTGAAAAGATTTTTATTGAATTGATGCGAGCCGTGAGCCTGTGTTCTTGTGAGCTTTTGTGTGCATCTCCAGCCACGTTCTCCAGCAGGTGCACATTAATACATGCTTCTGTGCAGATAGTCTGATGTGTGAACAGTCCACAGCAGATGTGTGGGGGGTGGATTTGGAGGTGATGAGGGGGGTCATTGATGAACAATGACCCCACCCCACCCCCTGAATTCCACTGCATGTATTCTCCATCTGCTCTCTGCACCCCTAGAAAATCACTCTGTATACATATTAACACACTCCTGACCCGAGCAGAACAACTTTGTGGTTAACTTGACTTTTAGTGATGCATGGGTAAGGTGTGTGTATAGGACTTGTGTGTATTTTATGTATGTAAAATAAGGTGTGTGTCTAGGACATCTTTAAGGGTGTTGGTTGTGAATAGGGTGTGTAAAGTGTGAGGTATTTTCAGAAATTAGTCATTTTAATACAGAAAAATACCATGTTTATGTACTCTTTGTCAATCTATTTACTATAATCGATTTATGTATGTAAATATGTATGTAAAAAATCTTAAAAGGATTTTATTTGTGTATCTGTTTGTGTGTTTGTTTTTTGTGTTAGCGTTGGAATGCTGACCTGAGCATTTCTGAAGAGTTTGAGGCAGAAGGTGAGTTTCTACTTAACATACTCTTAAAGAGATAGTTCACCCAAAAATAAAAATGTTGTCATCATAAATTTGCCCTCAGATCATGCAAAAACTTTATATGACTCATTCTTCTTGGAAACACAAAAGAAGATATTTAGAGAAATGTTTTTATAGTTTTGTGTACATGCATTAGAAATCAAGTGGGGGGCATTTATGTTTGGTTACCAAGATTCTTCAAAATATCTTCTTTTGCGTAAAAAGTCATACAGGTTTGGAATGAAATTGGGGTTAGAAAAAAATGATAGGTTCCCTTTATGCCTGAGATTCATACAGGTATGCATGTGTGCACAGGTCAGTTGCACCTCTGGAACCCAGATGAACCGACCACACCCATTGCATTGCCGCTCTGTGATTTGGAGGAGCGTTTACATAATGCTTGTCATCAGCTGTCTCTACCCATAAATGGCACGGCCACAATCCAACAGCTACATATGCTGTGCCAATATATAGGCATAGAGGTACATGCAAGAGATTACAGAAGATCAAATGAGGTTTGTAGATGTGATAACTGATTTCTCTTGTGTGTGTGTTTGTTTTTAGTTGGGTGAGGATCTGGTGCAGTGTTCTGATGGCAATTCAATGGATGTGCAGGAGTTTGTGGCATACATTATACACCAAAGCAAACCACCTACACCGTCAGCATCCACACCCTACAGACAATTAAAAAGACACCATTCGACTCAGGTAAAAAAGACACACACACATTTACTTGGCTATCTGAATGAAAACGTATTTGTTTTATATAAAGACAATATTTCTAGGTATACATAAACACTAAATTTACTTTTTTTTTGCTTACTTTATAAACCGTAAATAAAACAAAACATCCCCCCAAAAAATTTGTAATTTGGCAAACTTCTACTAGCCACAATGGACTCTCGCATACACTAAATATAGTTTTATAACTTCCTGCTCCCTCTCTATATGAAGTTTGATGAATCGGGTCGTCGAATCTCATGTGCTTTGAGCGGTACAATCGGTCTGCGTCTGTTTTCGGTTTTGGATGATGGATCAGGACACGTTCCTGTGGAAACATTGCTGTACAGGTGGATGGAAGAGGGGGTGGATAACAGCGCAGAGATCTTGCGGGTAACACACACAAACACACAGGAGTTTCTACAGGCCTTCTAATCCGGGATATCCGCAACAAGCTTTTGTGTGTCTGTCTGTAGGCTTTGGATTTTAATTCGGAAGATAAAGTGAATCTGTCTGAGCTGACCGTTGCCCTGGAAAATGAGCTGCTGAACACCAAGAACTCAATCCACCAGGCGGCGTTAGTGAGCTTCAAGGCAGAAATCAGACATTTGCTGTGAGTTCAAGCATGTGACTTCAAATTCATTGTAACTTTCAAATGTCTTTCAAGCTCAGTTCACATTTATCTGCAACACTATTAAAAATTACTCGAAAAATATACTGTGTACATTTCTTTGTTCTGTCAAACATAAAAGAAGATATTTTGAAGAATATGTGAAAGACAGTTCTCGGGCACTTTTGACTTCATTTTAATTTTTACAAGCATTCTTCCAAATATCTTTCTTCGTGTTCAGCAAAACAAAGAAATTTATACAGATTTGGAACGACTCAAGAGTGAGTAACTGATGACACAATTTCATTTCTGGGTGAACTGTTTCTTTCAGACTCGCTACAGATCAGTTTAGTTTGTTATTTTGACTTGCTCCAGATTACTCAAGTATATTGTTCTGACTCACTCATCACGTTTTTTTATTTTACTTTACATCACCTTCCTCCAGCTACTTTGGGTCACAATTCAGTTTAATGTTTACCATGCTCTATATGTTGCTTTTAGATCATCAATTGAACTTTTTTGAGCTAATGTCATAATCATTTTCTTGAAAGTGAGTGTGTTGACATGGAAAGACGTGAGAAGGAGAGGATTCGCTTGGATCTGGACAAAGTAGAAAAGCTCAAATCTCAGCTGGCATCCGAAGTGGATGACCACCATGCTGCTATTGAGCGCAATAATGAGCTCAATCTCCGGTAATCTTCCACCTTTAACCAGCTACACCTTCTCCCTTATTTATATTATTATAATGACCTCTCACTGTGATTTTAATCTGCTCAGGTGTTTCTCTTTATGCCTCAACTCTTGGATATTAAAATACCATATAGTTATCATTCATCAATATTCACCATACATGTACCTATGTGCAGGAAGTTGGAACAAGAATATAAAGACGGTATGAGTGCTCTGAGGGCTGAGCTGAGTAAAGAGGTGGAGCTTGTGCAGCAGCAGGCCAATCAGCAGCAAGAAGAGCTGGAAAAGGAAATGAGCAAGATGAAGGAAGAAGAGAACTTCCTACGAGAGCACCTAACTCTCACTATTAAAGTAATTCGCACTACACACTGAAAATTGTATAATATAGATTTTGAATTGAATATACAGCTGGGGAAAAAATTAAGACATTATGTGTTGGGGTAAAAAGAATTCTGTAAACTTCTAAAAATATTTCTTCCCAATTTTAAATAAAAATGAAAACTGAAGAAAAATGTCAAAATAATAGAAAAGATGCCATGTATTTATTCAAACCTCAAATACTGCAAAATATTTTTTATGTGGTAACCTTGATTTTTATCACAGTTTTCATGTGTCTTTTTATCCTTTCAGCCTTTCACATTGTTGTTGGATGACTTTGTCTTTCCTAAGGTTTAATTTTGTTAAAATTCAACGGACCCTGGACTGGAATAGCCACAATGCATCTAGAAATCCTCATTAAATGAAAATTTGGAATGGTCTCTTAACTTGTTTTCACGGCTGTATATTAAATTGAATATACAGTATATATATCGAATATCGAATGTTGCTTTTTTATTCAGTTTGACAATTTTATAGGTTAGGTTTGTAAATTTTGGCAACTCTGCTCTCAGTGTTTTACTTCATCACACTATGTAGTTGCCTACCTAAAAAAAGTGGTTCTTAGGAATTTTCCTGTAATGCCATGAGTCACTGATGTATCATAAATGTATATTTTGCTCTGACAATTTTGTGTTGTGTAGGAGAATGGCCGTCTGGAGGCGGAGCTGATCGATAGCATGGAGAAACTGGTGGAGGGTGAAAACCAGATAAACAAACTCCAGAAAAACCTGGATGGTGTTTTGAAAGAGAGGGTACTAACATATTCACAGATACATTAATCCATACGTTAAATCACTTGCGTTATAATACATTCAGTTTGTTGTAGTCTGATGGATTTGTCAAACGTTCTTGTGTGTAGTTCGGTGATCTGGATCCAGACAGTGCTGAGTTCTTCCAGCAGGAGAACCGTCTAAGACAGTTACGCATGAACTATGAGGAGCAGTGCAGGGTTGGTAACATCTTCTGTCTTTATGTGCTCCTTTTCATCTTTTTTTGTCTCACTAAATCTCAATACCTGTGTGCATGTGTTTATTTTGTAGGAGTTGCAGGATCGCATCGATGAGTTGGAGGCACATCTGAAGGAATATCAGACTTTAGGCCACACCCCTTCGACACGTCCAGGACAAAGTCTGTCTGAAGAGCTGGCCACCACGAGCCCAGACCCAGGTAACATGCACGCACATAAGATCAGCACTGAACAAACACTAACTGTTTTGATGCTTTATTTGTGTATGTACAGTATTTAATAGTTTTGATATTTGTGTATTTGTACATACAGATTCTCAAAAGCAGCATGTATTAAACATGAGTCTAGAGACAGAGATGCTACTGGAGCAACACCAGAAAGAGATGGAAAGCGTCAGAGCCACGGTAAGAAATAACAAAGGTTGATGAAATTGAAAAAATGGCCCTGGACTGTTTAAAAAATAAAGGTTACGCTCTCTGACTCACTCTGCAGGTGTATCAAGAACAATGTAGCGCTGAGGAAGAGAGGAGTCGTCTCTCCTTGCAGCATCATCGGGAGATGCAGGTTTTGAGGGAGGAGATGGCAACCCAGTTAGAGAGAGTGCACACGCTGGAGCAGGAGCTGTCCGGTCTCCATGCACTCCACCAGCAGGAGATCAACTCGTTCACACAGGAGGCGCAGGATGCCAGGAGCCGTGCTGACCAGCTGGAGGAACAGTCGACATTTCTGGAGGAGAAACGATCTGCTTGTGAAGAGCAGAGCCAAGGACATGCCGATAAGATCGGGAAGATGGAATTAAAGCACCAGGAAATGCTAGAGATATGTCTGCAGGAGCAGAAAGAGAGACTGCAAGAGGAAAAGAAAATGCAGGAGAGGCTCGCGGAACAGTGGGAACAAGAGCGGGAGTTTTTGCAGAAGAGACATGAAGAGGTGTTAAGGGCACATGTTGAGGAAACACAGCAGTGGAAAGAACAAGAGTGCATTGAGCTGGAAAGGAGGCTCAAGGAGGAATGGGAACGGGAGAGGCTGGAGTTAGTAAAGAGTAGCAAGGAGACGTTGCAGGTCATGTTGGAGGAGAAAGAGAGCAAGCTCAGGGAGAAATGGCTACAGGAGAAACGGGAATTAGAGGAGGTCAGAAAGGAGACATTGCAGGCTGTGCTGGAGGAGAGGACAGAGAGAGAGAGGAGATTTAGGGAGAAATGGGATGAGGAACATGCATTGTTAGAGAAGGAACATTATGAGGCGCTCCTCCAGCGTTTAGAGGAGGAAAGAGAATGCCTTCATGCACAGCAGGAGGAGACGGAGAGAACGATGGTGGAGCATTGGGAGAGAGAGAGGGCTCAGCTGGAGAAGCAGCATGAGGAGGTGCTACAGGACCGTTTGGAGCAGGAAAAAGAGAGATTGCAACTAGAGAGAGAAGAGCAGGAGAGAAGGTGGCAGAAGGTGCTGAAAGAGGAGCAGAGCCGGATGGAGGAGACGCACAGAGAGTCCATGCTGGAGCTTAGTGCCAAACACTGTGAGGAGAGAGAGAGACTCAGCAGCCTTCTGGAGAATCTACGCACAGATATTGCACAGGAGAGGTTAGCACGCTAACATGCATGAACACTATTGTCCCATTAGGTTTTTACTCATATTAGTTTGTTCAAATGAAATTAGTATATTTGGGTCATAGCAATGAATACATTTTTTATTTTAATTTAATTTCTTAATTTAATTTGTCAAACTCTATTTTATTATGTTGACTTTTACTTCATGAAAGTTGCATTGATTCATATTGTTGGCTTTATTTAGGTTTATGCTTAAACCATGGGTAAGAAAAACAACTTGAAACGTGAATCAAGCACTTTATAAAGAAGTTACCAAAGTTTTGTTTTCTTACCTCATTAGTGGATATTTTTGTTTGTTTTAAGCATAAACTTGATTGAATTGTTATGACTGATGACTTTAAAAAAATAGATTTAATATCTTCGGTGATTTTGCTTCTGAAGAAAATAATTTAAGCTTTTTTTCGGATTTTAAAAATCCAAAGCCGTAAATATATTTTCTGCATACTAGCATTTTATTTCTACATTTACAACCTTTGATTCAGTCCCATACCAAGCATATTAGGAACTGGAAATCTTTTCCAATGTTACTCTCTCAACACATCATTCAGCCTAATTTTAATAGAGAACTTGTTTTAAACATAAAATAATACTGTGCAGATAGTTCATTTTTCAATTTATTACAAATTACAATAGACGGTTTCATTGGATGCACATGCTTGGCCCGTAGCTAACTTCCAGGCTGTGTTTGGTTATAATATAAGAAATATATATATATATATAAATTTATGTTAATGTAAATTTAATATTAGTTGTATTGTATTCAATTAAAACTATTAAATAGTTATTGATTCTTTGAGGAAGTTTACTGGAAGTTAAGTTTCGACGACATGTTTGTTTGTTGTTTCTGTTGAAACTGTCTATAGAAAATTATTATAGATTTACCTTAGCTTATACCTCTGAGGATTTTATACCTCAGTGGGTATCACAAGGCATTTCCTAAAAATAGATGTAAGATGTATAAAACAAAACGCATAATTTATCTCCACTTGTTTTAAATGTTCCATATAAGTGGGTGAGAGTTCTTTCAATGGTATGAGCTGTTGATTCATCGTGTGCAGGATAGAGTTGGAGACACAATTCTCTCAACGCCTGAAAGAGGTGGAGGTCCATTTCTGTGACCAGGAGGCAGTGTCTGAGCGTTTTCAGCTGGACGTATATAAACTGGAGCAACATTATCAAAGTGAGACTGCAGCTCTAAAGCAACAGCATGCTGCAGACCGTGCCCGTTGGGAGGAGGGGGAGCAACAGCAGGAGCTGTTGAGGCAGGTCCAAGACCTTGAGAGGGAGGAGGTAAAAATGAAGAGTCAGCAACTTGAACTCACGCATGCCCGAGATATTAAAACTCTGACAGATAAGAACGTGCAGCTTCAGGCCGAGCTGGAGAGTGTCATCAGTGCCGCTCAGTCCAAAGAAATCGAGCTTAGCCGTCAACTCAATGAGCTGGACGACCATCTGCAGGAGCGCATGGAGGCCAAAGATCTCATGCTGGCACAGGCCGAGCACAAAGCCGCCGAGCCAGAGCCGATGCTGCAACAGGCTGTGGATGACTTCATCCAAAAGAGGGTGGAACTACGAAAGAGTCTATCTACTTTGGAGAGCGAGCGAGGTGAAGGACTCTCTGAGATCATGGAACTAAAATGCAGAATCCAGGAGAGTGAGGAGCTTCTCTGTCAGGCAGTTGAGGTCTTAAGAAATGAACGTCTGGAGCTGGAGGAGAAACTAAAGCCGAGTATCTCCTTACTGATGGCAAAGGAGGACGAGAGGGTGGCTCTGCTTGCAGAGAAAGACACACTAGCATCGAACGTGGTGCAGTTGGCGGAAATGTTGGTGCTGTTGAGACGAACCACCGAAGCGGCTTCCAAAGATCTTTTGCCAGAACCTTGCACAGCTGTTGAAGTCTCAGCGGATAGCAAAGACGACCTTGAAGGCCCAACTCAAAAAACCAGCAAAGAACCAGTTCATGAATCCAATCAGAATGAGTCTTTTATAAATGAACACTTGAAAAGCAGTTGTGGTATCTCAGGAAACACATCAGAAAAGCATGTTGATGTTAGATTCAGTACTGAAGAGGATTTTATAGGTAATAATGAAGCAGAGACAGTTGATGAGGTTGCTAATCCAGGGATCGGTGCCAACAAACAAGAAGTTACCACTTCAGATTCTTCTGCAGACCATAAAGACACAGCTGTTGTAGAATCTGCTAATAGTTACAAAGGAAGCTCTTACTTTACCAGTCTAACAGAAGACAAGGAAAAAAATGAATCTAAACTGACCAGAGGACTATCAGTTGAAGAGAATGATGTTGACAATGATGCTGCATCGAGTAATGCAGTGAGCAATATCACCAAAGCTCAAGATGAAGCCGATGGTGTGGTTGCTGATTCTGATCTTACAAAGCTAGAGAACACCACAGATAAGACCACAGTAAAGAAGGCAACATTTTGTGATTTGCAACGTTCTGAATGTGATGACATTGTTGTATTAGATGGCACAGAAATCTGTGGTGCTGCCATAGAAAATCCAGAAAGTTTGGACAGCACATCCATTGGTAAGAAAAAAGAGTGGACAGTCAATATTCCTAATGCCTCAGAAACTCATTTCTTAGCAGAAGAGAGCTTGCGACATCAGGAATCTTCAGACTTGGATGATGTTGCCAGCATTGCAAGTCTTCAGAATCAAATTAGGACTTTGAAAGAGGTTTGTGCTCCAACGTCAGTTAACATGGAACTGGTTTCTGATGTGAAAAATATGTGTATGCAGGAGATCTTGGATCTTCAAGAAATGGTGATGCAGTACAGCAGATATTCAGACTTAACCAGTTTCCTGAATCCTGAATTGCAAGACCTGGAAAGAGTGCCATCTAAGCCTTGTCAACTAAATGCACACGTAGACACAGATGTTGAACTTACCGAGGATAAGAATTGCTATGAGCTGCAGATGGTTGAATCCAGCAGAGACTCGGGGGGGAGAATCAAGAGTACTGGAAGGTAAGATGCACGTAGCCCAGGACTTCCACAAGCAGCAGATGTCTCTGCTGGAGGAGTCTACTCGACTGAGAGAAGATAATTGTAAACTGAAGGAATTGTTGAATGAACTCGAGAAACACGAGGAGATTCAACAGTGGGATTCTGACTGCTCAGATTCTTCAGATGACTCTGTCTTTGAGCTCAACACTCAACTGAAGGAGAAGATTAGTGCAATGGCAAATCAGGAATTCTTCAATATGCAAATACTGAAGAATCAGAATTCCAGATTGCGTCAAGTGCTGGTTGATCTGCAGGGCAAAACTCTCAGGATCCACATACAAATGCAAGAACGGAGGTACTGTGTGATGTTCCACAGTGTCCTGCTCTTCTCATCCCTGTTCCTCCCTACTGGTCACTGTTAATGATGTGCGAGTGTGTGCTGCAGACCCTGCCCCCTTGTACAGATAGAGCCCCGCCAACCGTTATAATGCTTGGCATATTCACAACCTCCCAATGGATCCAAATTGACTCCAGTTTTGTGATGAGATCTTTCCTTTGTGTTGTGTAGCGGTTGTATTCGTGCCCTTAAGTTCATAGTGATTCATTGTTTGTCAAAAGTGTTTGACTTAGTGTGATTGTGAACCTTCAATCATAAATTCGGTCGTCACTTTTCATTTAACTGTGCATTTCAGTTTTTGTATCTGGTTTAACCCATTAGCTTTACAGTGTTTTCTGTGTTTAGGAAGGAAGTCTGTCGTCTGGCCAAAGAAAACCTCATTCTGAGGCACAGGATCTCAACAGTAAGGGAAGAGGACCTTAGAGAGAACCAGGAGAATCTGCGGTAAGACGAGCACTTGTTACCGACCAAATGTTTAAGAGTCATTAAAATGACACGACAAATGTCAAATCTCTGTCTAGACTACAGCACATGAAGCAAGGGAAGAGAGCAGCTCAAGCTTTAAGGAGACAGGTCAGTCAGTTCTATTACCAAAAATGTTTCTTTTTAATCTTCTTCATCTAACAAAGTGCACATTAACACACTTTTGTCCTCAGCTCTCCGAGCCACGCTGCCTTCATCTTGATGAGGAGAATGTTTTATTACAACTGAAATCAGATCATGTGCTACGACATACTAGCCCGGAAGTGATGCGTCCCCATGACCACAGTCCAGCCAATGAGAAGAATGGGGTAGAGTTTGAAGGATTATAATTGAATAGTATTTGGATACATTCATACTATTCATTTTCTTCTATTTCTTGCTTACTCTATACAGTTGTTCCAGTTGTTTGATCGAGACGATTTTGTATCCAGAAAAGAGAAGGAGCTGCTTAGAGCTGAACTGAACCGGTGTATAGAAAAGGTACAAAAACACACAAAAAATATTGTGTGTATCGTGTGCATTGTGCTTTTTTTCACTTTAGTATTTATTTATATTGCTGTACATGTTTTTTTTATTTATTTTAGTTTCAGTTTATAATTGTAGTGACTTAAACTAAATGAAAATTTGAAATGTTGCCTCGGCAATACATCAAAAGTTCAAGTTTGCCAATATTGTTTTATTTCTATTAACATAAGCGTTTTAAAAGATTTAGTCTCAGTAAACTTTAAAAGTCTTGTTTAGAATCAGACCCCCGGACATAACAGACTATTTTAATCTGTTAATGAGTCTTTTAAGATTTTTTGAGAACATTTAAAGGGACAGTTCATCCAAAAATGTTTTTCCAAATGTATAAACTGTATATTTCTCTGTTCTGATGAAAACCGAGAAAGATATTTGGAAGAATGCTTGTAACCAAACAGTTCTTGGTCACTTTTGACTACCAAAGTGGGGAAAAAATCTTTATAAATTGTTTTGTTGAACACAAAAGAATTTACACTGTGAAGAATTTAGGAAAGCAAACAGTTTTGAGGAACTTTTGACTATTGTTGTATTCTTTCCTACTATAGTAGTGATTTTTTATCTTTGGGTCAACTATCCCCTCAAAAGTAATTTATTGCTGTTTCCAAAGCCAGTTTAGGTTATAAAATTGTGTGGAAATGGTTTCAGATTGGGCTTCTGATTTTTTTTTTTTTGGTGTCCTTCAGGGCATGTCGCTGGAGTCATCACTACAGACTCTAACTCAACAGAACGCTCATCTCAAATCTGACCTACGCATCACACAACAGGAACGAGATGCCCTCAAACAGGAAGTGATTTCACTGCATAAACAAATGCAATCTGCCAACGAAAAGGTGAGCAGGTGGGACAAGACCTTTTGTCGTTTGAGTTGGATGCGGACAATTGAACATCTCTTCTTCACTGTGCTCCACACCAGTTGTTGGAGGTCTCTGTTGTGTCTGCTGGTCAGCAGCAGGGGAGGCGTTTATGGGCAGAGCTTTCTGGACTGATGGAGGTGGAGCATGCTTCATTAATGGACGAAAACCAGCGACTCAAGCGACAAACGAGCGAGATGAACTCTGAGCTCAAGAGAGCAAGGGAGCAGGTCAGAGCAGGTTTATCCTGTATGGAATCTATATTATCATTGAAAACATTAAATGATGATGGTGTTATTTTTTCAGATCTGTCAGTTGGAGGCTTTGAGTCTAAAACTGAGGGCATTGGTGAAAGGTGCTGATCAAGAAAAAACTGCCTTGAGGCGTGAACTGGATGCTCTTCATTCACAACTGATATCAACACGGAAAAAGGTTATAAAGAAATCGCATACCAAACGATACACAAATCTTTTATGTACAATGTCCAAACATAGAAGACACTACTAACTAAAAACTAAAAAAAATTCTCCCAGCTGAAGTAAGTTTTAAAGTGTATACCCATACGAGTACACACATACAGTACACGTCATATTTGTCTTACACAAACATAATAAGTTTCCTTCTCTCAAATCATGCTTTCTCTATTCCCACAGACTCAGCGGGCTGCAGTCTTACCTTCATCTCCTCTACAGTTGCCAGGGGAACAGAGAGGACAGCACCATAGCGACAGCCCAGACTTCACCATGCAGGTAACACACTGTTCCATCCCACACGATATTTCTCTATGGATCAGCATGTGCTGTCACAGTGTATTTATATGGCACACTTCTCTTTTGGGAACATTTAGTGCTCATTTGGTCTCTGATGGTTTAGGTTTTCTTTGGTGAATTGGGATCATCTGGTGTTCTGCTTATTTGCTGTGATCTGGAAAACATTATTGAACCTGTGAGGTGGTTTTGCTTTTCACACTTTTTAGGGAGCACTGTCTGGTTTGTGTTCTGTGTGTAGCAGCAATGGTATTGTTGATTTGAATGGTGTTTCATTACGGCTCTGGGTGTGTTCAAGTGATCACATACTCGCATATGTGCCGCACAGCTGAACGTTTGGATATAAGAAGTGTGCATACAGCGCTGTGTGTGTTTTCTCTGCAGATGTAAAGAGCCGTGACATCATTGTCTACTGCAACAGAAGACTGGAAACCTGTGACTTCACTACTACTTTGCAATTTGACCTTTACTCTGTGACCCCCAATTATAAACCTTTTCTTTTGTTCTGAGCTGCTTCTTGGTTCTCGGGTCACAATGTTATCTGTTGGAATTAGCATGCAGCATTTAAGCTGCTGTGTTAATGTTGCCTCAAGGTGGCAGTGTGCTGCACATCCTCACAGCTGGGTAGAGTTTTCTCTGTGGTCCATGAGATTGGAAAAAAACAAGCCAAGATTTTGACATCTTATAAATGACAAGGACCTTCGAGAGCAGTACAATCTAGGATTATGAATTTGTTCTAAGCACTGCAGACATTTTGTGTGAATTAAGCAGTATTGTGATTATAATGTTATGACCTCAGTTTTAAAAACCAGGGTACAGGACTGTAATGATTGATTCAAGATTAGCCCAGCTGTTTTTTACATATTTTTATTTATTAAATTGTTTATTTGTATCTACCTCTCCGTTTTTGCTGAATTATATTTCAATATCTATTTATCATGAAGGAAAAATCTTTATTTATATTTGTTTTTGTTGTTTTTTATTTATTGTGCATTTTATTTATTAGTTTAATTAATTTTTTTAACTTTTCACTTGGGTTTAAATGTGTTGTGACTTTTTGATGTCAATGTTGTGATTTTTAATCGATTAAACAACTGAGACTAAATAAAGTGTTAGGTTAAATGTTTTTCCTTGTGTATGGGACTTTTTTTATAATTTAACCATTTTTTAATCTTTATTGGGTATAATCTGTAAAGGAAGATAAAGTTGGCAGTGACAAAATACCAAAACGCAACATTTTACTTCCATAATTCTAAAACCATCTGGTACGGCATAGCTAAAACAAGGAAATTTTATCAGACCAATTGATCATGTATATTTTCAGTCTGACCTGTGATCTTTGCTCTGTATGACCTGCAGGATGAGCGTGAGGTTGCATTATTACATATGGAGGACAGGATGAGAGAAGTGGAGGTCACACTCAGGAACCTCAAATTGTTGCTACAGGAGAAAGTCTCTCAGCTGAAAGAACAGGTACATAAAATCATTTTTTCCTTTCATTTGATTTTGCATTTTAGTCTTTGATGGTTGTACATTACATTTCTACTGTAACTGATCTATTCCCCGATACTGTAGTTGACTAGGAACGGTGAAGCAGACGTGTTAATAAAAGACCTGTACATGGAGAACGCTCAGCTCCTTAAAGCCCTGGAGAAGACCGAACAGCGTCAGAAAGTAGCAGAGAAGAAGAACTTCCTCCTGGAGGAGAAAATTTCCAGCCTCAATAAGATTGTCCGTGACCTTGGCCCTTCCCCGCTGACCCCAACGCCCTACCACTTTGCACGCTCTTAATTCAACACCGTTAAATGTTATTACAATTGTAGCATATGACAAACCTGCATGCTTTACCACTTCATATTAGTGTATTTTACCCCAAACTCGAAATGAGCCAGAAATGCATATATATTGGCAGATTATTTGCACAAAAGCAACAAGTTATGTTGTTGTTTTTCATTCACGACTACCTCTGCAAGTTGCAGGAAATCCAAAAACACAGGTACAGGAAACAAGTATTTGAAAGGGCTCATTAGAATACTGTTTCAATTGTTTAAAGAACATCTCAGCTAAATCTGATTGATTTTTTTACTTTTACATTATAATGAAGGTGTTTTAAGAATAGGGCAGATTGTTATTGGTGAGTCAGGACATCCAAATGTAATTGGACAGGATAAAAATCCTTTAGTATAGCTCCAGAGAAGCCTGTGGTCCATCTGAAGCCCCTGTGTTCACATACATTGTTAATTTCTAAGATCGCAAATAGCCTACCCCCATTTATTTTATTTTGTTGTTGTGTTATTTCTGTTGGATTGAGTCTTTTATGTTGCACATCTTTTGTTTTTGTTTTGCTTTTATTGTGTATTTATTTTAATGTATCTGTTCTGTCTGTATTCATGCATTAAGAGCACTGTGAATATGAACAATAGGGAGCCTATTAAAATATTTATGTGCAGTAGAAAAAACTCAGAGTTGACAGACGTCAGCATCATGGTAACTACAGTATAATTTGTGAGCGGAGAGGAAAATTACTGGTTATGAAGTTTCATTTCAGGCGTCTCTCACTGACTTTTTGGTGCTTTAGAGAAAATGCTCAGAGAATAACAGGCATTTAAACCATTGGAAACTGCTTTGAAATATGTGCCCTTACATTTTTAGAATTGTTATGCAGCCTTGGGTAAAGTATGAACTACGCATTACCACAATTTGTATTAAAAATGACTTCAACTTACTTTAGCTGTGTTAACACAGTAAGTCTGATGTTAAAAACGAATGTAAAGAAAATCCTTGTTTCTACAAAATAAAAAATAGTCTTAGAAAATGCTGATTACGTGTCTTTGTTTTGAAAGCATTAAGAAGCTTTTTGCCAAAAAAATCAATCTACCTTTTAATGTCAAGCGAGTGAGCTTTATGAACCACATCTAAAACAAAAGTCTGGATTTCGAGTGCGCGTCTCACAATTTCCCATCATGCTTTGCTCACTTTGAGTGGAGGTGGCTCCAGCAAGGCTGAGGAAGAGAGCTGTTCTGGGATCAGGCTGTTGTGAGGAGTGAGGATTCAGTTCTGGGAAATTCTGTGTCGACTTAAAGCGTTTCTGCACATACTATTGAACGTATGACATCAAAATATCGCGAGAGCATTGCGTTTGAGTTACTCTCGCGATGCTTTGATATCATACGCTTAGCGGCCTGCGCAGCGCCGTGTGAAGTAGAACTTGCGAGTCTTTATGCGTAAACAAAATTACGCATAAAGATTGTAGTGCGCTGGTACATTTAAATGCTTCGACTATATGTGTATTTTTGAAATGTCAACAAAGCTTCTTTAATATGAAAATGGAGTTAAAAGATAGGAATCCAGTGGGCGCTGATCTGGGATCAGGGGGAATGTTAAGGGTTGGGTTGGGCTGGACGGATTCAGCTGGTAAAAGTTTTTCGTCCGCTTTTCTCTACACGTTATTCAGACAACGCACGCAGCGGGCGTAAAGTCAACCTTAAACGTTAGCAATGTTTTGAAACCTCCGAAAGCGGCGAAACTAGAACTAAACGCCGCTCTGTGTTTTTGTATTTAGACTGTAGCCGTGATGACTCCAAACTAGCTATCGGGCTAAACGCACCGAAATGGACTCTGTTGTGCGTGTCATTGCGAATCTTGGTTCGGATTTCATGATGAAACCGAAGTCGAATCGATCCAGAATCGATTAACGATGCTCTCCAGAAAGAAGAGTAAAAACGAAGCGTCCAAACCAGCCGAAGTTCAGGGCAAATATGTGAAGAAAGAAACGTCCCCGCTGCTGAGAAGTGAGTAACTTCTGTCAACATGCCAAACAGAGCTCATAATGCATATATAAATATATATAATCTAGATTTGTATTGTCTTAGGTTTACAGCGTATGTGCCACAGCTTTTTGCATGACTTGAATAAATAAACAGCGTTTTGTGATTTTCATTAATGCTTGTATTTAATAAGTCTATTCAAAGTGACTCACGTTACAGTACATTTAGTATAAATGACTCAGTTTGTGTGCTTTTGGGGGATTTGAACCTATGACCTTTGTGTTGCAAAATGTTCTTCCAATTAAACTTCAGAATTACTTATTTTTATATTTATTTTGAAGCATTCCTTAAATATTTTCCTTGAATAGGGTTCCCACTTACACCTTGTTTCCCTCAGATTTAATGCCCTCATTTATCCGGCATCCCACATTTCTTCGGCGTGAAGCACCATTGGTGGAACCGGCTCCTTCTGGGGTGCCGTCTGGTGCCGGTCCGTATCCCTCCGGTTCCGTTGGGGATGTCAGCGGCCCCAAGAGTTTCCTACGCAACGCACCCCAACGAACAGCCCTGGAGGTCGCACGTAGAGAGAGTAATCGTCTGTCCGCCCCTCCACATCTTCATCACGATTACTCGCCTTCATCCCCATCGTACATCAGCGATACTGCTTCAGTAACCGAGAACGGAGACGGCGGTCCGTATTACTACCCACCTGAGCCCTACTACAACAACCAGCCCAGGCGGACACATAGACCAGACCACTTTAATGAGAACTACGGGTACTATGAGCATAATGAACTCAATTACCCACGGAGTCCTGCACAGCCACAGACACCCCAGCCACACAGTCGGCCACCCCCAGGTGAGTAACGCATCACCCAGTGAGCATCAGCTTATTTTGCAGTCACAACAGACAAAGATTCACATGCCACGGATACTCATTCGTACTATAATATACTCCATCTTGGCATAACAAACATGACAATCAGAATGGAAACCTACGGGACAAATGGCATGACATTTTGTTGGTTGCTTGGTTTCTTTTTGTTTGTGGCATTGTGCTGGTTAGTCCTGCCCACAGTAAAATTTCAAACAAAAAGCCCACCTTTGTACATAGATTATCAAAAATGTGCTGGTTGGCTGTGTAGCATTGTGCATCATTTTCCCATTCAGTGTGGACTGACAAATTACTTGTTGGAAATCTGTCACTGGTGGACTAGTTTGTATAACCCCTGCTTAAAAGTTTTCCTTGATTTTTCTGAGAAGGAAAAGAGAATCTGCTCTTTGACGTCATCGCACATTCCAGCTCTTCTTGACACACACACAGTTTTCCCTCAAACACATGCTTACTACATTATTTTCTTCTATACACACCCACACACATTCTCGCTATCACTCTGTTGCAGTATTTCTCATAATGTGTGAGAATGAGTGGAATGTTGATTTTTCATGGTTGAAAAAACCTTTTCCTTACCCTGAAATAAACTCTCTGATAGTGTTTGTGTGTATGTTTTCCTTGTGATATACTTTCCTTTTCTCTGACATTTTGTTTATTTACTGCTTTTCTCTGTTCTTTCACAGGTAGGCTACTAAATTTTATCTCCACCTCTAATGCACATGTAAATACTCCTTAACAATTGTGTCTATGTGTGTTTGATGTCTTGGTGTAGCAATTGGACGCGTGCCAGCGAAGTCTCTTGGAAATCTGACGACTATGAGTGGGGAAGACACTATCCTACCTCCTGGCTGGACTGTTGATTGGACAATTCGAGGCAGGAAGTATTTCATCGATCACAACACGAACACTACTCACTGGAGCCACCCACTGGAGAGGGAGGGGCTTCCACCAGGCTGGGAGAGGGTGGAGTCAGCCGAGTTTGGAGTGTACTATGTTGACCACATCAACAAACGGGCCCAGTACAGACATCCTTGCGCACCCAGGTGAGAGAATAGGTTTGAATGTCAAGACCAGTGTGTTTACTTTCATTTTGACACCATCTGAAATTGTAAACATATCTCAACTGTTTTCTCTCCTTCAATCTCAGTGTTCCACGTTATGACCAGCCTCCTCCGCCACCAGTCACCTATCAGCCCCGCCCACCAGAAAGGAATCAGGCGGTTCTGGTACCAGCAAACCCATATCACACAGCAGAGATCCCGGACTGGCTGCAGGTGTATGCCAGAGCCCCATTGAAGTACGTTTCATACCCATAGAATGACATATTTGTCATTTAAGGTCCAGTGTATGAAATATAGCGGCAGATAGTGGTGAGGTTGTGAATTGCAACTAATGGCTCACTCCTCACCCCTCCCTTTCAAATCACTATGGAGGCTGACTAAGATGTCATCACGTTTTCACTTCTTTTCCGAAGGAGATAACGTATTTACGAAACAGCAGTTTGTCCGTTTAGGGCTACTGTAAAACAGCATGGGGAATTCCATGTAAGAGGACCTGCGGTGTATGTAGATAGAAACAGCACATTCTAAGGTAATAAAACATAGCGCTTCAATATGTAGGGTCTTTATACACCTCCGACATAGTTATGTATTTTATATTGCATTTCTCTCGATAGAAAATTTCACACTGTACCTTTAAGCCTTGTTAGGTAAATGTAGACAGTTTCTTCTGTGGAAGTACCACCCTGAATTGCCATAACAGTCAGACAAAAGTCAAAAGGTAGTCCCACCTTAAACTCACACCATTGAGTCAACACTGCTAATCGGGCTTCAACAGATCCACAATGTTTGGACATTATGGGGATGTACGGAAATGAAAAGAGGTCAAACATGAAATTACAAGAAATTTAGGCAAAATAATCCTCCTAAAGCTGAGCTTCAGTTTACGCTTCAACCCCAACGTGCATACGAAGTTTTAATAACAAAGTTTTAATAAAAAAAAGCAAATTTTACATTTTTTATCTGTTTGATCCATGACTGTAGCTGCAAACCTAAACTAAGTTCGATACAAGGCTATCTCTTTCATTTCATTTGTGGTATTTTGAAGCTTTACTCTCATTAAAGTTGTATTACTGCCCTAGTAAAGAACAGTAACATTAACCTTCAGCTGTATTAAAATGTGTTTGTTGTGTCTCAGGTATGACCACATCCTGAAGTGGGAGCTGTTCCAGCTGATGGATTTGGACACTTATCAGGGGATGCTGAAGCTGCTTTTCATGAAGGAGCTTGAATGTATTGTCAAATCCTACGAAGCATATCGACAAGCGCTGCTCTCTGAACTAGACACACGCAAACAGCGGCAGCAGTGGTATGCCCAACAGCCAACCAAAAACTTCCCTTAGAACATGTGACTCGACCAAACTCCACCTGTGCCTTAGCTGCTGATGCAGATTTGTTTTCAGCTTAAAACATGAGCCCAAAGATAGACGTTACGCAAGGCCTGATGGGATCTGAACACTATTACGCATATATAGATCAGCCATTGTGTGTTATGATACTGTTCTTGGTTTCGGCTGCGTGTTGTGAATGTGTTTGCATGTTAGTGGCCTGCAGGCAGCTGTGGGTGATTTCCGGGCATACTCCAACGTTGTCTTTTTGGACAATTATGACTGTTATGTATCAATGCTTTATTTTTATTTACTCCTGTTTGCCTTGTTGGTTTTGTTTTTAAGGTGTTAATCTCACAAAACAGTGAAAGAGAAAATAAAAAAATAGCATAATTAGGATTTTATTGGTATTGGGTCGTTGTTTTCATGACAATGAAACGCATTACTCATACTGTATATATACCCTGTTGCTCATAAAATAACTATAATACCGCATACTTTGCATATTTCTCATGCAAAACATGCTGACAAGAAATTTGTCTAAAATATCCTTCTCTAAGGAAAATATTATAATTTCTTTGGTAAAATATGACCCAGATGTTTTGTGGCAAGTTTTGTGAGATTGACCTTTAAAGGTTTGGTTGGATTCCTTTAAGGAGTTTGCTTCTTTATTTAAATATTAACGTCCAAGCTGATTTATCACTTTAAAGATAAAGTGATCAAGTCTGTGGTTTTCGGGGTCAGTTTAAAGTGTATTTTTCAGTTTGTAATGAAGTTTATCAAAGTTAGTCAAACCAATTAAGAACATCAACTCTAAATAAACCAGAACATCGTATTGTTCATGTAATAGTATGCCCACATTTTTCTTTCCTTCAACAGCTAAAGTATTTTAACCAACATTTTTTTGCTAAAAAGAAAAGTAATTTCCAACCTCTTTTTAAAGACAGCAATAAAACAATTTTGAGGCAAAATGGTATAATATTCAATTGACTCTGGTCTTATTCATTAGTAAACTAAGGTTTAAGGGTGTATACATACGGAGACAGAAACTGAAAAAAATCCTGATAAGCAAAGCAATTGTCTGGTCTGTGATGTCGGCTCTTTAACATCTCCTTTATTTTTGTTTTGGTAATTTGAGATTATTGAAATGCATGTTCGTGTGTATTTTTATTCTATCTTCGCTGGCATGACTTTAAATAGGTCTCCAGAGGCATTGCCTGGGACATTGAAGCATTACTGGAAGCTACATCATGTGTGAGTCATGACATTCTCACCATCCTGGATTACAGATGATGATAATAATAACGCCTCTTGCATTTTTAAACATGTAGTATTTTATTCCCTTATAAATAGCACTGAACTGAACATACAACATCCATTACAAAATAAGAACAGATTCCTTTCACGTGTATGTCAGAGAGAGAGAAACAGTATTTACACTGAAAAGGCTGTGAAATAATTCAGACAAGAATGTCGAAACTAATACAGTGTTTTTCTTTAGCATGTACAAGCTGCACGGTCAAGACTGATTTTGTCATGTGATGTGTTGAACTCCTCTCTGACGTCCGTGCTGTGGGCCTGAGCTTGAAGTGCAGGATGAAATCGTGGTGAGTGTTTGTGGCAAAATGCTTCTTTTGCAGTAGTAAAGCATCGCACAGTCGCACGTATCTTTCTCTCTCTGACTGTACGCTCCACTGTCCACAGTGCGTCTGTGAAACTGTGCGGTCAGTTTCGTTTCTTGTCCGGTTCGGGCTGTTGGTCGGTTTGGTGTCCAGGGAATGCGTGATTATACAACTGCCTGTGGTTTGCTGCTACGCTGTACAGCTTATATAGAGCCTGAGGGAGAGACAGCAGGTCACGTTACTTTTTTGTTGAAAAATATTTATAAGATGTTGTAGACGGTTAAATCTGTAAACCCTCACCTCATTTGTGCTTCCCTAAAATACAAAGAGACAGAGAAACTGTTAACAAACATAAAATGGTTTATTGTTGTGATCTGATTTCATGAGCGAAGGTGAGTCGTGTTTTACCTGATCCCACAGCGCTCCGGCCACCTGGTCGATGACTGCACCCAGCTCTCTGTATTCTCCTGAGTAACGGATGTAGGCCCAGGTGCACAGAGTGATGAGTGCAAAGCCCAGAACCATGTTGCAGACGCTGGCGATGACATCGACCCCCAAGAACCCCGTGATCCCTGCCGCCACGTACATTACGAAGATCACCACGAACAGTGTTGCGGGCGTGCGTGCCGCATGAAAGATGTTCTTGGAGTCGTTGTGTTTGATGTACTGCACGAAGACCTCGTCGATCTCCGCCTCTAGCTGTAGCAAGTAACGCCGGCTGAATTCCTCCCCTCCCATTTTCTTCACCCCGCGGAACAACGTCAATGCTTCCTCGCGGATGTCCAGGTGACGTGCCTGCAGCTCGCTTGGTGCGAGGAACGGACGATCTCCTCCGCTCACCTGATTAAGAGAAAGTGAATGTAAGACACGGGGAACAAAGAAAGATCTGTTTTTTTAAATGTGATCAGTGTCCTCTGCCTATACTGTCTTTTTTTAGACAGAATTATTATCTTGTTTATCGACTTCAGTTGCTATAGTAATGATGGACATTTCAGCATGATCCCAAGATAAATACATACACTCACCTAAAGGATTATTAGGAACACCATACTAATACTGTGTTTGAACCCCTTTCGGCTTCAGAACTGCCTTAATTCTACGTGGCATTGATTCAATAAGGTGCTAAAAGCATTCTTTAGAAATGTTGGCCCATATTGATAGGATAGCATCTTACAGTCGATGGAGATTAGTGGGATGCACGAAGCTCCCTTTCCACCACATCCCAAAGATGCTCTATTGGGTTGAGATCTGGTGACTGTGGGGGCCATTTTAGTTCAGTGAACTCATTGTCATGTTCAAGAAACCAATTTGAAATGATTCGAGCTTTGTGACATGGTGCATTATCCTGCTGGAAGTAGCCATATGGGTACATGGTGGTCATAAAGGGATGGACATGGTCAGAAACAATTCTCAGGTAGGCCGTGGCATTTAAACGATGCCCAATTGGCACTAAGGGGCCTAAAGTGTGCCAAGAAAACATCCCCCACACCATGACATCACCACCATAATTGCTTTAATGAGAAATTGAAAAGGAGTTCCTAATAATCCTTTAGGTGAGTGTATATGTGACCCTGGACAACAAAACCAGTCTTAGGGGTCAATTCTTTTTTCATCATCTGACAGCTGAATAATTAAGCTTTCTATAAATGTATTGGGTGTAAGGATATCAGGCAGAGATACAATAGTTTAAAACTCTGGAATCTGGGAAAAAAAAGGAGAAAATTGCCATTGAAGTTGTTAATCGAAGGTGCCATCTATTCTCAAAAAAGTTTTTATATATATAAGGTAGGAAATTTACAAAATATCTTCATGAAACATGACCTTTACTTAATATTCTTATGATTTTGGGCATAAACGAAAAATCGATCAATTTGACCTATACAATGTATTTTTGTATTTTACTTAAAATGTTCCAGTGCTACTTAAGACTGGTTTTGTGATCAAGGGTCACATATATTTTATATATAGATTACATACATATTCTGCATTTGTATGCATTGAATAATGTTTTTGACTTTTTTGTCATGTAAAGCTGCTTCTAAACAATGCAACATTGTAAAAAATACATTTGTAAACTAAAGAGTGTATGTCAAACATCACATGACCAAACCAGAAAACAGATCTTGTAACATCCGCTTGTCAAAGAAACAGTTTTATGAAATGACAGGATGACAGATTTTTGAGATAATCCAGCTTGTGCTTTTTATTCTATTTTTATATTCACATGTAGGTGAAAATAAAAAGATCATTCTGCATATGTAATGTATAGAAAAAAATCTTTTCGTAAATGCATTTTCAGTGAAATGTAACAAGCACATAAAAAGACTTGAAATGGATGCAACGAGTGCTTTTTTCCGGATTCTGCTTGTGACATTTACATACAGCCTACTGTCAGCAGTAAATTTGATACAGTTAGGTCCATAAATATTTGGACAATTGCATTTTTTTGTTATTTTAGCTGTGTAAATTAAAGTGCACACCCTCAGCTTTATTAAGAGACTATCTAGTACATCTAGATTAGCTGAAGGGTTCAGGAATTACAGCTCTTTAATATGTAGCACGCTGATTTTTAAGGGACCAAAAGTAATTGGACAGTTGAATCAAAAGCTGTTTTATGGACAGGGTTTTCATTAAATAATATCCTCATAAAATAAACATGTTAAAGGTCTGAAGTGGATTCTATGTGTGGTGTTTGCATTTGGAAGCTGTTGCGGTTCAGGGAGATCTCCATGCAAGTGAAACAGACCATAGTTAGATTTCAAAAACACAAAAAATCCATCAGAAAGTTTATAGGAACATTAAGAGTCGCCAAATCAACATTCTCAGAAGGAAACAACATACAGGTGAGGTCAGCAACAACAACAACAAAATTCTGAACGTCTATATACTGTATGATAAAAGTAGTGATGGCATTATCCTCTCCATGATAAAGAAAAACCCCTTCAAAACATCCAGACAAGTGAAGAATTAATCCGTATGCTTCTGTCTCCTTTTACATCACCAAAGAACTCCAGTGCTTTAGGAAGCCATGCATGGTAATTTTGATGTGGTCTGCTCATATCATGAGATATTTCAAACCTTCTCCATAGTTTTTAGTCTCATTAGTCTTATGCAGGTTGATATTAGATTTACAGTAGTTGTCCTTGTCTTTTCTTTATTGTTTTTTCACTGACATCTTTACCTCTTGGAGACTGTTCCTTGTTTGCTCCCTGAAACGCATGATGTGGGTTCACAGCAACAGTTTCCAAATGCAAACACCACACATAGAATCAACTCCAGACCTTTAACATGCTTCATTTATAAAGACATTTTTTCAGCTTTTGATTCGACTGTCCAACTGGTCCCTTGAAAAAAGGGGGGGCTACATAATAAAGAGCTGTGATTTCTAAACCCCTAAAACTAATCTGGATGTGAATACACTCTAAGTAAGAGCATGGTAACCTTACTAAGCAAGGTAAGAGCATGGCGTAGGCGTAGGGGATTGCACATACATAGAAACAAATGTATAGGATAATGCAATGTAAGTCGCCTTGGATAAAAGCGTCTGCCAAATGCATAAATGTAAATGTAAAGTGCCTCCGTCCAAATATTTATGGAGGGAACTGTTTATAAACTGTATAAATATTTGTTTTTTTACTCTAAAGACTTAAGGAGGATATGCCAAAGAATGCTTTGTATTGCATGTCCCTCAAAAGCTGTGTGCTCAAACCAATGCAGATGAAATGAATTTTTAATTTCACACTCACCTGCTCCATCTTCTTGTTGTACAGATCTTTAGCTGCAGCCACTGCGGCCAAATTATTTGCCTCTGCTGTGGCCTGTAAACATACACATACACACCATAACAGTGTCACACTGTTGACCCTAACAGCTGTTATGTGAAGTTGTGGGTGTAACGGGATGTTTGGTAGAGGTTATACAGTACCTGTAACATGGATTTTGGGTGTGGCAGCTCCTCTCCCTGGTAAATCTTGATATATGCCTATAATCATAGACAGCAGCATAATTTGCTCCAAGAATAAAAAAATCTCAACTTTAAAAAAATGTGAAGGACAAAGTTGGTTGAAGAAAATGTGACGCTGCCTGCCCATGCAAATTGGTAAACACAATTGTTAACTATTTTCTCATGCTGTTCTTACTTTGAAGTACTCCAGGAGTCCACGGCAGGTGATTTGACTTCCGTTTATCTCTTTCACATCCAGGTTTTTGGGGCGCAGTAAGCAGGAAACAAGCACTTGCAGATTGGTAATAAACTCTTGATCGATCTCTGAAACACATTAACTCACATTCAGAATGGATTGTAAACCAAGTATAGACAGAAGTGTCCAAAAGTGATGTTGGCATGATGGCAATATTTGCTTTTATTTCCCCATTTAACCATCAAAATTCAAAGTATTTATTAGTTAAATTTATTTGGTTAAAAAGCTAACTAAAGCAAATCTCAAAATATGTTTTAATATATAATAATTCTAGAATTTTTTTTTTAAGTTAATGTTTTTGATAATTTCTGTGGTGATTGTAGACATTCTCTCTTTCTGAACTTTACACACGTGTTTTGTATAATGTTTGCCAAATCTTCTTAAATTCTTCTCCAAATAAACCAAAACAACAAGCATACACAATTGTGAAGGGATATTTCATAAAATATTTCAACAAAGACCAAAAATATCACCTGTCCAAAGTTGGTGTTTCTACATCACACCATCAGATTGTAATGCTCTCTTTTACACGATTCTGAGTTAGGCTACAATCTGATGATGAGTGTGGGCCTGTGAACGTACCCTTCAATCTGCCATCAAAGTGTGGGTTTGTGGCCACCTTAAGCCCTGGGTGTGGCATGAGGAAACAAGAGATGTTGGTGAAGCAGGAATGGATGTGTTTCCTCACGTTCTGCAGCTCTTCGTGTTGGTTCTCTGAGATCTACACACACAAGCACATGACAGGGCTGGTTCCTTCGTACTTCCATATTTTCACATTTTAAAGCCACTGACCTTTAATCTTTTTTCCAGGAACTGCATTCCGCCTTCCTGTCCGTAAGGAAACTCGTATGGAAAACTCCAGTCCCGCACAAGGAAGATCAAGGACTTTTGGAATAACACCAGATATTAAGTAACATTCACCAGTAACATATCAGAGCAACTCACAATCCGAGAGAACTGTACATATCAGTATAAATGTTGCACAAGTAAAATTGTAAATACCTGAAATGGTTTAAGGAATGTTTCTTCCATGGCCAGTCTTCCATATTCAGTGAAAAGCTATGCAGGTGAACAGAAACAAGTGCAGATGTAGTCTAAAGTACGTCACTGACCAAACCCTGATAGCACACATACATCTGGCTTACGTCTATTTGACGTCTGCATTTATATCTGCAATACATAGTTTGCTCATCTACAATACGTCTCGGAGATGTCTGCTGTCAGACCTCATACAGACATCTAAAGTAAGATGTTTATGATTTAGAATGGATGTAAAACTGCTCTTTCTATGATGTTAAGCAGATGTTTTTACACAGTAGATGTTTTCCAGATCTCCAGAAGACGTATTACAGACGTTCAGACATCTCCAAGACGTATCGCAGATGAGCAACACATGTATTGCAGATGTCTTGCGGATGCCAAGATGGATTTTGCTATCTGGGAAGTGGAACTTCAGAAAATACAGTAATGTCACATAGCCTCAAGTTTCTGATTGCTTTGTAAAAGTATAAAGCAATTAGACAAGTAACCTTCAGATAACCTTCCTGCAAGAATTAAATACTTTTTAGCCTGAAGTGTATTGTATGGCTGCCAAACAATTTAGCAACTTTGCATGTTTATGTAAAATGCACGGTTGAATGATCTGTTTCATGCTAATTTCTAATATACAGTATAGCCACAGAGAACATTATGAGACCTCTCCAGTTTTGCATTTACTCATCCTTTCTACATGTATTTTGTTCATTCCAGTCCAGTGTCCATAGGCGTAATTTGCGGGCGGGACAGTTGAGACATGTCCCTTCCACTTTTTGTAGGAAATTAAGTAATTCTTGCGGAAGGTTTGTATTGTTTAGGGGACAATATCATCTAAAAATCGTGGAAAACGCTTTCACATTTTATTCCCCTTTGCTAACACTAAACTTATTTTTGCGGAAGAAATGCGGCAGAATGAAATACGTGTGTCATCCGTGCTTGAGCTCTTGTTTGTCCATCCGGTGTCCAAGCACAAAAACGTGTAAACCAACGAACAAGTGACATTTTTAGTCATAGGACTAAACTGTTTTTTAAGTGTAATGCACCCCAAAAGCCAAGTGACCTCCACAAATGACAGGTTGGCAACCACATACTGTGAGAGCTGAAGTCAAAAAGCAGAGTAGCCAAGGGACCGCCCACTATATATAATAACAAGTTATTACAGAAACAATTTATTAAAGTATTTATTGTTTATGTCCCCACAACTTTCTAAAACAAAGTTACACCACTGCCAGTGTCTGTTGAATTTTAACAGAAAAAAAACTCAGGAATGACATAATATCACCAAACAGCAATGTGAAAGATTAAGTAAATGCGAGAACTTGTGAAACTTGTGAAAAAACTAGGCTTATTCCATTCCATATATTTTTCAACCGTTCCTAAAATCCATGTGAAAACATTAGTATTGTGTTTTTGTGTTGCAGTATTCAAGATATTCAAAATTTGACCTGTTTCAATTATCATCAGATAAAGGCAAATAAAAAACAATATTTTCATTTGGAATATTGTGTCACTACTTCACAGAATTAAACCAAAATTAGTAAATTCTTAAAATCTGAAAATAGTTTTTGACGTTTTTCTGAAGCTGAATACCTTTACCATAGGTTTTTAACATGCTTTTCTGTTTTGTACAGAATTCAATTCAAGTTTAGGAGCTAAGAAGATCCTCGCCATACCTGCAGATGCTGAAGATCATCTTCCTGAACATTCTGAGATATATTATACACCTAGAGAAGAGATGAGAGTGTTATATTGATCATGGTGAACAGGACCTTTTTGAGTAACAGGTTTAGGGTTGCGTTGTATGTATACTTCTGCATTTACTACCTGCATAGAGCTGATCATGGTACTGAGAGCGAATACAGTGGCTGAGTCACGGAGAGTGGACTGGCTATCAAAGGTCCCTTGTGTGTCCATTAGCAACACCGCCACCTATAGGTGAAAAGACGAAAGGGAGGCACGAAACTACATCTTTATACATCTCTGAAGACATAGGTATGTATATTGTATTGCATTTCTCCCACCAGATCCATAGGTTGAGGGGTCTTACCTTGCTACCATCTGGTTTGTCCACCAGGAAGACCTCACTCCAGATCTGAATGCCTGTGGTCTCCCGCTCCGATCCTCCTCTCCACGAGAATCCCGTCAGTGGCTGGTCCGGGTCACCCAGCCACTTTTCACTGGCCTAAATTTACACGTACACACACAGCTATTATATAACTAGACTTGGTAAGGACAAAACAAACATTTGGACTTTAAAGACAAAAAAATGTGTGGGCGGAGGAACAGATGGACAGTCTCACCTGGCTGTACATGTATCGCAGCATGAAGTCCATAAGAAAGGATTTGCCCTTGCGAAAGGCTCCTGCCACAGAGATGGCCACCACCTCTCTGTCTCTGACCTCTTCGGACAGCAGGATCTTACTGAGCGCTGCCTCGTCCAGCTCAAACGAGTGATCATCCTTCACCACCAACACCTGGACCGGACGCGCTCGGCCGTCTGTTTCCTCCTCCTCTGAGCTCCAGTCGTACACATTCTTATCCACGAAAGACCCTGCATGTACACACACACTTCAATGTTTCGGGATTGACAAACACTTAACTTCGGAAGTGAATCCATATTCCAGGTGTGTACGGTAATGCTGGTCTTCTTCCCGAAATTGCGATCGTCATATTGATGGAAAATGTAGTAAGAAATAAATGCGTTCAGGAATTTTGGTAAACCGCTGTCTGTGGAAGTGCCATATAATGCTAATGCTTTAAAAGCTGCTCTAAACCACAATGTGCTGGTGAGATACCATGAGACCACACAACATTAGCAGTTACTACTGTAAAAAAGGGAAATGAAAACTTTGTGAAGACATGTAGGCCTACAGTCTGTTTTGGTGACTTTTTAGCACCACACCTCAGCTGACCTGTTACAACATTAGCAACTATTTGTTTGATTTGTTTTGTAAAATTCATATAATAAAAAATGATCATGTGTCGGCCACTTCTGTAAATAGCCTAAGTCTATACGGAACTAAACAGGATTAGTGTACCCAAAAATGAAAATTATGTCTTCATTAACTCAAGTTGTTCCAAATCTGTATAAAGTTCTGATGAACAGAGAAAGATATTCGGAAAAATGATTGTAACCAAAGAGTCCTTGGTCACCATTGACTACAATTGTAGGAAAAATTGCTTTATAAATGTCTTTCTTCTGTTGAGCACAAAAGAAGATATTTTGAAGATTGAAGCAAAGCAGACAGTTCTGGGATGCTTTCGACTACCATTGTCATTTTTCATACTATGGTAGTCAATGGTGACCAAGAACTGTTTGGTTACAAGCATTCTTCTGACAGCTCGAGGGTGATAAATAATGACAAAAATAATGCTTTTTAGCATTAAGACGAAAAGTGACAATAATATTTAGCTACAGTGTATATGACCAAAGACATCCAAGGATAAGTATGTCATTTTTATTAATCATTCCCAAAATAAGTACATGTTCGCGATTCTGTTCATATTATACTTTGTGAGTTAATGAAGCAATACTGCCACGATGCGCTTAAAATAATCCCTAGATATATATCATAAGCCTTAATCCATTTCAGAAAACAAATGATAATTAGTCATCACACAAGTGTTAGAGCATTGTGGAGCTCATAAGGAAATGACTCAGATTAAATCAGATCTCTCTCTCTCTCTCTCTCTCTCTCTCTCTCTCTCACTCCAGTCTAACGTTCTCCAGGGAGAAATGGTGGAGTCATGGTTTAGAAAGGCTTAATGCAGCAGACGGTTCTAATGGAGCTTGAGTGAAGATTTGATCTTCGTCATCAATGCCGGTGTGATGCTGCTCGAGAAGTTTATGGTTTTAGATGTCATCATACGGCTTATTCACTGTCATGTCAGACGTCCTGATGTAACAACAATCACTTTGTGTCAATCATGATTTCAGCCTGGGTGGTGGTAGCTCAATAGTTTTTTAAGTAGTCTTTTAAGCAGAGTGGGCAACGGTCCAAACAGGAATGAGCTACAGTGATCATATTCATTGAAATAAGTATATTCTTGTCGTTTGTTTTAAACTTTTCTTTGATGTACTGGTAACCTTAAAGGCCGAACATGTTGTCATCATTTACTCACTCTCTTGTCATTTCAAAGCTTTATGACTTTCTTCTGCAGAATGTTGGGTAATCGAACAACGGCGGTACTCATTAACATACATTGGTTTTGTGTCCACACAAAGGAATTCAATGTTTTTTGGTTACCAACATTATTCAAAATATCTTCTTTTCTGTTCTGCAGAAGAAGAAAGTCATACAGGTTTAAAACGACAAGAGAGTGTGTATATGATGACAGAGTTGAATTTTTGGGTAAACTGTCCCTTTAATACAAGAAGCAGACGTCTTTGTCAAATATATATTGTATATTTGGACACAATGTATATTTATATTCATTTTGAGTGGGTTTTTTACTTGCCTTGTGTCGAGAGATATAATCGTTCTTAGTGTAGAACACTTTTATTCCTGCAGCTTTATATATAAATAGCTCTTGTAACGTTTTAAGTTATTCATTTGTGTATGTTGTCACATGTTGAAATTACCTTTAAGGAATAACAATTGACCACTTGAACATTTCATTTTGGGGATAAGGTCCATTTTTGACCCAATTTACATGCATTACAGAAGATCTGCTGCTGATGGTATCAAAGCGACAACAATACTGTCTCAACACTGTAAATTATTTAAATTCAGATTAGCCCTATAGAGCTCTTTCTCTCTCTCCTTCTCTCTATCATGTCATGTTCACCTGGCTGGGCCTGTTTAGAGCAGGACGCATCACGCGTTCATCGTGTGTTTTATATAAACCAGCATCTCCACACAGGCCTGTATGGCAGATGTACGGAGCTTCGCTATATGGGTCACTGACATATACGCCCGAATTTTGTTCGCATGGTCATGACATTCCTGCTATTAACTGATGTAAAACAACTGTGACATGTGATCTAACAAATGTTACTGAAGCATCAGCATCAGCCCTGAAAACACAACGGTGAATTATAATCCTTCTGTCTGCGCTATGAGCATCGGATAATAACACGCTCTGCTGTAGTAGTTGAATTTATGTTGCCAAAATGTCACACTGTTTGTATTTTTTATATATAAATGCAAAAGCAGTTAAATAGCTTTCATCGCGCACCCATACAGTGAATTGACAGGGAACAGGGCTGTGGTCCGGACCCAACAACATGAAAACAACCACTGTGTGTGTGGATGTACGTTAGCCAGTTATGTATGTATGTATGTATGTATGTAAATGTTTGTTTGTTATTCACCACGACTATAAAAACAAGCATAATGCAGTGTCTTTGCAACAGAATTTTCCTATTTTTCAGAGAAGCACAATAACCCGTCTCATTGGATATATCATGTCTCGTTGTTGTGTATTATTAATATTTAGCAATAACTCACCCCAGCTGTCTCTGTCCTTTTTATCTCGGGCCATGTCGCACTTGGTGTCGTTTTCAGCACTCGGTTCGGTTGTAAATAGCGATCATTAGACGGATGCGATGCTGGAAATCAGCTGCCAGTGATGGAGGTTCATTCTCATCTGAACGTAACACGCAGCGCAGCATTAAGCCGCCTAGTGGCGCTGTGGGACCGATGGCGGAATACATCCTTAGAAATGCTAGAATACACGTCAAGTGAATCTGATAAATACGCTATAATGCTATTTCTAAAAATCATTTAAAGTATTGGTTTACATGGTAGTAATTTGGTTCATCGAACTAAGCCCAGTTAAGCTTACTTATGGTCGCCTTATTTCAAATGAATAATTCGCCTTCGTTTAGTAACATTCGCTTCGCCATACGTGTTGATCCACCTATGTCCGTAGGAAGGCGCTAAACGCACACGTTTACTGAATAATAAAGTTATAAATGTCACGCACTAACACTAAATGATAACACTTATGACACCTCATAAATGAAACCTGGAAACTAAAACAACAAATTTGTTGTTATTGTCTAAACTGCAACATATTTGTACCAATGTACATTTATTTCTTAAGCAAATCAAACACAGTGACATATAGTAAAACAAATGAATGAGACATTGTTATTAAGTTACTAACATTGCGTGTGTCACATGTTTACATTGCACTCTGTTTATGTACTGCATATACAAAACTCTAAACATAACCTTTTTATATAACGTATGTTGGGTTGTTCTATTTGTATGCAGGTCAGTTGTTAATGCACTGTGGCAATACAAATGTGTATATGTGAGAGTGCGTGCGAGTGCATGTGTGTGTTGGGTCTGGTCTGGCTTCAGTTGAAGTTAGTTTGCTCTTCTCTGTTCCTGTTTGCATGGTTATTTCGACGCAAAATGATCTTCAGCATTTAGGAAAAACTACAATTCTCATGGGTTCGGTGGATAAATATCAACAGCGCAAATGGTGAATTGCAAACATTTTTTTTGTATTTAAGTGATTTAGTGAGTTTGGTGGTGAGTGTGACGTTGTGAGTTTCATGGCGTTAGCATTAGCTTCTGCTAAACTTTACTGTCACTGACAGCCAACAGCGTTAAAATACTCACCTGAATGTAACTTTATTTCAGTGAAGTGTAAATGATTGTTTGTGTTGTGTATGTATTTGTGCATTTTGGTTTTATACTTGGTTTTAAAGCTATACGTGATGGTGTGCGATTAATTAGCAGAAGTTAGCTGAGTAGCTCCGCACGGAGATTTTGAGCCACAGTTTAACTTGCTACCTAAGTTATTTAAGAGTCGAAGCTTGTTATACGAAACATGAATATGAGCGTTTATTTATTTAATTGTTGTTAGTTAATACTTCTTGACATGTCCATCATTTGTCATATGGAAATGATTGTATAAAAGTTTGAATTTTGATCTAATATCAGCACTTCTTAACATGTGCACTTATGAAATCTGCTTTGATTTGCTCAAAGAAGCGTTTATAAGAAAAAGTATCTTTGCATTAAAGTTGTTTTATAATCTCAAGGATGTATGTAATAAACATTCTTCTGGTTTCCTTTATTTTTTTCAGGGGTATGTGGATCTTAAGTCTGGTTTGAAACAGAATCTGGGCCATTAGAGTAGTAAATCCTCCAGCCCGACAGCATGGATCTGCCGGAACGGTCCAGAGCGGAGATAAAGCGCTGCAATCCACAGCAGGATTTTGAGCTGATCCAGAGAGTTGGCAGCGGAACATATGGAGATGTCTATAAGGTACCGAACGCAAATACGTAGCAACTGACTCATGAGGGACCATCTTGGCCCCTTTAGCAGACATTATGACGGCAATAGTAGGATAGAGTAATGTTTTAGTTCCCTGAAGGAAACTAACCACCTGAGATTTAGGTCTTTCCCAGAAATGACTTTTTATTAATTTACATTTCCAATTTGGTAAGTGTTAAGATGTAAATCGACACCGCAAACACTACAGTGAAGTGCGGTGTTCAGTCTGTGTTATTTCAAACAAATAAAAAACATACAAAACTGAGGGTGAACGTGTGGCGCTCTCTACTTTGTTCAGAATTCATCTGCACAAGTCTTTCCTGTCTACTTGGCAAGTTATGTGCCAAATTTTAATACTTTGGTCAAATCCGTAATCTTGCATATAGAAATATGGCCAGTCAAATAAGCTTGTTTAAGCAACACTAATAAATAACGAAAAATGAAACGAAAGATGACTTTCCTCCTGAGTTTGATTGTGAGAGCAGCATGAGTGTTTAATTTGTTTATTTGGAGGCTAAATATGAACAGAAACAGACACGCACTTACAGTGTCCCCTAGGAATTTGAAAGAAGCTGGTGGTCTGGAAGTGCTTGGAAATCTGGTGGATGTTGTAGTTTCCATTCATTCATTACTGCAGGAGTGTGTATGTGTGTGTAGTAGATTCACTGCTACTGTTATTGTTTGCAAGATGCACTTCCTATTTGGGTGCGAGAGCATAGCATTGATCTTACCGACTGCTTTAAATGAATTTATTAAATCAAAATGGACCCTATTAAGTGCACATTAATAGTTTTGTGATAGTTTGTACAGGTCAATACAACAAATTATATTCCTTTTTTGTCTTTGTAATCTTAAATCGAAATCTCTGTGCTTCACTCTGAAATTTGTGATGCGTTGTGATGACATCAGTTTGACAGCTTGGGCAGAACATTTGTTACCCCCTCCAACTGTCGATCTGATGTGGGCTCCATTTCAGAAAGAAACTACCACTTTTCTAAATAGGAGCCTGCCAGTCATATTAACTTTTTAGTTTGAGACAAAAAGTGTGGCTACTGTGTGTTTTATTAGAAAGGCCAGATCGGAGCACTCAAACACCTATACAGGAGACATATTCACATGTTATTTATGAACAAGTGAAAGAAACATTGTGGTACTTGTGGCAGCGTCTCACTGAGTCTCATACAACCTGCTGCTTCCTCCTTAACACTTACTTTACCCTTTGAGATGTGCCTGCATCACGCATTCAATCATATTTCTCAATCACATTTTATATGTAGTTAAATCACTTGGTAAAGTCATGGCAATTGTTCAATTCATGGATATTATTTTGACATGCATATTGTATTAGTAGAGTGCAAATTATATTAAATCGTTTTTTATATTTGTTACGCTAGTCTGAAAGACAGTTAAAGGGATACCCCTCCCAAAAATGAAAATTCTCAAGTTGTTCCAAACCTGTGTAAATTACTTTGTTCTAGTGAACACAAAGAAAGATCTTTGGAAAAATGTTGGCAACTGACTTTTCTGGGACATCTTTGACTACCATAGTGTTATATTTTGAAAAATGTAGGAAAGCAAAACGTTTTCCCTACTACGGTAGTCAAAGATGTCCCAGAAATGTCAGTTGCTAACATTTTTCCAAATATCTCTTCAGTCATTTTGGAGACGTCTTCCTGTCTGCTAGTAAAATGCCAGAATGCCTCTTATTTAAAGGGGTGATATGACACAGCTGAAACGAATATTATGGTTTTTTTTAGATGTAATGCAATGTGTACCTCGATTTAAGGTTAAAATACGTAGTATTTTCCACATACCTTGCATGTTTATATCTCGTTTTTGGACCGCCTCTCTGAAACGTGCAGATCTTTTACAAAGCTCAACGCTCTGAAAGCGAGGTGTGCTATGATTGGCCAGTTAACCAGTGCACAGTGATTGGTCGAATACTGCATGCGTGTGACAGAAATGTAACCCCTCTTACCATATTTGGAACATCAGGTTCCAAAGCAATTATACTGGCAGGTACGCCCACCTTACTTGCGTACACATTTGGGCGGTCTTAGTCAAGTCATACCACGAACCGACGTAGATTTGTGGGGTTGTGGGCACACGAGGGGTTTCAGGCAGGTCTGGGTGAGCATTCGCCTTTAGATAGAATTTTTTATTTTTGCAATTTTACATGTCTAATACATGCATGGGCATCTTATAACACAAAGAAGGCATAGAAAAACACACGTTCACGCCATTTGACCCCTTTACACAGCCTTTAAATCTGTTTCATATCAGTGTGTGTGCTTGTGTGTTTTGAAGGCTCTCGACCTACATCCATTTGGAAACGATGAGACGGTTTCCACCAGAGACACAAATCTCACACACACAAACACACACCCATCCAGTGTTTCGGAAACTGCTCTTTAAAACCTTCTCTCTGTCTTTGTGTTTTCCAGGCTCGAAACATCTCTAATGGAGAACTAGCAGCAGTGAAGATCATCAAACTCGAGCCTGGTGAGTATGAGATAATTTTGTTGTCTTCAGAGAGATGCTGTGTGAAGTCTGTGGCGTAGCTTGTGAGACACATCCTGTTTGGTTTTTACCAATGAAGCGTAAACGGAGAAGTAAAATAGAAGTTTAAAAAAACAATTTACTTGATCGCTTGGGGATGGAACATCTTACCCAGTGGTTTTCAGCGAGCATGAAGAAGTGTTTTTGGAATGCCACGCCACACAATTAAAAAATCGACTCAATATTTCTCTGGTTCTTCGGTTAGATTGGACTCAGAGGCCTGTAGGTCAGAGAACGATAGTAACGCTTACAGTTTCACAAGTTTCACACATTCTGATTGTTTGAATTTTGACATTTGCGATGGCTTGCATGTCTGTCGGCCCTCCCTGTTTGTGATGCGAGATGTGATGTCTCCTGAAGGACATCTTGTTAAAGTGTGTACATGTGAAAATGAAGAAGAGCAGTATTTTCATGAATTTTGACATTTGCGATGGCTTACATGTCTGTCGCCCATCCTTGTTTGTTATTTGAGATGCGGTGCCGCCTGAAGGACATCTGGTCAAAGTTTGTATGTGTGAAAATGAGGAAGAGCAGCATTTTCTAAGTGATCAAGATTGTTTTATGTCAGGTGTGACAGATTTCCCCTGTGACGGAATGATGTCCACCTGGAAAGCATGTGTGAACTTGTGTCTGTGTTTGCCTTTTTTAGAAGTCTCTCTTGTACTTGGATGTTAGTAGCCCTCTTCAAAGACGCCTATCATATGCATGTCTGGTTTTTGTTTGGATATGTGTTTTGTCTCGCAGAGGGCGTGTGTGTGTGTGTATGCATGCATGTATGTGAGCAATACATGTCTCTTGACCACAAGCAGTAGCTTCTGCAGAACTGAAAAGGTGACTTAATTTACAACTTTTTTACTGGTTACAGTATTAGCATGCTGCAAAAAAGTAAAAAAAAGAGCTTACAAGTGTTCTCCCTGATGATCCATGTATATTTCTTTGCTTTTTCATTGGTTTGTTTGCACTCTTCCCCCTTACAAAATTCCAATCAGAACTCACCAGCTGTTCTAAAGTAGTGGGATGTCTGTAAAGATTTATGACTCTGGAAGTCTGGAAGATTTTCTTAGATGAGTGTTTTTTTCGTAGTTTGGTAGTAATGTTGAAAATAAATCTATGAAGGCAAAAAACATGACTAAATAAAACAAAGTCATAAATAATCAGTAATTTGGAGCAAGGAGTTTTAAATGCGGTGGACCTAAAATTTGGACTGATCTAAAAGTGTTTATCCTTTCATTTCTAGAATGACCACAGACCGTTGGCTGTGCTATTAGAAAGGTGGTTAAGATTTGGGTTTGTAACTTTTTTTTTTGAAAAGTTTTTTCAATTGCTGTTTTTTTTCCTTTTGTCGTTACTGATGCCAACAGTGTCTTTCGAACGCTATTGTCTCTGCACCTGCGCTCATACATAATGCTGTAATAATGTTTTGCTCGACTAGTGGGATTCATTCAATTCATTCATTCCTTACACCGTGTCTACACCAGGAAGCGACAGGGGTGACATGACATGACAAAAGACATTAGAACCCATTATAATTTCTACATATTTCTAAATATTGTCCACATTGGATACGACGTGGCGAGACGGGACAAACCCGTGTAGAGCAAGCAGGTTGTTATGTTGGATCGTGTCCGGTATAGACACAGTGTTTAAAAATTACATCTCCCATAAACTGAAGTACATTTCTTTAATCATGCAAGCATCTTGCATATAAGGTTCAATCATTTAATGTGCAACCAAACTCACTTCATTACATCTCTAATCTGTACAGGGCAGCGCTGGTTTGTTTCAGATAAACCACGCGATGACAACTAGTGGTTAGTGAAACTTTCGTTTCCGCTTCCAGTTATGTTTTCCTTATGTCTAGTTGTCTTTGCCAAATTCAGTATGAAATGGACTTTGTCGCGGATGCTAAAAGCTGCACGGAGTGTTGTTGCGTTTATTTCTGCTGTCTGTTAGACTGTAAAATGAATCTATGTAGAGTCAAAATTCCAATATTTTATAATCGTTATCGACATAAATTCGATTGCGATTTGATTTGATATTTTTTATCGGACCAGTCCTACCTCTGTTGATGCAATAAATACTCGATACAAATCAAATTTTTGTCTAGACTAGATGGTGTTTCGTTAATGGAGAGTGCACAGATCTGATCATTAAGGTTACAGATTATTTAATCTTGTAGTATCTCTAGTTTTTGGCTAAACAGATTATTGTCACAACCCCTCATAAATGCACTATGCAGGATTAAAAAGAAACGGAGTATGCACTCCAAGTGTGGAAAAGAATCCTACATAAAAGGATAGTTCACACAAAAATAAAAAAATTCTGTCAACATTTACTCGCCTTAGGATTGTTTCAAACCTGTAAAAATGTCTTTGTTTGGGCAAACGCAGAGAAAGATATTCGGAAGAATGCTTATAACCAAACAGTTCTGGGCCACCATTGACTACCATAGTAGGAAAAAAATCATTTTATCCAAAGCGTCCATACATACATTGCATTATACAGTACATTTGATTCGGAGTATGTGCAATCGCTGGAATCGAACCCATGACCTTGGCATTGCTAGTGCCATGCTCTTACCACTGAGTTCAAAATGCCCCCTTTAAGATTGGTTTGTGGTTTATATGTTTACATGCAGCTTTTACTGTAGACTGCCTCAGTTTAGCATGATATTGGTCGCTTCCAGTGCAGACACGTATACAATGCATTTGTTTGTTACTTACATAAGTAGTTGTTGCTGTCCTATCATGTTCAAAGATGACAACAAATCGTTTGTAATACATGAAATTTTAGATGGATAAGTGGATTTGCCTGCTCAAAAGTTAACCCACACAACATGCTGTAATTACAGGTTGTCCAGAATGTCTGCGACGTGTGGCCAACGTGTCATTACATGACTAAAATGAAAACGTGTAAAAGTATAAGTAATATTCACTTGGTTAGAAAACCACAACAATTATGTCTCAGTTTACAATACAGCTGTTAAAGCATTCAAATAGCTTCATAAGGATGTGTTTATGTGAAAATCTCACACTCGCACACCGTTGTATTAGGAGTTCTCCAATTCAAATGGTTGAGGGGGGACCACTGCAGCCAAAGGGGTGTTGGTCATCGTTAGCTTGTTTTTATTGTATGTTACATAGTAGCTTGTCTATTGAGAAATGCCACATGCTTTGAAAGCTGACAGAATTCAGACAGATACCCAGCTGCTCTTTGCCACACACACACACAGAAAGACATTCTCTTATATTATCTCATAGACACAAGCTATTGGGTATGGCCTGTTTGTTTTAAGTGAAGAGGAAGTGGTCAACTCTGGTAGGCTCATAGACGTTCCCAACTGTGTTAATTTTTTAGTTTCATCTTCAGAGACGCTTACTCAAAGTGATGTTGATGTGTAGTTATCCCAGGGCATAGTTCTGCATCTGAGGTGTTGGAAAGCAAAGGCTCGTCCAGTCCCAGTTGGTGTGTGTGTGTTCTCATGAATGTTGTTTCAGAATTGCAGTGATGTGTGAAACAGTCCTTGTGAAACAGAGGTGTTGTGTTCAGTGTGTGGGGTTCTTTTTTTAAAGGTCTGCACTGGAATAGAGAAGTGTCTACAGTCCGATCACATCTATCAGGGTTGAAGTTTTATAGCATAAGAGGTTGTTTTATAATTAGTATTGGCCGATACAGAGTACCGATCGGATACTAAGCTAAAGCTGAATTACTTCACAAACACCTACCAGAGAAACTTTTTACGAATATCGGATCGGAGCATCCCTATTTATAATAGAAAATAAAAACAGAAAAAAGAAAACTTATAATTTTCCCACCTTATGTCATCCTTTCATCAGTTCAACATGAACAGATAGCCTAAGTAATGACAAACCTTTCCTGGTGTAACGAAAAAAGCGCCATCTGCTGAATGCAATGTATAATTCACTGTTCCAAAGCCATAGTCATAAACGATCATGTATTTACAGTGAAGATGCTTGGTTATTTACTCACACAGGACACAAGGGCTGTTTAGAACATAAGGGTGTCCTGTGAGTCAGTGCTCTGAACGAGAGTATTGCAAAGAGATTTCACTATGCATTTAAGAGTTTGGAAGATCTCTTAATTTGCGACTCTTACTCTATAGATCAGAAGCCAAGAAATGGTCTGTTTATTGATTTTTAAAAACATTTTTTTTTTAAAGAATTTTTTGTTTAATAAAATGATATAATATACACCGTAGGTAAGGAATATGTTTATTTTTTATTTTGGAGTTTGTAACCCACGTTAAAGGGTTCACCCAAAAATGAAAATTCTCTCATTATTTACTCGCCATCAGATTGTTCCAAACCTGTATAAATGTTTTTCTCTGCTGAACACAAAGGCAGATATTTGGAAAAATGTCTGTAACCAAACAGATCTCATGCCCAATTGGCTCCCATAGTATTTATTTTCCCTACTATGGCAGTAAATGGTGGATAAGATCTGTTTGGTAACTGACATTCTTCCAAATATCTTCCTTTGTGTTCAGCAGAACAAAGACATTTTCTATCCCTTACCTAAAAATACATTGCAGTACAATTCCCATATATATATATATTTTTTTAAAAAGAACAATAAGAATTTATGTCAAAGTGTGTGCTGTACACACAATAGCTAATGATCAGTTTATGGAAGAGACAGAAGGAAGCATTCATCATCCAAACATCTGCTCTCCATCTCTCCTTTCTGGATCAACAGTCTTTCTGCTGTTTCATTTCTCCAGCCATCAGCTAGTGATTCTGAAAAAAACTGAGGACTTACAATCACATTATCTCTCTTTTATAGGTGATGATTTTTCTATCATCCAGCAAGAGATCTTTATGGTGAAGGAATGCACCCATCAAAACATTGTGGCTTACTTTGGAAGCTACCTCTGGTAAAACACGGATACATACACAAACTACCAATAATGTCAGTAAAGATAAATAGATTTCCTTTAAGTATTATCTATTTTAAGACATCTCTCTACGTCTCTAGCCGTGACAAGTTGTGGATCTGTATGGAATACTGCGGCGGAGGATCATTACAGGACATTTATCATGGTAAATCCATTGGTTGTATGAAAAACATGCTTTGTTTTCCCCTTTACAGCACTTCTGAAAGTGATATGTATGTGCATGTGTAGTTACAGGACCCCTCTCTGAACTTCAGATTGCCTATGTGTGCAGAGAGACTTTACAGGTTAGATCCTTCAAACATACTCAATGCTGACATTCATAAATTTGTGTGTGTGTATATATGTAAAATGTTTGTGCTTCTGTATTAAACATATCAACTCTGCAACAATAGTGACTGTTTACTTGCCGCTATCAATGCTCATGCTTCTCAAACGAGCTGCTTCTTCTTCAGTTCTTGTCTTGGTTACACAAGCAACACGCACGTGGACACTAGTGGTCATTGCCTTTCTAGGCGGACAACCACATAGAAGTATAAATGAAAACGGACACGTAGGCTATGGCGTAGGTCCGACGCACAACTAAAAATCGGGCTTTACACAAATAACATGCTGTACCCAACCTTAAACAGAAGGGTCACTGAACTACCATTTATAATCCAACCCGTATGCAAACTGTTCATAGGAAATAGGACATATATATATATATTCCAATCTGAGGGAGGATTGTGTTTTTTTTAGGGTTTGGGATATCTGCACAGCAAAGGGAAGATGCACAGAGACATCAAGGTAATGAATCAAGCACTTCCTGCTTTATAATGAAACTTTTCTCCTGTTAGTTAATAACTCTCTTCTTATTGATTCTATAGGGGGCAAATATTCTGCTTTTAGACAATGGTGATGTCAAATTAGGTGAGAGGTTTACACTTAATGGACTGTGCATCTGTGCGTGTTACTGAATGTGAATTCATGAAAAAGTTTTTTTCCTGTTTTTGCAGCGGACTTTGGAGTAGCTGCTAAAATTACAGCCACAATCGCAAAGAGAAAATCCTTTATTGGGACACCTTACTGGTAAGCTGTTCTGTGTGTGAATATTTTAGATGTTACTCATGTCTGTCAAGTCCAAAACATGATTGAAATTCGAACTAGAATAGATCACCGAATTTCACAGAACACTAGGTTCCTGTGTCTTTAACGGTCCTGGAAATGTGGATAGAATTTCATAATCCGGATCTTAAGACGGAAAATCTACCATAAAAAAGTGAATTTGGATGGATTTCAGGCGGCGAAATGATTGCCAACCAAACATTCAAAACCAATAAACGGCATGTTTAAGGCTAAATGCTTCCCTCGGGATTTCTGGGATTGGAAACTGCAGCTTATAGTGGGTAGGTTCTGCCAACACAGTCGACTGGACATAGAAAGACAAGTGCAATTCAGGTCCCATGAGGAACTCATGAGGCAAAAACGTTACGCTGTTATGCTGTTTGATTTTTATTTGTGCATAGTTTTATATCCATTTTATATTTGTTGTTTATTTTAAAGGTTTTGTGTGGTGTTTATATTATGTACTATTATGAATTAGTTTTTTCTAGCATGTATTGTAATATTTGTGTTTGTGTAGGATGGCTCCTGAGGTGGCAGCAGTAGAGAAGAACGGGGGTTATAATCAACTGTGTGATATCTGGGCTGTTGGAATCACATCAGTAGAACTGGCAGAGCTTCAGCCTCCCATGTTTGACCTGCATCCCATGAGGTACACACACATACGCTGGTTAAGTCTGTGAACCATTGAACTGCCAGCACATCTTCACAAAATTACTCTTATCTTGTGCTCATACATCTCATACAACTTTGTTTTTATTTGCAGGGCTTTGTTTCTGATGTCTAAAAGCAACTTTCAGCCACCCAAGTTAAAGGACAAGAACAAATGGTGAGTGTTTCTGGCCTTATTATGTGTGCATTTCATCATATTAAAGGGGACATATGGCACGAGTACGTATTGGTCTGTGTCTTTGGTGTGTCATAAGTTGCCCATGCATGTTGTTAAATTTCCTTCACACGCTTGCACTGGTTAACTGGCCAATCATAGCATACCTCACTTTTCAGAGCAATGAGCTTTCTAAAAAATCTGTGCGATTCAGAGAAGCGAGGCAAAGAGGAGATACAAACATGCAGGGTATGTGGAAAATGCAGTGTTCTTGAACCTTAAATCGTGTATACACATAGCTGTGTCATATGACCCCTTTAAAATGCCACGAAACCTCCCCTTTCAGCTACATTCTAACTCACTGTCATTTTTGAAAAATGCAATTAAAATGGATGTGAACACTGTGAGAAGAACCGGCAAATCTTCCGGCATTGGAGACGGGCTTTCCATTCACAAGGCGCTGTCATGAATTATTAGTAATGTCTTCTCATTGGTCAAGAAAACACATTCTCATGAATCGTAATGAGATACCGACGCGTCGTTGATGTACTATAGAACATCGCAACTTCACATCCTTAGACGTTGCCCAGATTTAGCTCAAAAAAGCTAGAAATTGACTAGTTTTCTCTACTGTAATAATTTACAGTTGCTAAAAAAAATTCTATGATGTGCAACACAACCAACTTTGTTTACATCCAATTAAATGTTGTTTAGTGTTTCATGGCTCTTTAACGGATCTACAGACAGTTTCTAAGCAACAACTTAAACAAACGTTAATGCGCATGTGCGCTTTTGTGACCCAAACTTAATTTACGGTACACATCCGCAAAGAATTGAGTTCCTGTAGATTATTTCTGAAAAACAAGCTAAAGAAATAACAAGTTAAATTAGCTAGCAATGTAGAAGTATACCTTGCCAGTATTATTCTGGGTTAAAGAACTGTAACTTGGCTAAACTTAAACATAACAAAGTTACATGACACATTCAACAATTTGTTTAATTAATAAATGTATAACACGGTAATATATTCATGTAAATTCATTTGAATATAAGCTAAATTAAATATAAAGTGATATTATTAGCCACTGCTTGACTGATCAATAAACACAGACCAGAAGTTAACTTAGGGCCAGGCGTGTGCATCCAATGAAACCGTCTATAAAGTATTAATAAGTTTGTGTGTTGCACCATTCTAAAGATCAATCTCTCTTTCTGTTTCTTGCAGGTCTACCCCTTTCCATAACTTTGTTAAAGTGGCTCTCACAAGGAACCCCAAGAAGAGACCAACAGCTGAGAAGCTACTCATGGTAAACATTTCCTTAGTCTTTATTTTAAAGTTCTATATTACATGCTCACGTCTGTTTTAACTCATTTAGTGGTGGGTGTTATGTGTGAAACATCTTCACACATCACAGGCAGCATGTAAAAACCACATCATCTGTGTGTGTGTGTCTGTCATGCAGCACACGTTTGTGGCTCAGATGGGTTTGACTCGACGGTTAGCTCAAGATCTGCTTGATAAGATGAACAACCCAGATAATCACCAGTCTCACTTCAACCAGGCAGATGAAGATGACCTGGAGGTAATGCTCATGACCTGTGTGTATCTGTGTGACGGAGAGAGAGAGCATTTATTGCATGTCACTAAATGTACGTTAAGTGTGTGTTTGAGAGTGCAAATGTTTGTTTGAGGGAGTCCAAAAGTCAAAAAACATTTTAGTTGTGTCTGCTTGTGTATAAAAGCATGTAAATATAGGTACATAATAGTCACATGATCTGTATTTGAGTGTGCACGTCACTCTAAATGTGTAAACATTTGAAAGATAGCGTAAATGTGTTATGGGTCATTTGACTGTGTTGTGTCTTTCTATTTGGCAGCCGCTCCCGGAGCGTCACACCATCCGCTCAACTCGCAGCAGGAATTCTCGTGGTGAAAAAACCCAGTCACAGATAAACTGTACGTGTACCTGTCAATCACATGCTTGAGCGTGATGATGACGGTGATGAGTGTTGTCCTGTAACCACACTGTCTCTGGTTACACATCTGTGAAACTGATCTGCGCCAGTATTTGTCAGATGAGAATGTGTGTTTTTAGTGTGTACACATAGTATTAGACAAACGTTTGGACACACTCACTCATTCTCTGCTATTATTTAAAGCGGCTAAAAAACACTAACACACACACACCTTTGCTGACATTACATTATTGTGCTTTCTCAGATCTGTTAACCACACACATTCATGATACTTGACTTTAGTCTGCATTACTCCATAAATGGAGAAAGAGTTTCCTGTACATGTTAGTTCACATAAGAATGTGCGACTTGAGCCCCCCGGTGGTGGAGAAGTAATATTACAATGTAGGATGTTTGATTAAAAACTGCAGCAGATTGTCTTGGGCATAATGTGTGTATACAGAAGACTTCTTCTATGGAGTGCTGAATGAGTTTGATAAGATTTTTGACCTTATTTTTATTCACACAGGCATAGCTGGTTGATACACCAGTGCAGTAATATAATGTTTATATTGATATGTCTGTTCATTTATCTTGTCTTTTTGTTTCAGTCGACAAGTTTAAATTCAAGCCCCCTATGATGAAGGAGACAGAAGCAAGTACCGAGATAGTGAGAAAAACGACACTGTGCGCAATTACAGAAAATATTCAGATTATGTTTTAAAAGGTGAAACAATTTTGATGTCTTTGTGTAGGATGTGACCAAAGAAAATAATTTCTCATCCCCCTGGAGCCCGAGTGCAGAAGGTGGCATCTCCTCCAGGTAAACATAACTTTTTTGATTGTCATTATAACTGGTGACTGCATGAAAACACCTCCAGCTATCGCTGTCCTGTTTGGCCACCTTCATCCCTCTATCTTCCAGATGTCTGAGCACTTCCTGTTCCTTTTGCCTGTCTGTGTCTCTGTCCCTCTACTTTGATTTTCTGTTTTTTTCCCTCTTTCTGTCTTTCCCCTTGTGCACTCCTCTGCTGAAGGAGTCTTCTGAAGAGCGTTGAGGAAGAGTTATTTTTACGGTAATAATGTGTGTTTGATGTGAGCCATAGGTGTTATAACACTGATACGTAACAGATCCAAGGAAACCTGGACTGTTTTCCAACAAAATGTTTCCGAAGAACACTGAAAGTGTCAAAGATGCCTCAAAGCCACAGAGTGTTCCTGTTGCTGAAAGAGCGCGATGCTAGCAATTTAAGGGTTAATCTGGAAGGACAGTTCCCTATTTTTCTTAGGGGAAGGGCATCGTACAGTGCGTGTGACAAATGTTGTTACCTTGCCGTGCAGGATGTGCATTCCATTTCTTGTAGTAATTAGTTACAGACAAAAAGCTTAAACTGACAGTAAGACCAATTACCGGTAAGTACAAAATAAAATTCACATTTTGATTCACATGTAAACAATCCTTTACCTGAAGTAAAACATGGCTCTGGAACCATCCAGCTTTTTACTAATCAAATGAGTGATTCACAAAAGTAAAACATGATTCATTTAGGTTACTCAAGAAAGCTAAGCATTCCATAGATCATACATTTCTCAGAAGGTGTGAACCATTCCTGACATACTGTACCGTATAATCATATCTGAGACTCCCATGAACATTGTACAGCTGGTTTTGTGACTGTATGTCATTCCCTGTAAATGCTATCAAAGTTAGAATATTATTGTGTATTTAACTTTGGACACTGTCCCTAAATTCATGACTATCGAACGTTTACAGTCGAACCAGCTGTATGCCAGTGGACAAAATTTGTAAATCTGTACTTGCATAATTTGGCAAAACATAATAAGACTTTGAAATAGTACAAAAAAACATGCTGCCTTGTTCTTTTGCATCACGTTGTTGAAGTTTTGTTCCGCCACAGAGGGATAGCTTCCTTGCCATGGTCATATGTAAAGGCGCATCATCATTAGGGCTGTGCAAAGATATTGATACATGTTACTAACGCAATATTAGTTTTTTTGAATATATCGATATTGATACCTCTACTATCGATACATATTTTAAAGGGGTCTTATGGCGCGAACATGTGTTTTTCTGTGTCTTTAGTGTGTGATAGGTTGCCAATGCATGTATAAGACAATAATAATGTAATAATACATGTATTCCAAAAATGCAAGCATCGGAAAAAAATATGCATTATATCTAAAAGCGAATACACAACAAAAACTGCCTGAAACGATTTGTTACCACACCCCCACGAATCCATGTCAGTTCATGGTTCAAGACCGCCCAAATGTATACAGAAGTAAGGTGGGCGTACATGTCCGTACAATTGCTTTTGAACCTGATGTTACTAATATAGTAAGAGGTGTTATATTTCCGTCACATGCTTGCAGAATTCGACCAATAACAACGCCACGGTTAACTGGCCAATCAAAGCACACCTCGCTTTCAGAGCGATGAGGTTTGTAAAAAATCTGCGCTTTTCAGAGAGGCGGGGGGATACAACTTTGGGGGCGCAAACTTTAGTATGGGAACCCAAACCTCTGATTTATAGGTCTATCCATCACACATCATGGCCTCTCTGCATAGGTCAGGTATGTTTTTACACTTATCCTAAAAAAAAAAAACAGGTGGTGCACAGAATGTTCTATCTCTAGCTCTACTTTTTACATTTTCTATTTAAAGTACTGCAATATATCCCAAATGTGTATCGTATTGAAATACATGCCAGTATATTGTTTCGTGACCCATCTATCGTGATATGTATTGTATCGGGAGGTACCTGCCGATGCACAGCCCTAATCATATTTTGCACATATCATCATGACATTATGCACATGTCATCAAAGTATGTCACAGTAATCAAATAAATGTAGTATTAAAAAGGAAGTTTCAAAATGATTCCTGTAAAGTTTGTAACAGAACACTCTGAAGGTAGACTTCTCCTTTACATAAGTGTTTTTGATTTGGTACTCAAGGATGCCCCCTGGTGGTGGAAGGGCCCTACACAACATGTGTACTTTCCGTACAGGGAGGATCGGCTCTGAGAGCGCAAATGCAGCGAAAAGACAAAACATCGTGTTGTTCTCGCTAACTCATGATTCTGTTTTTCTGTTCTCTCTTGTTTGTTGCTAAAGGGGACACATGGCTCCACTAGAAGATGCTTTTGAGGAAGTTGATATGTAAGTACTGATGTCACTTTTAGAAGACATCAGAGATATGCATAACAGAGACATTATTACAAGGTTAATCAATTCTCTCTCTCTGTGTCCTCAGCTCGACACTTAAACAGGCTCCTCCACCTCTGCCACCTAAGGTAACATAGTGAGTGTGTATGTCTGAATGCATGGTTTGGTTACACAGCTACAGTTAATGGCTTTTGTCTCATTAGCCTCCTCATGCACGGCCCACCAGTGTATCTGAAGAATTTAGTTTGAGCGAAGGCTCAGCGACGGTGCGAAGGTACCCAGGTTCAGATAACGGGGCGGCACCAGTGGCTCGCAGACAGAGCACACCTGAGAGAGGAAGCAACACGGATCATAACCAGTCTGATTACACCTCTGTGAGCGTCAGCAGCCTGAGCCATCTGTCACACAATGCAGACAATGGTAAGGCACACAGTTCATAGTGTGTATACGCTTTTTCCGATGGCGTTTATTCAGACCCAATTTATTTTATTTCCGCTCGCAGAACAGTTCCACTAGCATCAAAACACCCTCGCGAGAGAACATTTATGCTCTGCGAGCGTGAAGGACAGTATCTGCACGTGGAAAAGAATCCTTGCGAGAGCAGATTTCTGCTCCACGTGCAAATATGCCGCCTGCGAGCAGAGGCTTTGACAAGTGTGCCCGCAATTCTCTCTATGCTCTCGCAATTACTCAACACTTGGTTGCTGGTCATGTTGACTTCTGAAACTATGGGGGCGGGACAATGACTGTTCCGTGCTTCGGACGGGGAGGGTGGAGTGAGTCGTTGGTTGAACCTCCCCACCAGATGCCACTTACTTTCATACACTGGACTTTTATATAAAGGATCACTTTATCTCTCTGCAGAAGACGATTCAGATGAAAGTCTAAATGGAGATGTGTCAAAGTCAACTCCCAGTCGCCCCCAGAGGACAGAAAGAAAAGATTTCCCTGTAAGTGTGTATGTGTGTGTGTATTCGTCCTGAGATGTTATGTGTGGCTGCAGAATGTTGGTAATTTTTTGTGCTAAAGTGGAGCATGATCTTTTTATAGAAACCTGCTATAAATGGTCTGCCGCCCACACCTAAAGTCCTGGTGAGTTACATCACACAGACTGTTTGCATGTTAATATATCCCATCTGTCAGTTATTCAGATTAAAAGGCTCATTTTTTGTCATCGTCTGTTTGTGCGTCTGTAGATGGGAGCTTGTTTCTCAAAGGTGTTTGATGGTTGCCCTCTTAAAATTAGCTGTGCCACATCATGGATTCACCCAGATACTAAAGGTGAAGCTTCTTATGCTTCGTGTCAGTGCTGAAAACATTAGAACATATCAGTACAACATATATAGGGGTACAAACATCACTGTCTTAGACACCGGTCAATTTATCTGTGCCAATTTAACGTGACACTATATCTTGTGTTTGATTGTGTATTATAGACCAGTATCTGATATTTGGCACAGAGGATGGTATCTACACTCTCAACCTGAATGAGCTTCATGAAGCCACCATGGAGCAGGTAGATCTGAAATTCTTGACTTTTTGCCTCTGACCCAGACCAACAAGGTCCATGAACTCACACGATGTTGATGTGTTTCAGTTGTTTCCACGGCGATGCACGTGGCTTTACATAATCAATAATAATCTGATGTCATTATCAGGTGAGTGAGAGTAACGTGGGGGCAGTTCACGCTGGTTTGTTAAAGCGATAGTTCACTCAAATATGAATTTTGTGTCATAATTTACTCGTCATTATGGAATTCCAAACCTCATTGTACCTCCGTCTTCATTGTATTTTTTGTTTTGTTGACCCTTTAGCATTTATTACAGGTTCTTATCAAATGAATTATTTTATTTTTCAATTAGACATCAGCATTAAATAGACCAACAATAATATCACATATTACCAAAATTACACTCTTAAAGACAACCATTAAGTAGTCTGTATTTGCTGTATACATACTGTACTGTATATAAAAAAAGTTGGATTTACATGCTGCTAAATGTCTTTTACATGTGTTGCACGGATATAATGCGAGTAAACGATAAAGCATTAACATTTCTGAGTGAACCATCCTTTTCATTCTGATCAAGCTGTCTTCTGTCTTTCTGTCACTGAGAATCTAAGCATTACCTACATGATCCCTCTGTGTGTCTGTCTGTCTGTCTGTCCCTGTTCACGGCTGATTTTACTGCTTGCTGTTCTTACGTCTAAACCACCATAATCAGAAGGTAAATACTCTGTCTTTTCTGCATACATGCCCACCGCCAGTTTCATACCATCACTTTGGCCTCCTTCTTTCAGTGATTTTACTCCGTTTGGTTGATCTTTCATAACTACATAGCTCAGCTTTTCTTGGTGCAGAGAAAGCTGTTCATTTCTGCGGGGCATCATTTTCCAACTTCATTACCACAAATTATTGGAGTTTTTATACTTTTGATATCGTGTGTGTAGTATGTGTAAGACTTGTGTTTTCTCTCGTTTAAAGGCAAGACGTTTCAGTTGTATTCCCATAATCTGATTGGGCTGTTCGAACAGCTCAGGAAACCAGGACTGGCCACGCAGTTTCACACCCACAGGTTTCCTGACAAGATACTGCCCAGGTAGACACACATACACTGTTTCTCTGTTTGAGAAAAAGAGCGCTTTTAACCCATGTCCAGTAGCGATAGACCAATATGGCAGATGTCTTGATTGTTCAACATTTTTTTTTACAGGAGATTTGCTCTCACAACCAAAATTCTAGACACCAAGGGCTGCCATAAGTGTTGCATTGGTACATTTTTTTAACATACACTCACACAACACCGTATTCACACAAACACGCATTCAGTTTCTCAGACTCTCTCTATCTGTCAGTTCGGAATCCCTATACAGGTCATAAGTATCTCTGCGGTGCTTTGCAGTCTGGGATTGTTTTGCTGCAGTGGTACGAACCCATGCAGAAATTCATGCTTATAAAGGTAAGACACACACACACACGTCCAGACTTTGTAAACCAGATAGAAATTGAATTAAACTCAACATGGAACAAAAGAACATATTACATTATAAAGCTTTTACGTCTCTCTCCCTCAGCACTTTGATTTCCCGCTGCCCAGTCCTATGCGTGTGTTTGAGATGCTAGTGGTCCCGGAGCAGGAGTATCCACTGGTGTGTGTGGCGGTCAGTCAGGGCTCAGAGCCCGAGCAGGTCGTACGCTTCCAGACCATCAATCTCAACTCCTGCTCGTCCTGGTTCACAGAGATCGCCTCAGGTGTGGATGACAGACAAACTTTTTCATCACCTTTGCCACATATACAGTGTTCTGATGGTTTGTGTGTACACCTGTTTGTAGGTGATAACCAGGTTGATGCCATCCACGTGACGCAGTTAGAGAGAGACACCGTACTCGTGTGCCTGGACAGTGAGTGACATCATCTTTAGGCGACAAGAATACACAACTATGAATGTTATAGCATGAAAAAAAAAAAGAAAAAAAATAAGGGTTGTGATGGAATCTTGTCTGTGATCATGTGGTTGTAGAGAGTGTAAAAATAGTGAACTTGCATGGAAAGCTGAAGTCTAATAAGAAGCTGGCGTCTGAGCTGAGCTTCGATTTCTGCGTGGACTCCGTAGGTGAGCGATTCATGTCTACTCTAATCCAGCAACAGCAGTCATCATTTTTGCTCTTTTGTGTTGCTTGTGTGTGTTTTAATGACTTTTGATTCTTTGTGTATGTGTGTTTTAGTTTGTCTGCAAGACAGTGTTTTGGCCTTTTGGAAGCATGGGATGCAGGGAAAGAACTTCAGGTCCAATGAGGTAAACCCACACCTATGTAACCTGTTATACCTTCTTTAAGACTCCTTTAACTAATACAAATATTTTTTACTTAATTTGAAGTATGTTCACCTTCAAAATGAAAAACGGGGGGCTGTGCTGTTCTGTTACCAGCATTTTTCACTTCTAGTGAATGGGGGGCTGTTAACAACATTCTTCAAAATATCTTCTTTTGTGTTGTGCGGAAGAAATAAAGTCATACAGGTTTGAGATGACAAGAGGGTGAATAATGACAGAATTTTCATTTTGAAGGTGAACTACTCCTTTAACTCTAACTGTACACAATGAACAAAAGTTGTTTTCTTCTCCAACAGTGTTTGTTAAAGGAAACACACCCTGAAGGACTTAACATAGGGACATAAACATTATCCAGTGAAGAGTTTTTATGTGTATGCATCCACAAAGATAGTATAGATTTGCATAAAATTATGTGTGGTTTCATGCTTCTTGGCTGTGCAGCGTGTAACAATAAAATGCCAAAGGTCTCCTGGAGTTGAAGCACCTTGTCTATATGATATATGATATTGTGTGTGTGTGTGTGTGTGTGTGTGCGTGTGTGTGCGTGTGTGTGCGTGTGTGTGCGCGTGTGTGTGCGTGTGTGTGCGTGTGTGTGCGTGTGTGTGTGCGTGTGTGTGTGTGTGTGTGTGGAGGACAGAGAGTGAGTTTGTGTTTAGATGACAGGGTGTGATGGATGATGTAAAATTAATGTACAATCAGAAAAGCTCCAGCTGGCTGGAGAGGAATGGGTTAAATAATTCAGCTGTTTTCTTTTCTTTGACTCTACTGTAAAGGGCACAAGATTGTATGTTTGTGTGTGTGGCCGTTTAGTGTGAGCTTTGAAACTTTACCCTAAAACCCAGGTTGTGCACCTGCTCTGCAACTTGTTGGAGTTTCCTGCTTGTGTGTGTAATGGTTCCAGTCATTGTTAAAAGTTGGTTGGAATGGATGTGGCCGTAGAGATGGGTGTGGTTAGGGATCCATTAATTGTATTGTATAGTAATGTAGACTTGTGCTGCTTGGCAACCATAAAAAACTAAACTGTGGCTTCCTTGACTTGTTAAGGCACGTCCTGCTCTGTATTTTCATGCGAATCCATAAATCTGTCACTCACGTGTTAAAAATAACAAAGCACACGTCTGTTGATATTTTTCTATCAATGTACTTTTATACCATTCAGGGCTGAATGGGCGTGGTAAGAGGCCACGAGAAAATAAAATAATAATTTTTATTCGTCACATTGTCAATGGTGGGAAAAGGTCTCAGTGTTATTACATCCCATTACATTTGTCATATGACTCTTGAAATCTGCTGCTATTTTTGGAGATGAGCGATTGTTTACTAAAAAATATTTCCACTCGTCTGCAGGTGACACAGGAGATTTCGGACCCGAGCAGAGTGTTCAGACTCCTGGGATCAGACAGGTTAGAACCGGATCAAATCGTTTTCCTGTATCTCTCTCTTGCATCATTAGCTTTTTTTATCCCGTCTCTTCATCACGTGGAAACATATCACTCCACCCTGTCACCTTCCCCGAAACTCTCCATCTAACCACACATGCAGTGAACAAAAATAGAGACGCAGGAAGGGAAAAAAGCCGATCGGGAGAACGTGGTATCCCCATCTGGATTTGTTTTCTATAGTGAGGGAATCACTGCGGTCCGGGAGTCAAGTTTATTTGGGTTACCTGAGCTTTGTGTTACGTAAGAGGTTAAATACTTTCAGCGTTTTGATGTCTGAATTAAAGATCAAAGCAAAAAAATTGACATTTTGTCGAGGTGTATATGTTAGTTATCAAGCCAGTCCGCCTAGATAAATGACCTCGGTTTTAAAACCTCTTTTTTACTGTTGACCGAGAAACTGATCTGTATTGAAACCACAATACAAAATGCCACTTTACCACCCTAGGACCCTTGTTAGAACATGTTGCCTGCCTCTTTCACTCTCCCTACCTGATCTCCATATTTTATTTACACTGGCATTGCCAGGCTGGTGTCTGTGCACTGTAATTTCATCTGTCACCTGCCACTGAGGACATGAGCCGCTTCACGCTGGGACCAACCTCACGCAACCCCTCATCTTTTCACTCCACCCCCTTTTCACTCTTTCTTACACTTTTCTCCTGTGATTTATTCATGTGCTGTTTATTCTTACAAGCGTATTTTTGTATTAATATATATTTGGTCATCTGTGTTTAGGGTGGTTGTGCTCGAGAGCAGGCCTACAGATAACCCTACATCTTTCAGTAACCTCTACATCCTGGCCGGACACGAGAACAGTTATTAGCACCGCTGCCAGGTGTTCGGACACGCTTTACCTGGAGCCCTGGCAGTAAATGGTGCATTAACTTGGAAAGGCACCCATGTGCTGGACAACCACAGCTGAGCTGATGAGCAGACTGTGTTTAGTGAGAAACCATTGTCTGTCCTTCATCCGAGACCCCTCGGACTTCACCTCAGTAAGCCAATGGTCATTGAGAATCAAACCTCACGCAGTTGTATACAGTAGCAGCCAGTTATATTTGTGTAAATCAAGCAATAGCTAGAACTGCAAGCAATATTGCTTTGCATTAAATAAATGTTTTTTTAATCCTATTAAATATAATCATTTTAATATTAAACGAATAATAATAAAACCAACTGCTGCAAAGATGCAACATTGGGCACAGTGCATCGCAACATGTGCTATGAGGGAATGGTTTTATTCAACGTAATTAACTTGAGCTTCTATAAAGTTTGTGTTCATGGGATTTTAAATGGCAGGTTTTTGTGTCTGCCGTTCAGGAAGATTTTGGGAGAGGGAATGAGTGTTATTTATTCAGCGGAGTCATGCGAGTGATGCATCTCGCCCTCATGTTACTGGTGAATATTTTTCTGCTGCAGGTCATTTTTTCTGTTTTCACATCTTTTATTTCTCTCTCCAGCGGAGTAATATTTTAAAATATCAGTTATCTCTTTTTAAAAGTAACTTTAATTCAATACTTGCACCATGTAAGCACTTTTGTACATTCTTTTTGTATTTAAAAATGACAAAACATGGGAGATGTGAGGTTACTGTGATATCTCGAGTATTTCCGTTGCTTAAGGTTTAATGTATGTAGCTTTTGTAATAAAAAGGCACTTGTTAACAGTATGGGATGTTTAGTGTGTTTGTATGAAAAGTCATGATGTATGTACAGGTTCGTGTTTTCTGTTAAAATATCATCATTTTACTGTCGTTTAGGAAGACAAATTATCTATGGTTTTATCATTGTAAAAGTGTAGTAACCATGTTTTTGGGGGGTGGGGCAGATTGATTATCTATTGTACTGCCAGAGATTTAATACGAATGGGATGGATTAAGTGATTATAGTGGTAACACCTAAATTAAATCTAACTTAATGTTTTTTAATTGAAAATTCATAGAGTTTTCTGTCAAAGCTGAAGACGTATGCTAGGGAAAAGTTTAAAATATATATAAAAAAGAGATCAAGAATGGGTCAATTCTAGATTTAATTTATAAGTACAGTACACATATGTACTCGCAATTACTTCGTGTACGTGTGTTCGTGTGATCTGCTGGGGGAGTGGTTTTACACGTATTTAACAAGAACAAAACAATTCTCACATGATTGTGTGACGAAGAAAAAGGGCGTGATCGACTTTTGTCTAGAAGAGACCACTACCTCCACTGGGCATGCGCACTTCACATTGCCGCATAATTTTTGTCAGGTTGAAAACAGTTGATTAATATTTTTTTATTATCATAAGGTTAGGTTCAGGGTTTGGGTAGGTGCGGCGTGAGCTAATGTAATTTATTGTGATTGAATGGCGAGATTTTGCACCACTTCCGGCCATAGCTTTATCCCTTCTTGCAACAACCGTGCAGTGCGCGGATCCATCAAAGTACCGCGAGAGCATACGGAGCAGTCTTCTGAATCGCTCTCGCGGTATTTTGATGTCACACTCCGGCGTTATGTCAAACACGCCGGCTATATACAGGTGGGAATCCGTTTAATTTGTCATCGACGGATGTACAGCTTAACATTTGCATTGCTTTCATGTGTGATTGATCTCAGACCAGATCGCGCGGATTGTTTAAAGGTTTCAGCTTGTTACTGTGCAGACAGTAGCGCGTCAGGGGAGGAGGAGTCTGTACTCGGTTTCCATGTCGACCGGTCGCTTGTAAATAGCGTGTTTTCTTCTCCATGCAAACTCAAACACATTCTTAGGACCCGCGTACCACATCCGTCCGTCAGTTTCACTCAACACAGCCATCAATTAGTTATTTTAGTTTGCGATTTGTATACGCTTTTATTTTGTAATCAGTCAAATATTTGGATGCGACATTTCCAGGTGAGTGATGTGTGTCTGTTCATGGACATCGCTTTTCTTCTATAGGTCTTGGCTTTAAAAGTTTTCCTGTTTTTTGTAATCTCCTTGGCTCTTATGATAAACATAATCCTATAGATCTTAAATTGTATTGTTAAAGTGCCCTAACTGACTACTTTAGTTTACTAAATTATAGATGACAAAAAACAACTTAAGTATACTGCAAATTAATAAATAAATGCCGAAATAAATATATAAATATAATGTTGAAGTGTAGGAATAAATACATAAAAAAAGTAGAAAATAATGCAAAGTGTTGGCTTGAATTTATATCTAGTTTTCCATAAATTACCATTGACTCGTACTATTTCTGTATTTCTACGTAACTTGTTTATTCTTACAGTTTATATCTCTCTCCGTGCATTTACTTATTTATTAATTTACTTATACTTCATTTTTGTATTTCCTTCAAAGCAATGGAGCTAATTCTTTCTTCAGTTCAGAAAGTTACCTGCTGATATTATACATTTAAAAATCAAAACATTTAGTTTGATGTGTCTCTTGCCAATATATGTTACTTTCAAACCTCAGGTCACATTTGGATGATGTATTAAAGAATCACAACGGCGTTCTGCTGGTGTTACAGAGATGGAGAAGTATGAGAAGATCAGCAAGATCGGTGAGGGCTCGTACGGAGTCGTGTTCAAGTGCAGAAACAGAGACACCGGTCAGATCGTTGCCATCAAGAAATTTGTGGAGTCTGAGGATGATCCCATCATAAAGAAAATAGCGCTCCGAGAAATCCGCATGCTGAAGGTAAACACAGTGGGAGTGCTCAAAAAGAAAAGAGACCTGGTCCTGGATCAACATTTCTATTAGATTGTAGTCTCAAGTTTGGATTAATTCTAACCTTATTATTACAAAAGATCCAGAGTATCTATATGTTTTATAATAAGAGTAGCTCTTGTGTGATTTTCAAACTTTTTCATTTAAGCTGCGAGCAAAGCTCTTTGACCCTTTGAATATCTGACATGTCTGCCAACATTGGCTAACCAATTAATTTCACTCTGTTATGCATGAATGGATGGATGAATATTCTTGTTGTCCTCCTCACCTCCCTTGAGGGGTTTTTTCTTTTCGTAATAATAACAAGCATTAGATCTGATTTGTTTGACTATGGGTGGTAAAAGCGTTTTAGGGCTTATGAAGTATGATATGTACTGTAGAGTGATTTGTTGCTGTTGAAGACATTGGGTGCGTTTGTCACTGTGTTTTTTTACTATAAATATTTATGAAGAAGGGTTTTTAAGCATGTATAAACAAACTTTTGAACACAAATTTATCCATAAACCGTAAATCCCGTGTGACTGAAATATGTTTCATTTAAACATAGAAGAAAATTAGACCTAAAATAAAGAACATTCAGGATTATGTGGTAATTCTAAATAATAAGGTCATCAAAATAGAAATTTGACATAGACCATGTTAAAAATGTTACATGTTCGGAGGACAAGATGCTCTTTGCAACAGTATCAAATCAATCTGGAATTTTTTGAAGTCCATGTATGCTGTTTGTAAGGCAAGAAAGTCACTTTTAATTTGTTATGCGGATCATTTAATTTTGTCATATAATATTTGTCTTTGTTCACATTGTGTGTGTGTAGCAACTAAAACATCCAAACCTGGTGAATCTGATCGAGGTGTTTAGAAGAAAGAGAAAGCTGCACCTGGTGTTTGAGTACTGTGATCAAACTGTCCTCAATGAGCTGGACAAACACCCACGAGGGTGAGAACACACGCACACAGTTTATTATCTCCGTGGGGACAGTCCATATCCTAAATAATTTTTATACTCTACAAACTGTATATTTTATACCCTAACCTAAAGAACTCAGAAAACGTTCTTCAATTTAGATTTTTTTTAATATTGTTCTGTACCATTTATAAGCTTTTATGCCCATGGGGACCTAAATTTTGGTCACCACGGCGACACGAGTCCCCATGTGTTGGTGCGCATTCAGATCTAGGTCCCCACCGGGATATAAACAAGGTCACACACTCGCCTATAAAACGGCTTTGTTTTTGTCGCACTATCGGACATATTGTGTCTTTGTTGCTATGACGCTCAGTTATGTCTTTATTGGAATGTTTACAGCAGGATACATTTGACTTCTGTGTTGCACTTGTGCGAGGAGCACTTAAAAGCAGGACAGTGCATAACATTTAACTCTTTCAGTTTCACGCTCTCTCTTTCTCTCCCTTCGTGACAGGATTGATTTATGAGTCCAGAATCAACAAAGCTCTCACTTATACATGCACATACATATACCGTTTTATACATAGAGCTCCTGCGCTCTGGCCTCTGAAGTTATTATGGGCTTTTGTGTGGTTGAGGTAGACAGAAGGGAAAGAGAAGAGTGACTGGATTGTTAAAGTGGATTATGAGGTTTGTGTTCCTGTAACTGCATTGTAATTCTTTATTTGTGTGTTCACACACAGCGTTCCAGAGCACATGGTGAAAAGTATCACTTGGCAAACGCTTCAAGCTGTGAACTTCTGCCACAAACAAAATGTAAGAATTACAACTTATTTCAATTAAGGCCAAATTTTGATGTTTAAGGTTAGAGTTTGGTTTTGAGGGGAATAAAAAAAGTGTCTGTCCTTAATATGGAACACTTAAACTGACTCCAGATCAGTTCTCAGAATAATGATTTGATAACTCTAATTTGTGTTTATGTGCGTTTAGTGTATCCACAGAGATGTAAAGCCTGAAAATATACTCATCACTAAACATCAGGTCATCAAACTCTGTGACTTTGGCTTCGCCAGGATTCTCAGTGAGTACACACACAGACGACACACTCAAAACTGAACAAGTCACTGACATCTTGCACTCATTTGTAATATTGTGGTTTTGTTGCAGCGGGTCCATGCGATTACTACACAGACTATGTAGCGACACGGTGGTACCGAGCCCCAGAACTGCTGGTGGGAGACACGCAGTACGGACCACCGGTGGACGTCTGGGCAGTGGGCTGTGTGTTTGCTGAACTGCTCTCTGGTGCCCCCTTGTGGCCAGGTCAATCGGACGTAGACCAGCTCTATCTGATCAGGAAAACACTGGGTTAGATACTGTAGTGTATTCACACAACTGCAGCTGTTAAAGAGATAGTTCATCCAAAAATATATTCAGCCTAATGACCTGTTAAAACCTTTCTTTTTCTGTGGAACACAAATGAAGATATTGTGAGAAAAGTCAATAGGGGCCAGTGTTGGTTGTGTGCCAACATTCTTCAAAATATCTTCTTTTGTGTTCTGCAGAAGAATTAAAGTCAAACAGGTTTGAAATGATGCAAGGGGGAGTAAATGATGAAAGAATTTGAACTATCCATTTTTGTGTGAATGCATATAATAAATACAGTTTGTGTGCGTGCGTGCATTTAACATGTGTTCTCTTTGTGCATTGCTGTGTTTACAGGTGAGTTGATTCCTCGACATCAGCAGGTGTTCAGCACTAACCAGTTCTTCAGTGGAGTTTGTGTCCCTGAACCACAGGAGATGGTGAGATGTTGTGTTCATTTATTTTCCATTCGTGATGCCGAATTAACTGTGCCGGTAAACTCACATTTGTTATTCACACATGACTCTTTTACATATTGATACCACTCGCACATTAGCCTCAAAATCCTGTGTGTTTATCATAGGAGCCTCTTGAAGAAAAATATCCAAACATCTCATACCAGGCACTGAGCCTTATGAAGGTCGGTCAAACACACAAACACAGTTCATACAGATGAACACTGCACACTTGATTCTAGAACCCATCTCTTGTCTTTTTTAGGGTTGTCTGCGGATGGATCCAGCTGAGCGGTTGTCCTGTGAGCAGTTACTGGAGCAGCCGTACTTTGACAGCCTGAGAGAAGAGAGCGAGAGCGTGATACGCGAACCGGACCGCAAGAGACGGCCACGCCAGCCACGCAGACACCTGCCCCCCGGGGTTTGTTTTAATGACCAATCAATATGTCATGAAATATACCTTTTTTGTGAAATTACATTGTTATATCATCTACCCACAAAACAGCATCTGACATACTCTCTCTTTGTGTAGTATCTGCCCCAGTTGGCAAGCAGTACAGTCTTCCCTGCTGTGGAGAACAAAAAATACAGCAACTTGCGCAAATTCAACTACCACCTGCCTAACATATGATGGACACGGACTGGTTAGGAGCTGCAAATGTGTGTGTGTGTGTGTGTGTGTGTGCGTGCATGTGTGTGTGTCTGTGTGTGCGTGTGTGAGATAGACAAAGGGCTCTGCTCTGCCCGTAGAACAATGACGTCACACTGCCAAAACTAAGACTCGCAGAAGAATTTTATGAGAAAGTATATAATGAATGACAACAGCAAAACCAATATTGTTTATCAAAATTATGTTTTGCTGTGCTTCATAGTTTTAGAGACTGAGATGCTTTAGAAGAGTTGGCATAGTTGGAACTTTTTTTTGAACCTTTATATAACCTGTATGTATGTTTGAAGTGTATATATGTGTTATAGAAATTCTAGAGACGCAATCAAGCCCAGACTGAATCTTTTTTTCTGTAAAGGGATAGTTCACCCCAAAATAAAAATTCTGTCATTTATTCACCCTCATCAGTTATTCATCATACTATGGAAGTCAATGGGGACCAATGTTGTTTGGTTAACAATCAAAATATAATCTTATGGGTTCTGCAGAAGAAGGTCGTACAGGTTTGAATGACATGAGGGTGAACTATCCCTTCTGCATTGATTCGTGGCAGTAAATCTTTAGAAAAAATGATTCTATGTGTTCAACAGTGCTGAGACTGCTATACTCATATTGACAGCTGACGGAATAATTAAACTAGCCAAAAAAATCAAACAAACACGCCTCTGGGCCTTGACACATGGTGTTTTGGTTAACGTTTATTACCCTTGTAGACTTTATTTTCTTTTTGTTTTATGACTGGTGCTAATAATTGACCAAATGCCAAATTCCAGAGACATGATTCACAAATGTGTTTTTGTGTTCAGATGTAGGAATGAATGGATTGGAAATAGACCTAATGCTTTTGTTTGTTTTGTTTTGAGACTAAATCATTAAAGATGTTTCTGCAACATATACTGTGATGTTTGTATATATAAATAAGCTTTACAATTCACATGATAAATAACAACTTAAGTAAGGATTTTATTGAAGACGGCAAAATAACATTCTTTAACACTCCTGAAAAAAATCCAATGTATATTTGATCAATATTAATTCAGTGGGAACTTGATATTGTTGATTCGGCACCAAGGATGAGGTGCTCTCTGCATCCGTCCCTTGGATGCTTAGTTGCTTATACACAGCCGTGGACATCAGCCTGCGGGCTTGTTTGCCGTGACCTTGTCCTATTGCTGAGAGTGTTCTTTAGATGTGCTCTATAAGGGTTGTGATTAACTGGGTGCACTCAGAGTAAAGCTAAGCGAGATCCAGTTCTATGGTGAGTTTGGGATGTGCGGTCTGGAGTCTGTCCACAGTCTGATCTTTATCTTTTACACCAGGCAGATCACTAAGAAACAGCCACTCCAGGTTCCTAACATACACAAAACACGGAATCAAAGACAAGTTAGATGTTTTGCTAACCCGTGTCAATCTGCTAACTTTAACCCCTTTGCTAAATAACCCACCCTCAAGAGACAACCAGTCCACCAAACCCGATTTCAGCAAGCCCAAATATACAAAATGAAAGCTAATCTTCATCATTACTAAAGGAGCGTATAGCTGATTTGGAGAAAGCGGGAAGCTATTATTGTTATTCAAGTTAATTATTATGTCCAAAACTTTGGTTAATGTTTTACTAGCCCTGCTAAACTTAATTTTTCTCCTATCAATTATTTTCTAACTAAAACCAACATTAATCCAGCTGTTTCCAATGTTTACACCATACTCTCACATTGATATACAGTACTGTCTATTGGTTTGTCTAACGCCAATTAATTTGCCAATATTTGACAACACAAAACTAACTAGCATGAATCATTAAAATCACAAAGCACAAAACATTTAGAACATTTTCCAAGGATTTTCTTTAATATTCCTCTGTTTGTATTCCAAGGATGATCAAAAGTCATTTGGGTTTGGAATGATGTAAACAGTGAACGTGTCCCTTTAAACAACTGTAATGACAGGTGCAGTTGTCATACCTGAGGTGATGTAATGCGATGAGTCCTTTATCTGTCACATTGCCACAGGACACAATAGACATATTCCTCACGCTGTTTTGCAGCGTCTGTATTTGGCTCAAACGCTCCAGACATGCGTCTTCGATATAAATACACTTATTCAACCTGAGTTCCTCCAAATTTTCTAGACCCTCTAAAACACACACAATGCACTCCGTTATTTGCAATCCCTTCGTTCATTCGTTCATGCATTTGGCAGACGCTTTTATCCAAAGCGACTTACATTGCTTTATCCTATACATTTTACATAGGTATCTGCAATCCCCAGGGATCGATCCCACAACCTTGCGTTGTTAACGCACTGCTCTCATCACTGAGCTACAGGAAACCTTCAAAGCATTTATTCCAAATATGATCTAATATTCAGGTGAGTGAAGATTTGTTACTGGTGCTCATGTACACAGTACAGGCTCAGGTGTTGATGTACAGTAGTACACTGTATAGCAAGAATGGATGTGTGTGACAAAGTGCCCAGCTCTACCTGTCTGTGTAAAATACCCCATTGCCTTACGTCACTTTTTCCCACAGCTGAACCTCTCATCCTCACCTGTGACACACAGACAGTGTCTCATCCTCACCTGTGACACACACACGGCGTCTCATCGTCTCACGCACCAATCTCACCACTCGTACACTTTCCCTCTCACAAGCTGTCTCATGGGGTCGAATGTAATAAATAATGTATTGCTGTTTTGCAGGAGCAAATGGAGTACGAGATCTTATGGTTGGAGCAGGTGTTTGACCTCTATTCACTGATTATAGCATTTTGCATATCCAATGTCACAGTGTTAAAGGATAAGAGATATTTCTGCTATATACAGGTAAGTAGGCCAGAACTGGGTCAGATCCAGAAAAAGGGTTTGTGTGTTAAAGTGATTCAAGATAAAGTTCATCCAAAAATTAAAATTCTGGCATCACGTACCCTCTTGTCATGTCAAGCCTGTATGAGTTTTTTTCTACAGCAGAACACAAAAGAAGATATTTTGAAAAATGTTGTTGACCGAACAGCGATGGCAGGCATTCACTTGCATTGGTTTTGTATCCATACAATAGAAGTCAATGGCTGCCACTGCTGTTCGGTTATCAACATTCTTCAAAATATCTTCTTTTGTGTTCTGCAGAAGAAAGAAAGTCATACAGTTTTGAAATGTCAAGAGGGTGAGTAAATGATGCCAGAATTTTCATTTTTGGGTGAACTATCCCTTTAAATCGATTAGTAAGGAGCTCACCCAGGTGATCGAAACCACGGAACATGATGCAGGACTCAGTGGCATCAATAGCTTCTATTAGGTACCGGCCCAGAGGCCCAGTAGGGAGTCCGTTGTAGTCATGCTGCCATCGGTCGAAACCACGGAAACGAACTTTTGCCCCGCACCTCAGAAGCCACTCCGCAGCCGCTCGATCAGGACCTACTGCTTTAATTCGCTCATAGTCAACACTATAACAATAAGAGAATACAACAATATAAAGAGTTGATATCAGTCATAATATATGTTATTTGGGGTATATATAATTTGTGTTATACATTATAATTGTTAACTAGCCATGGTCAAGATCATTTATTAAACATGTTTGATAAAAGAAAAGTCAAATGTAATGACATACTACATGATATCTTTTAATCCTTATATTAAAATCATTATAAGATATAGCAGCTCTAAGCAAAACAGAGCCATAACCTAAACATTTATTCAAATGAAATACTTGAATTCAATGAGAACTACCTATAATTACTGCCCTTAAATGGGCCTTTATGAGTAACTGGAAAATGTATAGTTGATGACTTGTGATTACTGTTTTTTATTGATAGCCACATTCAAAATAACAAAACTCAACTAATAGAAATGCTGTTTTCGTGTAAAATACGAATGTTTTGCATTCATCTGACGATATAAACTGATCACAACCTACAAAACATGGAACAGTCTTTTTGTACAACTAAAAAATATCAACTGTACATTACTTGTTGAAAACAGCATTGAGCCACCCCCAGAACTCTCGCCTGCCCCCTGGCAGCTGCCATTGAGTGGATAAAATCCTCCGCGCTGAACAGGTAAACATGTCTCTGAGAGACGAGAAGCAAGAAAAAGAGAGAAATGACAGTCACTGCTTATTGACAGTGCACACTAGTCATACAAATATAACGTATAGTTACATTAAATAAACATTTAGCTCAAACAAGTAAGCGACATTTTAATGTATGAAGGCAAGACGTTTCAAAACTACTAAAATAAGTATTAAGATTGTACAAGACGACCATGTCTTTTACTCAAGAGGACAACAGACATTTACGCTCTGATTGTAGTAAATTTGTGAAACAATACGTTCGTCTATCTAATAAAAACTGCTGTGATGAAAGGTTGTAGATCGTACAGAAGTGATCCTGCCCTTGGAATCGGTACAGTTCTATCAACTCTCTTCACTCCACTTCTAGAAGCGTGTTATTTACATCCTGCGTCACCGAGCGTAATCGCTGATCTTTCACCCGAACGTCAGCCCATCCCACGTTCTCATTGGTTATTGAGTGTGCGCTATGGGCGTGGCCACAAAAGAGTAATTTGTGGTTTAGGAAAGAAACCGCACTCGGCAGTTATATGTACCCCCCTTCGGGCAGCTACTTCATACGAGTATGACTCTTATTTGCTTAAATAGCGAAGATGGATATCTTAAAAATAAATCAGCTAAGCTCACCATAAAACAACATATTACCGAGTCAAAACATAACTTGACATCGAATGTGTAAAACAAATTATTTTTGAAGCTTAAACTGCATTAAAAATAGTTTATCCAGGCTGATAAAAGAGAGTGTAAATGTGCAAAGTTTTATAAGTAACTCTCAGCTCCTTCCCAGAAGAACCATTAGTCTTTAACCATTGGCTATTTTTACTGGAAGGCGGGACCTTCTTCGCTAGAGCGGATGTACCGAGCGTTGCACTTTCCTACATATTTAGCAAAAGGAGCGCAGCGTCTTGCTATTATCCATCGTCTTTGACCGGACCTGGTCAGTGGAGATCGTGGAGAACACTATGATCACACGGACATAAATCTTTTAAAAAGAGTACAAATTTTCGCAGTGTAATAATGATACGAACCTTCGGTACCGGTTCCGTGTGCGCGCGTTTGATCTCGCAGGGATCTAAGTCTGCAGCACGCAGAGCTGGACATCACAGTGGGTATGAATAACTGCACCTGTAGTGACAGTGAAACTAAAGTAATGGATCAAACGGAGTATTTACAGCAAAAGTATATTTATTTGTAGCAAAAGTGTAGTCTGGGCTTTTATAGTGAAATGGCAACTGACGTGTTTGGAGCAACTTACTGTAAATGACACTATGGCTGGACTTTGGTCAACAACAGACTGCTTTCATAGATAGACACTACATTCATAATAATAAAAGTGTCACTAAGGTCCTTGCAAACAAATCCTTAAAAATGGGATTTAAGTCAATTTTACAATATAAATGCAGATAATTTTTTAAAAACATGTATTCATACAGCACTGTATAATATGACAAATTGTAAGTGTTTTTGTGTAGTTCATTCGATGTGGCCATTATTGGCGGGGGAATTGTTGGACTGGCCTCAGCCAGAGAGCTGATCCTCAGGCACCCAAACCTCACCTTTACCCTGCTGGAGAAAGAGAAAGAGCTTGGTATGTGTGCTTGTGTCACATACTTCTTCCCATCCACCCTTATTTAATATTAATTTCTATCATCTCTTTCCTCCTCAGCTGTCCATCAGACTGGTCATAACAGTGGTGTGATCCACAGTGGGATTTATTACACTCCGGGATCAATGAAGGCTCAGCTCTGTGTTCGTGGAGCCATGCTGACATATCAGTACTGCCAAAAGAAGGGTGTGCCTTATAAGAAATGTGGCAAGGTGAGAATAAACACAGGTGAGCTCCTACAGCCAGACTCCCCTCAGTGTAAATAAAGCTTTAAATAATGAAAGATATTGGATAATAAGAGGCCAGAAACAACACACCCCTTGACCACAAACTAACCATGATGACACCCCATTTTTATTCTGTATGTCTGGGTAAAGTCTCTTTAAAGGACTCAGTATGTTGGTTTGTATGAATTTAGCTTATAGTAGCGGTGGAAAGAGAGGAAGTTCCCAGTCTGAAGGCTCTGTACGAACGTGGGCAGAAAAACAACGTACCAGGTCTTCAGCTGATTGACGCCAAAGCCATCAGAGACAAAGAGCCCTACTGCAGGGTGAGTCTACCCTTATAATTAAGAGTCCAAAAAAATGGTTTGATCAATAGCTTGATGATTGCGTCATCAGGTGACCTTAGGCCTGCTGTATCAAGTGTTAGACTACACATAAATATGACTATAATCTATGCATTTGTTATCAAAATGTCTCTTTTTTTTTACATTACTAGTGTCAAAACTCTTACCTGATTAATATATTACCTTATTGTTAAAACAAGCTAATCATTCAACTCTGAGCTTTCTGTTATCATGCCTGTTGAAATTGATGTAATTTGTGCCTTTATACGTAGGGCATCATGGCACTGGACTCTCCAAACACAGGTATCGTTGACTATCGGTTAATGGCTCTGGCCTATGGTAAAGACTTCGAGGAAGCAGGAGGCACAGTGATAACGGACTTTGAGGCTTCTGACATCACACTGGCTGCAGAAAGCCCAGCTGGAAGCGCAGAAGGTGGGTCACATGACCTTTTCAATATCTCAGAACTCGTTTTCTCCTTAAATTCTCGAAATCCCTTTCTTTAGGGCTGAACTATCCCATCATCATCAGAAGTTCAAAGGTGAGAATTTGATGTTTCTTACTTTTGTTGAATGATTGCAGATTGGAAAACTACAGGCTGAACTGTATATATATGTCTGTATTTGTGTATAGGAGCAGGAGGTGAGAAGTCGGTTTGTTTTGACATGTGGAGGACTGTACTCTGATCGGTTGTCTGAGATCTCTGGTTGTAGTCCAGAGCCACGTATCGTTCCCTTCCGAGGGGATTACATGGTGCTCAAGCCAGAGAAAAACTATCTAGTTCGTGGCAACATCTACCCTGTGAGTGGAATCACCCCACACAGTCAAAGAAACACATCAGAGTCATGAAAACTTTTGTTGAATATCTTTGTGTGTGTGCGGAGGTGCCGAACCCACGGTTCCCATTCCTGGGAGTGCATTTTACTCCTCGAATGGACGGTAGTGTCTGGCTGGGCCCAAATGCAGTACTGGCCTTTAAACGAGAGGGGTATAAACTCTTTGACTTCAACGCACAAGACTTCATGAATGCCATCTCTTACAGGTACATGCACTCACGGCCACACTGTGTCTTTAACAGACAGATTTCATAGCAAAAGACCTGAAATGAATGAGACGGCACTGTGTGAATGACCCTTTATTCCTGTTCTGTGTGTGTAGTGGTCTGCAGAGGCTTGTAATGAAGAACATTGTATATGGAATGGGAGAGATGTACAGAGCTGTGTTCACCAGCGCGCAGGTTAAGATTCTACAGAAGTTCATACCTGATCTGAAACCAAGTGATGTCATCAGGTACAAATGCTCTTTTGGCCATGTTATCTTTATTCAAATTCATAATTATTACCACTATTGTATAGTCATTGTTAAAATTGATCTGTCTATGAAAACCAGACTTAAGACACAAAATCTAATGAGATGACAAACATCAAATTTGATTCCAACCATTTCACTATGATATAAATATTTGACATCGCACTCTGTTTCTCTACTGTTATTCTTTTTGCTCACGTTATTTGTTGATTTGTGCAGGGGTCCGTCAGGGGTACGTGCTCAGGCTTTAGATGCTGAAGGAAACCTCGTGGATGATTTTGTTTTTGACAGTGGCAAGGGAGAGCTGGGTAATCAAGTTCTGCATGTACGCAATGCACCGTCACCTGCAGCAACCTCTTCGCTGGCCATCGCTGAGATGATCGCAGATGAACTGCAGAAAAGATTTGCGCTGTGACATGGGCAAGCATTGCCATCACCATGGTTGCACTCCAACTCTTATTTTGATTTAGTTTGTTACAAACTTTTATATATAAATGTGAAACGGGTGCATACTGTCAGGAAATTTGTGGTGCTCTTTTATAATGTATCTTAATTTTTATGAAATGTTGGAGAACTTAATAAAATAAAATAAATTCTTGGTAAAGAGTAAATATGACAAATTTAGTTCATTGTAATTGTTTGGTCACAACATCACTTCCATGGATACATTTATTTATTTGTGTTGAATGTTGTTACGCTTTTGAACCGTGTAAGTATTTCACGTTTTCAAGTCTCGACGGTGACAACATGATTTCAAAAGTGCTCGTTCTGCTTTTCACCACATGAGGGCATTGGCTGACAGGACATTTGGGGGATTTTTACACTCGCAAGTACAAGAAGAACAAAAATTATATCTGAAATAACACTCGTAAGCACCACTGGCAGTGGCTATTTTAAAATGTTCAACTTTCACAATTTTACAGTATTTACTCAACTAAAAAAACATAAGCTTCACTGTTAAGGAATGTTTGACTATATTTGCGTTTAGCTGTTTAGTCATCAAATAAGGAATGAAATGTATGTGCAATCTGTCTGTGTTTGGCAACTCGGCTCGTAACTGCGCTCACACGCAGCGCGCGATCCCTCCCTCTGGGCTGCGCAGATGCGTGAAGCGCGCGCAGTGAGCAGCTGTGATTACACCGTCATGGACACGAGCGCAGCACAGCAGAGTTGAATCGGGACGAGTCGGACGTTGCCAATAACAAAAACAAAGACATTAGCGCTACCCAGCTTCCCATCGGAATATAACGGATTTAGACGAAGTAGCGTCAGCTCGTTTGTGCGGTTGGAACATGCCCAACAGACGGACTCCCACAACATGACAGTCTCGCGCTGGAGAAACTCTTGCTCGCGCGCTTCATGAGAAGTCTCGAGGCCACAGAGCCGCCGCGCGCCGCCAGATGTGCTGCTGTTAACGGCTGACACAACATAGCGACACAAACAGCAGCCAGACGATACTCGAGCCTAATTTTTTAACGCTTCCCAAGTGTAAACGACATGACATCCCTCTGAAGGAGATGTTATACTCGGCGACTGTCCTGTTTGAGCAGCTGGGCGAACTGTCCGTTTAGCATGTGCGGCTAATCTCAGTGTGTGTTAGCGGCTAATTAGCGCTCGAGCGTAGCGCGAGACACCCGCGACACATCAACGGCTCTGACAGGACTAGACGCAGACACTTTCACTCTTTGAATCGACTTGTGTCTTTTATTTGACTTTAGCCCAATAAAAGGATATGTTCAAAAGTCTTGCTGACCCTTACATGTGGTAGAGTTTAATTTGTGTGCCGTCAAAGAGAGCGGTTAAAGTTGGGTGGTTGTTCCCGGTACTGGGAGTGCGCGGGGCCGATGCGGAGCAGCGCGCACGGCGGCCGCAGGCATGCAGCACGACGAAGAGATCAGCGCGAGATGGCGAGGCCTGTTCGTACAGGCGCTTCGAAAGGTACTGACCGAACAAACACCAAACTCAGCCCGTTTGTGCGTGATTTCAATGTTTAAATAGTTTTAGTGAATTCCAAGCGAGAAAACTGATGGCGCTTCAGTAAGTTTTAAAGAACAACTCTGCAGAACTGAAAGGGATAGAGTTCTCAAAAGTCAAGCCTGTTTTCGTGCACAGCTGTTTTGTGTTGCACTGTTTTGATGCTTCTGAAGGATGCAGCTGTACAAGAGCCGCAGAATATGTTGTTGTTGTTTAGGATTGATAAGGGTGTGAACAATATACAGGTTCATACTTTGCCATACACACTCGCTTTGTTTACACTTAACTTTACCTACCAGACTTGTTTATTACTGTTATGCATAGCATCTGAGTACGTCCAGGAGAGTTTGTAGATCTGTTATGTTTGCATTCTCAAATCGAGCTCAAATTCTTGTCATCACAGCAAGATTCATATTAAGATGTCAAATTGTATGTGCATACCGTCAGCTACACCTGAGAGCAGGTGGTGTGTGTGTTATGTGTGTGGTGGCAGCCAAAACTCTATCCTATGGTATTTCATAAGCCTTATAAAAAACTTTGACACACACTTAAATGATCAGCAACACATTCAGAGCTATTTCCAAATTCCAGCATTTAACATATTCATTTTTGTTTGAAACAAAGCAAGATGCATTGATCTGAAAACCATTCTGATCTATTCTTGCAAATCCAGTGCTTCTAGATAAATGTATAGAGAGTCTCTTCAAATCTGGAGATGATACTCTTGTTCTTGTCTTGTATGTTTTTCACTCTAGATTTACACTCTCTCTCTTTCTCATCTCTCGTTTTCTCTGCCTACTCTCCCATTCTCCACATCAATACTTCTCTGTCTGCTACTATCATCCCCCCATCCCTGGAGAAGACAGAGGGGTAGAGTGTGTGTTTGTATCTGTGTGTGTGTGTGTGTTATGGGCTCCCAGTAGAGCAGCTCTCAGTGCCTAATGGAGGACAGCATGTAACCAGACACTAGAGCAGAACCCATCTCTCATCTGTATATTTGTGTGTGTGTGTGTGTGTGTATGTATGCATTTGCTTGTGTTCTTGGACTGTATTTTGCAGTTTGACAGTAAAAGTGAATTAAACCTGTGGTTTAACCTAACCTTTAACCTCACACCCTTCACCTGTTATAGCACACACGCACTTCTTCTCGACTGCTACCGTTTGCATCTCTTTCTTTTTCCTCCTCTCTCTTTCTTTCACTAACTGGTTTAGCCACAGTACCTAAACGGACCACATTCCTATTTAAAGACACAGCCTATTAAGGTGGGGTGGGGGATTTATTGGGAAGGAGGGTTTTTGAATTTGTCCACCCAACTGAATGCTGAAGGCGTGTTTGTACGTATCAGCGTGCGTGTGTCTGATGATGTCATGCTGTCTTTGTTTAGTTTATTGTCGTGTGTGTGTCTGCTGTATATGTGTGAGAGGGAGATACAAGACTTCTTTACTGTACACATTGAGCAGGAATATCTGATGTAGTCAAATGCGTTTGTGGTTGCCTGTTTATTTGAAGTTCCCTTAATATTCCTGTTCCCTCTTTTCTTTTATGTACAGGTGCAGATACAAGTGCATCCAAACCTGTCGGCTAAGGAAGATGCACTTCAGCATATTGAGGCTCTCATCCTACAGCTCCTGAACAAGTTATGTGTAACACAGCCCAGAACTATAGCTGATGTTGAGGTACATGCATTCATTGGGTCTGGGCAGTATACATAGCCACAGAAAAAGTTAAAGACCTTTCAAAATTTTCATTTAATCAGCCTTTCTAGAATTGTGGCCATATAAGTCCATTGTCTGTAAAATTCAAAAATCTAACCTCAGGATTGACATGAAGTCAGCAGCACTGACAGCATGACAAGAAACATGACAACTGGGATAAAATCTAAGGTTATCACTTAAAAAAACGTCTAATAACTTTTCCAAATACAAATACAAAAATTCCTGTTGTGGTGATTAAAAATGATTATGAACTTTGCTATATTTTCGGTCTACAAATTACGGAGCATATTTTCTGTTATTCTGACCTGTTTCTCCAGTTTTCATTTTGTAAATATACATACAAATAGAAACAATATTTTTATTTTGAATTATTGGTAGTAGTTAACAGAATGAACAAAATGTTAATTTTACCCAAATGCTTACAGATGAAAAACTGAAAATAGTCTTAAAATGGTCTCTTATTTTTTTATCTGTGGCTGAATATATTACATTTTTGCGAACACGTGCATCCAGCTGTATAATTGCACCCGAACACCTTTGTCACTTGATTGGTTTGGTGTGCTTGCAGGAGCGTGTCCAGAAGACGTTCCCAAATCCTATCGATAAGTGGGCCATGTCAGACGCTCAGGCTGCAATAGAGAAACGCAAACGAAGAAACCCACTACTGCTGCCAGTTGATAAAATACATCCACTACTGAAGGTGTGAAATACTTAAACACTAAATATACAACTTCTCATAATTCTTCAAAACTCACACGTCAGGTACTGTGTGTTAAGGAGGTTCTGGGATATAAGATCGACTACCATGTGTGTCTGTACATTGTTGCTGTGTTGGAGTACATATCAGCCGACATCCTTAAACTGGCTGGAAACTACGTGAGCAACATTCGACATTATGAGATCAGCCAGCAAGACATCACAGTCTCCATGTGTGCTGACAAGGTCAGAAATGTGTGTGTGTGCATCCAGGTGTGTGTGTGTATAAAGTTACTGTTTCTTTAAGGATGTTAGGGAGGTCAGTTCACTAGCAAATGACTTTAGATTTTGGGTGATCTAGCACATTTTTAAAGCAGCTTTAGACATTGGATAATTTGGACATCCATTATGCCCAATAGTCCTTTAGACAGGTTCAATTCAATCTGTGATGTAATTTGTTATATGAAATTTCATAACCATTTCTGTATTGCAAATAGTTTTTTCATTGTCCTTTCAGGTGTTAATGGATATGTTTGATCAGGAAGATGAGATGGGACTGGTTTCTCAGAGTATAGAGGAGGTGTCTTCCTCTGGTGAGCTCACATATGATGACCTGGTGCGTCTAGAGATCGCTGAGGAACGGCAGTATCTACGGGAACTTGATCTAATCATCAAAGTGTTCCGTCAACCCTTTCTGTCAAATAACAAACTGTTCTCGGCTCAGGTATGTTCCCCAGACTTATCAGGTTCAGTTCATATGTTGTCTCTGTAAAGTGGAATTCACACCAGTAACATGTTCTAGTGACAAAGTGACGTGGGTCATTTATTTTCAGATATTTGGCATCTCAAGTTTATATGAGTGATGATTAACTGTTGGTGAGGGAAAGTTGCAGCCCAGCAGATATCAATAGGAAGGAAAACATGTGATGTGGTACATATCGATGTGCTTAAATTTTTTGGTACCCTAACTGCTAATTGAAATAATGCTTCATTCCTCCTATAGAGTGATGAAATTAAAAGCTATTGTATCATGTATACTTGCATGCCTTTGGTATGTCAAAGAATAAAGCAAAGAAGATGTGGAAAGAGATGAATTATTGCTTATTCTGCAAAGATATTCTAAAATGGCCCGGACACACCACTTGGAAAAGTTAATGCGCAAGTAGATTTTAGTGATTTTACAAACAATTTTTTTTTCGTTTATTAGTATCACACATGTATCCGGTCTTGTAATCAGTCATTCAGCCTATTTAAAGGGAGAATGTAGTCACTGTGCTGTTTGGTATCATTGTGTGCACCAGACTGAACATGGACCAGAGAGAGAGTCGTCTGAGGAGCTCAGAAAGAAAATAATAGACAAGCATGATAAAGGCTGCAAGACCATATCGAAACAGCTCGATGTTCTGTGACAACAGCTGCAAATATTATTAAAGGGGCCCCAACACAAGACGCGGTTTCTGCCAATCAGTTTCAAATGATCTCCAAACCCAGCATTATATCCACCGGTTATATAACATTCATCACCCAAATGCGGTAAACAAACAAATACCTGAACTAAGTGAACGTATGCCCTCTCACTCTCTCCTGCACACAAGTGAAAGTGACGTCTGTGCATGCTCCTTCTCCTGTTCTCCTTGCTGCCGAGTGGGCATGCCACAAGTTTTTCTGGGGAATTGTCCAATAAGGGACACATTTTGTTTTGACATAACTTTCCGAAACATGTACGATAGCTAGGGGAGTGTATCGAGCACAGAAATAATATGTAATACGCCCAACTCATTTTTTGACAAGTTGTTGAGCATGTTAAGCATGAGAAGACAGCACGTTTAACATTGTAAAGAAGTCATAATGCATGACACATAGTTGCAGCCACCCTTTCAGAAGTTTAAGGTCCATTGAATTGTTGCTAACCAAGAGGAAAAAAAACCCCAGATTGAACAGAAGGATAGTGTGAATGGTAGAAAAAGAACCAAGGATAACTTCCAAAGAGATACAAGCTGAACTCCAAGGTGAAGGTACGTCAGTTTCTGGGTAGCTTTAAAAGCACCATCTGTCGCACTTTGAGCAAGAAAGTTCCAGTAGGACACCACTTTGAAAGAAAAACATAAAAAATCCAGACTGGTATTTTCTCACATTCATATTGACAAGCCACAATCCTTCAGGGAGAAAGTGCTTAGGACAGATGAGTATAAACTGGAGCTTTTTGGAGAGTCACATCAGCTCTATGTTCACAGATGAAAAAATCGAGCTTTCAAAGAAGTGAACACCATACCTACAGTGAAATATGGAGGAAGCTGGGCCATGTTTTGTGGCTGCTTTGCTGCATCTGCCACAAGGTGCCTTGAATCTGTGCAGGGCACAATGAACACTCAAGACTAGTTAGACATATCCTCCAACTGGATAATGACCCAAAACACTCAGCTAAAATCACCCAAGAATGGATCCGAAACAAACATTGGATCATCGAGTTTTTTCTTGATCATATCAAACATCTAGGGAAAAAGCTGAAACTTGCAGTCTGGAAAATGCACCCATCAAACCTGAGACAGATGGAGAAGTTGCTCAAAAAAGTGTGGGCCGAATTACTTGTTAACAGGTGGAGGAGTCTCATTGAGAGCTACAGAAAAGTTTGCACGTAGTGATTGCCTTTAAAGGTTGTGCAACAAAATATTAGGTTAGGGGTCCCATCATTTTGTCCATGACATTTACAATTATTTTATTATTTACAATATTATGTTGAATAAAAAATCAAAAGCCAAGTCTGATTTCTAATAAATATTAAATAAACAACGGTGAATGCAAATCACTTTTGTTACTTTCAAGTTATTTCCGAGAAAATGTTGCATTCTGCGTTTTTTGTGGAGGGGTACCAACAAATTTGAGCACCTCTGTAGGTAAATAATTGAAAGTTTTGTATCACACAAAACAATTATTCACATCATTCAACTCTCATGGCTGTGTGCTTATTAGATATTTTTGAAGACCTTGAAACTGTCATTATAAGTTTGAATTCCCTCATTTTCTAAAGGCAAAGATATTCTCAGTTTGACTGAATCAGGAACTCACTGCCAAACCCATATGAGAAAGAAACACGGCACTTAGTATCACTGTAGTCTTTTTTGATCCACCACTCTCAGAGTTTATGGTCTAACCCCATTAAACTGGATTCTTCAACTGAACATTTGATCTTCCCAACCGACTTCCTGAGGCATTTATTTTAGCTTTTGGAGTTCTGTGTGTCCTGCATTGTCTTGTGTGCTGAATGTGCTGATAAATTGTGTTAGTTTCTGATACCTCTGATGTCATCCATGTCTCAGCAGTTTATAATTCGTCTTTAAATCGGATTGATTAACATGTCTTCTAAACCTAAAGGCTTGCCAGATTAATGATTAATGTGTATGTTTGCTGAGAATGCTTGTGAACAGACTGACCACTGCTTAAGACTCTGAGCTTTTAATGTTATAGCAAATCAATCACTGCTGCTAACAGTATCACAGTGTCTCCTCTCATCAGACTTGGCTCAAATTGGACACTTTCATTATTAGCTAATGCAAGCATCACTGGTTTCTGATTTTGGGTTGACGTTTTTGAAAAGATTTTTGAGTCAGGCCAGTGCTGATATTGTGACATTGGGCTGTCTAGTTGCCTTCAAAATTTCAGAAATGTTTAAGTGTTATATATGGGAATTCACAGAAACGTGCTATTTCAGTCTTGGTCTTAAACAGCCTACATGCATATTAGAAATGAAAGATTCAGAGGTTCTTCTAAACGAGAATATTCAGAAATTAAGGAAAAAGTTTGTTTGTCTCAAATAATTTAGTTCAATGCATTCTCTTCATTACCATTTACATTCTTTCCCTACGATAGGACGTGGAGCTGGTGTTCAGTAATATTCTGGAGGTTCATGAGCTTACAGTGAAACTTTTGGGTCTCATTGAGGATGCTGTTGAAATGACAGCTGATGGAAGTCCGCACCCCCTTGTGGGAAGCTGCTTTGAAGATCTTGCCGAGGTATAGATGCACAGACACTTCTGTTCTGATAATTAAGTAAAGTATGAGACGGATCATACACTACTTCTCCACAGAACTCTATGAAGGTTTACAGCTTAGTGATGTTACAAAACGTGTTGCGTGTTTTGTGTTCAGGAGCAGGCTTTTGATCCCTACGAGACGCTGTCTCAGGATATCCTCTCTAAAGAATTCTGTCAACATTTCAGCACTCTGATGACCCGCCCCACTGTTGCTCTGCACTTCCAGGTTAGCACCAAACATGAACATCTGATCAGTTCACAAGTGACGAGTGTTTTTGAATTGTAACATATTATATTACATATCTGTTGGACATGTAAAATTCAATTCTGCACAATACGAAAAACAATGTTGTAATTTGATCAAAGTTTTTATTTATTTCTGCAAGCATGAGCTTAATTTTTCTTTCCCCTGTGGTGTGTGTGTTTCAGTCGATCACAGAAGGTTTTAAGGAGGCTGTGCAGTATGTACTTCCTCAGTTGATGATGGTTCCAGTTTACCACTGCATGCACTACTTCGAACTGTTACAGGTGAACTATGAACACATTCAGAGCCATCAGTACACTGCATGGGTTTAATCTGGTTTGTTATTTATTTGTTGATTGTTTTTTGCAGCAATTGCAGGAGTGCAGCGAGGATCAGGATGACAGAGAGTGTTTGAAACAGGCTCAGACAGCATTACTCAACCTACAGAGCAGCATCGAACGCATATATGCTAAACACCAACCAAGGCGCAAACAAGGGTAAGGGACTCAATCACATTGTAATTTTCTTGTAGCTCAACTGGTGAAGGTTGACAATTGCAATGCCGAGATCATGGGTTTGAATTCCAGGGAACACATGAACTGATACAATGTAAACCTTTAATTTCACCTACTTTCAAGCACTGTGGTAGGTTGCCACCCTTTGGGTCCAGTAGCTAGTATAAACAATTCCAGCTGAATGCATGCATGTATGTAAAACTCACACTGTTTTCTTTACTAGGGAACCTCTGTATCGGTTACACAGCCGTGCATCTCGCAGTAAGCAGGCAGCTATAAAACGTATGAATGACATCCAGAAAAGTATTGATGGCTGGGAGGGCAAAGACATTGGTCAGTGCTGCAGCCAGTTCATCCTGGAGGGGGCGTTGCTACGGGCTGGTGCCAAGCACGAACGCCACAATTTTCTGTTCGATGGCCTCATGATCAGCTGCAAAGCCAACCAGAGCTCCCGGTTGCCGGGGGCTGGCAGTGGGGCAGAGTTTCGTCTAAAGGAGAAGTTTGTGTTACGCAAGTATCGCATCGTAGATCGTGAAGATTCGTCTGAGTTTCGCTACGCTTTTGAGCTGGTAGGGCGCGAGGACTGCGGCGTAGTGTTCTGTGCTCGTTCGGCAGAAGAGAAGAACGCATGGATGGCTGCGCTGGTGACTTTGCAGTACCGGCCCACTCTGGACCGCATGCTGGACACCGTCCTGCACCGCGAGGAACAGGCACAGCCGCTGAGGCTCCCATCACCAGACGTCTACCGCTTTGCCATCCAGGACTCTGAAGAGAACATTGTGTTTGAGGAGGGAGCCCAGCGCAAAACAGGAATCCCCATTATTAAAGCCGGGACAGTTGTCAAGCTCATTGAGAGACTGACATACCACATGTATGCAGGTACAGAATACATTTTCAAATGTGCCAGAGAACTGCCTCAAATCTGAAAACAGAATGGAATCTGTCTGTATCACAACATGTCAAGTCTTTCGTTTCTATGTTATGGTTAGCACAGTAAAAAATGAACCACCATCATTCGGGGAAAAAGTCTAAAAAAAAAAGTGATAAATGCTGATTAATGTTTGGGATAGCTTTAATTGTTCTGTTATTCCAATTGATTTGTATTTAGAATTACTTATGAGGTTATTTTAATTTGTTTGTGTCCTAGTATGTCTTTCTAAGTCCTGTTAATCTTTTTTTCACACAGACCCAAATTTTGTGCGTACTTTTCTGACTACATACCGCTCCTTCTGTAAACCACAAGACTTGCTCACACTACTGATTGAAAGGTAAACCTGACCGACATATGCACATACACACACTTGTTCTTATTCTTTGCACACATTTATGAATGTCACAACCATTTTTAAAAGGGGGCATTCATCTAGTTTTAGCATATTCTTCACATGTACTTTTTAAACACCAAAGTTTCTTAAACTTTCTGTCTCTTGGTCGGAGCGATATCCTTGTGGGCAACTGCTCTGACATGTGCCACGTTTGTGAATCCCGACTCATGGTGCTTTCCTGATCCCGCCCCCCTTTATCTCTCACTACGCTTCATGTCCTCTCTCCCACTGTACTATTGATAGGACGAAAAATCGGGGTCACTTCCTATGCTAATGTTTCTTTTGAATATGATTAGGTATGTAAGATTCATTTGGTTCGCCATGATGTTTCAGGATTGAGATTCCAGAGCCCGAACCATCAGAGGCAGACCGGCAAGCACTTTTGAACGGAGAGCAACGAATGCCAGCTGAGCTCCAGAGATTTAGACGAGAATATGTGCAACCTGTCCAACTCAGGTAAAGTACACCCTTTCTCAATCCCAAAGCTCATATGGTAATCCCATTTTGGCTTGTGGAGGTATGATCCTAAATGTAAGCTTTAATGATTATATTCAAAGTATAATGTGCTTATTTCATTTCTGTGTAAATATTCTCCATAAGATTTAGTCTTATATTATTTAATTCCTACTTTGCTCATTTCAGTAAATGTATTGTTGTAAACTTGTAACTCATGCCATCCACTCCTGCTGCCCATCATCACTTATATTGTCTTTTTACATGTTTGTGTGTATCTGTGTATCACTAGGGTGCTAAATGTGTTCCGTCAATGGGTGGAACATCACTTTTATGATTTTGAGAATGATACTGAACTCCGCCGCAGACTTGAAGAATACCTCACAAGCACCACACAGCTTAGAGGTACATTCACATTGAGATAAACCCTGGACTCAATATCGAACACGTGGCATTCAGACACATTCACTTCAGGAGACCTGTTCAAATGCATGTTTACAAACATAAATGATCTTCATCCTGAGATTGATGTGTTGGATAATCTTTTTACGGGTGAATGTTTTTCAGGTAAATCCATGCGTAAGTGGGTGGAATCTATCAGTAAGATCATGAGACGGAAGATTCAGACTCAGTCCAATGGCATCAGTCACAACATCACCTTTGAGAGCCCGCCACCTCCTATCGAATGGCACATCAGCCGTCCTGGGCAGATTGACAGCTTTGAACTCATGACCCTTCATCCCATTGAAATTGCCCGGCAGTTAACACTTCTAGAATCTGATCTGTACAGGTAAGACACACCCAATCGGAACTAAAGAATTAAGAGTAAGAAACAAAGAGTGTTACATATTCTGCATCTGTGTGTGTAGAGCCGTTCGCCCATCTGAACTAGTAGGAAGCGTTTGGACAAAGGAAGATAAAGAGAAGAATTCTCCCAACCTACTGAGGATGATTAGACACACCACCAATCTTACTCTGTGGTTTGAGAAGTAAGTTACTAGTCCTAACCCAACAGCATCATGGGAAATAAATACAATATCTCGTATTGCTTTAATGTTATTTTTTTAATCTGTCTCTTAGGTGTATAGTGGAGGCAGAAAACGTGGATGAGAGGGTTGCTGTGCTTTCTCGTACTATTGAGATTCTGCAGGTATTTCAAGAGCTCAATAACTTCAATGGAGTTTTGGAGATTGTAAGCGCCATCAACTCAGTACCTGTGTATCGCCTGGACCACACATTCGAGGTGACCTAATAAGCTAGATTTATTAGACACACACAGTCTGAATGCTAGAGAAATTAGTGATAATTTATAAATATATTATTTATAAATAATTGCTTTTGTGTGTTTGTTGTATGCAGCTTGTGCCTCAGAGGAACAGGAAGATTCTTGAGGAGGCTGTTGACCTCAGTCAGGATCATTTTAAAAAATACCTCGCCAAGCTCAAATCCATCAACCCACCTTGTGTACCTTTCTTTGGTAAGTAATGCTCGGGCATGTATGCGAACAATCTTCTCTGAGACCCCGGAAACCAATCACATGTAAAAAAGAAAACATGTTTTGTGATGTCTTCTGAAGGTGTTTGTTTGTGCTGTGTATTCAGGTATCTACCTAACTAACATTCTGAAAACTGAGGAAGGAAATCCAGATTTTCTAAAGCGTGATGGTAAAGAGTTGATCAACTTCAGCAAAAGACGAAAAGTAGCAGAAATCACTGGCGAAATCCAGCAGTATCAGAACCAACCTTACTGCCTCAAAGTAGAACTCGATATAAAGGTTCATATGTTTATTTCGCTATTTTACTTTCTTTTTTCTTTAACTCTCTTTTATGGAAGCATTAAGATTTTGTCTTTTTGGTCTTGCAGAAATATTTTGAGAATCTCAATCCAATGGGAAACATGAGCGAGAAAGAGTTTACGGACTACTTGTTCAACAAATCTCAAGAGATCGAACCACGGAACTGCAAACAGCCACCCAGATTTGTGAGTTTTCATTAAAATCACTATAGAGGGTATATACCCCCTTGGGTGAAAAAACACTCAGCAAAATGACTGCTAACAATATCAGGAAACGTAATTCCTTGCAACATTTCAGTGTCCAGGAACACCTGATTCCTTTGCAAGTCATAGTGAAGTCGCAAAGATCACAGTCGAGTCCGGCTGCTTGTTAATTCGGCAAATAATTGCGTGTTTTAGTCCTATGTGTCCTATTTAGTCCTGTGTGTTCTCCTATTCTCCTCTGGCATTTTTCTGGGTGTTTTGGCTCCCTGGGTGTTTTGCGTCAATGCATACCCTCTATACTTTAGTCCAAAACACTACATTGACTATCTTGAATTCATAATCTTATAAAGCCTGAAAATTGTAGTTATGTTTGAATATTTAAGATTACGTGCTATTTCTATGGGACTCATCAAATAAGCAAATATGTGACAAATACCATTTTAACTTGATTTGCATAAAAAAGCTTTTCTTGCATTCATTAAAGTACATGTTTTTTTAGAACATTCTCAAGTCGTTTATATGAAAGATCACAACGTTACATATAAGATGGTATAAATGTTTTGAAATGTAGCTCTAAACATTGCATTTTTGCATACTATCGAACCTTTGATCATACATACTGTGTGCAATTTGTTGATTTGATTTAATAATAGCACACACAGGTATAGTCTTTGATTTATGTGTTTAATATCTTTGTGTGTGATCTTCTAAAGCCCAGAAAGACAACCTATAATCTCAAGTCTCCCGGCGTTCGGCCAGTGCGGCAGACAGCTGGAGGAGGAGGAACACTTAAGGGTCACCCAGTGCCGTTAGAAAGAGAACCCCCCCACAAAATTACTTTCCGGAGCATTGCAGAGACCGAACCCGAGACCCCCGCGTCTCTCCCCACATCTCCTAACACGCCAACCCCTCCACAGTCTGCCAGCTGTGATCTTAACTCTGTGTTCATGGACCAGGAAATCTATTGTAAGAGAGCTTTGGCTAAAGTAAGAGAGCTATGTTTGCCCTAGTATTTGCTGATAGTTTGTTTTTGTGTTTCCTTGCAGGTAGCAATGCAATATTTGCCCCAGTTCTACTGCCCCAGTCCAGTGAGTGTTCAGTGTACATTTAATTAAAATAATTGATCTGTGTTGTGGCAGAAACTGTATGAATGGATATTTTGCTTTTTTTCAGAGTACCATTCTGTGTCATGTGGTAGTTTACATCAGTTGATGAGCGATGAGCCAACAAAACCCCCTCCGCTGCCACCCCGCAGGAAAGACACGTTTTCGGAAACCAAGGTAACGCACACAACCACACACTGACATCAAAGTCCTTGCTTTTTCATATTGTGCCTTCACATCTATTTAATTTACAATCTGTCTTGTTCCAGTTGAGTTCCAGACCCGATAGTCCTCCTGCCATTCCTCCACGACTGCCTCCACCTCCTCGTTTGCAGCCACGAGTTCCGGTGTTAAACGGTCCTTCAGACGGACCTCTCCCGAGCCCACCTCCCCCTCCTCCTCGAGATCCAATGCCCGACACGCCTCCGCCTGTTCCGCAGCGGCCGCCCGAGATCTTCATCAACTACCCTGTGAATCTGCAGCCATCTCCAGTGGGTCGTTTTCATTGGGACTTCAACAGCGCCCCCAGCGCTCCCAACACACCGCCTGGCACGCCCTCTCCCCGTGCTCTGCCCCCTGGCACGCCCTCTCCACGTGTGCCGCGACGCCCCTGCACTCCCAGCATCAGTCAACCCATCCTTTGCCACCTACCCCCACCCACTCCAGCCCCTCCCATACCACCTCGGCACAACTCCACCCCCACGCTTCCAAAACTGCCACCCAAGACTTATAAGAGAGAACTCTCTCACACAACACACACACTTTCACAGCCATCCATAAACACTCTCTCGCTAGTGGACAACAGGGACAACAACGCATAATGGGGAGGAGTGTGTGTGTATGTGTGTTTTTAACCATGTTTAACCTGGAATCAGACAATCTGATGATAGTAGAAACCTGAAGACGGTCACCGCTCACATGAAATGTGATTATCATTCATTTTTCACTTCCTTATTAGAAAACCAGTTGTCATGGTCCGCTTTCAGAGCTACAAAAGGTCATGTCAGATGGAAATGCCGCTCTAAGGCCTTTCACAACATCAGACTCTGCTGTGGATGTTTATTTGGTTGCAGGTTAAGGGTCTTGGCTTCCCATGTGACCACGTCAACCAGGGTTCAACCCGGACGCCCACTGCACACCTCTCTTCAGTTGCCTTTAACTCACAGTCGTGACCTTAACGTGACCTTGAGATTGTACCCTTCAGGTGAATTCTGACATTTGGTGAGCGCTTTGTCCTCGCACTATTTAAAGCCAATATGATGTCTTAACCCAGACCCTCAAAGGCGACCTCAACTCACAGTTTCATCAGAAGCCCTGCCCATCCGCGGAAACTTATTATGACCTATGATTTCAGCTACAGACTTTTAATGTGCCTTCAAATTAGTACTGAACAAAACAACTAAACACCCTTCTGTACATGTCTGAAAACCATTCGTCTTGTCCACGCTTAGAACAAATGTCTGCGTAACACCTCTATTCACGGTGCATGTGTGTGCGGGAGCTCCAAGTATTCTGTACAAAGTGACATATCTGCCCTGGGTTTATACTTTCACTTCCCATCTGGTCGCCATGGCCTACAGTTGCTGACGTATCTACTGACAATCTCAGTCTGAGACCTACCAGATTCACACTTTTGTGTTTGGTGTGGACCAGTGTAGAGTTTGCGTGTCTTTGAGTGTTTGGGGCCTTTTTGCACTTTAGGGCAGTACTGTTACAGAAAAGAGGACGGAAACTCACAATCCTGTGACCTTATGACCATGTCTTACTGTCCCCCATGTGGGGCTGGTCGGGACAACCATAAGACTGCGTCGCAACTCAAAGCTTAAAGCTCCCGGCAGAATGTTCTGTTGTTATATTGCTTCTCGCTCTCCAGATACCAAACCAGGTCCACACAGGAAGGGCTTCGTCATTAGTGCAATTCCTATAGAGGTGACCACAGAAACTGTCTTTGTGGCAATCAGCCATAGTGGACTCTGCAGTGTTTTGTAGTGATGTCACATCCTGTACGTGTATTCTCCCACCCGACCATTCCCACTGAGGCTGTTCACAGCTGTTAACTGGTCAATTGGTTGAAGTGTTAGTAATTCTCAAAAAACTCACTCTGTGTGTATGTGTGTGTGTGTGTCTGTCTGTGTGTGTGTGCGTGTGTGTGTGTGTGCGCATTCAAAGCCTGTAACTGCTTTTGTACCATGTTCTCCATGAGACTCATTAATAAACACACAGTCTTATTTTCTACTGAAGATTTTTATTATTCTGATCTCATTTTTATTCATTCTGTTACAAGTGTTGTTCACTGACGAATGAAACGTGCTGTTGTCCTGTTAGAAAAATCAAACATTCCAGTAGTGATCACAAGGAACTGTTCTGCAGGTGTGAGCATGCTGGTGCTGCATATCAGTTCACAGTGAAGACCGTCTTGTCATTAATATCAGTTGTATATTGGCTTGTGTTGAGAGTTTGTCAGACTGTACTGCAGGGTCCTTCGCTGTCATCACTGTCATGCCACACTGCTTCAGCTCTCTGAACACCAGCACCTCTATATGCAGTCCTGAAACATAAACGTATACAGATTAGTGTTTTAAAATGCTCTTTTACAGCTGGAGAGTTTCCTTTGTTCATTCCTTTGTCCAATTTGTTCATTTAAGATTATGGATGGTGCTATTTAAATTAAACCTTAATATTATTTTTTACATTCATTTGTAATGGGCGCAACTCTTTAGATATTTGACGTTACTGTTTTAAAAAATTTAAAGGAAAAAACGTCCTGAAAATCTATTCCAGAGTGCAATTTCTGACACTGTTGTATATACTATGTAATTTCCAATACGTCTGCACGATTAATCGTATTTTAATCGTGATCACTTTCCAAGATTATTGATCATAATCATTGTGATATTAATGTGTTGACAGCAAGCACAAATCGCCGACTTGGAATTGAAGTATAAGGATTCTTATCAGATTTGAGTTTCAAAGTTTTTGCATTTTGCTTTACTTTGTAGATAAAAGCTTTTTGTTTTCTAAAATAAGTCTTGAAATGTACACAACGTCAAGAAAAAACTTCACCTAATGTAAATAAGTTGTCACAATACGAATATGTGAATAAGAAAAATATGAAAAAAAAAATCTGATTAAACATTATAATTCGACAAAATCTGTACAGATGTTAGCACACTTAGAAATGTAGTATTGCAGACATTCAACAACAATAGATTATGAGGTAATAATATATATTATTGCCGCTGTTTTTCTTAAACCTTGTATCTACATATTTCATGATTTTTAGTTTTTGTCATAAATCATTATTATCAGTCATCCTTTGTTTTAAAAAAAACTGAGAAATGTAGTGAGTTTAGTTGTATGGTTTATTAACTTGCAATATTGTTACGATTACTGTGCCACTACCACTTACCGTGATTGGTCAGTCTCTTGCTGCTGACTAATGATCTGATTGGTTGTACTAAAAGTCACGGAGTTCTCTTTTGCAGGAGTGACATCCCCCTGAGAAGGAAAGTAGGGTCGATTGCTTTGTTTAAGGATGTCTTTAGGAAAACATGTTCTCAAATACTCATACTCATCTAACAAGCGTTGCATTATAATAAAACTTTAGGGTGGCCCACAAAGGCATTGTATTTGCATGTTTAGGTGACATGTCATACCTGTGAATATGCTGGGTCCCATATTGGCCGAAAGGCACTGGTGGGTATTCTGGGTACTTTTGGGTTGCGTGTTTTTCCCTGCCCCGCAATTCGCACCTCAGAAGGAATAGGAACCCGTCTTGGAATCTGCCACGGCATGCATAAGCTCCCCCCCGTCTGCATGGTTGCGGTGTTATGAGTGTATGATGGTTTGAGGAGAACTGGAATCTCGCTGTCTTCTTCATCATTTTCCTCATCACATGCCTCAGCCCTCCTTATCCGTTCCAGAGTCTCATCAGGGCTGCAGGTCGTCACGGAAGAAAAGTCAAAGACGGAGGCGTCGGCCAGGTCACAATCCGTGTCTCCATCATCCAGGCGATGAGGCGGAGGGTCAGATGTGTATAAGCGTCCATCGAGTCCCGGAGACCCACATACACGTACGGCAAGATTATCAGAGGAGTTTGGACTCTTGACAGCGGTGGGAAGGTTTCCACCAACAGGCAGTCCAGGATTTAAAAACCGGCTGGGCTCTATGGGGTGATGAGAGAAGGGTGCACAGACTTCGTGCTTCTGACGTCCACGACCATTCCACATGTACTGCGCAGACCAGCTACCAGGGGGCGGTTCACAAATATACTCTCGGACATTTCTGAAGAAACCCAGAAGTAATTTAACATTTAATAAGATGTTAAAATTCTCAATTACTTCACTGTAAGAACCCTGTTGACTTTGTTGAAGATATATAAGTACCATGGCTGCATATTTAACCTTTGGTCTTCATTGTTTTCTAGAAGTGACTTATCTTGTTTCTGGTGAATTGAGAAATTGAGTTCATGCAAGCTCGATTACCTCAAGATGCCGCTGGGCCGAGGTAGCGTCTGTGAAAGGCCAACACGACAGAACTTTCTCTGGTGAACAGTGCCATCTGTGCCCGCTGTGTTGGTGGCTGTGTCTGCGTTGGCACGGGCGCAGTACTTGGTAAAGGCGGAAGGGACACAGTCGGGGCTCTCGGGACAGCACCTGTTTCTAAAACTGCAGACATACTAAAATTAGCATCAGCCACCTGCCACAAAACCAGTTTCATCGAGTCAGATCACTTTATGAAATTCACGAGGATTGAAGCCTTATGTGACATGGAGGCAAAATAAGCTGAAGATTGACCCTTGTTCACAACCCGCCCCCTCTTCCCATGGCCCCGCCTTCTCTAAGGTCATGTGACAGCTTGTGCAGAGATTCCTCAGCACCCTTTCACTTTCCTGTAGTGCGCACCAGTCTGCATGCCCAGCACCAGAACTGTCTAACAGAGCCTTGTAGAAATAAAAAGTACAGTAAAATATAATATTTCTACATTTTTTATTTTCTAAATGTAATTAATTTTATTGCAAATTATATTATCAACAACAAACAAATGTTGAACAGAAACATTTACATAAGTAAATAAAAATGTAATGCTTCCTTATCACTTAAAGAAGTATATTAACAACAGAGTACTTTAGCTGACATGTTGATGAAATTGTTTAAAAAAAAATTAACCTGCAAGAATGTTTACTCACCTGTGTGATGTTCAGGTATGCGTGGATGCGGGAAACAGGAGCAAACAACAGTGCGAGCAATCTGAAGTTCTCCGTCTCCTATCAGAAAAAAAACAAATATCATAGGAAATGACAAGAAATGTATATGATTCAACCTATATATATATATATGATTCTCTTTGTACAATCCTTGTTTTTTTTACTTTTAAAGATGATCACACAGTGTGTGCAAGCAGTTTGAAAAGCATGATAAAGAGGAAGCTCTTGCCTTTGCGTTTTGTGGATTGTTGTGCTCACTGGTGCTGAACTCTGTTGTCAGAATGGCTGCCAAACCAGACACATATCCAATATACGCCTCCGAGAAAGATTTCTGCAGAAGAATATAATTTGAGCACTCTATGAACCAAAGAATCATAAATTGTTATTAGTATCAGTTACGTAAATCACATTATTTTGTCCTGTGAGGTTGAGAAAAGCCTCTCCAGCCGCGCAGCTTCTCTCATCCGTGGTTAGACGTTCCTCTAGGGTGTTGCGGAACAGCAAGTGGCGTTGCAGCATCTGATCAACGTGCTTCACAAATTCCACACTGTTCCTGACAAAACAACTTGCAATGTGTGATGTTAATCACTCATAATAAATATCCAGAATAATTCGTAGTATCTTCTTACTGTTTCTCAGTTGCGCTGGCTGGTGCTGATTTGTATTTGTCATAAAGCTGATTCAAACTAGATACATATTCCCTTTCGGATCGCAAAAGCATCTCCACTACTACCCGTCTCCTGCCTGACAAAAACACAAGGGTGAGTATCCACATCTACATACTGAAAGTTTAAAGGTTTGTGGAAGATTTTGACCCAGGCATAAGCTGCTGTGTGTCACATGACAGGATAAGGTCATCGGAGCCAAAAAAAAGTTATTTTACATATATTTTAAGGCCGTTTGCCTTTATTAATTAGAGGATGGGGAGAGAGGGGACTAGGATAGAGAAAGGACATCAAGCCGGGACTTGTTGCATCATAAGTCTGGAGCTCTGTCCACAGACCCACAAGTTCATACAACTGAGCCTAATATTAAAGTCCCCGTGAACTTGCGTTTTTCACTGCGAATTGATTGAATGTATAAAAACAGCTGTTGCATTTTGAAATGAAACTGGCAGCAGAATGGGAGGAGTTAACGGGTGCTCAGCCCAAGCAGTCTAATTTACGTCATTTGAGATGGACAATCATTTCAGTGCGGAAGTGCATTTGAAGAGCTTTTTTCCAAAACGCATTAAACGTCAAATAAAAAAAACAGTTTGTAATGCCATTTTGCTGTGTACTAAACCTATTCATTGCTCCATCAATGTTTCATGCCAAATCGCTATATTTCCTCGTTTAAAATGTACTGCAAGATGCAGTTTCTTTCCAAAACGCCAAACCTGTTTTTAGCCTAAACGTCCTCTCGATCAGAATTCGCTCATTAGTGGTATTTGTATGCGTGTTATTTTTAAATTATTTGTTGTATGTGGTGGAAAATATTGAAACATGAAATTTTAAATATTTATTTTATTTTATTATTTAGTTTGTTACTATTTATTTTATTTGGCTGTTATTTATTTCATTCATTTGGATTGATTTTATTTATATTAACTTATAGTATGAGTCCCTGATGTCATACGTTTCATGTTCTCTTGTTTGTTTGTTCTTAAAAAGAAATAAACTTTTTAAAAACAATTCTTTGGAAAAAAATGATGGATAAATGATGCCGTTTTGAAAAAAATTTAAATAAACTTTGAATTTACAATCGACAATATTGTTGTTTCATTTTACAATCATTGTTTAACATGTTCAGACTGAGCCAACAGACCATTTTAACAGGTTAAATTGAATATTAACAAAATGTATGTGTCTAGGTAAAAAAAATGTCAATTTGATGAAAACCATTAAAATGGATTTATAGCGTTTTGGAAAAGAGCTCTTCATTTTCTGATTTTAACTGAAGATTATGAGGGTACATTAATTTTAAAAAGACAATGACCCACATTGCTAAGCTATTTACTATTAACGCAGTAATATTTCATGAAAAAATAAAAATTGTATTTTTTTATTTCACTGGGACTTCAATGAACAGAAAAAATACACTAGGACCATGTATAATAACAAAATCTTTGTAAAAAGGAGATTATTTGTTTGTATTTTGTTTAGGTTACCTAACCTGTATTCTGTCTGGCCGCTTGCCACACTCGCAAGCCCTGCAGGTAACAATTTATAAGAAGAGCTCCATCCACAGACGGAGGGGAAGGATCTACTGCAGCACGATCACACTGTCCATTACTAATATCAACTCCGTTACTACATTCACGAAGACACACAACAACAACATAAAATACAATGCTATAATATGATGCATTCTCTGGGTAAATGTCTATTTATACATGTGCGTGCGTGTTTACCTTTCTCCTCCGGGATTCTCTGGTGGTTGTCTGTCTTGTGCCACACAGAGCTGACGAAACTGACTACGTACCTCCTCCAACTCATCCTAATAAGATAAACAAAGATAGTGGTTCCAAAAGACACTTCTGGCACTCGTATAAAGCATAAACGTCTTATACAATGTGTTGTTTAAGAAATTGTCAAATAGATGTGTCTTAATGTGACATGTTTAAATGGTGCTCATTCTAGACCAGACGCACATGTGCACAGATCTGACCTTGACGGACAGCACCAGACTTTCTAGGTGTAGAGCACGCTTGTTGCAGCCATGTCGCGTGTCCTCCAGCTGGCTCTGCAGCTCAGTGTCTCCCTGCTGAATCTGATTGAGCTCCAGCAGCGCACGAGAAAACCCTGCCCTCAACTCACACACCATCCCATGAACCTACAGTCACAACACAACCAGATAAGCACCAGATGAGAGCAAGATGAAAGGTGGGAGCTCATCAGAAAAGACTTAAAAGGTTGTTGTCAGTTCTTATGGAGGATTAGTGTCTGTTACCTTAGAGATCTCTCTCCCCAGGTTTCCCTCATGGGATTTCATTCTCTATATGAGGATAAAAAAATCATCATTTAACACACACACACAAACACAGCCTCAGAGGTCTGTAAACACTCTGTGGAGTGGTGCATGTGACTGCTTAGATTTATGTTTGGTGGCGTATTTCAACAAGAGTGAGCTCAGCTTATTTTGCTTAGAATATGTGTAACACTTTTAGAAGTTTTAAGTAAATGCATATAGTGGCATTTTTATGTATGATCACTTGCTGTCAGTTTTGTTATTTTTGATTCTTTTTGTGTAATTTGTTTCTCAATGAAAAACGCAAAAAGGTTTAAGGTTTTAGCGCAGGGCTCAGAAAACAAACAGAAGTGTGCAATGTTTGCGTATTTTACCTTGCGCTGATCGCCCTGTCACCGTATCCCAGACGGGGGAAAGAGACCTGCCAAAAGAGCTCCACCCTGCAGCAGATCGTGAAAAAATAATGCGCAAAAGAACGCAATTAATAATATAATATAGTTTTTTTTATTCTTACACCGAAATGTATAAAACTCTCACGATCGTGCGCTCACTTACCTGAAAGCAAATTTCAAGATTTCTTTTTCTGTTTAAATGTTATTCCATGACATAGCGACGACCTCATGTTTGTCGTTCAGAGTCTCTCCCAGAGCGTGTGTGTCCTGATGTCCGGTCTGTTCGGTGTCTAGGGCGGAGGAACAGAACACCTGACAGCGCGCGCCGTCCGGTCTCTCGGGGACGTTCATGAGCTCATGCAAACTTGCGCAGTCAGCGAAAGAGCGATTTTTCACTTGATTAAACTATTTGTATTGCTCGGAGTTTTTATTCAATTATAAAAAACAGTGATTTAATGATTAGTTCAACGTCCGAACTCCTCTGATTTCAGACAATTTCATTTTTAGGTATTGTTTTTTTTCACTGGGTCTTTTATAAGTTGCGACACTTTTTTCTATATTGTAATATCTCGTTGGACCACTCACAAATGCTGTTTAATAAATATTTGTTAATATTTAATTAATATTAAAATACTGCAGTAAAGCGCATTGCTAGACTAGAGAGGGGGCGTGTCTTTTACACATGGGCGCGTGTCTATACGCATACACAATCTGATTGGACGAATCCTTCAAAATAGGTTTCAAAACATCTGCGCCTGCGCAGTTCGGTCTAGTTTGTCTCGGTGAGTTCGATTATCGATCCTCCTTTTTCATGATACGTGTTGTGGTATTATGTTGTGGTTGATGTTCCGGTATATTAATTGTGGATTGTTAGATATAATGTAAGTAGTGTTGCAAACAGTAATGATAACAACTTGCATTTACGAATTTGTCAGTAGTGCCATCTGCCTGTCTGTGTCTGTCGGCTTGTTCGCTAACAACAAGACTTACCTTTCAGTTAAACTCATGGAATGATGTAAATATACGCGATATATCTGTGTGCTAGTATGTTTTATTCATTTAAACACAAACGTTGGTGCATGTTTGCGTCCGTGCTATTGATTTAATTTAACAAACACTGACATCTGATGGATTCTCAACAGTGGGAGGAGACCATGACAGTTTAACCCGTCGAAACAGGACACTTTTTTGGTCATTACGTCAGGATAACGTTAGACGATGAGGACGAGTGAGTTCGATTCATCGGATGAAGACGATTTCGGCGAGGAAGACACCACACCTCTCCTGATCTCATGGTGAGCAACACAAAACCACAAACTACCAATAGCAAAAATACACGAATTGGGAGTAACTGAATCTTGGGTTTTGCAGGTTGTCTCTGTCAGTGGTCGAATGTTCTCAGTCTCTTGGTATATGTTCCTTACCAGGTAAAATAAATAAAATAAAATGATCAATTATAATTTATAATTAGTTTGTTTCATGAAATAAAGCGCTCTCTCCACATCCCAGGATGCAGATATAAAGATATCAGAAGAAACCTGCAGACAGATATCGGTGAGTCATTCTTTCATTAGTTTAGTAGTAGTATTTGGTTGAAAACTAAGCAGTGAAAAACAATGAAAAATGTAGAAAAGTATAGCTAACCTTTTATATTTTGGATCATAGTTAGTTTTATGTTTTGTTTTTGACATAGGAACGCATCAGTTTTAATAATTGGCACACATCTATTTGCTACTTTGAATGGTTTGTGCCAACCACTTTTTGTTTTTTGTGGTAAAATACAAAAAATCAAGAGATTGGATTCCAAATTTACGACATTTTATATTTAGTCTGTGTCATGTTTATATGTTATATATTACTGCTGGTTTTGGTAACAATAATACATTTCTCATTCATTACGTGAAGGTTTGTTTGGGTACTGTGTTGGTTCACTGTGGTTCACCCATGATTCCCACTGTCCTAAAGCAAAACCACTAGATTAAGAACCTAACTGTATATTGTACATTTATGAACCACACTAGGATATGAAAGCTGTATTTAATCTATGTTTTGTGTTTGTGTGTGTAGCTGAGTTTTGTGATCAGGGTGTGGAGGACGTGTTTGTATTCTGTACCAGAGGGGAGCTGGTGCGCTACAGAGTGCCCTGTTTATTAGAAGCTTATTCTCAGCGTGGACTTAGGGTGCACCACCTCCCCTTCCCAGACGGAGGCGCGCCAGAGCTTTCTCAATGCTGCTGCATACTGGAAGAACTGCAGGGCTGCCTGCAGAATCAACGCAGGACTGTCATACAGTTAGTTACACCCCCAATTACTCTGTTCAGTATTAATTGATTGTTTCTTGTATCTGCAAGCTTTTAAACTGATTGCTTGGATCACCCACTAGACTGGCTCATTTTACAGATTTACATGTCAGATGTTTTTTTCCTTTCACAGTTGTTATGGAGGACTGGGACGATCAGGATTAAGCAAGTATCAAACACTCGGATGGAGTGTAATGTGCATTAGTAAAGTTTAGAGTGACGGGTGCATTGGTTTTGGAATGTAATTTGTGTCTCCTTGTCATAGTTGCTGCATGTTTGCTGCTGCAGCTATCTGTCTCCATGACGCCCAGTAAAGCATTAGAGATCCTGCGGGAACTTAGAGGGGGCGGAGCCATTCAGACAGTCAAGGTGAGAAGCAACGCATTGCTTCCTGAAACCTACATCAATATTTCACATTATCTTAATGGTTCATCATTGTCTGTTACAGCAATATAACTTCCTGAATGAGTTTCGGGAAAAGTTTGAAGCATATCAAGCAGCAAAAGAAGCTCTTTCTGAAAGATCAGTGTCCAGATGATCCATCAGACATCCAGGTGATGGGAAAAGCAGAAAACACTGATCAATGGCTTTGCTCTGTGGATATTCTTATCATGCATGTTTCTTTTTTGGTGGCACTTTAAAACGTCTGTATTTTTATAAATGGATTTAATAATAATATTGAGCTTAATATATAGCATTGTGATTAAATGAGAACAATTCACTTCAATATGACCCTAATTCCATTAAATAAGACTGGCCTCTAATACTACGAACTCACATCCTGAGTAATGCTTATTCTTATCCCTGGGAAACTATACACTTGATGCATAATATACCCAGTGATACATAATATACCCAGTAATCCAGAAGTGTGCATTATGGATGCCAGGTATTGTGCCGTTTCTTATGTGTTGTTTTGGACACCTATTGTTTCATGCCAAAGATGTCTTTAGTATGGATGCAAAACTACTCAACCATCTGAATCATTAATACATTTTATTATTAAATCCTTTTAATGGAAACCAAGCAAGTTAGAGCAGACTTATACTGGTCCAAATACACCATTATTTGTCTATTTATCTTAAAGCTTTTCAGACTCTGTTTAACTTTAATAGATTGAAATCACTGAAAAGTTATGAAATAAATTATTTAACGAAATATATGTCCTTGTGAAGAATCACTTTCAGAAATGTAAAATGTTTTTAAACTTTTTGATGGTGTATTGTATTCTGTAAAATATCTCAAGAGGTATAATACAAAATCGGACCGAAAGAAACAGAACGACATATTTCGTTCATAAAAAAACTTATTTCATATGCTATGAGTAAACCAACGAGTTAATGTTACTATTTTGCAAGTTTTCAAAGCAAAGTTGAACAGTCTAGTAAGAGAGAAAACTGGAATCGGCAGTCACTAGAAAGAAATATCAGACATATCATTGGTACTACATGTCATCATGAGAGGTCTGTCTGAGGGGACTTTATTAGGAACTTAAAAGCAACATTACAAGTCACAAAAATTACTACAGTCCTTGCAAGACTCTAAAACACTCAAACGGACATATCAGGCTGGAATTACATACGTTAATAAGCAGGAAAAAAGGGAAAAGCAAAACATTACTTCTCTAAATGTTGTCCTGATGGTCTAATTTGGTGATTGGGAAGAACAGCATTGACTGTCTAACTGTGGATTCCTTCACATAGAGCTGCTCTGAATGTAGGAAAAGACAGGAGAACTTTATTTGTCCGTAATTACATCTTAAAAGCATCTTGGCACACCAAGATCATGCCAACAATAGACCAATATATTCTACAGACAGTGTCCACACTCATATTGCAAATAACACAACAACTGAAGTAAACCAAACACAATGAGAAAACAGATCCCACTTAAAATTACAAAATGCGCACATAAGAAATAAATTTAAAAGCAATTAACCTGGAGTTTTTTCAGGCTCCACATGCAGAAAAGCCACTCACACACTGAGAGCATCAGCATAATTAGAAACCAACATGGCTGTAACACTGAAATTGAGAATTGCTGACAAGATCATGAACAGCCAAAGCTGAAGGACAAATTAAAGAACCGACAAGGCAGTAATATATTCAAGATAAAATAATTCTGAAGTCTCTAAAAATGCTACCATCAAGATCTTTATTTTGTCCCACAGTTTGAACACACAAAATATCTGCACATAGCGTTTTCAGTTGTAAACCCCTGTGCACGATCTGCTCAATGTAAACTGTCTCGTAAACTGATGCTATCAGTGTGTAGCGCTTTGGGATCGGTGCGGCATGTATACATGTATAGTGTCTAAACAGATTGATAATTATTATGTGTGGTGGTTCTGGAGTTATCCTGAATTGCTCTTGGCTGATGAGTAAATAAAGTCAATGTTCATTTGAAACAGCCGAGCATAACTGTGAGAGATGGCCGGCTCCAAATTCAGCTCCATTTGGGTTTTAAAATCAGAGCATCCCAAACTCCTTTACACGCACTTCCAACACAGCTGAATCTAGATTAGGAGCTCACCAAAACGTAGATCATCCTACAATAGAAAAACAAAACATAGAATTAACACAACTGCACGATTTAAGTTTTAATATTTTATAGCAAAAGAGAAACATTTTACATGCCTAAAACCCATAAAGCTCTGTACGTACCCATAAAGGTAGTAGAAGAATGAAAGGAGGTAGAATGCAAGTTTGCACCAGCCCTCCTTCTGACAGTATGCCAGAATATCAGCATTCATTATAGTTGTGGGATCATACAATCCAGGTCCACTCATCACAGGGCGACTCATATACCTGCACACACACACAAACACTTGCTAATGAACTTTGACCAAGAATACAAAGCAGAGAAAAAAAAAAAAATCATTACATTTTGAGACTTTCACAACTAGTTTATGTATCTTGTTGAGGTGTATCTCTTGATGTTTGATGGTATTCAATAAGACGTATCCTTGCATACTATAGCGGAGCATAATATTTACTAAGTTTCAGTATATAAGTTAATAGACAATCATGTTTGTCATTTCTTAAGTGATAATACCAACAAATTGGTGAATCATTAATCTATTCATTGATGACTCAAAACTTGTTATCCTCTTATACTCTAGAGGTACAATACAGTATATTGTATTTTCTGTAAATAATACATTGTATATTATATATACTTTATATAGTTTTATGAACAAGCATTTTTCTGTCGTTGGTTTAGGGCTCAAGGCCTCACCCACCTCCAAACGTGATAGGCCAGCAGGGGCATGTTGAGTCCAAGCGTCAGCCATTCTGCCGCGCACAGGAACATCACACAGAAGAACACATGGATGAGGTACTCCGGCAAGACGAGCTGAGAAACCCAAACAATACACGGTCAGAATACAACAAGCATACAGCGATCCACCTCAGGGTTCATCTTCACCTGAATACCTTTAGAAATACTTTTTCAGGATCTACTAAATAAATAAATCTGATTCTCTCTGTGCATGTAATTTAACTAATTAATACATTAAACTTCAATTGTAATTGAAAGACAATAGGAACATTAGCATTGATAAAACATTTAGACATCTTAAGTGAAAAATATGCCCACATGGTCGATGAGCCTGTACCTTGGGGAATCCTACATCAGTTGATCTCTCTTTAGCCAATCACCTTCTAACACTGTTTTAAATTAAGCTACTTTACTATAATATACTAAATGTGCACTATTAAGCAAATCTGGTCATTTGCAAAATACCTGGATTTTAACACACCCACCCCAGACCAACAGACAAAGGTTTAGGAACAGAGGTGGGATCATGTTTTTTTACAGGTAAAAAATGCCAGGCAGAATAAAAACAGCAGCCATGCTGAGGGAGGGAGTGGCTACAATGTCCCCAGGCTGCCCCGCCATGCCTGATCATAAATGAAGGCCATGCAAAGAAATTGAATGCGATTAAAATGTGCGTGTTGCATGTTCAAATTTTTGCTTTTTGTCCAACACAAACACATGAAAAAACTATGAAGGATAAATATGAAGGAAATCAACAAGAGAAATGGTCTTAACTCAGTGGAATTAAGCATTTTCTTGAATGAGCGGTATTCAGACACACCCAGAAAGAGATCAAATGCACTGTGCTGCTGTACCCAATCAGTTTTCCCATCCCAGCGGTCTTCAATAACCTCATGACTAGTGCTCTTATGAAAGAGCTTTTTTCTGAATGATACTATTAGTGTTTTACAGCAGTGCCAAGAAAAATACCCTTAAATAAACATCATCAATGAAGTAAGTCGCTCTGGGTAAAGAGCATACGCAAGGGGGGAGACAGAACGACACATGCATGTTCTGAGCATTTGCAAGTCTTTTCAGTTAACACATTTTCCTGCAAACCACACACACCTGTGAAGCTAACTTCTGTCTCCCCCCAGACACCCCAATAACAGAACTAAACAGATTTAGAACCATAGGAGTTTAAATAATTTAACAGCGGTGGCAGTGTTTTGTAAGCAAAAACATTATTAACAAAAACTTTTATTTGCTGCAATATACTATTCATAATACTATTCTAGCTACTTCCCCAAGAAAAACGGCCTTTCTCCAAAACATCATCTTCTCCGTTCTTGTTTTGTCGAGGTAAATGCCTTGAAATTATTTAGATCCCTAGATCCTTACTTTGTACATTGGTTAGTTAACTGAAAAGACATTTGTAAACACTCCACTCGTGCACACAGAGACCGTTGCTGATCTGAAGCTGAATTCTGGTACCAACCTTCAGGGCAAGCCTGACCCTTTTAATTTTTTTCACCCTGTCAACTGTCTTTGAACCGACCAGAGGAGAAAGTAAATCAAATAAAAACACAAAATGCATATCAGAAAATCGAACGAAAGAAGTGTAAGTGTTGGAAAGCAACATTCACTGCAGATGATTTAATAGATTAAGAGAACAGTGTTGTGATAGAAGAGAGAAAAATCAAGAGTCTGCATGCAGTCACCAGCCATCTCGCTCCGATGCTCTTACTTACCGGGTTTAATGTGTTACATTGGTCTATAGGATTCTTATAGTCAGTCTTCAGCTCATCAAATGCGATGATCTGAAATGAAAACATAAAATGAATGCATGGCCCAGAAGTAAACAAACCAATATCAATTCTACATGATCACATCAGCATTTGAATTGATGTTACACGATATCCTCTTGGGAAGGAAAATGGTCTGAATGTCTTTAGCATCCAGTCAAGGAAATGTGATACTTTTGTTTATTCCTGAAAAATAGGTTAATGGTACAGCCACAGTAAAGCAGCCTAAACTAAACCCTAGTGTTGTTCTGTCGACATGTGACTCTAAACATAGGAGCTCGGTGTAATGCTGATATCAAAGGCCCAAAACACCAGAGCCAAACCCAGTCATGACAGACTCTCTAAACAATTACTTAACAGTTATTAGTTATTCATTAGGCGCGAACCACTATCGTTTTCAAACGCAGTTTTGATTTATAATTACTATTCTGTAACACTTAACGTTAAGATCTGAACGGGATAGCACGCACCAAGCGTCTGTGACATATTTAGCTAACTGTTACAACTTATTAACATACTAATAGATAAAAACAAGTATATACATATAACGAGCATTACATCCGATTAAGTGTCTAGTTAACTTGTTTCAATATTTAAAACCGCCCTAAGAGCTCAAACGAAGTAGCGGTGATGATAATAATGGGAGTCACCAGCTCGCGCTCCTGCCATTCATTCCCGTTCGCCTCGCGCTCCGCGCTATTTTCAACTAATGTCACTGCGCGCGCGCGCTCACAACCCCACCGTCTCTATTGAGATTTGTATTCACATCACTTACATGCCAAATAGCGAAGAAAATAAGAGCCGCCGTCAGCAGTAGCGCCAACATATAACAAAAGGCCGCGAATGTGAACGCCATCTTTCGCTCATGTGGAATTATCCAGACCGACGACGGTGACGTAGAGACAGCTGTGTGTCACGTGACTGAACGCGTCACGTGATATTTAAAGCTCGCGAGAGCAGCGATAATAAAGTAGAATAAAATAATGAATTGTTTAATTAAAAGAGAATAAATGTTTTGTTTTCTAATCTTAGACATTATCAATCTAGAAAGCAAGAAAAAAACAACCAGCACAACAGAACAAACAAGACACAACACACACAAACTGACACTATATGACAGGATCCTGTCATCACCCTCACTGAGAACTGTCATCAATACTTTTCTCTTCTTCTGTTTTTGTTGATATAATGTATATATAGATACTTAAATACTTTTTTATCTTAATTTGTATTCGTGCAGAATGTTTATATTTCATTTTCCTGTGCTTTGGGAATGTAACATTTGTTCCTCATGCCGATAAAGCTTCTTTGAATCCTGAAATCTTGAAAGAGAGAGAGAGAGAGAGGCATTGTTGGCTGGTTTTATAGGGAGTCTGGACACTTTTCAGCTGGTCAGAGTGGGAGACCATCCCAGCATTTAAATGGCTCAGTAATAGCTCAGTGTTGCCACAGTTTGTGGCTACTAAATGTCTGTGTTTAAAGAAATAGGCGAGTTAAAAGAAATAGGTTCTGTCTATCTGTCTTTCAGTCCAAAAAAACCTTGTTCATTCTCTCCTTACTCCAGCTTAAATCATCCTAGTAGCATGGCCTTGTAAACTAACTGTACTGTTTGGCATGTTGACAAAATGTTTATATGCTATCCTACTTGTGAGTCACTTTGGATAAAAGCGTCTACTAAATGAATGAAAGAGCAAAAACGGACTATTTGTCTCATTAATGCTGAAGTTACAATATTTGGTATTAAATGCTAAACTTAAATCACATGTCAGCAGTTTGAGTGCAGCTATGACACGTCAGAGGGGATCTGGCCCTCCCGGTTGAGCCTGGTTTCTACCGAGGTTTTTTTTTCTCCATTAATCAATCATTGGAGTTTGGGTTCCTCACCACAGCAGGGCAGTGTTGGCCTGCTCACCGGGAGACTGCATTTATTTATTTATTTAGAAATTATATATTATTTATTAGTATGATCTTACTCGTTGTATAAATACAATGCACTGTGCTGTGTTTTACCTTTTCTGTTTTTCCTGTTTGCCCTTTAAAGCTGCTTTGAAACAATACACATTGTGAAAAGCGCTATATAAATTAACTTGAATTGAATTGAATTGAATAAATGATAATGTAGGTTCTTACAAAGTCCATCTCGGTAACTGAGCATATAGGCACTGCCCAGATTATCCAGTTGTTATATCCAAAATTGTCATAGATCTACATTTGTTAAAGGGATATATCACCCAAAATTTAAAATTCGGTTATCGTTTACTCCAAATCTAATTGTTCTGATGAACAAACACAGAGAAATATGTTTAGAAGAATGCTTATAACAAACGGATCTTGCCCCCCATTGACTCTCATAGTAGGAACAATTACTTCAAATTTTTGGGACATTTTGACGAATGTAGGACAGCATACAGTTCTGGGGCACTTTTGACTACCATAGTATTTTTCCTACTATATTAGTCAATCTTTCTCCGTGTTCATCAGAACAATACATTTATACAGATTTAGAACAACTCGAAGGTAGGGTTTATTTTTGGCTGAAGTATATCTTTAAGTTAATAAACATAAAACATAGTGACATGATAAACAAATACCCTACTCTGCAAGTACACAATATGTTTTAGATGACATACATCATCATTTTCATTGCAAAGCTGATGCTTGAACTAGAGCTTTCCAATGCCAAGGTCATGGGATCGATCCTAGGGGATTCCACATAGTCAGAAACAAATGTATTATGCAATGTAAGTCGTTTGGATAAAACCGTCTGCCAAATGTATAAATGTAAATGCATTTTCCTATATTAAATGTCAATATTATATTTATATATATTTGAAAATATATAGAATGATACATTGTTTATATATGTATATATTACGATAAATCGAATAATACATGATGTATTGAAACTTCATATATTTAAAAATATGGAAACTTGATTCTGGAAATACTATTTAATATATTTCATTATATTTTAAAGTATATTCCCAAATATTATGTTTTGTAAAGGAAACATCAAACTGTAATATTACATCATATACGTTGATTATCATAAATCAAACCTCATTCATTTTAAGCTGGATGAAGATTACATGTTTGTTTTTCTATATTAAAGAAAACTACAATTGTAACAATTGTACAATTTAAAAAAAAAATTAAGTTTTGGACAAATGAAATTCTATGGAAGATCCTTTACCTAAAACTGCATTAGATAGAGAAAGAAGAAATTCACCTGTTTCCTTTAAAGTGTGTTTCAGTTTGCTGCTCAGGTGCTGCTAAATGTAGACAGTCAGCAGATGCATACTAAATCTTTGAGCACATGACTGCTGAACTTGCGTCTGTTCATGATGATGGTTCAAGCCGGTCCAGAAACCAACATTCTCCAAAAATAACTCTAAATCGGGGCCACAATTAAACTAAAGTTTTAATTTAACTAGACTTAAATCTCATGTCTTCCTGTTCTTTAGCAAACCGATACAGTGCTGAACAGAACATTTCTAGAAACTTTCCAAACAGGTCACTCCCATCTGCATGATATCATATATTGTTTATTTATGTAGCCTGCTTTATTGTGAGTTGTGTCCACGTTCTGATGATATTTACTGTAATTTCCACTGCCCACTAACTGCCTTGCAAGGCTCTCCACAACTCCAAAATTCCACAACAAAATTCCAGACACAATTGGTCACTGTGTTCTTGTTTTTGGGACCCAAGGTCATCAGCGCTGGAATGCAAGACTTAACTGTATGCAGAAACTAAGCAGAAAGAAACGGAATAACAAAAGTACCATAAATGTAGGGTTATAGTGACAGGAACTTAATGTTTAAAAAATTACTTCAGTACTCACTTAAGCATTCTTTTAGAAACATTTCTGATTAGGTCTACTTCATATGAATTAAGCATGAATTAAAAGGAAAAACTTGATACCACAACCCTTTATTTTTTGTACGAGATGTTCCATAGACTCTAGCTGTCATATATGGTGTGCTGCATGTGATAAATGTTGTTATTATTAGAGGAGAGATCAAGAAGCAAATTTTGTCCCTTACTTTGTTAACATTTTTAGATTTTTTTAATGAAATGCATATACCACAAAGGTTTTTATGTCCATTACAAATGGATTTACATTTGGGTTCTTAGAACTAGTCTTTCTCTCGAGGTAATCAACACAGAAATATGTGTAAATAGCAGTAAATAGGACAGGTATAAAACAGGTTTCTTAAAACGCCCTGCCCTCACTGTTTGTACTTGTAACAAATGATGACTGGGTGTATATATTGTACTGAATGCATCCGTCCCTACTCAAAATCTACTTAAAAATTAAAGTCATACAACTTTATATTTAATTTACTGCAGTAAAAGCTATTAAACAAAGGTAAAAAAAAGTACGTAGCTCATCCCAAATAAAGTATAAAAGTCAATTAACATCACTCCAGTCAAGCACAATCACATTTTAAAAGAAGAAGACACTTCTTTATTTATTCAAAACAGCAGACAAATGTATGTAATTGAGACACATATCGAAAGGTTAACCAAGACAGATCTTGAGTGATCGGGAAAAGCATCTAATTCAGTCATTTAAAAAAAATCCCCAAAGCTTTTAGTGAATAAACGTACATTAAACACATACACAGTTCACTACTTTATGGGGTATATCATGTGGTGTCAACATTGTATAAACCACCAGTCAGCCATCAGTTTAATAGGAACGGCACTAATCACAGGTTACGGGTTCTACAGATGTACAGAAACAAAGCACAACCGAGCATGACCCACTTTAAAGCTCACAGAATCGTGAGTTCTGCAGAGGTATTACTTCTCAAAACCACCAACTGCTGAGATTTTCAGAAGATGTAAACATTTAGGCAGTTTTCCAGTGTTTACATGTTTGGCCAACTGAAAGATTGTTTTTATATAAATATGGAAACAGTGACGTGTTGCATAGAACAGTAAAACTGGCTTCACTTCAGCATTAAACTGGGCAATGGGAAAGAGAGAGAGTCATTTAAGAGAACAAACAGACATTTTCATTTTAGGCTGTGGCAGGTTCACAACACAAAACATCTCCGCTATACGTACACATTTCCTAAGAAGTAGGATAGTGCAGTTTTCTGCTCTGTGCTTGAGGACGTAAGGGTGACAATGGCGACCAATATCTTTCCAAAAAACAATGCATAAAAAGTAGCCCCAGAACTTGCACCCAATTAACCTTACAAGGTGAGACATTACAAACTTTAGTGGTGATTTTTTCCGTCAAGGTGCTAGCATAGATTATAAAAGGCAACTAAATTATTATGTGACGCTCAAGACAACAGGCCAAAACAGGTGATCAAACCCTCTCTCCCAAAACTATCAATAAGACACAAGACCCTTTCACCTCCCGCCAGTCAAATATATAAAAATTTGGTCAAAGCACTCCAAATTACAGGAAGAACACTATATTATAAAGCAAGAAAGCATGTTTCTCTACTTATATTAGAGCTTTAAATGAAGACGTGTGGTTTTGTAAAAACATTCTACATAGCTGACATGAGAATCTAGCCCAACTATGACGGCAGTAGGAATTGGCCACCTTCGTAGGGTAGTACATATTTAACTACTCGACGAGAGTGGAATGGTTCCAAAAATCTAAGTAAAAGTCCAAAAGCTGTTTAAGAAATGGAAGTTATACTTTCTTTGCTTTTGCACATCGGATTTCTATCATCTTTATAGAACTGGTACAGGCGGTTTTAAGAGTTTGGGCAGAAGCATTCAAACATACACAAACGGACAGTATCAGATGGAGTATGGTATCTCTCCTGCTGGAGGTGATGGTCCCTTTATGTCACTCTTTAAACATCTAGGTAAACTTTTTTGGGTCTTCTTAACGGAAGAAGCCTAGTTTCTCTCTGAGCCATTCCTCGGTCAGATCCTCAGTGTTCCTGATCTCAAAGACCTAAGAAAACAAATAATGATGATTAAAATTGAATGAAACATTCTTGCTATGACTGTTATGCACTTGGCAGAGCCAATGATGCCATGCTAAAACATGTTTAAAATTGAGTCACACAATGACACTTTTTCGGAAATAAACCCCTGATGTTAAGTGTTGTTTTTGTAAATTAACCTGTTATACAGGTGGAGAAAGTATCACTTTTAAAACATGGATAACTATTAAACTGTTAAATTAAATTATAACAAAGTCAGTATCTATAATTATTGACACTGGGCATGTGTGTGGTATAACTCACCTTGGTCAACTGAACCGTCTGCACCAATTTGTTTTTGCTTCCAGCATACATCATCTGCTGCTCAGGTTTGCATCCTGGGAAATAAAGTTGAATTTTTGAGGTTATATTAATATGTTTTGTGGTGCATGTTGAGTGCCCTTGAAGGCATTATTAAATGTGTGCATTTGTTTTTTTACCAACAGGACTGGAGAATATGAAACACAGGGGGTAAGACACCCTCCCATCATCATGTTGGTACTTATAGCTGTAGACTACAAATGTGTCAAAGGTCAAGGAATCTTGAGAATCAGACTTTATATGAACATTTTTATGTTGAATGGACAGTGGGACATTGTTTAATAAAGTCCAACATGTTATCTGATTTTAAGGATATCTCGGCTGTCTTTCCGGTAGCTCATTCTTCAGATCTTCAGGTGAAATATCCTACCGGCAGAAAACAAACTTTACCATTACCAATAAGACACACAAACCAATAGTTGTGTATAACCATTCCAAGTGGGTATAGTTACCTCATGCTCCTCATCCAGAATCACCAGCTGTTTGTCTTTATCAATCTTCACTGTAACCAAAGTAGAAATTATGCATTGTATGAGAGTGTAAGCATATGGAAGAGACTGAGCATGATGCATTTTCAATTCACTCACTGATAATGGCAGCATTGTTGGTTTCCTTCCTGAAGCGGAAATCCTTCAACTTTTTCACAAGATCTTCGTCCACCTCACACACAACTAAAGACTCACTCTGAAAAGAAACAGATACATAAATATGTCACTGAACTTGAATCCTCCCAATTAATCCCTATTTAAGGTCATCTCCATAATAAAAAGTTACCACAGGGCAGAAATTAAAACAAAATATTTAGGATTGTTTTCAAGATTTAAATGATGCTGCCTTCATAGAAATGTGTTAGTTACATATTTGTACTTATGTCCAATTTAACAAAAATCAACAGGCACCAGGATGGATTATTTTAAGATAAAAGATTATGATGAGTTTACAAATCAATCCAAACTCATGACAACCAGCGCAGGTCATCACATCTCGTGTCATTATCACGAGAAGCATCGCGTTGTTTGCAGCAGATGTGGCAGACAAACGTGTTTGGACGAGTCTTGGCCAGTGAATGCAAAGGATCGTTTATTTCAACATACGTTTCATTGTTTGATATCTCTGCTATGACTTCCGTATGATTTAATGACATTATTTGATCGCCGCTTGACGCAGTTTATCAGCATATTTTCCAGCGTTTTCTTGAAATACGAACGTAAGAGCCCGCTCGTGTCCGCAACAGGAAATGAGAATCCCCCCGCAGCCGCCGAATTCCATCATATCACAATTATGTAAGCCGAGAATATCTCATCAAAACAACAGACAGTATTTAAGTACAAAAGCAACGCCAAATATCCCTGTATTTTGGTGAACTTTATTAGGTCGGGGCGATGCAGGAGAGGGTTTAAATGCACGCACTGACTGACATGAAGCTCATCACAAAGCTCTGGGTGGAACTGCAACAGGGCTCAGAAAAAAAACAACCCCTCAAACATATACACATATAAGACGTCTCTATTTAGAGATGTCCCGGTGTTATCAGTATTATCACGCTTCCTTCAGAAAACGCGACCATGAGGATGTTTTTATGAAGCCAAGATAGTTTTCTACTCACCATTTTACCTGAAGAACAGACGGCACGAGCTCAGCAGTGCAGCAATTCTACCGTGCCGCGTCTCGTGATGCTCGGTCGACCAATCAGAGCGCTGGAATGTTCCGGGATTTGCATTACAGTCTGTTCTCAGATCAGTTGCCTTTATTCGCTAAAGGACCAGATCGGTCTGATCCCAGAACAGCAGAACGCTGCGAATTGTATACATTATTGGTGATGCTCAATGAAAGACCTATAAGATGCTGCTTCACCCTTACTGAAAAACATATATTGTTGGCTTTCTATTTGAGTGAATAAATACATGATAAAAATCGGTTCGAGGGTTGTGTATTTTTTATTGTAAGTATTTAAATCCAATTAAATGCACAATAAAATGACTTTCACTGACTTGAAGCAACACATTTCCACGGATCTCCCAGCTACTAGCTCTAAGAATTCTGGAAGTGTTTAGTAATCAAACAGCTGTCACTGTGGGATTTCTTCTTGTTGCTATATATCAAGCGAGTCGAAAACGCCCACTCGTCTTTACCCCGCGCATGCGCAAAGGCTCGGGCCTAGCCCTCATGACAAGCCCATTTGGAGAACGTTCGCGTACATAGAGCTCATATCTGATCTCTAAGCACGGTGGATAGCTCATTACGCTTGACTACTAGGCATAATGTCATTTCCGTACTGTTTAGCGCTCGCGGTGTTTTAAAGCACGCCGTTGAAAACACTCAGCGATCTAGATATCACATCACTTCCTGTACTGAGTTTAGTAATTTGACTTTCGGATCTGTTTAGGCGACGGGATCTGGTACCGTTCAGAAGCCCGAATCTCTGGACTGCAGGCCTTGATCCAGTTAAGGTGCTGATGCAAAAAATGACTATTATATAGTTAGAATATCAATTGCGTGTGTGTCGGTACTGGTCCAGCATCAATAATGTGTGTGAGATTGTGCGTGATTTGAGATGTATTCAAATCCAGTTTACTATCTTTAAAATACAGTGTTTTAACGTAAAGCCTTTGTTCGAATATGGTAATGCTGTGATTTTATTAAGAATGCTTTAGAGTGTACTACAGTCATGGCAGAACTTGATTCGTGTAACGTTACTATTATTATTAAATACCTGTTTTTCTTCTACAGATCATGGCAGACTTTTCGGTAAGTGTTTCATGATCTTTTTGGTAATTCATTCTTTTGTAAGTTATAGCTGTAGTTCCTTCTGTTGTTGGAACGAGGAACTTTGTCCATTTATGTATATTACCCGATTTTGACATGTACACTTGCAAAAGGGAATTCCTAACAGTTTATTTGATACTGTATTACACACACAGCACATACAGTGGGGTTTAAATATATGAGACCACATACTTCTATTTTCATTATGTAATGTAACTTTAATGTAATGCTTTTTTTTAAATGTACATGAATTTCACAAGTTATTCAATTATTACTATTTCATGAACATTCAGTTATTATTTGGTTTACCCATTTGCTTTAATGACAGCAGGCATGGACTCCATAGGTCTGTACAAACTCTTACTATCCATATAGTGCATGTTAAATGTTCTCTCATATATCACTTTGGATCAAATCTAAATGTAGATGTAAATCCAGCTTAATTTGGGAATGTTTCAAAAGCTTCTTGGAAGCATCGGTTTGCCTCCATAGCCGGAAAGAGGCCCCTTTTGTACATACATGTAACACAGTCAATGTCACAAATTTCTAATATTTGATAACTTACCTAAAAATAGTGCAACATATTTTTATGCATTTTCAAACATTTATTTGTCATAGAATTGGGGAAATCCCTTAAAAGGATTTTTTTAAATTAGATACCAACTCCATGTTTTCAATGTGGTTTTAGATTTTGGCACTCTACTGTATGTGTTATTTAGTTCTTCGTTTTACAGAAAATTCTCGTAGTCAGATCTCTAAAATAACTTTCACCCTGTCTTGTTTATTGAAACTATCACTGCATTTTCTTTCTGTAGCTTGCTGATGCTATCCCGGATGATGTTTCTGGTGCAGCATCTAAAACCAGCCACACCAATCCATCAGCTCCTGGGAATGGGGCTCCGCACCCTAACAATCCCGGCTGGCCTGGTGCAGCCCCTGGCGGCCCTCAGTTCCCATCCTCAGGAGGCACTGCCCACCCATCTGCCCCTTCTGGGTTTCCCCCGACTGGGCCATCTGCCCCTGGCCCAGGAGCCCCAGGCCAATACCCTGGAGCCCCGGCCCAGTACCCTGGAGCCCCGGCCCAATACCCTGGAGCCCCGCCCCAGTACCCTGGAGCCCCGCCCCAGTACCCTGGAGTCCCGGCCCAGTACCCTGGGGCCCCGCCCCAGTACCCTGGAGCCCCAGCTGCTCCAGCTGGATACCCTCCAGGTCCGGGTGTACCTGGACAGTTCCCCTCAAACCCTGGGGCTCCTGGACAGTTTCCTTCCAACCCTGGAGCTCCAGGACAGTTTCCTTCCATGCCAGGTCAGTTCCCACCAGGTGGAGCACCCATGCAATACCCTGTTCCTGGACAGTTTCCCTCCACACCTGGAGCGCCACAGGGCCAGTACCCAAATGTGCCTTACCCATCAGGTCCTGCGGGGCCTAGCATGTACGGTCCAGGTGCTCCTGGTGGCTTTCCCCCAGATGGAGGCCCAGGATATGCAGGAGGAATGTTTCCCCCAATCCCCCAAGGGTCCTGGGGTCCAGCCGCAGGGGGCTTCCCACCCCAGCCTGGTCCGACGGGAGGCTACGGTCAAGGGCCCATGGGACAATACGGTGGTCCCGCAGCTCCAGGTGGAACGCTGGTGAGTTCTTTGCATAAGGTGTATCTCTATAAACATGATGGGCTTATTGTGGTGTGATGGTTCTGCTATAATCTGCTGGAGTTTATATCATCAGAATATTGGTGAGATTAGAGTTGCTTTCAGAGTTGTAGGTTTTTCTCCCACGGTCTGGGATGCTGGTTAACATTTTTTACGGCTGTGGTCTCTTACTGTTTTGTACCCCTGGGTCAGGTCATGTACATTGAATGCAGATCTCAAAAGCTCCTCTTTTTGTCTTTCAGCCACCATATAGACCGCCATATTTTTGAGCACAATGAACAGCTCAGCAAATCACGGGATGAGGACAGCACTGCAGCCATCACAAAGACCCCAGTTAACATCCAATCAGAACGCAGAGTTCTGTACATATGACACATAACATATGCAACACTATATTTGCATATCATCTTTGCCAACAAATGCACACCTTTTATGTAGCTGAGTTTCTTATTTACATTGCAGTACACACATAATTATCATATATATTATATTATTGACGATTCATTGTTTATATATATTTCTTGAACAGGAGGACAATAAATAATGCACTTTGTGTTAATTCTATTAAACAGATGATGATTGTCTTTAAAGTTGTTTTATGTGCTCAGTTTATTGTTTGTCAATGTCAGCTACTGCCTAAAAAAAGCTGGTTTAAATATAACATCTCATTTAAAGAAATAATAGACTTTATTTTCTAAGATAAGTGATTTGTGCTTTAAGTTGAGTGTTACGGCAGACGAGGCTTAGTGAGATAAATACTTAATGATAAGAACCCAACCCTATGTTAGGACTTTGTAATAAATTAAAAGTTTAGGGTTGTTTTGGATGATGAATATGAATATTCATGATTTAAAGATCTCTCATCAAAGTTCTTGAATAATAAGTTATGTTCATGAACAGTGTGTTTGTTTGTGTTTTATCTTGTATTTATTCACTGAAGGGAAAATGAGTCAATGGGTGGGGTTTGGAATGAGGGAATGGCAGTTTATGAGGTTTGTCACACTGTTGCCATAGTGAAGTTGTTTATAAGCTGTGTCATGAGTTAAGAGTTCGTTTTGGCAGCTTGTCACGTGATCACTGACGTGGCTTATAGTTGGTTTGTAAGAAAGAAAGCGGGTAGGATAAAGTCCCATTTGTGATGTCACATGCTGGATTTTTCTTTTCGGTTCACTCCATAGCCTTTTATGATGTCAGCAGTATCTCTTATAAAAGTAGTTTTTCCAGCTTCATATTTGTTCCAGAGTGAAGAAACTACTTTCAGTTTGTTTGTTTGTTTTTTATGTAATTTACAGTCAGTCTCGGTCGTAGTCTCTGTTTAATGTTTGCAGGACTTCTTAATATCAAGAAGGATTTCATGTTCTTTGCCCAATATGGAAAAAAAAGAGATGGAACTTTATGATGAAAATGGAAGAAACTGGAAGACATCATGGGAAAAGTTATTACCAGTCAATGAATCCTGTCTTCTAACTTCATGTGTAAAACCACCTTGGTCTTAGTGTAAAGAGCTCAATTCAACATCAAGATACAATAAAAGATTCATTCAGATATTTAGATCTGAATATGTAAAGGAATTTGTAAGGTGAAAGGCCGTTTTCGCAATTGTATTAATTTCATTGAAATTTTTAATTGTCGTTGATATACTTTAATTTGAAAGATTGGCTTGTTACAATATAAACCGTACAATGTAAATATTACATTTATAGAATGGTATTTTAAGTTCAGTATCAAAATATCTACACTAACAAGTATAAGGAATTATTCATCTGCTTTGCATATTGCTATCGTCCTTTTGAAACCATGCATCTCCACATATTGTGATTTTTACTGTATGTCATAAATTATTATTATTAGTCACCTTTCTTGTTTATCATCGGCATTTTGAAACATCTAACCAATAAAGTAATAAAAAAAGTACTTGGGCAACAAAACATTTAATCATTTAAAAGTACTTTCTTTTACTTTCCACATTTCCTCAAAAAGAGTGAATTTGGACATGCAGAATAAGTGACGATATGTGGACTTTTGCTGTTATATCTGACAAGCAAAAGATGTTTTTTATAATATGTATGCTTATGTTTTAGCCAGTGCCCTATGATCTTCAGCTGCATGCAGGGATAATGCCACAACTCGTGATTACTATAGTGGGTGAGCCAATACCAGGAGGAGACAGGTAAAATACACACATTCCACAAAAATGGTTAAATAGGGCCAAAAACTCATATGATACATTTTTTTCTCTTCTCTTTGATCAGGTTCAATGTAGATTTTATGAGGGGCAGTGAAGTGGTTTTTCATTTTAACGCTCGTTTCCATGAACACACCATTGTGCGGAACTCACAACTTGGGGGTTGCTGGGGTCCAGAGGAGAGGGAGGGAGGCTTTCCCTTTGTCCAAGGCAGACCGTTTGAGGTACGACTTTCTGACTTGTCACTACCTCTCTGATGACATTTTAAGATTTTTTACTGATCTGTGTGTTTGTACTGTACATGCAGCTAAAAATCCTAGTAGAGACTGATGGGTTTAAGGTGGCTGTGGACGGCGGTCACCTGCTGGAGTACGAGCACAGAACTGGTGGATTGGAGGATGTCACTCGTCTTCACATTGGTGGAGACATCGCCCTATTCAGTGCGGCCCCAAGCATGATCTGACACAAACAGGGCCTAAGTGTGATTCGACAACGTGAGGGTTATACAAGAAGTCATGCTTGCTTGAAAATAATTATCTGAAAAAAGTGGACAAAAAGTAATCAGAAATTTAGAAGTTATTAACACCCCTGCACATACATTTATGCACACAAATGTTCATCAAGTGCATAAGCATGTGCATATAACATCTCAGTAATAAAATGGTAGACAACCAAAGTCTGTGAATAAATGAGGTCAGGAAACACCGGACCAGAGCTGTGACACTGTGCTGAATTCTATATGGCTGAAGTATTTCTTTATTTGGGATAAATATTTGAAAATGTTTATTTTGAATAAAATCCTGTTATTATAACGATTGTAATAATGAAGTAAATTATGGTGTCACAATAAATGCTGTAATACCCCTTGGAAAATGTGCTTGTCCAATCTGTATTAATCTGATTTTCATCTTTCGTACTTGTATTGCATATCCAAAGTTTGTACTCTGTAAAGTTCTAAGACTGCTCTCTCCATGACTTAACATATTACCATATGTAAGCTTTAGCATCTTTCAAAATAAATAACTCTACAATGTTCTATTAATTAACTTTAAGGTACACGTTTGTGCTCAAATTCCTGCCGTACAGTCACTACTTTTGTTACAGTTACTACACATTTAAAGCTATGTAGGCCTACTTCATCTATGAATTATAGATGTAGTATAATTGTGAAAGTGAAGTGTTTGAAAATGCATTGGGAAAATATCTTCGCCTTCATATTTTTATCGTCATCATATTTAAAATAATAAACTTTAAAGAATGTGGTTTAAGTGCATAGTACAACTATGTGAATTGAAAAACAAGGATTGAAAACACCATCAGGAGACATATAAACATCATTACTTAATGTCATTAATATTAGGCAGGATATCTCTTAACATGAAACCTGATACTTATTAATCTAAAACCTGCAAAAATAAGCTTCAAAATGATACAACAGTTTTTAGTACAGTAATATCAATCTCATCAGTTCATAGCTGTGAGTGTTTCGGTGGTGTCCGCTAGGGGGCGGCTGCGGGGTGTTCGAGTATCCCGCCAGCATTAGAGGAAGCAGGCTGAGTTCCGCACGCTCCGGGAGATTTGCACCGCAAAATAAAAGTGAAACTTTTTGGACACCATGAACGGATCTGCGCACAGCACCCCGGACGTTTTATATATTAATCTGAAAAGAGGTCCGGCTGGTAAGTTTATTTTGCTTAGATTTCTCCTGCACTATGGGAGCAGAGTTTAACCAGGCGGATCCGTGTTGGTGCTTCGGCCCGCGGCAGCCCGGTTCGGTGAAACAAACAGACATAACGGAACCGAGCAAAATTCTGGGCCTTACTGGGTTTTGCCGAGATCAGATTTTGGGGATGTTTTCTATTGTGTAAGAGAAAGTTCGGCCCACATCACAACCTTCAGCAGTATGGACCGACACGTAACCAGATTAGAGTCACCTTTATACGACCCTTTTGCACTTTTCAGATGGCATTGGAGGCTCTCCTGGGTGATGGCCTTGGTTCTGATCTACTTGTGCGATTTTGAGGGATGTTGACTTTGATTAAACAGTTATATAGTGTTTGTGTGTGTGTGACCTCTGCCCGAGCGTTTGACTGGCTGTAGTGATGCAGCTCTTTTCCCGCGTGGACTTTGATCTGTGATTATAATTATTGTTATACTGTAACAATGACATACCCCTTGCTGATAGAATAAAACAATAGAAATGTCTAAAATCATCTTTAACATCAAATGGATTTAAAGATTTTATCGGAATTGCAGTGTTTTTGCACATCCAATTCCTCTCTGTGTGTCTACTTTTGGGATCTCTTGATGGGATGTTGTCTGGCAGATGGGAACCAATAAAAACCATTAATTCCTACTGAAATCAGGGCTGAAACACTACATACTAGAACTGTGTAATTGTCTTAATAGTACATTGCATCTCCTCGAAGTAAAATGCCATCATCTACACAGATTCTACACCTATTTACTAATTTAACATAAATAACATTATAGATGCAGATTATATATTTATCTCTATATCTGAGTCACATGAAGCAAATCACAGCTTAATCCTTAAAGTAGTACTGTCAAGATTAATGTTTGATGTCCTTTCTATCTCGCACAGGTCTGGGGTTTAATATAGTAGGTGGAGTGGACCAGCAGTATATAATGAACGACAGTGCAATCTATGTGGCAAAAATCAAAGAAAACGGAGCAGCTGCGCAGGATGCACGTCTGCAGGAGGGAGACAAAATTATTGCGGTAAAAACACAGTGCTTTACAAAGTGTACTAATGTGTACTAGTTTGATCTCTGTAGTTAATTGTGAATCAATACTACCACTTCAGTACTTTACTAATAAATGTAAGAGCGATGACATGTTTAGTTGACTATACTTGTAGTGCTTTTGTGGATGAACACATTCACATTCAATGATTACTTCTTTACCATTACACACTGTTTTTATGTGGCTGGATTACCAGGAAAAGAATAAATTTAATCGATTTGTTCAGAAGGGGTTTAAGAAGGTCATATCTCCTTTTAGTACCGTTTGAAATTTATGCCTTTGTCCCACTTATAAGGTTTTAGCAAGTTTTTTAGCATCAAGCATGATCATCATTTAGTTTTATAGTTTAATTTCAATGAGCAATTGGAGCTTAAAGGGATGAACTTTTTTATCATTAACCCACTTTCATGTCATTTCAAACCTGTACGGACAAAAGAAAATGTTGGGAAATACGTTGGTAACCAAACAATATTGTCTCCATTGCATTGTACAGACACTAAAGCACTTAATATCTTATTTTGTGGTGTACAGAAGAATCATGTATAGGTTTGAATCTGAAGATTAATCATTTATGTCAGAATTTTTATTTTTGAGCAATATATTATATAAATTGCTTTTTGCTGTGCCTTGTATGTTTGTACCCACAGTATTTCATACAAGCATTCTTTGTTGCATTTTGGTTGGGTTCAATATAGTGAACGTATTACTAGTTAAACTGTTCCTGAAAAAGTTCCCGGAATCCTACATTTTTTGTTTGAAAACAATATGAAGGAACACTTTTATCTCGTGATGTTCAAAATAAAAGTATTAATCCTGGCTACACTGAACACCACATAGAATTGTAACATAAATATGTTGGTCAGGTGTTCACTGTTGTGACATCTTTTTTAGCGATAGCTAGGAAGTTGTAAAGGGACTTGCTTGCGTACTTCTTCACCTCAAACATCTGTCTACTAAATTCAAAGAAAGTGAAAGTTTTAACATTCCTCTATATAAATGATGTGTTCCTGGTTGTTTTGTTAAGGTAAACGGGCGGTTGTTGCAGAATTTATCCCATAGTGCAGCAGTGCAGCTGTTTCGCACTGCAGGAGAAGATGTGCAGCTCTGTGTACAGCAGCGAGTAAGTAGTGCCGATGAATTCAAATGTGATCAGAATGTAAATAATGAAGAGTTGAACTCAAATAATGAATTAATTGATCTACTAACCATGATCTTCTGTTATCTGTTTGAAGTATCTCTCCCAACAGAACGGCCCCTTTGGCTCTCAAAGTGATGGCGATTCTTCATCTTCTTTCAACACACAGACAATGATCACTCTCGTCGCCACAGCAGCTCTAGCAACGGTAATAGGGATCCTCGTTTACAAAAGGCTCCGAGGGCCACGCAGCCCCTTTTAACACAGCACATTTTACAGACTTTACAGACTTTGAACCTTCTCCTTACGGCCCCAGACATTAACAGGGAGCGCAAATGAAAACCCTGTCAATGAAAGCAGAAGTCCACATTTTCTTTAGTTTTTATCCCATTCCTCTGATGACAGTTAGCTAGACATGTTCATTTGGTTTGGTGATAATCATTTACCCAGAATCCCCACCGTTCTGCATCAGTTCGTTGACATTGCATGGTGAAATAAAATCATTGTTTGAGGGACGCTAAGTGTTAGGATCAACAGCATCTGAAATTATAATCTGGACTGAAAGAGAGACCAAAGTTGGGAGATTCAGACCAAGGTGAAGCTGTGTTTCGAGGCAGAAGACAGGAGCCAGGTCTTTTTTCCATCACATGCATCGAGCCGCTCCAGAGGACTGGAATGAGCATGTGGTGTACTGTTAGACTGTCTTAGGTCCTCTCAGGTTGGAAGAGTATGTTCGAAAGTGATGTTGGATTGCATGATGTGGCTTAGTTTCTCACTCGCTCATCCACATTCCGACATGTAGGATGTATTATGTGGCTGCGGGAGGCGGAGATGTTGATTTTGCTTTTGTCATCAGCGCTCGGCCCTGAATATGCTGTGTGTTCTTAGAGGTTCTCCCTCTGGGATCTTAGGCATCATTTGTATTGGAAAACCCAAAGGTGGCACTTGTTTGAATTCACAATCTAATGAGAATATGATCATTTGATATTGTAAATGGCTGTTGTTTCTAGAATGGTCTTGTCTTGATATTGTTTCTGGCGCACTAATGTTTTGGAGCCATAAACCAGCATCACTCTGAACGTGTTCATGCCTTGCCACGTCTCAGTGCTGCCCCCTGTCTGTAGGTTATTGCTTTGTTAGGGGCTTTACCTTTGCTTGTTTGTCTGTAGTATCTATTCATTAACTGACAAAAGTGTGTATTTGTGTTATGCTGGTTCTGCAGATCTGTCTTGATAAATACAATCTATATTCATGAAATGCTCTTCATTCACAAATCACTATTAAACAATGTTGGATTCACATGCCTCATGCATTGAATAAAAATATGTTGTGAAAAAGTAGGTGATGTTATGAATTTTATTGATGTCATCAAAGAACTATGCAATGAATAATGTTGTGCCTGTTTATTTGTACTTAAACAATCTCAAAGACTAAAAAAAAGCAGAATAGTTAACTAAAAACTAACTTACCCAGGAATAACTTAAGTCCAGTGTACAATAAAATGTATGTGATACAAACTTCTAACAATTTGGTTAAAAATTGTCTGTTGAGGCTAGGACAAACACAAAAAGTAGATTTGAATATGAGAGCAGGTAGCGGTGGGACCGGAGGAGAGGCGCACACCTGCAAGATGCTCCAATTTGTGCCCAACAGATTGGAAATAAAAGCGGAAGTTCACCCAAAAATGAAAATTCGGTCATCATTTACTCGCCTTTGGATTGAACCAAACCCGAAAAATGTATTTGTTCTGCCAAACACAAGGGAAGATTTTTGGAAGAATGTCAGTAACAAAACAGATCTCACTTTGATTCCCATAGTATTTTTTTCCCTATGACAGTAAATAGGGGTGAGATCAGTTTGGTTACTGACATACTTCCAAATATCTTCCTTTGTGTTCCGTCATCTTTTACTCACGTCTTGTAATTTCAAACCTGTATGACTTTCTTTCTTCTGCAGAACACAAAAGATATTTTGGAGAAAGTTGGTAACCAAAGCAAGTTTAGTTTAGGTGCCATTTGCCAATATTTGAGAAAGAAAATGGATTCCTGACAAAATGATGAACTTTTGATGGGAGTTTCCCTCTCAAAAAATAATGAAATAAAATACAATCCAAATGGTGAAAGCTTAATGAATGTGACCATGATTTGCAAAGTAGCACCAGATCCATTTTAGGTTACCATATTATATTTTTGGCTGTAGTCAGTGGAGGCTGGACTTTTGGGGACTGGAAAGTAACTGCAGCTTTATAGAGCGATTTGTTGACCTTCAGGCAAAGGTTAGTGATGGTCAGGATAATCCTGCTCCAAAGAACCTGCATAACTGTCCTCTACTGCTCTCTACAGGATTTCACGAATTCTGAACTCCGAAGAGGACAATTAATCACATTGTTATTTTCTGTTCTTTTGTCTCCTTTTCATATCTGTTCTATTATACCGTTCTTAGATGTCATATAAAACACCATGGCAGAGTGTTTTAAAATTATTTATGCTTCCCAAACCTCACGCAGTAGATTTCATATAGGCTATAAAAAATCTGTAATTTATGATGCATAAAATATGACTCCAAATTACTGATGTTTAGACCTTCAGTTTTTGTTAAGATGATGCTCTGATGAAAACTACACTCTCAACCTAGCTTTCACAGATATTTATGTGCTCATAGATATTTTAGTCCGATAGTCATGATAACGTGCTGTGTAAGTAGATGGACTGTTGCTGTCTGTCTATCTAAATGCTGTCTGGCTGGTTGTGAAATCATGCAAGCAAATGAGTATTGGTATGTGCGTGTTTCAGAGTATATGTTACTGTGTGTACTTCTGAGTGTGTGTTAGATCTCAGAAATCCATACACTCAAGCAGCAGTGTTTGAATGCACTTAAGATGCAGAGGGGGGAAGAGAGATAATGCAGATAATGCACTTCCTGTCTGTGGAATCGTTCATTGCACTAAATCACACCTTTGGGATAGAAACAGCATGATGGCATCCTTATGATTAAAGAATTAGGTCGTTTACAATAAAATATTTGTTGCTTACAGAAAGGTTGTTAAAAAACAATGGTTGCACCACTAAATGTAAATGATTTGTGTTGCAGAAAATATAGTTCTACTTTATGGCATTATAGCAAGGGGTGCAATTTCTGCACCACCTGATTTGTTCAGGCTGTCTGTGGAATAGCATTTTAATGCAACAAAATACATGTGGTTAAAAAACACAATTGCGGTGTGTGGATCAAATACATACTTATATACATTAAATGTTACTGTACTCTAATGCTCAAGATTTCTGAAGATCAGTGATGTATGAGTAACAGAAAGTGGATTCTAGGTTGAGTAACTCTGCATTTTTCCTCACAATCAGTCATCTGTGATTAGTATTGAACATAGAAAAGAACTGACAGCATCACAATTTTATAGATTTCACTGAGAGCTACCATTAAAGCCCTCTTTCCCTTCCTCCCCTCTCATATGCTTTTTCACAAATACAGCCAAAGAGAGTGATGCACCAGCTCAGATGATTGACACTTACATTAACATCAGTACCAAAGAAAACAAACAACGGACTAAAAATCTTACAGCTGCGTACAGAATATAGTCTACCCCAAGTGTGTCATCTAGCCCCTGTAGTGTAAAATGTTTTATGCTCGGCATCAAGCCACAATTACAGTTTATAAGAGCGAAGAATGCTGTTTATCACTGAGCTATTGACTTTCCTGTAGCTCAGTGGTAAGAGAATTGCGTTAACAACGCAAGGTTGTGGGTTCGAGCCCAGGGGATTGAAATTACCTATGTAAAATGTATAGGATAAAGCAATGTAAGTCGCTTTGGATAAAAGCGTCTGCCAAACGCCTAAATGTAAACGTAAATGTTTATCATATTCCCCACCCTAAAATAACGCATCACCCCCGCCCTTTAAAACGCTGATAAAAGGAGATGATCGCGCTGCGCACAGACCACGATGATGATGATGTAATAAAATCACGCACCGGTAATTCTAGAGAACACAATCTTCGCGCGGATCACGCTCGCGGCACGGTGAGGTCATTATCTTTACCGTGAGCCGTGTTAAGGAATTTCAATCGAGATACCGGAGAGCATCCCATCTCGGCGCGCCTCCATGAGGACAAATCTCAGGATTGCGGCGCTGATGGCTGTGGCTGTCGGGACTGCACCAAGCTCCGGTAAAAACAGCGGCGACCCCTGCGCTCAGCCGAGCGGGGAGATCCGTGCAACGGATGGTCACGAGAACGCGCGCTTCACAGCGACTCTCTACATGGAATATCGGTCATCATAACCTTAATTCGGATTCCTATCATCGGTGTGGATTTGAATAACAGGCAGCATCCCTTTTAGGACTGTCAAATGAAGAGACAGTCGTCAGTGCCTGTCATAATTCAATAGGTAATTCTTGCGTTTAACCGGGGACTGAGTACATTTGCATCCGGGGGCCACAAGTGCCTATTTCTTTCACCAGATTGACCATTAATGGAAACTGATGCCCTGTTGCCTTTCCTCGTCTACCTCTTCAACCATCATTTCTCCTCCAGGGACCCGAGTAAACCAGCAAACTAGGACTAAACGTCTCACTAAATGACTCTTTGATTAAAAAATGACAAGAGCGGACGATTCATGTCGTGCTTTGCTCCGGTTTACTGTATTTACACCAACATTTTCTGAATCGGAAACTCCCGTCGCGCTCATCTGGTGCTAGGGTGCGCGAGGTGCAGTTGTCTCGAGAGCAATAACCGCCCGTTATTTCAAGGGATTAAGCGCTTTATTTTAAGGGATTTCTCAGGATCGCATGATGGCAAATGAACCCGTTATCCTCAACGTGTATGACATGGTAAGCCCAGCGACTCTTAAAACCTACTTAACCAACACACCCGCTCCTCTTTATCGTGTCTCTAATCTAACATGCTATAAAATAGCAATGCCGAAATCAAGCAATACGAAAAGAACATCTTGGTGATCGCCCTGTAAAAATGGATTTGGGCTGATGTTTGGAACTCTCAGAGAGGGCCATGGAAACAGCTGCTAATTCTGGTTAATGTCCCATGATGCATTGCTGCAATAGAGGGTAATAGAGAGGGCTATTAGGGGACAGATACCCAAATCTACTCTTAAGAGGGTGGTTTATGACATGACTCTTCTTCTTGTACACTCTTTGATAAGAAATAAAACCCCTCGATTTCACATTTAAGTGCTTGGAGTATAAACTGTTTTTTAAACACGTTGGAAAAAATACCCCCCCCCCCAATATCACACCGCCTCCAGATTAAACCCTCATGTACGAAAGTGGATGTAATAGTCTGTGTACATTAAACCATGTTATTTTATTCATGAAGGGCAGATGGTTCACCTTTTTTTGGCCACAGACACATTCTCTCTATTCACTCTCCTCTCCACTTTAGAGTTGAGTAGGTGTAAAGTGGCATTTCAGCTTTGATGTGTATTTTAGTTTTATGCCAAAATGACAATTTAAAACCACAGTTTCTTTACTCCTCGGCTAAAACAAAGGTATCATAGGTTAAACCGTGGCAGACTTCTATACTCCATAGACACTTCAGTATATGTACATATAAAGCCCTTTGGATGTGAGTTGGGATTATTGTTTATTTTAAATGCCCACTTAATGGTCTCGTAACTAGACCATGTTAGAATAAGTAAGCAACGTTGATCCAATGCTGCTCCAGAAGAACTTTGTGTTTCAGTTTTTTGTACACGCAAATGTTTGGACAAAATACAACCAACAGAAGTTGCTTACAATCAAAACATTCAAGAAATAACTTGAACTATAATAAAAAAAACTAAATAATAAAAAGGAAACCATAAGTTCTTCAGGACCAGCGTTTACATCTTGCAAAGCGGTCTGGTAAATGTTTTTGCGTCTTTATATACCGTACACCCACATCAAACAGGGATGTAAGAAATTTTTTGTCAAGTTTACTTGAAATAATTGTGTACACATAATCCATTTAATTAATAAAATAATTCTTAAATTAGACGACTTTTTGAATATAAATATTGCATCATAATTTTTTGTCATTCTTCCTCATGTAGTACTGGATAAATGAATACACGTCAACTCTGGGTATTGGGGTCTTCCACTCAGGAATTGAGATCTATGGCAGAGGTATGGTGACCTATTTATCGGCAACCCATGATTTCGTACTTTTTAAAATTTACAATGAAATTAATGTTGTCCGCATTTGTTTTATTTCCCCTACTAATATTATAATAATACTAGGTAAAATGTGTAAATTGTATAAGAATGAGTCCCTTGAGGGTTATATAACTGACTTTGTCAGGCATACTTAACCAATTCTGACCCTTACTATTACTGTGCATAATTGAGTCTATAAATTATATTTTTATACTAAAGTAGTACAGTATATTTACTAAATTTTAGATGAAGACAATATAGTATCATAAATATTGATTTTCTGTGAGTAACCTATAGATGGCAGTAGAGTCCTGTACACACAGTGGGGTAACATAACAAAGGAAGAGAGATTGCGTGGCTGCTCAGTAGGAACTCAAAGCTGTCATAAAGTGACAAATAACATGCACAAATATCCCTGTTTCATACTCTGGCTGTATTTATGTTGTTAATATATTTTTTGTATATACCATTCAAATTCTTAGTGTACTGAAGACATTTTTGAGTAATTATGTAATTCTCTTTTTTTTAATTGTTGTTCATTCTCTCCTTTGCTTAGACCAGCTTTAATCCTTCTTGTAGCATGGCCTTGTAACCTAACGGTACTGTTTAGCATGTTGACAAAATGTTTATATGCTATCCTACTTGAAAGTCGCTTTGGAAAAAAGCGTCTGCCAAATTAATACATTTAAATGTTGTTAATATATGTTATATAGGAATAAAAAAAAAAAACAGTTTCACTGATACACAGCAGGTTTATGCAGTTATGGATATTGTACTATGATTAATTGTCTTTATTAAAGGCTCAGTCTGAGATTGCATTTGTACTTGATCTCAACTGAGACGACTCCGAATTTGAGACCACAAAAGCAGCAGTGCCAGTCTGATTTATTTGTTTACATCATTACTGTGATTGATGTTTAACTTACTGTTTCAAAGGCAATCAATAACTTCTAATGATCAAGAAAACACTTGATTTCTTTTGTCTCGGTATCAACCTCTCACGGTCTTGGTCTTGTTTTTGATCCGAACACACTTGCAAACCAAAAGATGCCTGACACACTGTTATACAATCAAACTGTATTTTAATGGCTGTGTTATGTTCCTTTTAGAGTTTGCATATGGGGGTCATCCATACCCTTTCAGTGGCATTTTCGAGATCATTCCTGGAAATGCCCCAGAACTGGGCGAGACTTTCAAATTCAAGTGAGCTTTACACATGCATACACATGCAAATAGACACATATGGCCAATTAAATCGATCCCTCACATGTCTATCGTGTCTCCCCTCCAGAGAGGCTATAGCTCTAGGTACGACAGACTTTGGAGAGGAGGACATTGATAAGATAATGGAGGAGTTGGGGAGGGAGTTCAGGGGAAATGCCTACCACCTGATGCACAAAAACTGCAACCACTTCTCTTCTTCGCTTTCAGAGGTCAGTTTTCTTCATTGTTTGATGTTTCACAAGTATATAGGTAGACCAGTGTTTCTCATTGGGCAGAGCAAGGCATAAGCAGGTCTTTCCTCATTCTATCACTTTCAGTGTACATTACATGATCAGTTAATCTTTCTTTTATTCATTCTCTCTCTCTGTAGTTGCTGTGTGGTAAAGAGATCCCCCACTGGGTGAATCGGTTGGCATATTTCAGCTCCTGTATTCCGTTCCTGCAGAGTTGTCTACCCAAAGAGTGGCTCACGCCCGCTGCGCTTCAGAGTCATATCAGCATGGGACTTCGGAAAGAGAACACACACTCACACTTACACGAGTCCAGTGACGATGAACCCTCAGAGGCTGGACAACCTGGAACATCTCACAACTGCAGACACACACGCGTGTGACCTTGCAAACAAATTTATATGAATTATCACACAGTATAACACTTATATGAACATACATAATGACTGCTGATCCTGCTGCTACGGCGCCTCCTACTGGACTGGATAAACTAGACCTTGTCACTTTAAGGGGAAATTAAAGTCATTTTTCTTGGAGCCAAAAGGGATATAAGAACAACTTGTAATTGTACTTTTTAATATCTGAAGTTTTAGAACTATCTGATTTTTAATATGGTTTTAGAAAAACTGTGTTCGCCATTTAGTCGTGCGAGTTGTTCCTTCTGAAGGTGTATGGGTCTCCACGGTGGACTGTCCCCTGCTGGTGTGTGACAGCACCACAGGCACCTTCTTTACAATACTTTCATTAGTGTACTGTAACCATTTCTATCAGTCCTTTAGACTTTTAATCACATGTCTGGATGTTCTCCAGATGTAGCCGAGTTTGCTGTGCATTAAATTTTCTAAGTTGTGGAGATGAAGAAATGGGAAATTATTCACTGGTTGTTCTTTATTGAACGGCAAACCATCTGCAAAAGAACTCAAATTCTTGATTTTCCCATCAATTTCTTCATCAACATAGTAGAGATTGAAAAGATTACTTTCCCCAAAATTAACTGTCATCAGATGACAGAATTTGGGGTAAATTAACCTCATATGATGTCAAACTTTTAATACCATGTTTTTCACTTAGGTTTAAAATGTCGTTTTGTTTATCTTTCTTTCCTGTCGTTGATTCTACTGTTTATATGCTATTATAGTGCAAGGTTTATATGGTGTGCTTTCAATATACATTGATGGATTTATGCTAATCAGGGGAGAGGACAGCATATGACTCGCACACATTGGAAAATTCAGCCTTATTATTGTAAGCCATCGATATGCTAGACTCGAGCGAAACAAAAGCATCTCGTTCGGTCGTCAAGAACACAAAGGGGGCAATTGTAAGGGTGAAGTTGGGGGGTTGGTGCGAAAGTGTGGGTGTGGTCTGCAGATGAAGTTGGCATCTGTACTGTATTGCAATGATGATTAAATGCATGCCTAAGTGATTAAGTGAGAGGGGAGAGGTGCTAACGGGTTGGGTGGTTAAATGGTCGTTTCTTTTGACTTGAGTTTCTTATGAGCAGACTGAAAAGATTAATGTGCTGTTGATTGTACCGGAGCCATCTATACCAAACTAACGATACAACATATTTCCCTACGTCTCCAAATGTAAAAATCGAATTGAAATCCTTTGCAACATATTTTACTTTTGTGATATAATTCAATCTAATGCATTTCTGGATTGAATTGCATATGCAAGTGATTGTTGATACTAGAATATAGGCGGGTGATTTGATTGAATTGGCTAAAACGCATGATGGATGTGTGACGTCATAACCAAAAATGTTCATATTAAGTTGTTACATTTTAGTTAAAGATATTACACATTAAACAAAACTTATTGATAAGCAAGCCAAAATTTGGAGATCACATTTTTTTATCATTTTATGTTTCTCTCTTTGAGAGTAGAAGCTCATTTTCCCCTATGTTTCTCAGGATTGCATGGCATTGCAAGAAGTAACAGTTTCATGACCTCTGGAGTAAATGGGAAATGTCTTTTTGGTGACTTATTTATATAACTGAATTTGGAATATGGGTCTGTTTGCTGTTATTTTCACAAAGTAGTACTTATCAACTTGTTGGACCGTTTTGTATTTGATTATTTCTAGTTTTAGCTAAGCTGTGGCCACAACTGATAACTTTTAATAGACATCCCGTTTTGTAGGCATAGTCCACCAATGCCCTTTTGCCTCAGTTATTATTTCTTGTTTTGATGTGGTTAATTCCAGACATTTACAGGTGATAGATATATAGATTAATAAAACAAATCAAGAAAAGAAATTCAAGATATTCATTGCTCTCATACGTTGTAAAAGGGAAATGGGGTTTTCTTTGCTTCAAGCCCGAACAGCCTTTGAACATTACGTTTTATTTAAAGAGTTAAAAGACAATTGTCACTCACTGTGCCCATGTGACTCCTGATATGTTTCGCAAGACTTAAAAATCACGTGATACGACGTAATTTCCTGTACCGTTTCTAAATGGAACAAACCAGCTTGAGCAAACGTTAATGTTGCGAAAATGTGTGGAAAATGCTTAAAGTTTAAAGTATCTATCAACATTTTATTAAATGTAATGGTATAATGATAAAAGTGTACACCGAGGTTTTAAAACACACGCCATTTGTTTCAACTTGTTTATTCACACGTGCACGAGCCCGTCGTTCCCCTCCCCCTTAAGCGCGTCACCCACATATATACTCGCGCACGTAGCTGCGTCGACCAGAATCGAGACCAACGCCATTTTGTCGTGCAAGGAAAGGTGAGAGCATGAAGCCGAGTGTTTGGAATAGTTATAATATATTCACACTAAAATAGCTTGTTTGTATTTATTTTTGTTCATCTGTCGACTCTGGATTGCATTTGGAGGGAGTATTTGCCATATATACTGTTTAACTTCGAGTAAACGCTTCCTGCGCATGTTAACGCGGCCTAGGCCGCCCTACTGAACCATGCTGTGTAATCAGGCGGGAATTATTGTCTTAAATTTGGTTGCATTTTTAAACCGTAAGGTTGCAAATTATGTTACCGCAACGCACACATTTGCGTTTAAAGTAGATCAATGTTTTAAAAGGCGTTTAACGTTTGTGTGTGCACGTTTAAAAAATGTTGCGCCAACACGCGTACAAGGCAGTGAGTTGAGTGTGTTACGTTCATTAACTATTGTTTCACACAATCTCGCTTATAAATCGTATTCTTGGATGCGCATTAATGATTCCCCCGAACAGTTTGGACTTTATAAATGATTATCCAGTATCTGGTTAATCTTTGCAATTGGCCAGGTTGTTACCAACAGGGCGGCGCTTAGCAGATCGAAGTTCGTTTTAGAGTAATTAAAGACGATCTCGCATTTTATTTTCAGATTTGCTCAAAACTTTCATCATGAGTGGATGTCGCGTGTTCATCGGCCGGCTGAGCCCCCATGCTCGTGAAAGAGACGTGGAGAAATTCTTCAAAGGCTATGGGCGCATCCGGGAGATTAACCTGAAGAACGGTTTTGGCTTTGTGGTAAGAATCCCCATGGTCTCTGTGGACTTTGTTCATAAATCTTGTATATCCTGTAGCTTAGTGGTAAGAGGATGGCGCTAGCAACGCCAAGGTCATGGGTTAAATCCCATGGATCGCACATACGTCGGATATGTATAGTATAATTCAATTTAAATCGCTTTCAATAAAAGTGTCTGCCAAATGTGTAAATGTGGTATTATTCCTGTTTTTCTGACCCCTGCTGTGTTTCCACAGGAGTTTGATGACTACAGAGATGCAGATGATGCAGTTTACGAGCTAAATGGAAAGGAACTATGCAGTGAGAGGTAAGATCGAAATGGTAATTGCTTAAAATATCTTTGGTAGATGTGTAGGTGTTTTAGTGTGTGTGGACCGTGTTTAATGGTGTTGCCTTGAACTCAAGGGTGACCATCGAGCATGCCCGCTCTCGCCGTGGAAGAGGTGGTGGGCCAGGAATGGGGGGAGGTCGCTTCTCTCCACGTTTTGGTGGATATCGTCAATCTCGCAGTGGGGGTTCCAGGTATGTCACCGTTGTGTTTTATACTTTGGTGGGAAGGGTAGTTTTAAAAAGATGCACCATTCAAATGAGTAAACTCCTAATGTTTTCCCAGGTATGGCCCACCAGTGCGCACGGAGCACAGAATCATTGTGGAGAATCTGTCTTCGCGTATCAGTTGGCAGGTGAGCTCCCTTGTGTGCAAACAAGTGCAGAAACCAGCAGTGCAGAAGCCTGCTGTCGTAGAGTCTCATCCCTTCATTTCTTTTGACTTTGACAGCAGTACAACACCACCACCTTTTGTTAACTTTAGTTACTGTTAAACACTCATTCAATGTTACTTTGAGTAACCAGGAAACACGATTTCCTCTTCACCTCAGCCAAACCTTGCTTAAGTGAAATGATTGATTTTAATGTTAAAAGGTTCTCTAACCCAGAACATGTTTTTCAAACCTTTTCTTTAACAGCTGTGCTCTGGTAATCTTTAATTGGAGTTGCATGCACAGCCTGCGAGGTGCATAGCGCCCTCCCCTGGTTGTGTTCTGAGTAGTGTCCCTCTGGTGCCTCACCCGACACGCAGTGTCTGCTGGTCTAAGTCTTGGCTGGGTCCGTAGCGCCAGAAAGAGCCGTAGCACAGGATAGCCTTAGAGGAGCTGGGTAGCCGCTCTCTGGAGGGTCTGTGATGTCAGATCTGCTCCATCTCTCCGCTCTGATGTATGGGTCTTATTCTGTTGGTGCTGAAGCGGGGAGGGGTGCCGGGTTTTGGCCCCCTCCCCATCCTCTCTCTCTCTGGTGGGGTCCGTTCTTACGGAGGCCGGATGGGTCGAGTCCGAGGTCGTTTTAATGCTTCGTTGCTTCCGTTTGCTATTTGGACAAGTGGCTCTTTGCTAATGCCTTCTGTGGTTTGGAACGGTAAGTAGCTCATTACACTGGATAGTTACATGGTAAAGAAGGTTCTGTCATTGAGCTCAAATGGAAAACGATATATTCAAATCTGGAGTTAGATGTAAATGGAGAACGATTCCACAGCTTGCTGAAAGGTTCCAGGCAGTAGTTTCGGAATATGCAAAAATCTACCTCACAAAGCGAGAACCTGTTCTTAGAATTAGTTTGAGCCCCAGGCGCGTCTCTTCCAAACAGACCCTTGCTTCCCGTCGTTTCACACAATCTAAAAGATTTGTGGTGCTGAAAATGCTCTGGTAGTTTTATTACTGGGCAAATGTCGTTTCGCAACTTCCGCCGGTAAGGGGACATCTGTTGAGGGAGCTTTCTACAGGTGCACACTACAGCACCACTGCACACTGTAGTTGTGTATATGTGGAGCTCTCAGAGCAGATGCTGCAGAATGTGGTGTTTTTTGTGTGGGTGATGAAGCTTCAATGTGTCAGTGATTGGGAAATTGACGGCCGCATTTTTTTTCCTACAGGATCTTAAGGACTTGATGAGGAAAGTTGGAGAAGTGACCTTTGTGGATGCACACAGGACCAAAAAGAACGAGGGGTAAGTTCACGATTGTGTGTACGTGTGTAAAGACTGATATGACATACATTTATTTAACAATATTTAATGTGTTCTTCCAGGGTGGTTGAGTTTGCTTCTCACAGTGACATGAAGAATGCCATCGAAAAGCTGGACGGCACGGATCTTAACGGACGCAAACTTAAGCTCTATGAGGATCGCAAGAGGAAGTATGTATCTTGAAGTTGCTCTTGACTGTCTGTTTGAGTTTTCACAATTAATTAATTGCCTTTTTTTATTATCAGCAGCCGTAGTAGGAGCCGTTCCCGAAGCAGGAGCAGCTCTCGTTCCCGCTCGCCCAGTCGGAGTCGCAGTCCCGAGCGTGGAAGCAAACGCTCCCGCAGCCGCTCACCCAGTCGCACTCCAGAGAAGAAGTCCAACAATCGCTCTCCCTCCCGCTCTCCCTCTCCCGCTCCAAGGAATCAGAGCAGGAGCAGAAGCCGGAGCAGGAGCAGGTCCCGGTCTGCCTCTGCAGAGAGTCAGCACTAAATTGTTTTGTCTGTGTGTGTGAAACTGGATGAGGTCCCTGCTACCCGCCCTACTTTTTGTGGCATATGTGGAATTGTGCTACTTTAGTGTAAATTACTGGCTGTGTGTTAGCTGAATGAATGTGTATGATATTTTTTGTTTGTTTCTTAATGCTGAAAAGCAATGTGGGTTTAGGTAATGGAGTGGGATAAGATTAAAGACAATTTTCAGTCTTGTTTAATTTTAATTTTTTTGATAATCCTGGAGGACTTCTGTAAAGAACTGTATTTTGATTTTTTTCAGCTTGCATGCTTAATTTGAGTCTTTATGGTTGTTGAGCAGAAGGTTACAACATGTATATACACTCTGGAATAAAGTATATTGTTATTTGGAAAATCGGATCTTGTTTTCATTAATAATATCAGATTTTTGGGGGGGGGTTTGTTTTATCTTAAGGGTCAAAATGTTTGTATGGTTAAAATTGATATAACTAACACTTACTTTCGTTATGTACTCGTCCCAAAAGAAGCGTCTACTTCTAATGTTGAGCGTCCTCCAGGAGACACTGTTTCACTTACAAAAAATGGCTTTCTTACCAAAACTAGGCATAGAAACCCCTTTAGTTGTCCGGTCAATTTAACAATCGAGGAACCTTTAATAACTACATTGAAATGAATAATTTCTAATGTATGTGTAAAGAGTTTAACTCTTGACAGTTGGTGACTGACTTAAAATCAATACTGTAACCGAAGAAACTCATGAACACTAAACCGAAAACAAGAGCTATGATCCAATCAGGAAGTAAGACAGAAGTCTATATTTTGTTTAATGATATCTGCTGTTATGAACTTGGAACCGTATACAGAGAATGAATAGGAAAACATATTGTATAGTATCACATGCAGCGGCCAAGGACGAAATCGCATACCCCCCTGCTCTTTATGTCTCTCCGCCTGTTTTTCTCATTTTGCTCGTAAAGCTGGTGTCCTCGTTACACTGCGACGTTTCGTCCTCAAGGGCGAACAGATGAAATAAAACAAACAACGTAAATTCATTGAGATCAGATATCTGACAACTGTGCCTTTATGGAGAGAATATTTTTTTATAATGTCTTCGAAACAAACGGTGCAGACAAGTGGGAAACTGTTTATTATATATTATTAAACTGCAACACTTGTTTTTTTATAAAGCTTTTTCAAGTGCAAAAATAAATGTGTGCCTTCCGGACAGGGGCGTAGTTTGTGGGGGGGATGGGGGGGAGGTAACCCCCCCAATATTCAAATCCATCAGTTACAACCCCTCCAATATTTCAACATGAAAATCACAGTAGATCAACTGAAAAATATGTAGAATTACTTTATTTTGTGACAATAATTTTGTTCCTAATCAAATATGAGTTTGTCAAAATAAATTAGACAAAAAGTACCCCCCCTCCATTGAACCGATTGGTAACGTCCAACCAATGAGTCGCACTTTCACCAAAACAACGCGAGTGGTGTTTGAATGGGAGAGCACACGGGTAACTTAACGTACGCCAAACATGAGGAGAAGCGCTGCACAGTGGACTATATTTAACTGCTGGTCAGAGAGGGATGCAAAAAAAAAATAAAGCATGTACTGAGAATGATGTATGAGAATATTGTGTGATAATAGCTAAGTACACACCATATATGTTAGCTAGCTAATGCATTGCAATGTATTTAGCTGTAACTATCAGTATAACAAGCAGCCATCTGTTTTGCTAGTTCATTTTTCAATAGTGTCTGTAATTATCAATGACAAAAGTATTCACATTGATGTTTTATTTTCTTCCTAAAATAATCTGACTTTTGAACGAATTGGATGAAAGAATAATTTAAGTGGCTCACTCATTAAAACAGTGAATCGCTGCCGCCTACTGGCGCTTTCAATACTTAATTTCTTTCTTTTTATAATCTCTTCTATGTTAGTTTATGTTGAATTTGTAATCAGTTAAAGCATATAGATAGATAGATAGATAGATAGATAGATAGATAGATATAGAAATAAATTATCCAATTACAATACACATAAAAAAAAAAAAAAAAAAATAACAGGCAGCATACAACCCCAGATAGCACACGTACGTCTGCAAGATGTCTGTTAAAGATCACTTCATCTGGAAAGCATCTGCTGTTTACTAACATCTGATAGACATCTATAAGATGTCAGTTTAACATACATTCTAAATCATTACATCTTAAAGACATCTTCTAACAGGAAACGTATTGGAGATGTGCAAACACTCTAAAAAATACGTCTTCCAGATGTAAACACACACATCAAATAGACGTCTCCGTGATGTTCGTGTGCTATCTGGGACGTTCAACCCCCCCAATGTTCAAACCAAATCTACGCCCTTGCTTCCGGATCATGTTTGCTTTCTGTGATAAGTAACGTTATGCTAAATTAAAGTTTGAGCACGATTCTGTTAGGCACCTTGCAGCGAAATAGGGGATTATTTTAGGAACATAAGGCCAATCACCATTTAGTATGCAAATTAATACCTCAAAAAAGACGAAGGCACCTTACCAGTCGTCTTTGTAAATCACAGGAAGGTTTTTTCTTACACTGTAATTTCTTTAAAATGTAAATTCGTTTAAATGTAAAGTTAACTACAGCTAAATACCAGAAAATATACGCAAGTTCGAATATATACATCTTGACATCCAACGACGAAAAGTTACAATACAGCCACAGTACAGTTCCAGCAAGAATGTAGGTAGTTTGGGGGATTTGTGGCTTTGTCAGAAGATTGATTGAAACATATGACGTCCCGTTATCCGCGATCCTCCCAAACCCTGCGTGTGTTTGCTGTCAGCGCGCAGATGCGCAAGTTGTCTGGGATAACTCTGGGTCACGTGACTTCCTGCGGCGGCAGAGTGCTGCTGCAGTTTCTCGTCGGGGGCGCTCGGTGTACGGTGTGGAAATTCCGTCATGAACCGAACAACGGCGGCATGAAGCTGCAGGCTGAAAACGGCACGTGAATTGCTGCGCCGCCCGTCAACGGTAACACGTCTCCGCAGACCAGTGGATTAACGGCTGTTTCTCTGTGGGATTTAAAACAAGTGCGATCCAGGGATAAGTTTGTTCACTCTGTCGGGTGGAGGTGAGCGGGACACCAGGAGCGAGCATGGCGGAGAGAAGTGGCCGTTTGAGCTTTCCTGGGAGCGGGGCCCTAAACAGACCCGTTCCTATGAACCTTTTCGCCACCTGGGAGATAGACGGCTCCTCTCCAAACTGCATTCCCAGGTGAGAGTCGTGCGTTATCGGACCCCCAGGCGGGTTGTTTATCGGCGGGCAGACAGGTGCAAGGCGGCAGGGAGTGGTGCGCGCATGTGTCAGACAGAGAAAGGGTGCGCGAACGGGGTGTGCATTGATGTCAGAATCTGACATAAATCCAATAATCATCCGATGTTCTGCAGATTTTCACGGTTCTCTCTGTCACTCACCATAAAGGTGACACGACCGCGCTTTGATCAGGGTTATAAAATGTCCCGGTGTTGCTCATACATTTTAATGCTTCTCAGTTGGTCGCGAGCCTACAGGTTTAATACCTCTGACCGCCAAAGAAACTATTTGACTGTTGTGACGTCAGTGTGCTCTGGTTAGACTGCACGCGCGGTTTGTAATGAATTTAGCTGGAGGAGTCCAGATGTTAACATCAGGGACCGGTTCAGCCGGGGGCAACCCGGTGGATCCACCCGATGCACCTATACCACCAGAACAAAATGTCTTTTCTGAAACTCGTAAAGCCAGTCTTATTTTCTGCCGTGAGTCATCGTGGCATTGAAGAACACAAGCGTTCTTTCGTTCTTTCTGTTTGTCTGTTTCACTTGCTCATTTTTAACATGCCACAAATCGGATAAAAACGCCCCATGTCTTCTTGAAACAGAGGCACCTAATAAATCGATTTTGACTGGCACTGGCATGCAGGTTTGTTTTGTTTCTCTTTCTGTCCTATTCAATGGTTAGGCTGTGTCCACACGTTTAGAATGACTCCCATATTATTTACTTTCCTACTATGGGAGTTATTGGGGGGTAGATCTATTTGGGAACTGACATTCTTCCAAATATCCTCCTTTGTGTTTAGCAGAACAAATAAATTTATACGGGTGTGGAAAAATCTGAGGGTGAATAAATGGCGGAGAGATAAATGAAAGGAAAAAGCGCTGTCTGATGAATTCTTTATCACAATAAAAGACATACATCATCAATCGTGCTCTTTGTCTGCTCACTGCCACTGTGATGAGCACAGTTTAGAGTTTTGACAGACTATTTTGTAAACTGTTATTATTTGTCAGTAAATCCCTTTACATGAAAGTTTTATGAGAGAAGATGACACACCTCATACTAACAATCCTTGTCAGAACATGAAATTAACTTCTCTATCATCTAAGTTAGCTGGTTTTCTAACCTTCTGTGGGCTTGAAGTGGGAGTGACCTCCTCCGAAAGTGCTGTCTAATTGGCTGGACTATTTTTGTGACATAACCCATTTTTATACACTTTATAGGTAGAAACGTCAGTTTGACACACGTGTTGTTTCAAACGTGTGTCTGACAGAACAAAGGCCGTTTTGTTGTATTACTGCTCTAAAATACATTCATCTCCCTGATGATTTTCAGTTCTTGAACATCACTGACTACCATAGAAGAACAAAATTAAATAGTATTTATAGGTGCCCCAGGACTGTTTTACCTAAATTCTTCAAAATATAACATTTTGTGTTCAACAGTACACAATTATACAATATGTTTTTTCCTACTATGGTAGTGGATGATGTCCCAGGACTGAAACTTGCTAACATTCTTCCAAACATCTTCAGATTATAGATACAATCTGAGGGTAAGTAAATGCATTTTTATTTTTGGGTTATTATCTCTTTAACCCAGCAATGAAAAATCTCACCCTCATGTCATTCCAAACCTTTATCAACTTCTTTGGAGAATGTTGTTAACAGAAAACATTGTCCATCTTTGACTTCTGTTGTATGGACACAAACCCTTTGAGGCCTTTCTCTGGATGTTGTGGCTCAGCGGTCAATTATTAGCTTAAAATTGTTACTTAAGACTTGCTCTTTTTCATTCTTATGTGAGTGTGTTCTCAAAGCATTTGATTTATTTCTGACATTTTATAGAATAGTAATGAGGAGACTAAATTTATTTGTATTGAGCAGCTATAATTTTTTATAAGCAGAATCTCCATCCATGTTCACTCCCGGCAAAATTGGTCACACGCACTGGACGTCAGACCACACAGCCCGTGTGGTGGTGTGATGGTAGATTTGATAGAGTTAAGCAACCTTATTATTAGATCACTTTAGCCTTGCGCTCAATTAAGCTGTCAGAACGTACAGATTCAGACCGATCGAGTCTTGCTGAAGTCAGGCAGAGTCACAGCAACAGAAGACTGCGACTACACAAATAAAACAACTTAAGTTGAAAAGCTGATTGAGTTTTATATGTAATTAATTCATACGGTTTTTAGCTACATGCACAATCTGTTCAATCACGGTGGATATAATATGGAGGAAATGTCATAGATACTATTTTTCAACACCATTTCTAACATTTTAAAAACACAATGCTTATTTTGTAAAGAGAGATGGGTGGTGGATGGATGTGTTTGTTAAAAACGGTTCTTGAAAGTGGTGTTTTTCATTCTTTATGCAAAGAGGTCGTGTACTTGAACTAAATCATAAAAAACGTTGGCACGAAAATGTAACTACAATTTTAAGTGGATCTCGGGGAAAACACACAACCAGAAGTTAAATACACACTTCGCCTTTATAGTGACTCTGTGCAGCTTTGTGTGTCTGCTCCCTTATGCTCCTTTGTGTTTTCTCAAGTGGGCATCATTTCAATAAAACAATAGTCTCCCTCTCTCACTCTCCCTCTCTCTGTGTCTTTCGCTCTGACTGAACAGGCTGTACTAGGGTGTCATATTTGTGTGTGTTGGTGGAGCGTGCGTTGCGTTCTCACCCTGCGGGAGAAAACAGTCGTGCCTTTGTCTTTAACACACCCACAGCCATTCTTACACGCACACACACAGTGACAGGGCCAGAATAAATTGCTGTATTGTTTACATGGAAAATAGCTGTTTTGCTTTGGAGGCCGTGTTGTGTGCGTTCTTGATTTGGAGTGATAGCATATTCTCCTACTTTTAAATGTCTTTAATGAAATAGTGATTGGAATGCAGTTAGTTTTACTGCACATATCTATTTTTTCTGTATTCATGTTAACTATATTAAAAGTAAATGGATGTTAATAAATACTTTATTGTTAAAAAGTCAATAGACTTTTCTTGTATTGACACTTTTGAAAAATGTCATTTATATCTCTTTAAAATTATATATTTTTTTACATTAAAAATATTTTCAGATATCTGTTTTAAATACCCTTTGTAGCCTGTTTTATGTGCATATGACCGTGGAGGAACTGACCTCACACTCACAGATATTTGCTTACTCTGCACCTACTGTTGGAAGAGGGGCAAATGTGTCTGTGTGTGTGTTGGTGTCTGCGTGTGCGTTTTGCTCTCTTATTTGTGCTTTCTCTCTGGTCAAGTCTGCATTTCTGAAAAAGGTACTAAGACAGAAGAACAAACTAACTATGCAAGAGTTTGTCATACACGCAATAAAATTTCATTAGTTTGTTTCGGATGTTTGATGTTATCTTCTTTTTACACCGCCGTTGCATAAAACACAGAAAGAGTTTTTCAAATGATCTTAAAAGGGGTTTGTGCTTAACAGTTGAACACCTTTTACTAGTCCAGTGATTTGTTACACTTAGTGTGTCAAATTCTGTACAATCATGAAGAACAAATGTGCTTTGTACTTAAATTGTGCAAAACTATAAGGACAATCATTGATATGCACATTTTTTTCGACTTCACACGTAAACGCAGGTAGAGTCAGTGTTTGATGTTGTATAGTAGAGCTGTTGGAGGCCTTTGTGAATTATTTGCATATGCTGCAAAATAAGGTCCGTTTTCCAGTTCGTGTTAAGTATCATATAAACAACCAAACCAGATAGGAAATGAGTAGACTGGAGTCAAAACATTGCATTATTCTAAACTGGTCTAGATTAAAGTATGTCTCAAGCTAGTCAAGTCATCGCTACACAGGCTACTACAGACTTGACTGTTCTCCCATTTTGTGTTTGGTGTTTTTCAACTTCACCAGTTTATACATTGTAACTTTGTGTAAAAAGGTTTGAAAAGCTCACATTTGTGTTAGTGTAAACTAACACCGTTTGTGCGGTGTCTCATGCTGTACTTTCAACTTGCTTATCAATGTGACCTACATTGTCAATGATATGCATGCTCTGAAATTCAAAACGTCTACATTTAATGGTAAAGTTAATCAGAAATAAAACATGTTTGATGATATATTCACTCTGTCATTCCAAACATGGGTATCTGACTTCTTCTGCGGGACAAAAATTTCATTTGTTTGAAGAAATAACACCATTTTTCATTGACTTCCATTGTATGCACACAAAACCACGTCCTTTGTGTTCTATAGAAGCAAAAATCGTAAACAGGTTATGAAGGACAAGAGGGTGAATAAACAATGGTTGGTGACATTTAAGTAAAGCTTTCACATCCAAGAGAGTGATCAGAAGGTCTGCCTGTAACATCACTCATGTCCAGAGATTCAGAAGATTCCAGAACTGGCATCTGAGCACGCCCTGGAGAACAGATGCCTTGCACCCTGGGTACTTTTAGGGTTTACAGACCAGAGACTGAAATAGCTGGTTTGTGGACTGTGACCTGCTCTTTCTTTCCCAGAAGCCCCTGTGTGAGCCAGTGGTCTTTGAATTATGGCTATGAAGAATGCAAAAAAGCACGACATTGTGATCACATGTGCGTGACCACACGACAACAGGGACCACTGGCTTTGTGTTAAAACGAAGCTTTAACCACAGCAAACTTATAAGAACACTCTTCTTCCTGTACGTGTGGTTAAAGGCAGTTCACACCAAGCGTAACTTAAAAATACAATGTTAGGATCAGTCCATGATGTTTCGTTTATTTCAAGATTGCTCGCTGCAGTTTCACATTTGAAATGTGAAAGACCTTTAGATATGATAACAGTTTATTTGACTGACAATAATAAAGGTCACCAGCTGTTCTTGTTATATTTTTTACTGTGTACTTTAGTGCTATTGTCTATAGAAATGTTTAATCTTCATAGTGATGGTCCTGTCGTTGAATGGGCCTTGTGAGATAAGATAAACAGTATTTGTTTATTATAACCAACATTTTAGATAGGACAACACACAATGATCTAAATTTATATCACACACAAATTAAATAGGTTAGTTCATAATTTTTAAGTGATGTTAACCCTAAAACTCAAAAATACAGCAAACTCTTTTAAACCTCAAAGATAAATGAACATTAAGCACAATCTCAAAATGTACTGCCTAAATGCAGTCTTACACAAAGCATGCTGGGAACTGAAAATCCCCCTCAACCAGCTATGTTGAATTACCTTGTTTATATTAAGTAAACTCAACAAAAGGTCCAATATTATAGGGTTTTACGTTTTACTTAACAATGTTAAGTTGACCAGTACAAACTTGTTAAGTTAAGCTAACAGTACTAAACGTTTAGTATAAATAACATAATCAACTTACATCAATTAATAGGATTCATCATTAATTACATTCTTCATGTACTTTAAACAAAGATGTTTTTTTTTAAAACTAACAACAGCAACAGTTCATTTACTTCACTCTTCACAGTTGGTTGCAAGGACATTTTAGCGGATAAGTAAAGTCACACACTGGTGCAGAGGAACCAATGATGTTTACAAATGTAAAGCCATGTTCTACAAAATCTGACAACCAGTGTCCAAAAAATGTCATCTGTTCAAACTCAGACAACGTGTTTATCTGGTATAAAAAAAATGTTATCTACACCCCTAAAAAGGTACTTCAAAATGTTTCTTCGATGCCATATAAGGACCTTTTGGTTCCATAAAGAACCTTTGACATCCTTTATGTTTCACAAAGGTTCTTTGTAGTGAAAACCGGTTCTTCCGATTACGAAAAAGTAATAAAGAGATGGTTCTTTAAAGAACATTTGACTCAATGGTTCTTTGTGGCCCCAAAAATGGTTCTTATATGACATCGCTGTGAAGAACCTTTTAAGCACCTTTATTTTTAAGAGTGTAATGATATGATATACAAGGATCATTTGTGACATCCTAGATGTCTGAATATTTGTATTGACCACTGACTGTATACACCGACTGTATATTTTTGTTTATAAGCCTTTATTAAATTTGAACATTTCACACAATTCCCCAAAATTCAATATTTCTTCAGAAGAGGCAACCCAACGTTTGCGATTCTGATCAGCATTTTTGTTTGTGTTTGTGTTATCCAATGAGAAAAATGTAGGTCAGTAGGTTTTTTGGGGGAGAAAGGATGCGTACGTTTTCAACATGTGTTGTTGTTTAACTGCAGTTCTCTGAATGTTTACACACACACAGCTGTGACTAATGAGCCGAATAAGATAAACGAAGCATAAGCAGATAAACGTGTTCTCCGGTGAAATACGGAGAGTTGCTTTGCATCGGTTTATGTTTTTCTCTCTGTTTTAGAGGCTCAGGTTAACTGGATGTCTTTTGTCTGTCCATCTTAAGAGGATCAGGGGAAGTTTGTTCTGTGGGTCTGTCATGCACATGTCAGTGACTCCTCAGTCTAAAAATGAATTCAGATCATTCAAATTGTACACGAATAACTTTATATTCATCTCTCTTTCACTCATATACACACAGGCAGTTTTGGGGGCAGGTTACACTGTGAGTCATCTTGACATTTTTGTAGGTCTTTGAAGTTCAAATGCATTATTCAGAGCTTCAGAAAAAAATTCATGAATGAAGAAAATGTTTCTGCAGTGTTCTTAGCATGACTCTTGCTGTATTTGTCATGGATGAATAACAGTCCAAAAATTGGAGACCTTAATGAGTTTATTAATAATATTGATTAATGTATTTAAGGATTTTTTTAGCCATGGGAGTTATACTTTAAATGACAAACAAGGTGACATGGACTTTACAAGTTTGTGCAAAACCTGATGATTCATGTTTCCCAATGGGATTTGCACATGTTCCCAATAGCCCAATTGTCCTACATTTTTCCTAAATCCTACAACTTTCACAGGTGTCCAAATGTCCAATATAACAAGTTTTATGTGGTATTGGACTTGTGAACAGCACTGTTTGCCTCAACAAGTCATGTGTTATTTATAGTAATGTATATTCTTCCATTATTCTCAATAAAGAGTATTCAAGGTTTTGAGCTAATGAGAATGTAACTGACCTTATTAGACCTTTGTGTGTATGTGTGTAAGATTCTGTGCGTGTTCTTGCCTTCAGAAGTGAATGTAGGTCACGACTCTAGGGTTTTACTCTCATTCAGATGAACAGAATATTTGAACCATCATTCAGATGAGATCACACACACATGGTTCCAGCATGGAAAGGGCCATTCTGAGCCTCACCTACTCTTAAAATGGAGTATGGCACTAATACACATACACAGACATGCATGTTTGAAGGTGTAGTTTGTGCATATTTTCTGTGCCGGTTATTACATTCCTGTCCACCTATTTTTGGACAAAAAGAGGTAAAGCAAGATTTTAACAAACTGGGGCTTGTGCAGGAGCTGGAGCCGGTGCTCGGCCGGAGGGTCGTCAACAATGTGACCATTCGACAGAGGCAGAAACAACAAACATGGTTCCGTGCCTAGCAAATCTCTTCTTTTAGTTTTATAAAATGCAATATGTAGTTTTGCATATATCTTAACTTCATGTATGTGACAGAGCCATTTAAAATGGGTTTCTGGGCATTCAACCTACAAATGGTAACACACTTCTCTACTTTAAAGGTCATTTGTTAATCTCATGTTATTTGCACACTGCAAAAAAGTACATTTTTATAGTACAAATTTCTCAAATGTTCTTAATTCAATCTATAATGATCAATCTAAATCAATCTATATGAAAGTGTCCCAATATATTTAGTGATGCTTTAAAAAAGGACACCATTACTATTCGAACATACTTATTATTCTTGTTCCACCAAAAGTTTGGGGCGTAACTTGTCCCAAAGTTTAAGACGTAGACCCATGGATGAGAGCTCAAATGAGCCCATTGAGGAATGAGGTGCTATGACTTTTATAGGCGATCGGGTTGGGTGTTTGACAGGGGGGCAAAAAATACCCGGAAAGTCCTATTGACTTAACATTGCGCCCAACTTTGACGAGTTGTAGCTCCGAGCGATGATATCGTAGAAACATGCGGGCTACCCCATTTGAAGAGGCTATCAGGCTCTGTAAGAACAAACATTACAATGGGGTGTTAGTTGCACCCAAAATTCCTGTATACTTATAATGGGACCATAGACCTCCATTAAAAAAATTAAAATAGATATTTCTCCACATTAGACCCATTAATGAGGGCTCAAATCGAGCGGCCCAATGAGGAATGGTGTGCTATGACTTTTAGAAGCGATCGGGTGGGGGGTGTTAGATAGGGGGCGAATAAAAACCTGAAAATCCAATTGACTTAACATTGGGCCGAACTTTGACGGGTCGTATCTCCGAGCGAGGATATCGTAGAAATGTGCGGGTTACCGTATTTTAAAGAGGCTATCAGCCATATGGATTTTTGGGATGTACGTTGCACCCCTGGGGTGTAAGAGCCACTCAAAATTGACAGGAAACATGCCCATATAATGCGTAAAACTGTCTCGTGTTGAATATCTTCATTGGCAGATTTTCTTGCTTGTTTAAAACAAACTTTCCTAATTCTTACATTTTCTTTCATAAAACAAGAAAAATATTGGGTCATTCTTGTCAAGTAAATAATTCTAAATACCTACAAATAATTTTAGATATTACTAGAAAACATGACATAAATGCTTAGTAAGAAATTCTTTTTTGCCATGCATTTACTTCGGCAATGCTGTAAGTGACGCATACTTCTGGTTTTACATGAAAATCTATATCCTCAGTGTCAGGGTTATGAAATGATGGTGTAAGCTAATGCATCAGATAATGCCAGTGTTCTGTCCGGCCTGTAACCTGAGCACCATTCCGGCCTTAGCATTCACCTTTTAGCAGAACCGATACAGTACTGGCATAACCGTGTGTGCATGGGTGAGTGTAACTTTATGTAACTCGAGTCAGGAATGATGGGAGCCAAAGTTGATAAAATCGATTTGCGTCTAATATCCTTTGTGCTTCCAAGGGCGCTGCAGCATCTGTCCAAGAGAAACACACACATACAGAGTACCTGTAACATTGTGTGTGTAATGGAGCTGTGATTGAATGTGTGTCTGTGAGTGAGGTGAGACGTGTTATCTTAAACTCCATAGAATTTTTTTGTGTGGGGGCTTATTAAAATCTGTTAGGTCTTTAAGAGGCTATATCTAATTAATAGAGAGGTTTGATTGACTTGTGTGTGCACGTGTGTGTAACAGCTCACACCAGCTGAAATAATCAGCCATGGTACTGAGAAAACAGAACAGAAAGGTTGTGTGTGGATATAGTTTCCTGTAGTGTTTAGAGGTGATCTGAAGGATTTTTTCAACTTGATTTCCCTGGAATTCGTAACTGTTTTACGAGTTGAATTTGGTAATCCTTCTGAGGCCATCAACTGCAGTTATAGAAATGAACCATTAATATCTTGAATGTGGCTTTTAAAGTGTGCATGTATGCGAGAGAAATAAAAAATTGTGTGTTTGTTTGTGCAAAGTTTACTGAGACCCACAGTGTGTGTTCCTTTGTTGTGATTAAAGTTAGCATGCTAATCCTTCACCAAAGAATGGCTTTTGTTTGTGTGTGTGTGTGTGTGAATGTGTGTGAGCGTGCATGTGTGTGAGAATGGAGAATGATGTGTTGACAATACCAGCCTTTAGATCACTGAGAGTATAGAGATTGTACTGGGGGCTACACACTCACAGACACACACACACACACACAAACACACTCCTCCTAGTCCTCATAGTACCTGGTATGTGATTTGAATATATAAAGCATTTCTCATTAATATTCTATTAGGTGCATGTGTGAATGGTTTTCTCTCTCTGTGATGCCTAGGGCCGTTAGGGGCCTCTGGTCCCCTGATCACTTCCCACTGCGACATTCCAAACAATACTGATTCATCTCCAGCTCTCTCCCTGCATTACTCACATTCCCTGCCTCTCTGCCATTCTCCCTCTCTAGTCTGCATTTAAAGGGATAGTTCACTGAAAATAAAATTTCTGTCTCTTGGTTTTTTAAACCCCTGACTTTCTTCCACGGATCAGATGTGGGGCAGGATGTTTATGCTTTTCTGTTCCATACAAAGCAAGTGCATGGTGACCTATAGTATAGCACCAGAAGAGGTGACATACAATTTTAGTCATTTTTTATGCTTTAAGGTCATTGAAGTTTGTATGCAGTTGGTCACCATTCACTCACATTATATGGACAAAGTTGTATCATCATTCTGCTAAATGCGTCATTAAAAGGTTTCTGATGACGTGTGTTAATAAATGGTGGCAGAAGTGTCAATGTTTACATGTGACGGTAGTGAGGGTCCACCGAGAGAGAATATCTGACTATGCAGTACATTTATCATGTTAAAAGCCGGATTGGAAGTGTGTTTGTGTAGTTTAAAGGGGTATGAGAAAGCCTCATGACGTGTTTTAATAGAATTGGGTCAGTTCAAACATTTCCTCTTGACTAAAGTGTCGTGTTTTCAATGGAAAGTTTGGTAAATAGTGTATGTACGTGTTTCCAGAGGACTAAACTCGTGAATTTCATTGTAGCTCTATAAGTGCAAGCTGTGCTCTGGACTCATCTGTCCCAGTTGGAATCTAATATGGTCTTCGCCATAAGCGTTTTAAAGCTCCCGGCTGTGTATCTGTGTCAGAAGGGCCTGAGTAACCAGGCGGTCGGTTAAGTTTGAGAGACGTTCTCAGAATCATGAGGTTGACCAGCAGTCTTTAAACCCATCAGCCATTATTTACTGAAAGGAAACTTGAGCCGATACAATCGGTCACATAAACATATTAATCATAATTCCAAACATTTACAGATAAACAACCGGCGGCATGAATATCCCTGACCAGCGGAGATGAGACTAATGTTCTGTTTGCTCGCCCTTATCTCGTCTCAACCCCACATGTTCCTTTTTCCACTGAGAAGCACAAAAGGTTTAGCAGAGCTCAAAAATAACAAAAAGAAAAAAGGCATGAAGTATAAGCCCTTCCTTCTCCTTATATATCAAAACATTTGCTCCTATGCCTCACCTATATGTGTTATTTCAGTCATGCTTACATATTACTATCAAACACCTGCCTGTAAAGCTCTGAAGTATTTCACATTTACCCAGCAAATGTTAGATAGTACATCTGAGACTGAGGGTGAAGCTCCTCTTTTTTTTACTACATAGATAGTTTGTAATTGTGTTTTCGTCTTTAGGTTGTGCAGTTTGACATTGAAAAAGCTTGTTGTGCTGAAGGAACTTGATAAGGAGCTGATTTCTGTCGTCATCGCAGTCAAGATTCAGGTGAGCAGTGCTCTGGTTTATGAAGTTTATTATTATGAGCTGTACTTTAGCTCTTGTATTTATGGGGGAATGAATGTATGCATCATTATAGGGTTCGAAGAGAATCCTGCGTTCTCATGAAATAGTGCTTCCCCCTGCTGGTGGGGTGGAGACTGATCTTGCGCTTACATTCTCACTTCAGGTAGATACCTTCAAAATACACACTGTGCTTTTAAAACTTTGTTTTAAAGAGAGATTTTTTGCAAAAATGAACTGTCTGTCATCATTTACTAACCCTCCTTTCATTTTAAACCTGCATGACTTTCTTTCTCCTGCAGAACAAACACTTAAGAAGATATTTTGAAGAATACTGGGTTCCGAAAATGGTTAACACCCTTTTTCGGTTACCAACATTCTTCAAAATATCTTCTTTTGAGTCCTGCAGAAGAAAGAAAGTCATACAGGTTTGAAATGACAATAAGTAAATGATGACAGAATTTCTATTTTTGGATTAACTATCCATTAAAAAATAATGGCTGCGTCTTCAAACCTTGTGAGCTTGCTGTCTGACAGACTATAGTGTTATTAGACTATTCTTTCATTTCAGATAAACAAAAATGCAATCTCATAAATTGGAATTTTACATGGGAAGCAATTTATACGCCTCATCTAAATACAAAATTCCACTGAGCTTGTCGCAAAGCATTGTGGGCTTACATTTTCTTTAAAGAATACATATAAAATGCTGTCTTTGCACTCATCCCAAAGTATTTATCTTAAAACAACCTTTGCATCGGCAACATTTCTGATGTTCTTTACATAGGCAGCTTAGAAGGTTTGAAACAAATCCAAAAACCCTCTCAAGATGACATTATATGTCCCGATTCTAACCTGTTGGAGTTTATTTAATTAAATTGGTATTGATCCTAATCTCTCTGTGTATATCCCATGTGTGCATGTTTTTCCATGTGATCAGTACCCTCATTTTCTAAAGAGAGAAGGAAATAAGTTACAAATCCTGCTTCAGAGGCGGAAGAGGTATAAAAACCGAACCATTTTGGGTTACAAGACATTGGCTGTGGGTTCCATAGACATGGCAGAGGTATGTGTGGTTCTCTCTAATGTTCAGTTTAGTGTACTTGACCCATAAACAAATGCACTCTGATTTATTTATTTATTTTATTTTTTTTGTGTGTGTGTAGGTGATGCAGCATCCGGCAGAAGGTGGACAGGTCTTGGCTCTCTGCAGTAATCAGAAAGAGTTTCTGGGTAAAGTTGCCGAGATTTGGATCTATTCCCTGTCCAGTCAGCCAATAGACCACGAGGAGGCGGCCATTTTGGGACAGAAAATCAAATGTTCTGGTAACAATTATTTATATTTTTCAAGTGTTAAAGGTCCAATGTGTATTTCTGTTAGTGGGTTCATTAACAGAAATGCAATTTAATATACATAACCATGTCTTCAGAGTGTATGAAGACCTTACATAATGAAGCGCTATGTTTTTATTACCTTAGAATGAGCTTTTTCTATTTACACACAACGCGGGTCACCTTACATGGAATTCGCCATCTTGTTTCTACAGTAGCCCTTAACGGACAAACTGCTCTGCAGAGCGCATGTCCTCTATACATTATCTTCTTCGGCAAAGAAGCGAAAATGTGATGACATCTTAGCTCTGTGTCTGCAACCGTAGTGGTTAAAAAGGGAGGGGCGGAGTGGTCCGTTGATCCCAACCTCACCACTAGATGCCGTTTAATTTCATACACTTGGCCTTTAACAGATGCTTCTCTGCTGCACATCATACAATTTATTGAACTATCAGGATATGTGTTTCATGTTTTCACTTCATTTGATGTGATAGATAATTACTCGGAGGAAGAGTATGAAAGCTTCTCATCAGAGCAGGAGGCCAGTGATGATGCAGCACCGGGACAGGTGACTCTTCTTAAACACGCACATACACAGTTCTGTTCCTCAATCGGTACATCACGGTGCTAGAAACACCAAGGTTATGGGCTCAAGTCGTACGGCACCTTCTTATCACCCATGTATGTGTGTTTTTAGGATCTAGAGGATGATGAATATGACATGAGGAAGCCCAAAAAGCAAAGGAGGTCTATAGTCCGAACGGCATCGATCACCAGGGTAAGAATGTTAGAGGAACAGTGAAAGTAATTGCACATAGAGTTCGAAATTTGCGTACGAGAATTCCGCACGTTAAAAAATAAATAAGACCTCATGTTGTGTCAATCACATTTACACACTGCCTCCAATATTTTTCGTCCGTCATAAAAAAATGACTGGGCTTGATTTTCTACGTCTTTTGCATCCATAGCAAGCATTTTTTGTGTTGTTTTGACAATTTAGAGAGACCGTACAAACGAGGGCAAAATACAAAAATAAAAATTTTAGGACTTTATGTGCAAACCTGAAGCCTTGAGTGATTTACAGTCGTCCCTCTCATGTAAAGTAAATGAGCTGTTAATTTGTGTGTATATGTATGTGGGTGTGTTTATTTTTCTCTCTTTTTCCATTAGCAGCAGAACTTTAAGCAGCGCGTTGTAGCGTTGCTCAAACGGTTCAGAGTTTCTGAGGAGGTGAGTATTCTGAATGTTTGTGTACACTTTGGACCCTTTCATAGGCAATATGGTAGGGTGGTGCTTTCTGTATCCCTCATCTGCGGTGGTTTTATGAGATTACATCTGCTCACTGAATGTTAGTCATTTTTCTGGCAGCTCTCTGTGCTATATTTCAATCCCCCTACCATCTGTCCGCACATAGAGATATACGGTCTGCCCATCTTGTCATCTCCTTATTGGTTACTTATTTATATTATTATACAAAAAAGTCACCACCTTGGCAGTGCAATGATCTAGGGTTGCTGCAGTTGGTGAGGTAAAGGTTTAGCAATGTTGTGTGCCCGAAGAAGGAGGGCAGCTGAATACATGAATATACTAAATGACCAGGTCATTCCATCAATGGATTATTTCTTCCCTGATGGCACAAGCTTGTTCCTAGATGACAATGCCAGGATTCTTCGGACTCAAATTGTGAAAGAGTCTTTCAGGGAGCATGAGACATTGTTCAGGGAGGATTTTTGATTATTTTTATTTATATTTTCCTTTTGTGTTTGTCTTTGGAGCTGACCTGACCCTACAGTACATTTCACTACTGGTTGTAGATTCTCTATATAACGGTGTATGTGACAAATAAAAAATCTTGAATGAGACACCATTTGCACACATGGATTGGTCCCAACAGAATTCCGGACCATAACGCCATATGGAGGCTCAGAGATTTAGTATTTTTGTTTGCAAAACCAGGAAGCGAATTAGCATTTTAGGACTTCTAGTTCCATCGCTCCAAAGTCTATGTTTTTTTTTATGGGTTTTTGGTAAATCGCCCGAAATAAGGATTGTGGGAAACAAACCTCTAAATATTTTCATGTTTTATTCTATGACATAAAACACACCAATTATAACCTGCTTGTCATTTTTTTATTTACCAACTGTCTTTAATCAAGTATGAAAGCGTTTTCTGAGGTTTGGTGGTGGTGACGTCGAAATTGAGCGACCTAGTCTGTTTATAGCCTCGTGTGAGGGTTTTACTTCTGGCGATTGTATTTAGTCTTCAAAAGAAACAAATGTTGTGTTAATCTGTAAAGATTATCTTGATAGACAAAACGTGTAAGTATCATAAACCTTTGTTAATCACAGATCTTATTTTTGCGATCTTCCAAAAGTCTGTGGGAAATATCTGTTATGTGTGACATGTCAACAGTTAGTAGCCTTGTTCTGGTTGACTTGTGTAGTGACCCATTTCGAAAATGTGTGCACCCTTGTAGCATGAGGAGGTCTGCTGCTTTCTCTTCTCAGTGGACCATATCTATGTTTGAAAGAATTTATTTTACATTTAAGGATTAAGATTTCTAACCTCTGACATCATAGGCGGTTTAATCTTTTACCTTGTTGCTTTCTACATAGTTTTTATAACTATAGTTTTAGAAAGAAAACATCCTTAATGATTTTGGATGGTCTTTGAGTCAGGGGACATGAGGATTGTCCCCTGCCTAGCTCCACAGATTAAATTTAGCTGTGCATGATCAGCATTCCGAACAGAAACCGTATCCTTGTTACCTGATAATCTTGCGGAGTAGAGTAGAGCAGGACGCTGGATATAAAACACATTCTTATTATTTTTACGGCACATAGTATGTATACTTCAGATAGTATGCAAGTTTTCTGTATGCAAGGAATACCAGATGTCCAAGAGAACATGCATTAAGTGAAACTCAATGAACCTATACTTTTTAAAGGAACAGTTCACCCCAAAGTAAAACTTCGGTGATGATTTACTCACCCCAAGTTGTTCCAAACCTGTATAGATTGATAACCATAGTGGAAAAAATTATTGAATAATGTTTTTGTTCTGTTGAACACAAAACAAGATATGTTGGAGAATTTAGGAACAGTTCTGGGGCACCTTTGACTACATTTTTTTTTCTACTATTCTAGTCAATAGTGCCCCAAAAATCTTGGTTGTCATTTCACTAAGTATCTTTCTTTGTGTTCAACTAAACAAAAAATGTATACAGGTTTGGTACAACTTGAGGTTGTGGGTGAACTATCCCTTTAACAACAAAACCAATGGCACATATCCATTCTCTTTCATATTGTCTACATTTATACTGCATATTTAGTGTTTCAATTTCTAAGAATTTAAAGAAATTCTTTGCTTAAAACAAGGTGTGCCAACCTCGAAAGCATTCCATTCCAAACACATCTGTTGATACGCCATGATATGTACAGTACGCGCCATTTCAGGTTCAGAGGTCAGTTGTGTTCTCAAGGACAGGAAGTATGCTCTGATGTGCAGTGTCAGAAGCTGTAGCGATGTACAGTAGAACAGAAACATAATTCTCATCACCGTAAGGTCTCAGGTTACTTCCTGTTCTGACGGCACAGATTTCTCTTATGGTATCATTTTATGCTGGACCAGTTTTCATACTAGAAATCATTGCGCAGTTAACAGTCAGTATTGCTTAGAATTGAAAACTAGCATACTTGTTCTAGACACTTCCTGGTATATATTATTTGTTGCCTTTTTTTTAAACGATAGCAATAATCAAATCAAAAGCCATCTCTCCATGATTCAACATTTAGAAAAGTAGCTAGAAAGAGTTTGTGATGGATTACTATTGCCTATTCTGTAATACTGAAAATGAAAGGTTAAGTGTGCATTGCATTCTAGTGAATGTGAAGTGTGCAATATGTCCTCTTGTTATTCAGTGCAAACTGAATTGCATCGATGTTTGAAAGTCCTTGATTGATTTTCACTCTCAGTAATAATATTCGGAACATCATGTGGTGTTTGCGAAGGATTCTCTTTCAGCTGAGTCTGGGTATTTTCTGTCCTCGCGCTTCAACCATAGCTCTGTATCGCCCTTTCTTGCCCTACTGCTGGAACATCAACACAGTACAAATGAGAACGTTATGTTATATTGTGTTTTTGTGCTTGTAGGTTTTGGACTCTGAGCAGGACCCAGCCGAGCCTCCTCCAGAGGTGGAGGAAGATCTGGATCTGGAGAGTTTGGATTTTGAGAATCCAAGTGACAGTGGACCAGATCTGGACGATGATGAAAGTGTTCGGAGCACTCCAAAGCCACAACTCAAGTATGAGGGGGCTTTTGTGTTTACTATAAAGTTTGTAGTATAAACAAATTTTTTTATATTTTGTCAATGCTCTTTCATTGTGTGTTTGGTTAGGCCATACTTCGAAGGGATTTCTCTCTCCAGCTCTCAGACAGAAATTGGCAGCATTCATAGCGTCCGCAGTCACAGGGAACCCCCCAGTCCGGTATGAACACATTATTGAGGAGACATAATACTACAAGGGCATATATTAGACCTAACTATGTGTACTTGTTTAAATGTAAAGCTAGTTGTTATTAAGTTCTACTATCCTCTAACTAAAGTTATGAATAACCCAAAATCCAAAATAAACAACATTGTTTACTTTAGAAAACTTTACTTCAGATATGACATACTTTTCTCTTTATCGACCAAGTATAAGCTAGTTAAGTACACAAACACTTTAGCCTAATAAAACTTAAGTTAATCCCTCTCGTTTATTTTACTTTCTAATATATATTTTATACGACTATACCTTGATATATGTCTTTTGATATTTGTCATTGATAATCTGTATGTGTTAGAAGAAACATTATAACAATAATGTAATTCTCTCTCTCTGTCTCTCTAGATGGATCCTGATAAAATGAGGGTTCTATGTGGGAAGTTTCAGATGGATAATGAATCTGATAATGTTTCACTGGTATGTCTTGTATATCGGGTAGATGTGTATGTCTTAAATGTATTACATATATAGTACCAGTTACACTTGGTGCCAATTTTATTAAGGGTGTTTGTGTCTCTGTCAGGATCATCCTGAGGTTGTGACCCCAACAACAGAGTTGGAGATGATGGACAACATAGACACTTTCTTGGAGAGGTTGCCCCCTATTGGCAGGATGACCAAAACAGAATCACTTATTATTCCATCCAACCGGTAAGGACACACATCTCAGTAGTTTATGGATGAGGGATGGATTTGTAAACATACAAAAAGTCTCAAAATGTTATTATGAGATATTAAGCATCAAAGTTTGATATAACCATTTATTTACCAATGATTTTAATTTTGGGCAATATTAAACATATCAAGACTTTACTTGCATGGCTAGAATTGTTTTTGTAGAAAACAGAAAATCACAAATAAGTGGCTTTAGTTGGGATTTCACGGAGTGTGTCACATTTATTAAATGCATTTAATACAGTACAGTAGATCAATGTTTTTAGGTGTGTTACTTTTGTTTTTACAAAAACTGTGAAGTATATAGCTTTAGCTTTAGATATTTTTTAAAAGGGAGATTTCTACTTTTGGTTGCTTATAATGTCTATTTTGTTGTTTGATGGTTTCTTTTCTGTGATGTGAACATCCTTCTCTTTCAAAATAAAGGGTGGAGCCAAAGTTGGCAGGGCGACGAGGGCGGAGCACATCCCTTAAAGAGAGACAGCCCAGCAGACCGCCCAATGAGAGAGCCAACAGTTTAGACAATGAGCGCTCAATGGAGACACGCTGCCACCTACAGGTCAGAAAGCACCTGGTGCACGAAATTTACTAAGAAGTATGATTTTATTTAAACAGGGGATTATTATTTTTAAACAATTCTCAAAGCACTAATTTTTGTACTGGATAGATTCCACGAAAAACCGTTTACGACCAGCTGAACCACATCCTGATGTCAGATAGCAATCTACCCGACAGCATTATCCTGATCAACACCTCTGACTGGCAGGGTCAGGTATGATTGACAGCTGCCAATTAACATCAGTTTTAGTGGTGGCAAACTGAGATTTCTTATGAACATTTATTGCATTACTATCGTAATTATAGTAATGATACATACAGGGGTATGACTAAAATCTAATGGTCCAAAATATAAAATATCTATTACCATAAAATATAAAAACAATTATGTTTAAATAATCAAGCATTAAGTACTTCACACAAAAAGCTGCTTCATTTGACTATAATTTGATTATTTACCATTTTCAAATTTCATTATAATCGAGACAAATCAGCCTTACATTTAGCAACAACACTCAATTAAATTGTTTAAAAATAAACAAATGCTTCATGAAAGTTTGCTTTCCTTGCTTTTTTTTTGTTCTCAACCCCATTCTCTCTCTCAGTATGTATCGGAGGCACTACAGAATCACGGTTTTCCTGTCGTGTGTACGTGCACCAACGCAGACATACAGGCTGCTTTCAGCACCATCATCTCACGCATACAGAGATTGTAAGTCATTAAACATATGGAAGCACTCCCATAAAAATACACAAACACATTCCCATATTTCCCTGTATTGTGACTTACTGTGTGGTTTGTCTTTCTTTCTAGCTGTAACAGTAACTCAGTGACTCCGTCTCCGGTGCGGATCGGAGTAGCAGGCGCACAGCATTACCTGTCGGCTGTTTTGCGTTTGTTTGTGGATCACCTGACGCATAAAACTCCAGACTGGCTCGGATACCTGCGATTCCTCGTCATCCCTCTCGGTCAGTGCAGGGGTTCGGGGGAAAGTTGGTGAAAGATGTTACTAAAGATGCTAAACAAATGCTTGTGTGGATGTGTATAGGAGTTCATCCAGTGGCGAAATATCTGGCCAGTATAGACTACAGATATAACAGCCTGTTCCAGGACTCCGCATGGAGAGATCTTTTCCATAAACCAGAAGCTCCAAACTCTGGTAACTTTCTTTCTTTCTTTCTTTCTTTCTATCTTTCCTTCCTACTTTCTTTCTTTCTATCTATCTTTCTCATAGTATATGTATAATATATGTCTGTTTACTGTGAATATTAATGTTGTATTTATTAAAATTAAGATTAACATTTAAGAAAAATATTAAAATGTGTAACCATGTGTATATATAATTTAAATTATTGGTAAATATATATAAATACATGTACATATTTCTTTTATATGTATACATGTATGTGTTTTTTTTTAATATATAATTAATATGCAAAGAACGCAGACATATATCATGTAAACACAAACTTTTATTTTTTATGCAATTACTCATTTGACAGCCCTTATTAACACATTTTTTTAAAGAAAGGTTTGATTATGATGTCACACTTGAAAGTTTAAAGACATGCAAGCAGCTGACTTTATAATGTTATTATCTCTCCTTACCGTTTTACAGTTCAGGACAGTCCTGATGTGGTTTCCAGGGTAACGCAGTACATGTTGGGGGCAAATGGAGCTCATCAGCTGCCCATAGCAGAGGCCATGCTCACCTACAAACAGAAGAGGTAACATATATCCAAACATAAACCCTGTTTTATGTTTATAGAAAAGAGTGAAACCTTTCAGAGGAGGCAACGTTCACTATCATGGTGCCACTACCATAAAGCATTACCACAATAAAACATATTTATAGACTGTGTGTGTTTATTGTATTTGTTATAATACAATCAAAGGAATATCAATAAACTATTGATATGATATAGTGCTTTGAATATGTTTTATTTGAGGTTTGATTCATTGCCAGTTGCTCCAAAGATGCAAATATATGTGAACTGATGTAAATTTTTGCATCTTTTTATCAAGCATTTCTCTATGAAGGTAATGTTTGGTCAAGGTTATCATCTCTTTCTGTAAATAACATTCTTTATATCTTTTTATTTTTTCCTTGCCCCCTCTGAAGGAAAAAGAGCTTACATTTTGATTTTGCCGTAAGGTATTGTGGTCTTCCTGCTTGCACTGATATCATAGCCAATCAGATGCATTTATTCATTTCTTTCTTCCTGTCTCTCACTTCTCCTGTAGTATTTAGGGCAGAAAAATTGTTAAAACCGAGATTCTATCCACACACTCCGATTCAGAGTAATTTGGGGGCTATTATATCTGGGTTTAACTCTTAAAGGGATAGTTTAGCCAAAAACAACAATTATATTATAACTTACCCACTGCCACATCTACTGGATGAACAGATGGAACACATATTTATTAAGTTACTTTTAATACAATGAAAGGAAACAGTGACCACAGCCGTCAAAGCAAGATTTTCAGGAAACAACCTGCATGTTAGTATGTTACTTGCACACAGCTTAGATAAGTTTGGAATGTTACAGGAGTCATATGTGATACTTTAAGGTTATTTTTGGAGTATGACACTCTCTGGTCACCATCCATATCCATTGTATTAAAGAGAAAATTTTTCAACTTCTCATGTTTTGTTTGAACAGGTCTGAGGTTATTTACTTTTTAGGGTGATCTGTCGCTTTAAATTGTGTAACAAAGGATGTGGTGTGGAAAGAATCTGAAGGTTAAATTGGTTCTTGCTGCTCTGGGATATGAACATAACCACCGTCATGCTCTGAGCACTTCTGCTTTCCTTCAGAAGAGCACAAAGTGTGCTAAATCTGGAGTCATTTCAGTTTAAGCTTACAGTATAAAGTATTCACAACATAAATATTCTCGATTTCAGTCCCAACTGAATAGCAAAAAAACAAAAAACGCAAACAATTGTCAATGATTCAATCGTTCATACAAAGGCAGAGACCGTTTTTGAACAATGATGTGAACAGATCTGATGATGGTGGATGAATTATTCTCTTTTTGTCTTGAGCAACTTTTACTTGGGCTAGCCTCTATTGGTCTCTCTTTTTCCCATGAATCAAGATTAACACCATAAAGAACACGACATCAGCCCATGTCCACTGTTGGTTTCATCAGTGTCTGTTTTCTCTGGGATGCAAAGTTAAAAAAATACACCTTTTATTTTCAAAACAGCCACGATTTCTGTGCAGTTGCTTGAACCGTGTCTGTCCGTTTTTGGGCTTGTGTTGCATTGTCTTTTGGGTGGGTAATTGGCCTTGATCCTTTACTCTTACAATCATCAGAGATGGTTAAAGTAAACATGCGATTGCAGTCTGAATGTCAAAAATCACTTCACTTATTAGAAAGCATTTGGAGTCAGAATCGTAGCCAATCCTGTAGGGTCAAATTTATCTGCAAAATAAACGTTTAGAAAATGTTGCTGTCCCCTGGAAACCTGTTGTCCATAACATAAGTATTGTCGATGCTGGATTTATAATCTCTGTATGAGACCATCTTTGGATCATCTTGTCTAAATCTGAGCCCTGATTGGCTGAGAATGCTTCATCTCATTTTTGAAACCTTAAGCTTTATGGTTGCAGTTGATCGGATGAATGCTAGCATGTCTTGTTTAACAGCGTCTCTATTGCAGCATGTCTCTGATGTGTTTCACTGGATGTCAAATGAATCAATTGTGTTTGATGAATTGGGAGGGCTGATGATGGGAGGGGCTAAGAATAGCAGGAGTGGGTGGTGTTAGGCCCGACAAAACAGGTGGTGGGAGGAGCCAATCAGGTTTTGGGAGTACTAGAATAAGAGTTGTTTTGTATGTCTTACTTGATTTAATTACGCAAATTTCTACCCAGTTGCCCATTTGTTTAAATTCACATTTCTCCTCTCTCTATCTCACACAGCCCTGATGAAGACTCCTGTCAGAAGTTCATTCCTTTCATTGGGGTACGACATATAAAGCCCACACCTTTTTTAAATGCAATTCTTAAAGTTAGGCATTGATATGTGGTTTATGATATGTTTTAGTTACTTCAGTGTGTTAAATCTGCTTGCAGGTGGTAAAAGTGGGGATCGTTGAACAAACGTCTGCCACATCTGGTGCGTTAAGTTTTATTTATATTGCATACACAAATATAGTTTGTATTGAAAAATAGGATTTATGAGAATGAATTTGTGTTGTTTTATTTAAGCTTGTTTATGAGTTGTCTGTGCATGTGTGTGCAGGCGATTCAGATGACGCTGCTACAGTGGGGTCTGCTCTTCTCTCCTCAACTCCTCCTGCACAAATCTCCCCATTATTAAAAGAAGCATCTCCCACACCTCCTTCATCTCCCTCAGTACACATATCCAGGTGAACACACACACACGCATACTGTATAATCATGACACAATTGCATTGTGTCCCAGATCCCTGTACTCTTCATTTTCTTATATATTTGAATGTGTTTGTGGCTGTAGTTCTCCTGGAGGGGGCCATGGGGAGCTGATGGGACTTCAGGTTGATTACTGGATGGCTCCGTCTGAGAGAAAAAAAGAAGTGGAGAAGAAGGACTCCAAAATCACGCTCAAGTGCACCTTTCGCTCCCTACAGGTTAGCCGCCTCCCACTGGGCGGAGCCGAAATTACACATCAGCCAACCATGTCCATGACAGTTGTCACCAAAGAGAAGAACAAGAAAGGTGAGACAGTTTGGTTTCATTTTTTTTCATTATACGCAATAGTAAATTCATGAAGGTAACACTTAAAAATGAAGGCTCTTAAAAGGTTCTTCACAGTGATGTCATAGTTTCTTTAAAGAACCATCTCTTTCTGAAGAACATTTTGTGAAACATAAAGCTTCTTTGACGTTAAACGTTCTTTATGGAACCAAAAGCACCTTTTGAGACACCTTTTTTAAGACTGTGATCAATATAACAATATGTATTTGGATTAAACCGCTGATTGTGTCTCTGTGTTCAGTGATGTTTTTGCCTAAAAAAACCAAGGATAAAGAGGCGGAGTCAAAGAGTCAGGTGATTGAAAGCATCAGTCGACTCATCTGTACAGCCAAACAACAGCAGACCATGCTAAAAGGTGATCAGCCAATCAAATGCAACCAAAATAATCAGAGTTACTAACCAGTTAACTGTGCTTGCATAATCATTGTGTACGTTGTGCCGCACACAGGTACAGTTTGTTTTGGAAATATGGCTGAAGATTAAAACTAGTGTTTGTGTGTTCTTTCTCTGCAGTGTTGATAGATGGAGTGGAATGGAACGATGTGAAGTTTTTTCAACTCGCCGCTCAATGGTCGTCTCACGTGAAACATTTCCCCCTTGCCATTTTCGGACCCTCCAAAGGGCCTTACTGAATCTGCACTCCACTATGCTACGGCTGCCTTTACTCTCAATGCTGCCTGATGTTTTATTTAAAAACGTGCTTTCTCACAGTTTGCATCTGTTTTTTTATTTTAAGACATTGGTTGTTGTTTTATGAAAGACTTGATGCCATTTTACGTTGAGCTTTTAGAACCCTCCAGTGTTTAGTAGTGAAATGAAGACTAATGAACTGATTCTTAAAACCGATTTAACTCCGTAACTAGTGAGTTTTTAGGTGGTTTTTGTCATTTTGCAAAGCTGTCTTAACACATCTCAGCATCAGCACACTGGCGAAAGAGCAAACCAGCGGACGGAAGAGAACACAGTGCTTTTGTCATACAAAAAAGACTGAATCTGAACTAAATTTGTTGAGGATTGATTTTCCATTTGGAGTTTTCGTGTGATGCCTTTACTTTATCCAGAAGACTCCAGATTGTACAGCTTCGATTGTAAGGTTGTAGAAAAGAATGTGACGTTCTCTCTTTCCTCATCTTTTATTTGCACCATACCGACTGTCCCCAGTTACACAGTTATGCGTGTGCAGCACATTTTAAATGGTTTCTGTTGTTTATTTTATCTATGTATGTGTGTGTGAATGTATTCACAGAAGGTACTGAACGCTAAAGCACTTTTGAAAAATTAATACATTGTGTTTTGTTATAACGCTTATTATACTGTTCACTCCAGCTAAAAACTGCAGCAAAGCCTTGTGGAAAATCTGCAGAATCTGAGCTGAGTGTCTGTGGCCGCTGTCACACCTGCACTCTTTAAAATGTTTTTTATGGAACAATTTCTCAAAATTCTTAATGTGTTCTGCTTGTTTTAGAGATATTTCTTGTTAGACATCCAATGTTTCCGCAGAGATGCTGTGGTGGATTTTTGCCTAGAAAATCTCTGGTCTGCAGGAGAATCTTTTGAATCTTGCCAAAAATGTCAAAGAGGACATCTTAATTCCACCCCAAAATAAAAAAACAAACGTAAAATTTGTATTTTAGTTTGATTGACGACATGCCTATTATGTATACGAATTAGAGTTCATTATCTTCACTGTAATGTTTAAATCTAACCCAAATATATATTAATCATCATTCAGTATATTTTTACTGTAATACAAATCTAATTAAAACCACGGTTGAAACAAAATTTATAAAAAACTTAAAAAACTCAAAGACTTTGATTTTGGGGTGAAATGTGACATGGAAATATTTTCGGGTGACTCGCCTTAAAACGCTAAATAAAGGAGCCACATACATATTCCTTTAATCTCACTAAATGTAGCATAAGAATTACTGCGTGAATTTGGTGCCTGTAGGTGTCAATATCACATGTAGTTGTTAATGTCTCAGTGTTATAATGGCATTAGAAATAAAGTTTTCATAAGGCCTTTTATAGTTTCTGAACATTCTCATGGCCTCTCTCTTGCAGGATTGTTGTTAGATTTGCTTAGTCCTTATTACATGTAGAGCGGTTTGTGTGACTCACTTGCTCTTTAAAACTAACAAATCAACCCCTTTAAGGGAACTATCCATAATTCAGTCCACTGACTCACACTTGTTATGCCGAATGTAATTAAATGGCAGACCAGTGCAATGATGTCAGTGTTCTATTTCTGGTCATTAAAAATTAAGTCGAATTTAATGGAAATAGTTCACGCTTGAGCGGACTGTAAAAGGTTTATAAATTGTCATGTACACAGTATGTAAGGAGTTGTGCTGATGATGTCAGCTTATTGTCAACGTTGTGCTAAAGGACTGTCTCTCTGCTGTTTGAATTTATACCTGCCACTAGTATTCGTTTTTTTAAATATAATTTAAATATATTTTAGCTTTATAATTGACATGTCCTGCTCCAATTGTGGGGTATCACTCAGATAAATTTGTATGAAAAGAATACTATACCACTGTAATTCCTTAACTTTAATTTAATAAAACTACACACATTAAACTTATGTGCTGGTTTCTGATTGTGATCTTAAATGTTTGGCTGAATATAAAAAACATTTTTTCTAAAATGTTAAAACGTATAAATTACGAAATGAAAATAGGTACTTCCAAAAATGTCATTTCATCAGATTTAGTTGCAAAGTGACATTTCTTGTCATATTAAAAATTTAAAAGAGTTTCCAGTTTTTAAAATTGCATATTTCTAAATAATAGAAATAGTTATTAAATATATAAGTATTTGAATAGTACAATTCAAGTAAATGTGTGAGCGTTTGAATAATACACAAATCAATAATTTGTTAGTGTTATAAAAAATTTACATTCATGGTAATATGCAAAATTAGATATTTTGGCTGGATCTTTTAACGCCATATAAATAAATATTATATGGTTTTATGTCTTAATTGATTTTAATTATATTACAATAAGTCCCATTAAATAAAGTCATGATATTCATTAAAACTCACTGGTAAGGCGTTTACACCTAAGAGACTTTTATTTTATTTTATTATTCTGTTTTATTATTTTAATTTGTGCATAACTGTATTCTCCTTTATTGCCTTATATTCATATATTAAGACATCCCACAAGGTTTTTGAACAAATCCCAGGGATACAGGATTCACGGGTTCTGATCCTGCGTAAGTGATCCGGTTCTGTGACATCATCACGCTTGCTCCGGAGCAGGAAGTGCCAGTCGGTGGGACTACAAATAACGTAAAACAACCTTCTGTTATTCCTGCGCAGTATCGCGCTTTGACGGGCAAACATGTAATACTACATACTTTAACAAAACCAGCAAACCACTAAATCGATCCCATGTCAGCCGGGGCGGTGTCTAGACTGATTTAACGGAGGCAAGATGAAGGAGGAGCGGGGCTGCGGCATGCGGAGCGCCGTCGGGTTCCTCTCCCGCAGGATGATCAGCGGACCGCCGCAGCTGAAAGAGGAGTTCCAGCGGCGGAGGTTCGCCGGCTGCTCTAGCCTCTACAAGAGGGACATGCTCGGCCACTTCGGCTGCGTCAACGCCATCGAGTTCTCCAACAATGGAGGACAGTGGCTGGTGTCGGGTAAGATCCTCTGGTTCTGCACGGTGATCTTTCAAATGTGGGTCAGCTTGAGAGAGGCCGATAAAAGTCGGCAAGGGAGGGTATAAGTATGCATGCCTGCAAAAACTTACAAATCGTGCGTTTGCTTAAGTTTGGTCTTTGTTATGATATGTCTGATTTGACATGTTCATCAGTACTGATATATTGGCTAACCGTTAATAATATGACGTTGATACAAAACCCGCACGAGTCCGTTCAGTCTGCAAAAGTGCCTTCTTTACTTTCAACAACTTTTTGCAGCACTTTCTGGTACTTCAACTTTACACCTTTCAAGCTTGCTGAAGTCCTCACTTTTGACATTTGGTGTTTTAAACATGTTTTCCATACATTATGCATGTAGGCCTATATGTGTTCAAAACCTGGTGCGTTTTGTCCTGTTTCAGACTTTGAATACATATGGATGTGTGCTGTCACCTTTACTTTTGTAGTGCAAACTCAATGCAAAAGTGTTCTCAACAGTTTTTTACACAACAAATGTGTCACTTAAAGGTGCCTGTTAACATTATTACTTTTTTTCTTAAAAACCTATAGCTTTGCTGTAGTGGGAATTCACCTGTTTAAATTAAACATGTCAATTTTCTTCTGTGTCTTGCAGTATTGCTACTCTGATTTGGGAAATGACCATACTTTAGTCATAGTTATATTTTTGCCCAATGCATTTATCTATCACATACACTTATGCACTTTGTATTCTGATGTTGACAATGAAGTGGTGACATTCCCCATTATTTGCTATAGGTGGTGATGACCGCAGAGTGTTGCTGTGGCACATGGAGAAAGCGATGCACTCAAAGGCCAAACCAATCAAGTTGAAGGGGGAGCATCTTTCCAACATCTTCTGCCTGGCGTTTGACAGCACTAACAAACGTGTTTTCTCTGGAGGTATCCCGTTCACAATGCTTGATGCTGTAGGTGGGACAGGGGTGGATGTGCCTAGTGTCTAATGTTTCTGTTGCTGCAGGAAATGACGAGCAGGTGATTCTGCACGATGTGGAACGTGGCGAGACGCTCAATGTCTTCCTGCACGACGATGCCGTCTACGGTCTCTCTGTCAGTCCTGTTAATGATAACGTCTTCGCCAGCTCCTCTGACGATGGCAGAATTCTCATATGGGACACACGAGAGCCTCCACATGGAGGTACGCACACATACGCACTCAAATTACACACATTCTTAGTCTATGCACATTCTAAACGCATGCCTGCTTCATGATCCAATTTTGTGACAGATTTGGATCAGCTAGCATGAACTTCACAAGTTTGTGAAAAACCTCAAGAATCATGTTACCCTGGCATGATTTATTTAAAGAAATTTACATGGTCAATGTTATAAATTAGGTAGATTTGGGATTATTTAGTGAATTTTTTTAATATGCATAATTTTACATAGTTTTTTTAACTAAATTAATTGAGTTGCAAAATCTGTGTTGAAGTTGAAATAAAAGAAAATGGGTTTTCCAACATTTGGAACACACTATATTGCAAACACGCTAACTCTGAGTAAACACAATACACATAAATGTTTGGAACATGTACAAACCTGGTAAACATACACACATGCTTTCTGTACTCTGATTCTCACAGGGAGGTAGATTAAGAACAGATTGTATTATAACTGGATTAATCCGCAACTTGCATGACTTCAGTTACGTGTTTATTTATGTTCTCAGTGGTTTGACTGCAATGTAAGTTTTTTACTGTAGGTTTGTTTACACTAATCCTGTATCTAATCCTGTATGATAAAGTATCTAACATAAGCAAGCTTAGAGACATATGTGATGTGCTTTTGGATTTTGTGATTCAGAACGTCTTTGCTAGAAATTGTGTTGTAGAACTTGTCTTACTATTATACTGTTGTGCGTTCTAGAACCGTTCTGTTTGGCCAACTATCCCTCGGCATTCCACAGCGTGATGTTTAACCCTGTTGAACCCCGTCTGCTGGCCACCGCAAACTCTAAAGAGGGGGTGGGTCTGTGGGACATCCGCAAACCTCGCAGGTGAGATAGAGATGGGTCGGAAAAACTGAGGACAAACACTGACTCGCTCTCTTTCAATGTGCTCTTCTGCTATTTTCTTCGGAAAAATAGTTGAAGTTATCCAAATTGGAGCCCTAATTAGTCCTGAAAATAAGTCCTGAGTTAATTATTAAATTCGGCATGTTTTAGTAAAGTATGTTAAAGGGCTCATTGGATGAAAATCAGACTTTTTCTTCGTTTAAATGCTATAATCGGGTCCCCAGTGCATCTACCAACTCGAAAAACAAGAACCCAGTAAGTTTAGTTTGGTGTGCCTTTCCCTCAAAGCATGTGAGAAGTCGAGCCGTTCAGATTTCGCTGTTGTTTTGATGTAGAGGGAGGCTCTTATTATAGTGTTACTGCCCCTAAATCTACACAATTCCACCCACGGTGCTGCCGCGGCTGTTGTTTTTCCATGCGACAGCGCTGTATGTGACGCCATAGCTAAAGTGTGTGGACAAAAAGTTAAATGTTCTGTAGTTGGCTGCACAGACAAACACAGGTCTTTGTTTAGAGTCCCAACCTCGGAAGAGACAACACAGGAGTGAATTTATTTTTATTGTAAATCAGAAACCATAAGTAAAAACCTGCTTGTTTGCACGAACAAAGGGCTCATACGATGAGCCCTTTAAAGGGGTCATATGGCGCGAATACGTGTTTTTCTGTCCCTTTGGTGTGTTATAAGTTGCCCATGCATGTATTAGACAAGTAAAATTGCTAATATTAAAGTGTCGGAACAAAAGATGTATTCTCCCTAAAAGCGAATGCTCACCCAGACCAGCCTGAAACGCACCCCCACAAATCTACATCAGTTTGTGGTATGATTTGACCAAGACCGCCCAAATGTATAGGCAAGTAAGGTGGGCATACCTGTCAGCACAACTGGTTTGTAACCTTATGTTCCAAATATGGTAAGAGGCGTTACATTTTTGTCGTACACTTGCACTATTCGACCAATCACTACGCACAGGCTAACTGGCCAATCATAGCACACCTCGCTAGACAGAGCGATGAGCTTTGAAAAAAATCTGCGCATTTCACAGAGGCGGGGCAAAGAGGAGACATAAACATGCACGGTTTGTAGAAAATACTGTGTGTTTTAAACTTAAATCGTGTATACATATTGCATTACATCTAAAACAAACAATAATATTTGTTTTAGCCGTGTAATATAACCCATTTAACATGGAAAACAAAACAAAGCATTCCTCATACTGTTTTATTCATATTACAATCAATCTAATATTAAAACATTTGAGGGCAACATTTTGAATATTTAAAACCCATAAGCAGCACAAACCTATATAAAAATTATGTATGCAATATTGTCAGTTTACATTCATTAGGTAATTGAGCACTACAGATGTTAAACAAAACAAAAAATGGATGTCCGCCTTAGTTTTCCACTATATTTATTTGATTTACTTTTGAAATGTAACCATTGCTCAACTCCTGTGGCATCATAGGATAGAGAAGTGTCCATCCTATGCATACTATGCATGCCTCATACTCATTTTCGCCTACTATAGAGTATGGAAAAGGCCATTTCGGATCCAGCTTTTGTCTTTGTGCATAGCTGTCTGCTGTACTTTCTGAGACCAGCAGAGGACAGCAGAGTGTCTATTTGTAAAGATGTTCTCAGTTTTGTCCACTTGATCATCTTTTCAATCATAATATTCATATGATAATCCTTTGAAATATTTCACTTTTCTCTCTCTGTGCTGTAGTTCACTGTTGAGGTATGGAGGGAGTTTGTCTCTTCAGAGTGCCATGAGCGTGCGTTTCAACAGCATGGGGACGCAGCTGTTGGCCCTGCGCAGACGTCTTCCTCCTGTCTTGTACGATCTGCACTCCCGTCTGCCCAGCTTCCAGTTCGATAACCAGGGCTACTTCAACTCCTGCACTATGAAGAGCTGCTGCTTCGCCGGAGATCAAGATCAGGTTAGATAAACACCAGAAATGATCAGCTAGTCAGTGGGTGGTCAACTAATCGGTTTATAAGAAGAACACATGCGTAATTAGACATGTTCATCTGGTTTGTTTTGCTAAAGTGTTTGTCTCACCATCTCAAAGGAAAGCTTATGAATGAATGCATGAATTTAGCAATATTTAACAAATACACAGACACTCCTTTCAGGTGGGACGCGATCATAAGTATATGAAGTAATAAAATATTGTATATATATATATATATTGTCAATTATATGTATATGTAAATGTTCCTCATTGAACTACACTTACAAACCACTGCAATTGTTACCGGCGAGGCTTGTTTGGTAGGCAAGTCAGTTTTACAGACCTCAAGATTTTCTTTTTTGTAGTAGTTGGGTTTATTTAGTGGAAATTTCCAGTGTTGCGGAGATGAAATTTGCAGTCAAAACGTGATTCGTACATGGCATGGTAATAAAACATTCGGGGCTTTACTGAAAATGTAGCCCACCCCTAGCTAGCACTAGTAACTATAATAGTTACTATATTTTCATTTAATTTGTAGTGCCTATTTTACCTGACAATGCTTTAAAAAAATGCTTTAAATTAAAACTTAATAGATCTTTCTATTTTTTACCATATATCAATATTTTTAGTCACCCTTTATGTTCATCTCTTGGTTTTGCAAATATGTAACCATTAACAAGTATTAAAAAAAGTGCTTGTCAACTTCGAAAACACAGTATTCATTGAAAAAGTACTTCCACTTCCTGAAAAACAGCAAAATTTGATATAAAAGTTTTCCGAAAGACAGCACTTAATTATCAATTAAACTACCCTATATATTTCACAAAACATTTATAGTACTTAGATTATACATACTATTTACAATGTCAATCAGGACTCATAGTGGGTGATTGTCTCGAGGAGATGAATGTGTTACAGATGCGACATTTTTTATAATCAGCCAGTCCTGTTAATGTGTGTCTGGTTGACAGTAATACTGTATGTGTGAGTATATGACTTAGATCAGTGATTGCGCAGAATTGCGTGTGTACATGATTCTGGTAAAGTGTGGTGAGGTATGTTGAGGAATGGAATGTTAAGTTAAGGCTTGTAGGAGCATGTTTTTATCAGTGATGAATCTAAAGCTGAGCAGATGCTGGACTGTGTGTTGGTGGGTGAGCTGAGCTGTTTGGTTTGTCTTTGGCTGTTGTGTATGTTTGTCCAGCTGTCTCTCCTTTCCACACAACGTTGTCCCTCCTCTCTGGAGAAGTGTGATATACAGTAGTATGTGCATCTATAGCTTAGCAGCCGTGTGTGTAAACAAGCTTAATATAGTTCACGGAAACTATTAAAACATCTCTGTTAATTGAAATGAAATAAAACCTAAAGCGGCCTAAATATATTTTGATAAACTTCATCCAGTTTATAGCTGAGGCAACATTTCCCATTTTGTTTGGTTTAGAATGAGGCAGTTAAATTATTATAAAAACACTAAAACTAAAATCCATTAAACTTCATAAATAAATAAAATAAAAAATAACATGAAGAGAAAAGTATATATATATATATGTTAATGAAGCTACAAAAAAACGACAGCAAGACCTTGTAATAGTGAAGCTGATCCTGAGCTGAATAATGTATAAATATATCTTTTTAGAGGCTTCTCATAGATTGTGTTTTGAATGTTGTGCAGTAATATGTTTTTTTGGTTCTTAGTACATCCTGTCTGGCTCGGATGATTTTAACCTTTACATGTGGAGAATCCCCACCGACCCGGAGGCAGGTAATCAGAACGCCATCAGGTCAAGCATATCTAATGTTGTTGCTTGTGTTCGTATAGTAAATTTGCAGTAGATGTCAAAAAACTTTTATGGACATTCCCTTTCTGTCTCTGCAGGTGGTATTGGTCGGGTGGTAAACGGGGCCTTCATGGTACTGAAGGGTCATCGCTCTATTGTAAATCAAGTTCGCTTTAACCCAAGCACGTACATGATCTGCTCCTCCGGGGTTGAGAAGGTCATTAAGGTTAGTCGAAACCATTATATAAATGAAAAACATGTGTAAACGACATACTACCTAGCGGTGTTTAACATCAGGACATAGTGATACATTTTAGCAGATAATTTAAAACATTAGCTCCAAAATGGTCTCACCCTCATGTTGTTCAAAACATGAATAACGCCGTCAGTTGTCAGTCTGTTCCTCAGATAAACATTATGTGGGTTCAGAAGACATTGAATCTTGCACACATGCCACCTTGTGATACTTTGATGTTGCATTTTTTTACTTTTATTTGGAGCTCGACAGAATTGTAGGTGTTTTGAACAACATGTGGATGCGATGGGTATTAAAGATAGTTTCTGGATGAACTATTTCTTTATCACAGACAAGAGCAGACCGGCCACACACACACATCCAGAGAGACACACAGGAGAGGAGAACGTGCATGAACTTGTGTCTGGCCTTGGTTTAGCCCTGAATGAATTTCTGCTGTTGTTGGTTCAGTAAACCCTGAAGACAAAGAATTTAACCTTTAATTTACCTGTCTCACTCTTTGCTTGGTCATTTAATAGATGATTAAATATAATTAGGAAGAATTTTACATCTTCCCAAATGCTGCTTGATGAAAAATATAAAGATGTGATTGGTGGATTTCTAATATTCGTCCTCATCTTGTGTTAAGGGTGTCAGTATAACCACAGGGTCTAAATGTTTTCATGTTGTGGGCATGTTTTATGTGAGAATGAAAATATAGTTTATCTTTTGCTTGTTCTTGTGAAATCTTGTTGGGCAGGGAGAAGAGATGTTGAGTAACATTATCACACTGTTCTCTATTGCTACAATCAAGGATTATGGTGGCATGTTTTGTGACACATTTCTCTCTCTGCTGTGTTTGTACAAATACAGTTATCATGTTCAACATCCATCTGCAATCCTGTTTGAACCCTTGATCATACAGTGGCATCTAAAATTATGAGACTATTAGTGTAAATGCGTCTATCTAGTACTTTTGTACTTTTTATGCAATTTAATAAAAACAAATAAAGAGGAACATTTATTCTTAAAGGATCATGAATAACATCCTGTCTTAAAGGGAGAGTTCACCCAAAAATACAAATTCTGTCATCATTTCTTCACCCTTGATTCGTTCCAAATATGTATAAATTTCTTTGTTTATGAAGACAGAGAATGATATTTGGAAGAAAGATTGTAACCAAACAGTTGTTGGCCACTATTGAGTACCATAGTAGGAAAAATGACAATGGTAGTCGAAAGCGCCCCAGAACAGTTTATTTGGTGCATTCTTCAAAATATCTTCTTTTGTTCAACAGAACAATATTTGGTGTGCACCAATTTTGTTTTTATTTTTGGACTCTATGCTGACATCACTTATTTTATTCAAGTCTGTGTCAATATTGATGATTCTGTATATCCCAGCGTGATTTAAAGAGCATCTTGTGTTCTCCAGTGGAAGCAAGCAAATGTGACCTTTTTAAAAAGCGTTTTTACCTTTTTCTATTCTGAGCCATTTTGGGCCTCAATGTATAGGGGTTTAAATCTGACTGTCTCTATCTTTCTTTCTCTCTCTCTCTCTCTCTCTCGCTCGCGCGCTCTCTCTCTCTCTGCAGGTATGGAGTCCATATCAGCAGCCGGACAGTGATGGTGATCTGGAAGGTTTGGTGGAGGATAAGTCTCGCTCTCTCTACACCCATGAGGAATACATCAGCCTGGTCCTCACCAGTGGAAGTGGCTTATCGCATGATTACGTCAACCAATCAGTGCAGGAGGACCCACGAATGATGGCTTTCTTCGACTCGCTGGTCCGACGCGAGATCGAGGGCTGGAGCTCGGATTCGGACAGCGATTTGAGCGAGGGTGCGATTATGCAGCTGCACGCAAGAGCTCGCCGTTCTGCGCGACCCACACAGCAATCTCCTGCCAGTCTATCTGCCGTTCATCAGAGCGACTCTGACAACTCCTCTGCGTCCTCGATGGCTGGCCCGGATGCATCGGGGATTGAGCGAACTGATCAGGACAGGGGTGAGTCACAGAGAAGCGGGGCAGTGCCTCGTGAATCGTCATTTCTGCTCGACTTTGTGAACGAGGACTCCGATTCCAGCGGTTTCTGGTTGGACCCAATGCCTCGTCCCAGATCCCCCAGTCCACGTGAGAACTCGAGCCTCTCCAGTCATGCTTCCTTGGTAGGTGTGGCCTCTAGTTCTAGCTCCTCCCCCAGTTCCTCCTCGAGCTCTTCCTCCAGCAGTGACGGCAACGATGAGGAGCTGCGTAGTAGCAGGATGCGACAACGCAACGCTGCCAGGCTGAGGCACCACATGGGCCTTTCTGGCAGAGATTCTGCCACCAGTCTTGATACCGCAACAGATTTCTCCAGCTACCCCAGCATATCTATCCATGAACCGCTATCGCCTTCTTCATCATCAGGTGATGATGGTCGCTCTATTAGAAAGCATGGGAAAGAAAAGGCAAGCGGACACGCCTCAAGCCCCGCACACTTATCTGACAAACAAGCACAATCCAGATTTAGACGTCGCATCACTTCCTCTCGTTTAGGGGGTGATGTTCGCGTTGATAGAGCGAAATCACGAGCAGGCTGGTGTGTGGAATCTGGGGAGGAACAAGAGAGAGGAAGAACTAGCGGGGAAGATTTAAGCGCGACACAGAGTGCTGGTGAGGAAGTACATGCTGTTCTTTGCGGTCTCACCAATGCAAGCTCTAGTGTAAACGGACATCCACATACAGATGTGGAGAGTGAGAGCCGTGCAGACTGCGTTCACCCAGAATCCTCTAGGGCAGACTATGATCTCAATAGAAACTCTGCCGACTCCAGGACTCAGGGAAACACCTCTAGCAGGGAGTCAGCCAGTGTTTTAGGGAAACGGACACGTTCAGACTCGGGAGACGAGGAGGGTTCTCCGTCCGAGGAAAAGGCTAAAACATCGTGATGGACTGGCTTAAAGTCAGATTTATCTTGAGTTGTTAGTGGTTAAAATTTGGACTATTTCAACATCTTTTGGTTTTCGACTTTTAAAGCAAATCCCCTTTCCCTCTTTTTTCTCATGTCATGTATTCTGGGTTCATACCGCAGTGATGACACTAAAAAAATAATATTGATATTAATATGGTACAGAAAAATTATAAATGCAGTGCTTTTGGTTTCATCATATTTTCGTTTCATAGAACCTGTGACCCTTCTGTCAGGGTTTTGGTTCATTTGAACTTGAAGCTGCGAAAAGAAGAAAGGTTTTGAGCGTTTCTAAAAGAAGGCCTGTTTCAGTGGGACTAGGGGGTTCAGGGGGCAAGAAACAGTGTTTCCATGGTAACCTCATTGAACAGCAGCTGTTTGAGTTGTGCATTAAAGTTCTGTTCCAGTGTTTCCATAGAAACAGTTTGCCGTGTGTCTTCTTCCTCATCATGCGCAGTTACCATCATCATTAAACTGGAAGTAGCTCAGTGAAATGTCTGGATGAGGGTTCTAGGATTTTAAACAAAGATATTCTGATGTGAAACTCGTCACCATGGCGATGCATCAGTATTTGATCTCCATCTGTCAATCGGAGAGGCTTTAGTTTTCAAGGTTTGACCTCAAATTAAACATTTGCGTAGATATACAGTAAAATTTGTATTTTCTCCTTGTTCGGTTTATGGTAATTCGAGTTCAAAGGGCACTGTAAACCTCATAGTATAGATTGGACTATTGATCGATATTTTACGGGATCTGGATAGGGAAATGTGCCATCTGCCGTTGCTTACCATCCTGTTCTACACAGACTTTAGCATATGGTTCGGCTATACAAAGATGTGTTTATAATTTAACCAAGAAGTGGTTACTTGACATTTGTGTATATAAAGTGTGCTCAGTGACCATTACAATATCATGACACAGGATTACGTAACTATAAGAAGGGAAAATAAATTCAAAGTTGACCAAAATATAAATAATTATGTGAAATGATTTTGAATTATTGTATTCATCTTTTTTTTTATTGCAACACTACGCACTAAGTACATTCATACATTCGTTTTGAGGTATGTTTGTGCTGTGTCAAGAAAAACTTCCTAAACGTCTTGTATGCGTAAAGAATACAGGATTTTCTTCTTATTCCTAATGAACAAAATGTTAGTATGCAGAGAATAGTGAACAATGTCGGGAACCTGAGAATCAAAATGCAGCTAGTTTTTGACTCTGATGTTAAGCAGCTCACAGCATGAAGTATAAAATCTCTGTAGTATTTGTTTAATTGAAGTCAGTGGATGAGGAACAGGTCTCCCCTTAGGAAATGAACTATAATTTTTCCACTCCGCACAGACACAAATAGGCGGAGACTCTTTTGCTCCGATGAGCAGTTCGAGCTAGCCATAAATGGGATCCTCTCACTCTGTCGCGATAAGGAAACTCCACCCGGCGGTAAGAGCAGAACTTGTACAGTTGATTGACAGTTCTTTGGATGATGTCACTCCTGAGTACAGTTATTGAGACACATCCTCACCCTGATTCAGCTCACAGGTTCTCAAGTAAATTGTGTCACCTTATTCAATCTTTCTGCAGGTTGAGTTATCCCTTCGTACCCTCAAATTTTAAGAATTGTCCTTACATGAACGTGTATTGAAGCGTTGCATGAAACTCATCCCTCCAATCATTCCCAGCCCTCCAAACGTACTAAGGTCTGTACTGTTTTACTCACCAGCATATTTCATGCACCCTATGCTTTTAACATCACATTTTCATCATTTATTTTGGGTTTAGTACCTCAATAGACATAAAAAATTAAAAAGTATTTATAAAAGTTGTAATGAAATAAATCTCTGACCGTGACCAACAGATCTTTCATCTTAGGACGAAAAGCGTGTTCTGTGTGGGAGGTTTGATCCGACAGAAGGATGATGATGTATCTGCTCAGCTGTCGGTGGATGATTGTGTTGCAGTGTTGGTTGTAGTTGCTCTTTCCTGTAACATAATTAATCATGTCAGTCTGTCTAAATCAGCTGTAACAGACCCTGTTAACAACAGGAAATAAATTAATATTGTGTCCCCTCACGCCTTCTTAAAGTCCTTGTTGAAGTAAACGGGATTGTAAGTAGTTCTCATATACTTCAAACAGGCTGCTCAAAAAACTTGAGCTAATATTTCACAGCATCTTATCAGGAACACTCTGTCAACAGCTTTAGATACTGCTGAATTTCACACTCTGAGGAAGGAGAGTTGTAGTGCCAGTTTGTGCTGATATATAGCCGGACTGGTACATAATATAATCATGCCGATATAAAAGTCATTCTGCCATGGCCTACCTGTTGAGCTACATTAATGTCTCAGACAAAGAGGCAGTGAGAAGAATGTGAAGTTAGATTTTTTAAATGTTTACAACTGTGTGTGAGAGGGTGAAAGTGCGTCTGGGCATCCAAATGAGACACTATTGTTAAATATTTTCCAATATGTGTGTAAACATTAAAGAGTTGATGGAGGGATGAAGTTTGTTTTGTGACTGCGTTTTAAGAGTTGTCATTTTCTCTCTTTAGTTTAATGTGAGATTAAATAACATCCCAAGTTCAAATGATTAAAGAACTGCTAACATTTGTTTCATTTCATTGATTTTTAAGATATTTAGTTTACATATAAATTATTTTAATAATTTCTGTGTAGGTACCAAATGTTGAGTTTGGCACAAACACATATTTCTCGATTTATTCCCAAGACATGATAGAAAGCTGTATCACTGGATCAGGTTTAAAGAGTTTTGAAGTAGGACAAAGTGACTGGTGGCAAACTGAGTGTGTCTGATTGCTTTTTTCGTGGTGTTAAGATTTTTCTGAATGAAAGTGCTTCTATCCCGTGCCCTATGAGAGATTATTTGGTGAGAACAGGAATGCAGCAGTCCAGCAGCAAATCCCAGTGGAATCAACCAGAAACCCTTTACACACTCTTCCACAGCCTGCCTCACATATTCAAACCAGGTAAAAAATCTGAAAGTGTGCTAATTTTTTGTTCACAAAATGTGGAAATATTATCAGATATATTTAGAGCATTATCAAATAATTGACTCACCCTCGGGTTGGAGGACTGCTTGTAACCAAACAGTTCTTGGCCACCATTGACTACCATAGTAGGTAAGATATAACGATAGTCAAAAGTGACCCAGAATTGTTTGCTTTCCTAAATTATTTTCCTAAATATCTTCAACAGAACAAAGAAATGTCTAAAGCTATGTTGGTCAATGGTGGCCGAGAACTTTTTGGTTACAAGCATTCTTCCAGGCATTCTTCTAAATATATTTTTCTTTGTTGATCAGATCAAAGTAATTCATACAGATTTGGAACAATTTGAGAGTGAGTAGCCTAAATAAACAGATTTTTGATTTTGGGTGAACTGTTCCTTTAAGGTTACATTGGTGCCACATTGCTTTGTGCCAGTTCAGAAGAAACTTTCAGATTATTGTTTTTCTTCAATGATCTGCTTCTTTAAACTGCTTCAATGGGGCAGTGTTTCCTGTTTACATAATCTTTGAGAGTTTCCCAGGTTTGGTGGTTTAAATTCTTCAAACTTTATCAGTAGCAGTACTGCGCCGTTTCAAGTCCTCTGACCAAGTTTAAGATCTAGTCCAGACCTGTTGAATAACTCTGATATCACGTCCGGTCAGCGTTTTCCTCATACCAAAAACGCTGGCCTATTTTCCATTGACTGATTTATCCTCAACCCCTGCGACCAATTAAACACAGACCGCAAGGAAAGCTTCACGTCACAACGAAATACAGTGGCTGACACCAAAATAGATTTGTACTAAGTGAACAAGGTTTTCTTTATGTTGGAATAAGTGGCGAGACGGCTAAACTGCTGTGATGAAGAAGCAGAATGAGATCTTTCTCTCACTGTCTGTGCGCTCAAGGTGTGACGTCACTTTCCCAAACATTCGTCCCTTGGAAGTTTGTCCATATAAGGAAGAGCGCCCCAGTTCCAGTGTGCGCGCGCGTATTTCAACTTCACAATTATTTAAATATGTCCCCAGAGTTTAACCAAAACTTTCAATTTACATTCTCCAAAAAAATTGAGTAATTAGTTATTGAAGTAATTAATCTTTATTTGAAATCAATAGAAGACGGAGGATTTTTTTTACGGTGACACGTTTTTAAATTGCGTGTGCACGCGGCAGCATGTTGTTATCTCCACCTGGAGGGGCTTTACCCTAAATGGTATTCGGTCATCACACGCACACGGCCTTCTTCGGAGTTTATGAAGCATGAAGGAATGTGGCAAAAGACAACTTTGACAAAGATTGAACGTTACATTAGGCTACCTATAACAGGATAAAAGTAATTCGTTGCCTATGTACAGTTGTAATTTAATTGTTATTTAGTGGTCAGGTCAGGTTGTGTGACAAAGTCTTTATTAGGCGAACATGTTTTGCGTGCGTCAGATAGCTGTTTAAACATGCCATCAATAAACAAAACTAATCATTTCAGTGCGACCACAGAAGTAACCGCGAAGACTCAGGGGATGAAACCATCACATTAAACTTCACAGCCTTAAGTATATGTGATGAATACCAGAGATGTCCTCTGCCAAGTTACCCCAGACATCTTTATTCAAAGGGTCTGACCACAGATGGCCTTGATCTGTAAAATATGTCACACAGTGGCAGCTTCCACTTTCACTCATTTATCTATTTCCAACATCTATTCATACGGCATGAATGATTCATTGGCTCATTACTGGTTAGACAATCAAAACGTATTATTTTGGCATGCACGTGGTATCCCCCTGTTTCCCCCCACTCTAAAGAGGAACCAAATATGTGTTACCTGAGACAAAGTGAGATAAAACAAACGCAAGGGTGTGGTCACCTAGACGGCGAGGAGGAACCTATTAAAAGATTTACAATAGCAAGAATAAGTGTACCAACTGCATCATTATTTACACATTATTATATGGTAAACAGTACACCCCAATTCAGGCAATTAATTTGAGTATAAAAAACGTACCTATAAGCTTTTAGTCAGACAACCCACACCAAATCTAACGATTGACAATACGATTAGCCAATCTGCATCGGTTCTTCGTGAATGGGCGGGCGTTAAGTATCTAGGCAGTAGCCAATCACACACCTCAGATCGTGTTCCTTTTTATTTTTTCTGGTACTGTGAAGTTTTCTGCCGATGCTCGTCCAGGAGGTTCTGCCTACTCGCTGCTCTGGATAGCTGTCGTGAAAAACGGACAGGACGAGAAAGGAACGGACTTTGAGCGAGTGAACGGGCAGGCAAAACGAGGCATCGAAAGGCAGTGAGCGTACCGGGCCGTTGATTTAGTGCACATCGTTTTAAGTGCGCACGGGAGTGTTAACTGCGCCGCGGCAGCGCTCTGTAGGAGAAAGAGAGAGACCGGGAACGGCGGTTCAGCATGGATTACCATCATCAACCTCAACAAGAATATCATCATTATCATCAGTACGATGGAGAAGAGAACAACTACATGCCCCAGGAAGATGACTGGGACCGGGATCTTCTGCTTGACCCCGCTTGGGAGAAACAGCAGCGAAAGGTACGATATGATCTCTCCACCTAACGGAGGTGTAAAGTATCACTGTGCAAATCTGCGCCAAAAATTTCACGAAATGTGGATACCACAGGGATTTAACTGGCCGGTGCGGCAGAGTCATAGAGACGTGTGCTGATATTAAAATGTATGCATGCATGCATTTGCTTCTTGGTTGATTGTGTTTGGTTATCACTGGGAGTTCTGTAATCACGTCTTCTATATTGTACGGGACTCTATTTGTAAAGCATAAGTCTTCATTATAAGAAACTTGAAGAACATCTGTTGCGGAATCTCGCATGTTTTATTCTCACATCCCTCTGTCCATTCATTTGAGCGTTATTACGGGCCCGCCCCCAGTCAAATGATCCGGACCCCGATCACCGGACACCGTGCGCCCACCTATTACCATCAGTGCGCGCAACAGATGTCAGCGACAGCAGCCTCGCGCGGGAGATGTGGATGCGGCTCATATGATCCAATGCGCGCACACAGAGCACGATCTCACTGTATTTACGGTCACGGCGCAGTCGCTGTCTGGCTTTTTAACGTGTGACCCATGACAGTTCCGTTACGCATCCCGGTTGACCATTTTTTAGGGGGAGGGGGTGTATAAAACTCTCTATGATGCTAGATGTTAAATGTTGCAAACGAGTCTAAAAAGTATTTGAAATATGAGTGAAACTTTTGTCGCTCCCACACTCTTTTCCTCCCCTTTGGAAAACGGGGAGGAAAAAAAGAGTGCTGGAATCTGCTGCGGTTTGGGCTGGGCTTGTAAGGGAGCGAGTCTGCCCAAAAATGGTAATAACAGACCCCGTATACTGCCGCTGGAAAACTTTCCCCCGTTGCCTTTTTTCCTTCCTCGAAAGCTTGTAGACTCCTGAATGATGTCATCAGCTACCGGCGGGAAAGACTCATGCTCAGGTATGCGCTTGTTCAGCTCATACAGCTATAAACCCATGATGACAAAATCGTCCGCATCAGAAGTGTTCAAATCTACTTAAGTGAGTGCTTAGAGACATAGGAAATGTACCCCTCAAGAAATTACGCATCCTTAGTTCAGGGTCATATTTTACTTTCAGTGACACACCGGCATTCAGTGGTGGGTCAATGGAAATGACGTGCACATACATTCACATACAAATATCAAAGAGCCCTGATGTGTTATTCCCATCTAGCACTGCATTGTGCATAGAAAGACCATCATTTTTAACACTGTTCATTAACAACAACCACACGCTCACACACTTTACATGCAATGTGCTGCCCATTAAACACCCTCTGTGACTTTAATTGTGCGTGGGTTTGTGTGTGTGTGTGTCAGACAAATTGGTTATTGTTCTGCATTTTGACAGGACTGAAAGGTCAGTAGTGAAGCAGAAGTCTGTTCTACAAAGTAACACATACACATTGCAGGTCTAGAGGGCAGACCTGATCGCCATCTCACAAAAATGTCAGAGTTAAAAACATATGGGCTGAATCTGAACTTGAGTTAAGAAAGTGTGTGTGAAGCATCTGACTGGCTGGTGTTTGTGTTTATGCATGAAAGTATTTCTGCAAGTTCAACCTTGACCATAGAATCAGTATAGCACATTTTTTCATGTATAACCATCTGTGTCTGAGACTCAGAGTTTATGCATCATGAGGAAAATCCCTTCAGGCCAGACAGGTGTGACGTGATTCAAAAGCAAGACCACTTCTGAAATCTTTTTCTCTCTCATATATAGGTAAAGTGCCACACCCCATCCAAACTTTTCTCAATCGATCTAAGAGGAATGATGGTCACCGTTTCCTACTCCAAAATATGAAATGCCCCCAGACAAAGTTCTTATAGGTCTAAGTGTCCATCCTTTGCATCATTGTTCACATTTTAGCGAATTTAAACTTCTATTCTCATTCATTCCTAAGGGTAAAGTGTTCTTTCCAGTAAGCCCCAGACTTATTAATAAGACTCCCTTGTCACTCATGCTCCATTTTTCAGACAGATGGTCCTGCACCAAATTGATGCCCAAGTGGTTGATCTAATGTTAAAATCTGCCCAGTCAGACCTATAATTAAACACACAGCAATTTTCTGCTCATACAGACATACACTACTCCTGAGTTTTTAATGAAACTCATTTGTGTATGAAAATTAGAGCATGAGGGCAAATTTGTTGCCATGTATTCAAGACGTTTACTTTATTTTGGTAAGGCTTGAGCCTATTGAAACCCTCATGTTGTTCAAAATCAGTTTTTGACTCTTTTTCATTTGGAACACAATTTAACCCCTGGTGTTTGTCTTTAACAAATCAGAAAATATTTCAGCTGCGTTAAATATGTCACAAGTAAAAACTTTCTTAACCCTCAAATGTTTTATCTGAGAATCCAAACTGTTTTATGCCCAGTTTGTCCACTTTGTATTTATGTGGCTTTTTGAAGGTTGATGTAAGGAGTCTAAACCTCTGTCTTTCTTCAATCCAAAGAACTATATGTCCTGCTGGTCTCAAGCATTTTTCTTTATCTCTCACTTTTTCTCTCTCTCTGCCTCTATTAGAGAGGGTAAGTTGAGTGTCCCAGGAGACCCAATGCTTGTGTTTTAGTTGGTCTGGGGTACGTTTCCTGATATCTGTCACAGATCTCACCGTCAAGATGGGTTTACAACTCTCTGTGGAGACATTGACATGCAACAGTGTGTTTTTACATGTCAGCTTGGCCCACACGGAACGTCTAGACTGTTTTTGTATTTCCACTAAATAAGGAATTCTGGCTTTTAGAAATGTGCTAAACAGACGTAGAATGAAAGAATATAGTAAATTGAGTGAGTATTACACAGTGTAAGAATAACCCAATAAGCCAAAATAATAAAATATTTATTGAGCAAATGTGGTTGGTGAGATCTCAGTGTAACACATGTAAAAGGGGTTATAACTTGTCGAGCCCTTGTTGTCAGGATTTGTACTGCATCCTTTACTCTGCTGTTTCACCCGATGAAAGAACTGTCTGAGTAGGGCCTACATCTACAAAAATGTTGAAAATGTTGCCTTCTCATTTACTGAGTTTGTGTGTCTGTGTTGTCGAGCCCCATTAAGATGGTGCAAGCAATGTCTTTGGTGTTGGTCTTTGTGTGGACGATCCGTTCTTAAAAAAAATTATTGACAGCGTCTGACAGCTTTCACCCTAGGCTTTGCCTAATGTACAGTCAAAAAGCAATTCAGGCTTTCTATCTTAGTGAAAGTCAAACTCTTCATGCAAATTATGCATCACATGCTGCATTTAACCTGATGATGTGCTCAAAACTTGGACTTTGTTCGTTGTGCCTGACTGACTCATCCAGAACCAAATTGCATTATCTCTCATAGAAAACTCATACCCATAATGCAACATTCCTTACAGCTTTAATCTGCTGCAGTGCTGGCTCACCAAAGCCAAGAGACTGTAAACATATTGAGAGTGTGTCTGAGGTTTAATTAATGTAAAAGCAGAGATAAGAGCGAGTCAGCGTTTAGCTCGAAACTGAAGCCCCTGGATCCTGAATGTTGATACGATTATTAATGAGCCATTGAACTCTGCGTCTGTATGTTAGGAGACAGGCTCACCTAAGGAGAGTGTGCTTTGTCTGTGTGTTTAGGGGAAGCTAGATAATTTGTGTGGAAATGAGACAGCTGTAGTGCTGGACGTTGATCGGCACTTCCTGTCTGGTGGAGAGAGCCAACAGACAACAGCCCAGAAACAGATAAAGAGAACAACAAAAGTAGATTTAACATTTTGTCCATGTGCAAGTAATGAAAAGTGAAAATTTAAGGACACAGTTTTGGTTTGTTCAATTTAAAGTATAACCAATAGCCATAGTTTTGTGTTCCTTAGCAGGCATTACCAATTAGAAAGGAAAACAGATGCACAGACAATAAGATTCAGTTTTTTATACATTTTAAGAATCCTTATGCCAAACACTGTTAACACATTGTACTACATACAGTACATTAAAGGTGTCATTTTTTGGAGGATCAATTGACAGAAGTGCAATATAATATACATAACTATGTCTTCAGAGGTGTATGAAGACCTTACATTTACATTTACATTTACATTTAGTCATTTGGCAGACGCTTTTATCCATAGCGACTTACAGTGCACTTATTACAGGGACAATCCCCCTGGAGCAACATGGAGTAAAGTGTCTTGCTCAAGGACACACTGGTGGTGGCTGCTGGGATCGAACTTGCAACCTTCTGATTGTCAACCCAGTGGTTTAACCCACTAGACCACCATCTCCACTCCAAAAATACATAATGAAGCGTGTGTTTTTATTATTTTAGAATAAGCAATTTCTATCTACATACACCCCGGGTCCCCTTACATGGAATTCATCATGTTGTCTCTACAATAGCCCTAAATGGACAAACTGCTCTACAGAGCACATTTCGTAAATATGCTATCTCCTTTGGAAAAAAAGCCAAAAACGTGTGGACATCTTAGTCCTGTCAGCCTCCGTAGTGCTTTGAAAGGGAGGGGGAACGGTAGAGTGAGCAGTTGGATGCAATTCGCAACCTCACCGCTAGAAGTCGCTAAATTTCATACACTGGACCTTTTAAAGGGACAGTTCACTCAAAAATGAAAATTCTTGATCATTTACTATCATGTCATTCCAAACCTTTGTGATTTTCTTTCTTCTGCAAAAGACGATATTTTTAAGAATGGAAACGGACTTCCGTTGTATGGAAACAAAACCACTGAGACATCTCTTAGAATGTCTTCTATTGTGTCATACAGTCCTATACAGGTTTTGATGGACATGATGGTGAATAAATGATGACAGAAATGTTATTTTTATGTGAACTGTCGCTTCAAACAGGATTTTTTTCCACCAGAGCAGATGTAGGAATAATTGGTGTCTTTTTGCAGGGAACTTTGTCATTGTGTGTGTGTGGTCACTATTTTGTTTACATTGGTAGCATGTCACACCTGTCACACGCTGTACACCTGAGTAGGCGGAGCTTATGAAAGAAGCAAACAGCTCATGTATTGTCAGACGAGAGTTCTAAAGATGCTTCTTTCTGATCACTCTCATCGAGTTTGTGACATACATACAAAAAGCATTTAAATTAAGTGTACCTTTAAAATATACTTTTTATGACCATGTTACAAGCAGTGTTTCTCTACAGCTGTTAATAAACAGATCTATTTATGGGGGAAGTTTGTGTGTACGTGTGTGTTTTTGGACCTAGTGTTTGTAGGTTTTCTTGCATTCGTAGTTTCTATAGCAACCCACAGAGAAGAGCCGATCCGTGCTGTGTTTTGAGCGAGAAAGAGAGCAGTGAAAAGGAAAGAAAGTTATAGGTGGAAATAGAGGGTTAAAAGAAAAACAGAGTCACTCCCACTTAAGCTGTAATGAAGATTTGTGTTGTGTAGGTGTGAGGAAATCTAGCAGCATTCCTGCTGAGTGACCAGAGATCTGCTGCTTTTCTGACTGTATTTACATGCATTTGTATATGCATGTATGCGTGTATTTGCATGGGTTTGCGCGTGTTCTGTGCGGTTTATTTGGGTTTTTCGTCTGCGTGGATTTGAAGCTTAGTGTGGAATTCTTACATGTATGCTTACACACAAACGAACACTAGGGGCAAAGTGTGTATCGTTAATGAGCTTTATATAAACTCTGTTGTATATAGTATGTATGTCTTGGCATTGATGTGTGTGTGTGTGGTCCCAAACAGCATCTTCTGACTGTCTCATGAATTCATCCAAAACACAGCTTGACTCGCATTCACCTCCAGACATTTCCATGTTACAGCGTTTCCTGCCAGTAGCTGCCAGATTCCACACCGTTCCTCACCTAGCCTGCTCCTTGTTACCCGTAATCCATTATTAAACCACATACCCCAGACCACCCAATTCTGGTGGGTTGTATCCCATAATTTAGCATTGTTTCACATTCTGTGCGTATCCAGAATTTTATCTTTACATCTAAATACAATCCAAGCCATCCTTGCACATACATATAGTGAATTGTCTCTGATTCCCTTAAGCGGCATATCAATCGTATTACTGTGTGTGTGTGTTTAGCTCCCGTTCTGCACCACAGCTGTTTCTCATCAGACCGCTAACATACCGAAGAATCCTGAAGCCACAGATACTCAGCGCTGCCATGACAACCTCCGGAGAACCCTCACACTGCCTCGCTCTCTCTCCACGTCAAAGTCATGGCATGATTGTAAACTATTACAGTATTAGCAAAGCATTCAAGTATATGCGTAACACAGGTGTATAAAATGAAGCCGGTTTAAAGGGGTAATATATCAGAAATCAAAACACTCTCCATTGTAAAAGAGGGATGCCAGAAATAACACATACCCTCGTGATCATTTATGTTAGGCATGATTGACTCATTCACAAAATTTGGACCGAGCAGCACAGGGAGGTAATATGGAGGAAGTGGGGTTGATACTATTAATCCTAAACTCTGTCTAGAGGAACTCATTATAAAGGGAAAATGTGGGAAAGTCTCCCAAACCTGGTTCTCGTCCTGTCATGCTCATTACACATGCTTGGAGGTGTTTTCATACATTAGTCCTAAAGGCACAGCAGGAAAAATGGCCTCTTTAATTGTAACATTGTGTCCTAACCAGCCGCTGAAGAGCAATTTCTCTCCGCACAAAACAAAAATGTGGCATAGTGTGAGACAAACTCAGAGGAATATAAAAGAGATTTTATCGTAGCTTTTACCACATCAAGCAGGGTTAGGAGATGATGAAAGGGGTCAGAGAAAGTGGAAATGATGACCGAAAGGAATTAAATGATGTTTTTTGCCACTTCTGGGGAACAAACAAAAATTATTTATTTTATGATACTTTTAAAGTTGATGAAATACAGTAAGACTATGCCTGTTTCGTAGACTTTGGTATTAAACACATGAAATGGGTGAAGGAAAAGTCTGAACAAACATTTTAATGTATTTCTTGAAATGAAGTTAAAACAGTTATATACAATGCTCATAGCTGAATAGTTAAGCTTTCTATTGGTGTATGGGTTGTTAGGATATGTCAATATCTGGAGAAGGTACTACAAACTCTGGAATCTGAGGGTGCGGTAAAAATCTAAATATTGAGAAAATTGCCTTTGACACATTATTTGATTAATTTTGACACATACAATGTAATTTTGTCTTTTACTAAAAATGCTCCAATGCTACTTAAGACTGGTTTTGTGATCCATGATCACGTATTTTTTTTAAAAATATAAGGTGTGTGTTTTGTGTATTATTTTGTATTTCCAATTATAAGAATAAATGTGCATTTTATTGTTACATTTTTATTTTTGCCTCGTTTTTTCAGAATTGTGTATTAGAATGAAATTTTGCATTGTGTGTACTATTCTCTTCTCATGTTCTTAATTTCGCTTTCAGACGTTTACTGCTTGGTGCAATTCTCATCTACGAAAGGCAGGAACGCAGATCGAAAACATCGAGGAAGACTTTAGAGACGGTCTCAAACTCATGCTGCTTCTAGAGGTCATCTCAGGTCAGTAACCTCAAAGCCTAAATTTGTCACATACAGCTTCAAATTTTGGTATTCCTGTTTGTTATGGTACAACCGTTATGTGTGAAAAGTTTGGAAGGCACAGTTATCAAATTCAAAGCGATTTTTGGCAATTGAATTAATAAAGCAATAAGCCTGCGAAAGCAGTTGGTTACAGTACATTTTATAACAGCTAAGGCCGTTGTGGCACGACACAAAGCTGAGTCTCTAAAACCCCCTTAGGTTATAAAATGCACTTGTAGCCCACTGCTTCGCATGGATTATTGCTTTAATAAAAGTTTTTTTCCAGAAGAGTAGCAAGATTTATAAAATAAAGTAGATAAAGTGATATTTAGGCTATGTAATGCGGTCACCAGTAATAAATGGGGGTATTGTATAATGGCTTTGAACTCGGCTCAACCAATCACAATCAAGCAGCAGAAGTGACCGTTTTCTTAAATGCAATTTGCACACAAGAAGCTGTATAAATTACAGGAAAAGACGATAATTTTGAATGTTTTTTGTATCTGTTTAAATCACCCGAGAACAGACTTCTGACAATATTATGGAGCCTGAATATTCAACGTTTCTTTTCCTCTGCAGGAGAGCGCTTGGCCAAACCAGAAAGAGGAAAAATGAGAGTCCATAAGATCTCCAATGTGAACAAAGCTCTAGGTTTCATCGCCGGCAAAGGAGTCAAACTGGTTTCTATCGGAGCAGAGGGTATGTCCCCCACCACTCATCAGTGACCTATATCCTGCAGGCTTCCAGGGTCACGAGTTCAGTGTTCCAGCATGTGGGATCAATGGTTATCAGACGCTCTGTCTGTGTGGAAAATGTGCTTCTGTCTCACTCATATCACATTTAAGCCTTCTCTCTTCCAGCAGAATTAAAGTTAAATAGATTACACATGTAGTATATGTCTGACTTTTATTAGATCTGCTGTATTTGAGAGTGTGTGTGTGTATTTTTTCCTGTTATCTGGTCTCTCTCTCTCGCTCTCTCTCTCTCTCAAATCCAGAGCGGCATTCCAGACAGATTAGCCTTCCACAAAACACTTGGCTTTAGTCACATACTGTTACCAGTTTGTGTGTTTATGAGACTTGCAGGGCTGTTTGTGTGTGTGTTTGCATCTCTGAGATGAGATACACAGACACATTTACTGACATGTGTGCGTATTATGGGATTAGTGTAGGAAGAGAAGGAAGGCAAACACACGCATAGTACACACACACATACAAGTTTTCTTCCCACTCACATCTATAGTCATTTTATTATAAATGTATTAAAATGTATATAAAATACAATTTTGCAATTTTGGTTTGAGAATAAATGAAATAAGGATTATTTGTCAAAATGTTAAATGTTATGCTGGTGTGTGTGTAGAGATTGTTGACGGAAATGCCAAGATGACTCTGGGAATGATCTGGACCATCATTCTCCGCTTTGCCATCCAGGACATCTCAGTGGAGGGTATGTTGTATTGTCTTTTAAATGAAAACACAATATACAGTTTCTCTTTGAACTGTTACGATATTTGGGATTGTGTTTAATATGGTTCCTTGTATATTTGTATGCATACAGAGACGTCAGCTAAAGAAGGTCTTCTGCTGTGGTGCCAGAGGAAAACTGCCCCCTACAAAAATGTCAACATTCAGAATTTCCACATAAGGTAAACAGACAGGAAATGAGCGTCAATGAAACATAGTCAATGATGGGAAAAGACCGAAGAGTGATAGTGATCTGCAAATGGAAATGATTTGGACAGTCATATATCACCCATCTCTCTTTGTCTCTTTTTCTCTGTCAGCTGGAAGGATGGATTGGGATTCTGTGCACTCATTCACAGACATCGCCCAGAGCTCATTGATTATGGTAAACTGCGCAAGGTGAGGCTTTGCAACAAACTTGTGGCTATAAACAGCAGGGTCCAAAAGTTTGAAACCACATAGAGAACCTTGGATTTATTAAATACCTTAAATTAACTATTTAATACCTGGAATAATTGTTCTTTGTACCTGATTTTAAGATCCTCTTTTTACGTTTTGGAATAACATATTTAGGTTTTAAATGAGGCAACCATTCACACTAAATGTAATTCATAATGTGCTATTTCACGTAAATGAGTACAGTTTGCTCCAAAGTTTGAGGGTGCCATTAACAAGAAGTGTAAACAGAGGAAATATGTTAATTATGGGTAGAGTAAAATGACCTTCTGCAAAAAAAAGCACCTAAAAACCACGTTTTTTCAAAACGTTTCAACATCAAGTCAGGGCTCTAATCATTACAAATGAATTTAAAGTGAAAATTGTACAATTCTAAATTTGCATAAATTCCTGTTTTTCGAACCTCACATACAAAGGTCAATGACATATAACGATCCCTTATCATGTGGTACAATCAATAATATCAATAATTCTATTGCATGAAAAATAAAATATATCGAATTTTTGTGGCTGAAATATGAATCGCTGATACAGTATGCTTACGTAAATGGTCTTTATTTAATATTATATCAGTTGTATTGTATGCAATTAAAAAAAATAAGTTTGTTGATTTAAGAAGACAAAATTATAGACCAAAAATATCAGATGATTAATCACCAGAACTCAAAGAAATGTGAATACTTTGAAAATCCTTATACGTCATTGACCCACATGCATCCATACACACCAACAGTTTGAAAGAAAAGGACCCACGTGTTGTTGTTTTCTTCCCTCTCAGGACGATCCAATGACTAACTTGAACACCGCCTTTGATGTCGCTGAGAAATACCTGGACATTCCTAAGATGCTGGATGCAGAAGGTAAGACATAATAAGATAGACAAGTTCTTCTCTTTGCTGCGTCCATGTAAAACTAGGTTAGACCTCTAAATATAGAGCTGAAGGAATCGTGCAGGTACAGTATATGCTTGTGGAGGTTGAATTACCGAAGCCGTGATTGTGGAGGTTTCCTTAAAATATGACCTGTTTAAGCATATTTTTTTGTGTTTTTATGAGTTCTTGAAGTGCTTTCAAGTCACTGGTATTACTGGTATTGTTCTTGTGGCGTCTTTTTGCCACCTTAGTACAAAAACGTTGGATTCTTAAAATCGTTGCTTCCTTGAAAGCATTGGTGCAGCGTATCTGAACGCAAAACTGAAATAAAGTTTCTATTATATTTAATTTCAGCTCTGTGTTCTGTTGTCTTCTTTCACATTTATAACCTTTTCTTTACACAGGAGGTCACCTCAGATGGGAGTTATGTGTCTGTGTGTGCAATGCTGTGGTTAATAATTTATTCTCTCGTTACATTAATATCACCCCCTTCTTTCTCTGCAGATATTGTGGGTACGGCCCGGCCCGATGAGAAGGCCATCATGACCTACGTTTCTAGCTTCTACCATGCCTTCTCTGGGGCGCAGAAGGTATCACAGGGCCCCGCCCCCTCCCAATGTCCTGAACTTCCATACTCACTCACCCTTTACGCCCCTCCCTTTCTGTTTCTGCTCACTGGGTTTGGTGATAACCGTTAGCAGAGATTACTGGATGTCGTGGTTTCCCCCTACTGTGACTACTCTCCTAACAGTTCGGCTCTTTTTGACTCTTTGCAGAACTAAGCTCCGCCCCTCAGGGCTCAGGCTCCTCCCACTGCCGCATGAGTCTTTCCACCTATTGCATGAAGGAAAATAAATCTTGTGATAAAGGCATGAGCGTGTCTCCAGTCTCCAATAAAATATTTTTAGTCTCAAATGTTTTGACGTTCTGGAGACCACTTCATGCCTTCTATCATTTCTGTGGAACAGTGGCTGTTTACCTTTGAGTCTTTGCAGTCTTTTACTCTGTGCATTTTTCTCTCCCTTCCTCTTCCCTTTCTGTTTTCTCCCTCTTCCCGCTCTCTCTTTCCCTGGGCAGATATCGTTAGTACGTTACGTCCCGACGAAAAGGCCATCATGACATATGTGTCATGTTACTACCACGCTTTCTCAGGCAAACAGAAGGTGAGCGCAGACTGACAACAACCGGTCGGAGCTTTCACTTCACCCAGTTCAACCCAGTAAACTCACAACAGCCAATCAGATGTTTGCTTTTAGGCCCCACGACTCAGATACCCGTTTAAAGACAAAAATAGATGGGATCCCTCATACAGACATTACAGACAGCTTTTCTGAACCGTGATGGTACAATCGTCTCTGATGATGTCATCAAAACAATATCTCAATGTGGCATAACACTAACTTCCTGTTAAGCTGTGGGAGTGTGCAGAGATATTGCTGAATATCATACAAATCAGATAAAGGTCAGTTTTCATGGTCAAATATACACAAGGCTCAGTTATTTGTGTTTCTCTCGAATCTTTCTTTTTGTTTTACATAATTCACCCAACTTAGTATCTCCACACTGAACACATTCATACAGCTTTTCTAAACCAACTGTCACACTGTTTACTTAAGAGATTAAAATAGATGCTGACGAAACTTTTATCTGGCACCGCATATTTACACATAATTTAGAGGTGTACCGACAGCCAGTATACAGCTCTGCGGTAAAAAGACAGTCTAGAGTCAGTTTCGAAAGACTGTGTATAGGCATGGTCTGAATATCGGTTTCAAGGTATACCGCGGTTTGGAAATGTCACAGTTTTGAAACCACTAAAGTTTCTGTTATATCAGATTCTGTGCCATAATTTGTTTACGGTTAATGAATTGTTTGCTCACCTGCATTTAATATCATTTATTTATATATATGTATGGATAACTGCATGTTTAATAACTGGAAAAAGAAGATTATAAAGGGGATGCCATGATTTCAAAATGTTTGGGAAGCACTGATTTAGCCTGACATATACTGTACATGTTTACTATTGTTCCAAATATTTCATGTTGCTTAAAAATCAAATCTATTGTGTTCAATGATTTTTAATCAGACATTTAAAAGAACACATTTTAAAGCTGCAACCGCGAAACTGTGGTAGTTTGGCGTAAGGTTACCGTACCGTCAAAATCTCAAACGGCTCATGCCTAGCTGTGTATAATAAGACAGACTGGTGGATTTGAATCAGTTCATTCAGAGTCAGCATGCTTCTCACTTACAGGATGAAAGTTACTACTTCACCGTGCTGAATCATCACGTCCATTTGGGTTCCCTCAACTCTGTGAGGTTTTCAGAGCTGATGACTAACATTCCCCTGTAAACAGTTTCGACAGTCTGGTTGTGTTTATGTTCTCATGCAATATCTGCATACTCTAATCCTGCTGCTCTTATAAGGCTGCGTTAACTTAGGTGTGTGGTGTGACTGTAAATTTACCAGGCGCTGCATTCTGTCACACAAACACACACTTACAAGGATACTTACAAGAGACTTTCTTTATTCCGTACGACACAAAAGAAGATATTTTGAAGAATGTTGGTAAACAAAAACTGTTGGTCCCCATTCACTTCTATTGTATGGACACCAATGCAAGTCAAAAGGGACCAACGGTTTTCCAACATTCTTCAAAATATCCTCATTGTGTTGTACTGAATAAAGAAAGTCATACAGGTTTAAAGGAAAAAGTTTGTGAGTGAGTAAATTATGAATTTTCATTTTTGGTTAATTGTTCCTTTAATTTTATGTTTAGGACTGTGACTGATACTTTTTATAAAACTGAAAACGCAAATAATGTTTATACTTCATGGTTGTTTTTTCTCTAGTTAAGAAGAAAATGCCTGACAAAAAACATAAATAACTGCTGTCGGAAGACAGATCTGAACTGATGTCACTGCAATTGCTAAACTGATTTTATCATTGCTTTCCCCTCTTCCTTTCTGGCTTTTAGACTTGAAAATCACTTCCTTATCCCTCTCCATTCCCTCCATACATACAAATCCAATGAAACAAATACAATATTACATTCAAAATAGCAGCTGTTTGGCTACTCTTGAGACTTGAGCATCTTAGCTCTGATGTGGTTTCCACAGAAACAGACGCAGATTCACTCTGTCTTTCTCTCCTTAGGCTGAGACAGCAGCCAATCGGATCTGCAAAGTGTTGGCTGTCAATCAGGAGAACGAGCAGCTGATGGAAGACTATGAGAAACTAGCCAGTGATGTGAGCACTCATTCATGTCCTCTCCTGACAACTCCTCTTCACTCATCTCCTCGTCTCTCCTCTCCTGTCGTCTCCATCTGTGCACATTTAGGGCCATGTTCGATTGTTAAAAATACTTAACAGAAATGTATTATGCGTAATGACTCCAGAAGGTCTCCATTGAGATCTCAAATGTAGATTTTTAGGCCTGGAAAGGTCGTGGAAATGAATATGGTTGTGGTAAAAAATTATTGAAACATATTTGTGACACGGTTTGATAAATCTCTCTTTCTCTCTTTTTGTATCTTCTCATCTATTTTGTTCAGTCTGTATGTTCCCACTTTTTTCCCAATTGAAAATTTTTGTCTTTTTGGTGTCCTTGTCCTTTGGTGCGTCTCCAGCTCTTGGAGTGGATTCGCAGAACCATCCCGTGGTTGGAGAACCGCGTCCCTGAAAACACCATGCAGGGCATGCAGCAGAAGTTGGAGGATTTCCGGGACTATCGGCGACTTCACAAACCACCAAAAGTTCAGGAGAAATGTCAACTGGAGATCAATTTCAACACACTGCAAACCAAACTGCGTCTCAGCAACCGGCCCGCATTTATGCCCTCGGAGGGGAAGATGGTCTCGGTGAGCACATAAACACACAAACTCAGTATCCAGTTTAGTTGATAAAGTCATTGATCTTCATATTGACCTTCAGTTGCTCTTGTTCTGAATGAAGAAACATTGCTCAGTGACCTTTCTCCACAAACTGTCTCAGTGTGGATGTGGGTTATTTGCATTGTATGCTTACCTGTAAAAAGCAAACAGATTTGTCAATGTGAAAATAAAGTGAACCCGCAGCACTTTGCAAACATGGCCGTATAAGATATAGAACATTAAACCTCTTGAAGAGTTACAATTGAATACAATTCAATTTTGTAATTAATCTTATATTTTTGAAGGATATCTCCAATGCTTGGGGGGCTCTAGAAGGAGGAGAAAAGGGTTATGAAGAATGGCTACTCAACGAGATCCGCAGACTTGAAAGACTTGATCATCTCGCTGAGAAATTCCGGCAAAAAGCCACCATCCACGAGGCATGGACCGAAGGTATCGTTACATAAACGCACAAACAACACAACTGCAAGAATACGAGAATATTTTGTTTATAATGCATTGTGTGCCCGTTAAACTTGTAATGTCCTTTATCTTTGCTGCAACCTGTAGGTAAGGAGGAGATGTTGCAGCAGAAAGAATACGAGACAGCATCCCTGTCTGACATCAAAGCTCTACTGAAGAAGCACGAGGCGTTTGAGAGCGACCTGGCAGCTCATCAGGACAGAGTAGAGCAGATCGCTGCCATCGCACAGGAGCTCAAGTCAGTTAACACAACGAAAACCAGAATCGTCCACTATATCATTCATTAAATGAAAAGAAAATTCTGTCATTAACAAGGAAAGCATTAGCAAAGAAATAATGTGAATGGTTTAAAACAAAGACATCATAATGACATCATTTTCATTTTTGTTCCGTACAGATACTTTATATTGATCTTTCTCTCTCTCTCTGTATAGTGAGTTAGAGTACTATGACTCTCCCAGTGTAAATGCTCGCTGCCAACGGATCTGTGATGAGTGGGATTCTCTGGGAGTTTTGACTCAGAAACGCAGCGAGGCCTTAAAGGTAAAACCTGTTAAATCACCATCAGCTGCAATGAATGTTGTGTTTTTGTTGCTGGTTCTAATTAGCTCTCTGTCTCTTTCCTCAGAGGACTGAAAAACTGTTGGAAACAATTGATCAGCTGTACCTGGAGTTTGCCAAAAGGGCGGCGCCATTTAACAACTGGATGGAGGGAGCCATGGAAGACTTGCAGGATACTTTTATTGTCCACACAATTGAGGAGATACAGGTACTCATCTCATTTAGTTATTCATTTTGTCTATTCATTTATCGATGAACCCTGACCTTTTTAATGAAATGTTTCATTTATTGATTAAATTATTTAAATACACACACATTAATTCATTTCTCAGTCTGTTAAATTATGCATCGGTCCATTGAATAATTTTTGCACAAATAAACTTACGCATTTATTAAGTAATTTTTCAAATGGCAATTTTTGAGCTCAGTGTGTTTGGAGACATTTGAAAGTATAAGGTGAAAAGTTACAGAGGTAAACTGTTTTCTCTTGTGTGTGTGTGTGAATCAGGGTCTCAGCACAGCCCATGAGCAGTTTAAAGCTACTCTGCCTGAGGCTGATAAGGAGAGACAGGCCATCCTCGGCATCCATAATGAAATTTCTAAAATTGTGCAGACATACCACGTCAACATGGCTGGCACCAACCCATACACCACCATCAACCCCCAGGAGATCAACACCAAATGGGATAAGGTTGGAACACAGTTCCACTTCAGAAAGTAAAGCTATGTCGGAAAAACAGTAGCGAATCAGTTTTCAGACCAGGAAAGAAAAGGACATATTTCATATTTTAAATTTAAGAAATAAAGCAAAAAATCATACTATATAATATTCAAATAAATGTAAATGTAATTGTTTGGGAAATGGATAATACTGAAAATACAAGGTACAAAAAAGCTATCAAATTAAATATAATTCAATGTTTTATATATAACATTTATAAGACTATGTTTCATAAATTTAAGGAAATGATGCTTAATTAATCTCTACACACATTCCAGGTGCGTCAGTTAGTACCACAGCGAGATCAGGCTCTGATAGAGGAACATGCCCGTCAGCAGAATAATGAGAGACTGCGCAGACAGTTCGCTAATCAGGCCAATGTCATCGGGCCCTGGATTCAGAACAAGATGGAGGTGATACACGATCTTTACTAAAAGATAATGAATAGCATTCAAAGGATGTTGTGGACACATTGAGGCCGAATTGTGTCGCTCTGTTATCTAATTTATTTTTAATCGCTGTGTTTAGGAAATCGGCCGGATCTCGATTGAATTGCACGGCACCCTGGAGGATCATCTGACCCACTTGCGGCAGTACGAGAAGAGCATTGTCAACTACAAACCAAAGATCGACCAGCTAGAGGGAGACCACCAACTCATACAGGAAGCACTTATTTTCGACAACAAACACACAAACTACACAATGGAGGTATTGAGACATTTTGACTCTCACATTCTGACTAAACATGATAAAGGTCCAGTGTATGAAATCTAGCGGCATAATCTAGTGGTAAGGTTGCGAATTGCAACCAATGACTCACTCAACCCCTCCTTTTCGAGGCACTACGCTGGCTGACACAGGACTAAGATATTTTTATGTTTTCGCTTCTTTGCTGAAGGAGATAACGTATTTTGCATGTAAGGGAACCCGCTGTGTAAGTAGATAGAAATAGCTCATTCTAAGGTAATATAAACATAAAGCTTCATTATGTAAGGTCTTTATACAACTCTGAAGACATGGTTACGTATATTATATTGCATTTCTGTAAATAGATCCTCCCAAAAATGACACACTGTACCTTTAAACACCCCAATGCATCTTACCTATATTTTTCCTCTGTAGCACATCCGTGTGGGATGGGAGCAGCTTCTTACCACCATCGCTCGCACCATTAATGAGATTGAGAACCAGATTCTGACCCGTGACGCCAAAGGCATCAGCCAGGAACAAATGAATGAGTTCAGAGCCTCGTTCAACCACTTCGACCGAGTCAGTATCACACCGCACAGTCCAGCACAATACAGCTGTAAAAGATTCAAACAGTAGGATTTCTGAAACAATAACACATTCACTTTATCCAGAAGAATGAAAGAAGAAAACAGAACAGATGGTACAGCAGAGCGTGGTACTGCAGCTCAGAAATTGTAGTAACGTAATAACACACACATGTTTAAGTCAAATTTATTGTCAATTCATTGTCAATACAAGACATACAGAGGATTGAAATTCCATTTCCCTCCCAAGACCAAGATGTAAGACATCAATGTGAGACACAAGACAAGTATAATTAAAAAGGAAAAATTACCAAGACACATAACTAACAATCAAGACATAATGGCAGATGATTTTAAATATATTTACATTGTAGTATAAACAATACGTAATTTTTCAAGTCTCCTGACTTTTAACATTGACAGGGATGGCTTTGTACTATTGATCTGATTGACCTGTAAACAGAGTTGAATTATTGGATATGGCTCCTGTACAAGCACTAGATTAAACGCTGCCATGCTACACCTTAACGCCACACTAGAAACCCACACAAGACATTGAAACACAACTTAACACTGTTAAAACGACACAGCAGAGTTAACAGAGCACAGTAAGAGAGCACAGCATCACAACTCAGATCTTCTCTCACAGTTACTCTTCCCATCACTCGTAGCACAATACTGCACAGTTTGTTCTAACGGTTGTGCACTTTTCTCTGTCTTCTTGTTTGTCACTTTGCCAATGCATGGATCAACACCCACTTCCACCCCTCCACACGTCTGCATGACATTCCCTCACCCCCCACACGTGTGTGCTGCATGTCCACGCTGCTGACCTCTGACCACGGCTCGGACGCCCAGGATCACTCGGGCACGCTGGGCGCCGAGGAGTTCAAAGCCTGCCTTATCAGTCTGGGCTTCGATATCGGGAACGACGCACAGGTACACACACACCAACACCAGCCAGGGAGTCCTGTCATTAACCTCTCTTTTTGTTTTGTTTTTCTCTTCTCTCTTTGCTATTTCTCCTCTCAAACTTTTTCCACTTTCCGAACATGTCCTTTGAAATCTACCTCTGAATTTTTTCTTACAATTCCTCTTTGCTTTTCCCATCCTTTTCTCCTTCATCAAACTTTTCTTCACCACTACTTGGTTCTGTTTGTCCCTTGTGGGTTCGTGTAGAAGAAAACAGGCATGATGGATGCAGAAGACTTCCGAGCCTGCCTCATCTCCATGGGTTATAATATGGTAAAGCAGAGAGTTAAAATCTCAACCGGTTGTAATCAGGTTGAACTGAGTTATAATGTACATGTGTTAAAATGTGTTTAAACAGTTATATTCTCCGTGGATTATAATCTAAAGAACTACAGTTTTATTTCTGTGGAGTATAATCAGGTAAAGATTATAAGATTTTTAACTACATTTTTTTATAATCTACAAATGTAAACATCAGAGCCAGAATCTCTGTGGGTTATAATCTATGTATAATCTATAATTCCAGGATTTTTAATTTTTATTAAATTATCATCGGAAATTGACCCATAGAATTGCTTAGTATTTATGGTGACACAATCAGAAACATTTCAATTTTTTTAGCTTTAATAGTGTTTACAATTATATTATATTACTAATAATTATTATTAGATGATAAATATTAACAGTAATTATTCTATTATTCAATGGGGTTTTTTGTATAGGGAGAGGCAGAGTTTGCTCGCATCATGAGCATTGTGGATCCTAACAGACTTGGAGTGGTCACATTCCAGGCTTTCATAGACTTTATGTCTCGTGAGACCGCAGACACAGACACTGCTGATCAGGTCATGGCATCATTTAAAGTCCTTGCTGGAGACAAGGTACGCCATATTTATTTTCCCCCAAATTCAACAACGAAATAAATTGAAATGTGTTACATTGTCACATGAAGATCATAATTAAACTAATACCTTTTTTGTAGAACTACATCCTGGCAGATGAGCTGAGGCGTGAACTTCCTCCCGACCAGGCTGAATATTGCATCGCCCGCATGACGCCTTACACAGGCCCTGACGCACTGCCGGGGGCTCTCGACTATATGTCCTTCTCCACCGCCTTGTACGGGGAGAGTGACCTCTGAACCATGACCCTTGAATGTGTGGTCAGCCTGCCTTCTGGTACAAACACAGAAAATTAAAACAAAAACATGCATATTCATATACACCTACATAGCTCGCACACTATGAAAGTAAAAGTGGTTCTTCAAGCAGAGCAGCATAACTGATCCCACATCAGCCAATCAGATCATCTTCCTTAATAACGTTCCATCATTTTTAAATCCTCTCAGCCCAGCCCTATCCTGTTTGTCATATACGACTTCCTTCTCTTACTCCAGACATGTTTATAAAGTATTTGTTGCCTATCTTGAGGATTGTTGATACAGAAAGTCTAATCCCTGTGAGTCGAAGAGTCACAGAGAGGCAGTTAAAGTGCTTTATGTATGCGGTGTGACCTCTGACCCCTGTGAAACGCCATGACCATGTGGTTCTGATTGATCTGCTTTTTATATATATATATATATTAATGCTTGTTGATGAGACTTTCCATTGTGATGGCAAGTCAGACTTCATAAACAGAACTTCCCCTTTCAGCTTTCAGGCACAACATTGAAAACTTCCCCATGGAGGAATGTCTTCTGTATTTTTACTTCTTATTTCGTTTGTTTGTTTTTCCTCTTCGTAAAGGAATAAAGTTAACATATTTTATTATACAGAACAAAAAAAGGTATTTTTCTTCACTTGATTAAAAAACGTAAGTAATAAATTTAAATAAAGAAACAATCACAGTTGTGTGCGTTTGTGTTTTTAATGGCTTTTCTTGGAAGTATTCACCGATGGAATGATATTAATGTAAAGATGTTTCCTTTTAAGCAAGACACATTTTTATATACAATTACTAAAAGCAACAATATTATCACAAATGACGCTTGACACCACAGAAACAATCATCTTCGTTCTGCTCAGTATAATATAATATTTTATGATATTGTAATGAAATAATACGTAGACTTTGTCGGCATAGCTGGGGTAGGCGCTGGATCTTAGCTCTTTGTATTGATTATGGCTGATTTTTTACTTGGTGCCGTATCGAAAAGTTGATTTGTGGTTTTTTGAATAACTAATAAGCACAAAAAACCTGATCTGAAGTTTTATGTAATGCGTAAAGAAGTATAGTGCCACCCCCTCCACCTCTATAACGTTTAACGTGAAAAACACTTGTTCATTTAACTCGATTCAGTGATTTGGTCAATTGGATGCCGAGTTCGGGATAGTTGCGTGTCTGGTTATAATCTTACACTTTAGTAGAATTAGTTTTGAAGCTACAATCATAAGAACGCTAAATCCTAAAGTGTCAAAGGTAAAATATTAATGCTTATATGCTTCTTAATAGCAAAACTTAACAATTTGATTAAAAAATAGCCCATACTTTTGTCCTCCCCATAGACGTACATTATAATAAACCAGCTTCGTGGCTTAAAACCGAAACAAAGACCATGTATAACCAAATGATTAAATTAATTTCCTTACCACTGATATTCAACAACATAATAACAGAAAAGTATGTGTTCTTAGTTTATCGCTGCCTTGATTGAGCCACGTTAAGCTATTTCCTTATAACGGGATTTTCTGTGGGCAACCGTTTGACTACAGTCAAAACTGTACATAAGATGTATTCATTTAACATGTTAAGGCATACTAGTATTTTATATAATAGCCTTAATGCACATGGGATTGTCAAATATACTGCACGTACTCTTCCACCCAACATGGCCCGGTTTTTCTATGTATCTTTCTCTCTTGAACGGAAAATGTGATGGATATGCAATGAAGCGGAATCTTTCCCCCACGCCGACTCCGCCCCAGCTTTATATAGATTTGAATATATGTAAGTTAAGTAGTTACAAAGTAATCAGTCTTATACAGGTTCATGTTAGACAGTTTGTTTAACTTGTATTTGCATATTTTAGTTACATTTTGCTTTGCTTAAATATCCTCTTAACTGTTAATGGACACTGTACGGAACCACATATGTTTATTGGTTTTACACGGAGAAAATAGCACGCTACACAAAGCCGCCGCGGGGAATTGTGGGTAAGTTTACATGGCGGCGCCCGGTGGAGTCATGTTGAATTATATGTTCCTGACATTTGGTGTACATTAGCGAAACATGTGGAGTAAATTTCGTAAACTGCTAAATAACAGAACCGTGAAATATGGCGTCCCGATGCTGGTAAGTGTGTTAAGTTAGATATTGTGTGTGTTTGAGTGTCAATGTCGAAAATTAAATAATAATTTTGTTTTCAGATTTTTTCTGTAATGCAAGTTTTTTTTCTTGGTTGGGTTTTAAGATATATTCCTTGAAACATATGTCTTAAAATGTATATGCAGAGGGAAAATCATGATATTCATACATGAAACAATGACTTTCAAAAGATGTGTTTTTGGTTTTTGTTTCTTAATTACGAGTATCAAGGTGTATGTATTTATTTTTGTTTGTTTGTATAATGTTTATTTGAAGCTGTTGGTAGTTGGAGGCTCGTTTGGTTTGAGAGAATTCACACAGATTCGTTACGATGCCCAGAAGATCCGGAAGAAGGTACATGACTCATCACATCACTTGCTTGTAAAACCATGACAGATCTGTTTTAACCGTCTAAATCTATATATTTGTTTCGAGCTTCAAATGATCTGCCACGTAGGCACAATTATAATAATTTCTGTTGTATATTAAAAACAATATTTTATTATGCTTCTCTGTGTTCTTTCTTGTGGTGTTTTAGCTGGACCCTTCCCTGGAGGCGCGAGTAAACACTGAAAAACAGACAGTCATACTTCAGGAAGAGTATGAGGTAATGAGAGGAATAAATTTGGGAAGAAGATTCAATGTGTAAGAGTATGTATGTAGCTTTAAGTATGCCACTGGTGAAAAGTTAAGGGGCATTCATAATTCAAATCCATATTATAGAATAACAGTAAACTCTTAAAAAAAACTGTGAAATAACACGCATGTAACTTTGGGGATTATGTTTTTATGATTCTTCCCAAGACATTCATTTAAAATGATAATAAAATAATGCAATGTTATTTTTCTAACAAAGTAAAATATGTGTGTGTACACTGTTAAAATGTAAAAAAATGTTGTCCGTTCTAGCCTAATAGTCAAAGGCGGCTTGTTAAATGCAGGTTGTAGGTTTTAACACAGGACAGGGTGACTCAGGAACTGTAATAACGATTGTATGCTGTTGTTGCACAAGAAAGGTTGCTCCAGTGACACTGGCATCCCAACATTAGTGTGCTATAAATAGTTTGGGATGGAAATTTTCAGAGTACTATCTAGCTGTTTTGAATACACTGGATTGTGCTTGGTACATGAATTGTCTCCCTATATAAGTACAGTTTGAGTGTGGACGAATCTGTCTTCTGCACTTCAGTGTTTAGACAGACAATTTTTGCGGTGGTGACTCTGAATTTATAAACTTTATTTTTAATTTAAAGCCATTATCAGGTGCCGTAATGAGACGACATTCTACATGGCCTTCAGTTTATCAGTTAATAGTTGGTGACATTTGGTCATGTACTATCAAACAGGTAGTAGAAGAGCGCCTTCTAGTGGAAGCAAGAACATATCGTCAAAAGTACCTCTATAAGATTGATCCTAAATTGCATGCTGCTTTCTTACATCAAGATGCACCACAATTATGTTGTTTTTATAGTGTCCTTGAATGCCCTGGTCACTATAAGTTGAATGAAATGTGAACGGCTATTAACATGATTTCTGCCTGTTATTGTGCACAATAATAATGTAAGGTATCATAATGTAATGTCTGCTTTAGAAACTGAAGGATGTGAACTTGAAGGATTGGAGGAACATCCGTGGCCCGCGTCCATGGGAAGATTCTAAAGAGTACCAGGAACAACAGCGGGCACGACTCAATAAAGGCACATAGAAGTAAAAATTGTCCCATTACTAGCTTCAAGTGATCATAAAACCTGTGCACTGTGAGTGTTTTGTCTGTCCCTGAAAGTTAAATCTGCACTATTGAATTGATTTGAGCAGAAACCACCAGTATAAAATCTGTTAATGATTGGATGCCATGAGGAAAACCGTGTTATGTTATCTTGAGATTTGTAAATATACCTCGTAATATATGTTTTAATGTGTGGCTGATTATATGTACCGTTTGCTCCTTTACTAGGGGTTTCAAAGACTCTTGAGTAATGTATAATATTTATAAGATAAGTCTTATTTTTGGCATTTTTGCAATGTTGATTCATGTTCACCATAATGGAGAGCCCTTCACTTCAGAAAATGCCTTAAAAATTGCATTATAAAATTTTGCCAGTTCATTATTTTTGCTGTTGTGAAGGATTGATCATGGTTTTATTTCAGAAACTGTGAACCAGACAGACAGTAATGAGTGAACATCATGAATCTTTATGAACAGTTATGGGCTGATATGTGGGGCAGGCTGATTAATCCAATGGCATTTGGCTATTTTGAGATTGCCCACTCGGCCGATTTAGAGAGGTTTTGCTCGTATAACGATTCTAAGATTGACCGACAGCTTTGTCAATTTCTCAGTCCAGTTATTTGGTCTTCTCGAAGGGTTTTGAGCAAATATTGTGAAAGTGATACAGAAATTAGCAATTATGTAAAATGCATTTTATAGACAAATTGGTATTTTACAATTCATTGACCACCTCATTCTGTAGATCATCCACTACTTATGAATACCCTAAAACTGTCTTGATCATTTCAAGCATTTTAGTCTTAAATTCTAAATGTAATTAAAGGTGTCTGTGTAAGTTTTTATTAAAACTGAAATGCATTCTCTTAAATACGGTCCTATTTTATGAGGGGTGTAACATTGTTATTTTCAGTTTAAAAGTGCAATTCAGTGTTATGAAAGCTTATCCATAATGCAAATTCACTGAGTCTGGGTAAAATATCACCCACTGCTGCTTTAATCAATATTACACCTATGCTTGTGTGATTTCAATGGGTTTGATGTCTGGGATACACTGCATCCAACTGTGAAGCTGCAGATGGTCTTGTTTCAGTCCTGAAGAGCATGTGTTACAGTCAGGATCCAGGCACACACTGCTGCTCTCCAGCTAATGTTAACGCCAGCACTGACTCATCTGTGTGATGTAAAGCTTTGTTCCGAGGCACATTTTAACAAGCCCCTGTCGACTTTCTCTCCTTCCCATGTCACTCTTCTCCTCGAAATTCCAGCATTGTCAATTCATGTGTACTGTCACTTTAATTGCTCACGTGGGAATGACCCCCGAGGGCAGAGGGGGACACGTCAACAAATCTGACTTCAGGAGTCCAGATATTTTTGTGTGTTTACTGCTCTGTTAATCAAATGGTTTACCTAAACATTTGCTTAGATCCAAATGCATACTTTTTTCTCTTTAAAGAATTGCCCCATTCATTCATCATTGATGTTGTCTTGAGAGACATTTCAGTGAGCAACAATGCTCCCTCTTCTGTGGTGCTTTGTGGGATTCATATTTTTCTTTATACCGGTGCAAGATTTCTTCACATCCTGATAGCAATCAATATTCAAAGTTGTCTATTCACATTGTCTGTGAGAAACTTAAAGATTTCCTTCTTGCAAACTACATTATGCATTGAATAACTGACCCTCCAGCAAATTTCTATGAACAAACGTTTGTTTCGATGTTAGGGTGCTTTTTTAAACGCTAGACAATTAATCAGACTGTACCAGTTGTGTGGCACTTGGGTTGAATGCAATCTCTTGATCTGCAGTGTGCAGCTCATCCTTTATGTGGAGCTATAGCCTTTATTTGTGTTAGTAAATACATGTATTATTTATTGTTCCTATCAGAGGTCGCATGAACATTTCAGCTTGATTCATTCCCCTCTTACTGCTGCAGGTGAAGTAGAAGGCCGGTGAATGTTCAAATATATGATGCTGCCTAGCAGCTAACGTGTTTCAAATATTGCTTTTGGTCATTAAATCTTTAAGAAAGGCTGGGACATGTTGCATTATCATGTTTCACACGTGCACACAAGTATTAACAATGTAATTCCCTAAAAGAATAGTTCTTGTGCTGGCCCTGCAGGTAGGTTGTTCGAAGCATCTTGTTTGAGTCTGTGTGTCTCTTCATGTAATACCAGAGTGACTCAGTGTCATGAGGATGGTCCGACTGTGTTGAAGGGGTCATCCTTTATATAAACATATTGCTTGATTGTTGCAGTTACAGTGATATTTCAGAGGCAAAACAAGTCCCCATCTTTTACTCACCTTCAAGGCATCCTGACTGAATAAGACTTTCTTCTTGAACAATAATGGCACAGAATGTTTGAAAATATTGGCATAGTTACATTGCACGGTGCCATGAAGATTCTAGGACATTGCTAGGTTGTTTCAACTGGTTGCAAGGTAGTTGCTTAATGGCTAAAGTCAATGATCCACCCCAAGTTTCTGCGATATTGTTTCTAGATTAAGCTCATATCCAAGATAAAAGAAATCTGATTTTTGTTGCGTGAATGCCGCATCGAACTCCCTTTCTGCCCTTATCTTGATTTTTTTTTATCAATTTAGGTACATACAGTGGTTTTTGTTTGCTAAAGGGATACTTTACCCAAAAAATTAAACCCTCCCCAAGTTGTTTTGCTGAACAGAAATTAATATATTTGGAAAAATGTTAGCAACTGACATTTTTGGAAAGTCATTGACTACCATAGAAAATAGAAATGGTAGTCAAATATGCACATTTTTTTTATAAATTCTTCCAAATATCAAATTTTCAACAGAACATCAAAAATACTAAAATATTTCCTTGGTAGTCAATGATGTCCCAGAACTGTCAGTTGCTAACATTTTTTCCAAATATCTTTCTTTCTGTTCATCAGAACAAATAAATGTATACAGGTTTGAAAAAAACTTGAGGGTGTGTGAATGATGACAGAATTTTCATTTTTGGGTGGACTTTCCATTTAAGAGATCCGGGGAAAGTTCATTGAGGTTGGCCGCTTAGGAGAGAATGTTAAATTATTAAAGTTGTCCAGCATTGTAAGTACCGTAACTCCAGCCTCCTGCAAGCATGAATGAAAACACACTATTTATATGCATGCATTGTGTGTTTTCAGTGGAGTGTATGTGTAAGCGTTTAGTAAGTGTGCGAGTTTGTTCTCAGAGCGTGAGGGTTTGAGACTCCCTCACACGTGTGCTTAAATTTTTCATCACAAACTGCAAGAAAACGATATCAATAATTAAACAGGCGCTAAGAAAAGAAGAAATCAAATTCAATATTTACTGCATACTTCCTGAGCCAGCGAATCACATTGCAGAAAGGAGAGAAAGGTGTGTGTGGGTTACACAAAGGGCCCAACTGTGAAATCGTCAACGATTAGAGAAAAATGCCTCTTCCAAAATCAAACCCACATGATCTCGTAGCATTGTAATTATCTTTTAGAGATTGTACCATGCAATTAACGTGACATACACACCTCCACGCTGGAACTCCAAACTACTTTGCAACTCACAGTATGATAACATCAGTGTCTGCCTGCTATCACACACAAGCATTATAACACGCATCCAATTACTATCATTACATTGACTTTTCATTGACTTCCATTGTTTTTGTACAGAGCTAATGATATTCACAATACCTAACAACCGCAGAATATTTGCCATTTTGATTTAGATATTATTAAGCATTTCAATTAAATGTTGCAGATTTTAGGCTTTTCTATATTATAGGCACGTTTTCATCCCGATAATGTAGTAAACTGAACCCCCCACACAAACAGATTTTTTCCAACAAATGAGTGTGTTTGTTGCTGTATGTTGCTTATTGTTTTTCTTTGTCATAATTCTGTGTTCTATAAATATCCTGATGCTATGCAGCAGAAGGACTGTTCAGGCAGAAGCTACACACTACCCTCTGGCAGAACTATGCCAACACACACAAACACACATCTCATGGACATAATCTCAGATTCATTCATACTTCAGCACATACACACATGCGCACACACACATTTTAGCCTTGCCAATCATGTTTGCACACATAAGCATGCTGGCACTAACTAGCCAGCTGGGCATTCTCACATCATTACATCTCTGACATCACTATACATAGAAATTTCCTTTTTACTCGATATCAAAGGTAGTTCACCCCAATTTTTTTCGTTTTTGTTATTTACTCAACCTCATGTCATTTCAAAGCTGTATGACGTTCTCCTGATTAACACAATATATTTTGAGGAACGTTGATAACCAAACAACATTGGACCCCATTGACCTTCAACACAAAACCACATTTCTCAAAATATCTTGTTTTGTGTTCCACATAAAAAAAGTCATATAAAGGTTTTGCACATTATGAGCCTTAATAAATGATTAGATGTATTTGTTTGATGCACTATCCCTTTAAGGAGATGTTGCAGCACAAACACGCAAGAAATGTAGTAATGCCTGTACTTTTCCTCCAATGCAATTTGAGTCACTCTTATTTTACATCCGCCAAAGAGTAATCTTTCCTCTATTCATTTTGTTTTACCTGTAAATTTGTTGTTACCAAAAGTTAAATCGGTTTCGAAACACATTTCATGTTGAGTTATTTAGCCTCACAAATATGTTTAATTTTGTAATCTTATTTGATTCACTGAATGTTTAAGTTAAATAGTGTTACCGCTCTGTCACAATTTTTATTAAGTAACAATTTTCATCTTCAGGCCTCACTGTGTGCAGTATGTTCCAGACAGAGTGGCTTTGTGGAGTCAGGGGAAAGAAGGAGGATACACACACAGTTTGACCTCTGTTGATGGTGACAGGAGAGATGAATGTCTCTTTATCTGTTGTGTAAATTTCCCATCAGCGTGCATTAGAGCTGGCCACTAAGGTGTCATTCCCGGTTGGTGAGGGTGGACATACGTGCTGATTCAGCTGAAGAACATTTTGCCTGTCACACACCTGTCTTACTGCAGGAGGAGACAGACAGCTAAGTCTATATCTCCTCTTCTTTGGGTCATGCTGCATCGGTCGCTCCATGGCTGCACTGGACTATGGTGTCTGGGCTTTTATCAAATACGAATGGCGTTTCCCCTTCTCCAATACTTTTCTTTGATGAGTGATTCTGATTGGCTGCTAGATGGTTGTTGAGTTTTTTTGTTGGTTGTTTCTGTATAGTATGTGTGAGTGAATTTGTTTTATTACAAGACTCACATTAGAAAGTCAATTGAGCGTTCAATGACAGATCTGGAAAAAATAACAAGAGGATATTGAATTCCCCCAGGTCAAGGGGTTGACTGGCTTTTGGTTAAGAATAAAGTTGATGGGTTGATTTGTTCTTTGCTTCTCGTTTGATTTGTCCTTCACTCTAAACACCCACAATCCTCCCCAACTGAACAGCTGGTGTGTGCGTGTGTGTTAACAAGTCACTAGGTGTGTGTGTGTCTATGGTGATTCGTTCTAGCTTTGTTACATGTGTGATAAATGATTTGGTCAGGTGAAGGGCAACTATAATTAGAAGAGGCTGGTACAGTGGCTTGATTACTGTGGGCTGCACACACACACATTTTCTTAGACTTGAGAAAAGCCTGATCATATTCATTAAATATTTGTAAATGCCTGGTAAATAAGATGACTGATATTTTGAACATGTCTGACAATGTGTCAAAAGATTGTTAAGTGTGAGCAGTACTATTGTGAAATAACAGAATAGCTGTTAAAAGTCACAGCATTCATGCTCTGTGCTAAAAAGAGATACTTTTCACTACAAATAATTACACCGTACATGGTCACATGTGTCAATTCGCAGAGCACGAGCATCATCCGTACTCCAAACGCGCAGATGTGATTTTACATGCACTTGAATTATGTTGCATCTTTTCGGTCCCAGCTGATGCGGTGACGTAGACTCCTGTGTCCGCGTGCGCCCGGTGGAGGGTGTGTTTCCAAGGCGAAATCTGGAGAAGGGAGGCGGAGATAGAGGGAAGAGGTGAGACGACTTTAATTCCTTTTATTTTCCATCACAAAATCGCCACACTCGTGATGCGCGAAAAACGAGCGGGCTGCGCGCAGAATGCAAACTACATTTCCACAAATAAGCATGAGTGCGTGATGCGCGCAGATGAGATGTTCAGATGCTGATAGAAGGTTTCGCACGCAGCGGTTGCATCGGTGCCCTTAAACGCTTGATCGTGAAATGAAACGGGGCCCGTTAGGTTGTAAAAGAACCAACTTATTTCCTGCGCTATAACGTGTGACGGGGGAAGGAGAGAGAGGAGGGGGAGCGAGTTCTCGTTCGCCGCTGTTGCTCGGGGCTCACGGAAGAGCCGATCACATGGATTCCACGGTACCATTTTTCAACAGCGCTTCGATCTGAGAGCCCGCTGACAGCTCCGGTGACCGGCGCATCCATCAGACCCGCGTGAGGACACGGCGGCGAGGCGAGGGAAAGAGGCATCACTTCACCGGTTCCATCGATCTGCCGGAACTGGGCAGGCACCGGAGTCGGTCGGTGCGTGCGTGTGTGTGCGCGCGTGTGAGGAGGGCGAAAGCGGCCCAGGGGTATTTCTGCCACCAAGGAGCAGCCAGCTGTACGCTTAACGGAGAGCCAGTGAGACGCTCGGGAACGAAATCCTTACAACATCCGATCTGACAGGAATATTTCGCGTTGCGTTCAGGAGGAAATAATTGCTCATTTGCTCAGATCACAGGTACGTACCTTGCGTTCGATGCGTTTGCGCGTCGCTATTGGTTAGTTAGCTTTAATTAGTGCAGTTTGAGGCAAGAGCGACTTTATTTAGGGATAGTTGGGACGTATCGGATTTTGCGTCGCTGAACGTTGGACGCGCTCTTGGTAGATATGATCGGCGTAATGTGGAATTACCGTGGAGAGAGAACGTCTCCAAATTTGCGTCACAGGTCTCTGATAATTTCCACCATAATACCAAACAAACGTTGAACAATCACTACCAGTGCCATTATAATAATCACGGATGTAACGACAAACGCGTTGTTTTATTGTCAAAATATTTGAATTTGGATAATGCTGATTTAGTGTGAGACATTTAATATGGATCTGGATCATTTATCATGAGAAGTGTTGGTCGGGGCGGGGGTGAGATCAGATCATTTATGATAAGAGGCTCTTATTAGCGCACGTTTTTTGACAGATCTTCCTCCGTTTGCTGTTGAACAGAAGATGCGCGTTTTCCCTGCTAATCACTTACGGTCCTAGGTATGTGTCTGAATGTCCCTTTAGCAATCTTGAGTCTTTCACCTCGCACCTTTCTGATTTGTACATTTCAGTTTATTGGTAATAGAACAACTCGCACAGAGGCAGAAGGGCTTGTAAGATGGACAGATGGGTATTGATCAAGGATAGATTGCTTGAGTCACGTGCTGAACGCTCTTCGTGTGCCTTTCTGGGTCCCTTTCCAAACAGGTAAAGTGCTTTTGCTGAGATATGTGATTAATTCAGGACAGCTGACACCTGCCCCACTCTTTTACCCTCTGTTTATAACCCTATCAGGTGTCGCCCCAACTGAGCATTTCTTAAAATAGGGTGGGGGAGGCAGGGACCCGGCTCGTGTTTGTAGGTGTCTCTAGTTTGCCCCTTACTCCTGTTACCCAGTGAGCACCTCTACTTTAGCAGGCCACAGAGATTTGGAACTCGGGGAATAGATACGCAGCTGGCGGCAAATTTGCTGGCTCTGAAATCGTTGTGCTTTCGTTTGGTATTCAGCTTGATTTTGTTTTACAGTGGCGTCTCTTTTCTGTGTGTGTGCGCGGCTAAATCATATAAATATGGATATACACAGACATGACTGGCTGCCTGCAATTTCTTTCTCTAATGAACACACAAAATTTGTTCGCTTAGAGGCCTCATTAGTATGTTAATTAGCCTGTGTTCATCATTGGCCTTGTGTGTGAATGTATGTATTCTTTTCAATAGTCTGACTTGAGAAACTAAGACGCCTGGCAGCAGCAGTTGTCAACTGTTGCGTACAAACAGATTTGAGGGTTCTGGTATGCTGGCAGAAGTGTGATATACGATGTGGAGAGTGGAGAATACAGAGGATAGAGGAGGAAAATTTCCAAATATACTTTTCCCACAATTTATAACAAGTGTGTGATCCGTATACAAGGGGGTCTCTGCAATGGTACGGTTAAAGGAACGGTGCAGCCAAAAATGAAATGGAAACTGTGTTGTGATTTATTTACCAAATGTCTTTTGGCAGGACAACTGTCGTCGAATATTCAACAATCGCATATATTGAAGGTTGACGGAATGAAACTGTTTTGGGGACCCCTCCATGCCGCATTGCATGGACATAGCGGGAGCCCAGCAATACATGTCCCCCCACTTGGTGAACCAGAACAGTTCATGGGTGTAAAAGGATTAAATTAAATGATCCGAAAGATACAGGCAGATGTGGAGGAGTTGGGGATGGAGGTGTGTTTTCAGTGGAGCACGATTAAGCTGCTGATAAGGAGTAAAGAAATGTAACTTAAATAGGATGCTGTCTAGTGTGTGTTGTATGGTCATTGGTTAACGTTGATGAGCTGCAACTGATGTGATCGGCTGATGCAAGCTAGACTCATTTGACCTGCCAGAACTGATGTTTTAACCTCTATAACTGCTCTCTTTCTGAGTTGGAGTTATGGAGTTATTTACACCAGCTACAGAATGAATGTGAATGGACACCCAGGATTTAGGTCTAAACCTAATTCGTACACCCTAAGTCAAACCACACTTTACTTTCAAAATGTGGATCAGAGCACAATTTGGTAGAAAGTCGCATGTAAGGATAGGTATTGAAAAGATAACCACATTTTTTTTTGGCCAGCTTATCTTTTAAGACGCACACAAAGTTCCTTCAAATGAAATACATCAAAGCAACCATTTGCTTTTGTGCCAATCGCTATAAGTGCCACTGAGGGGCTTAAATACGTGTTGAGATCCACATGATGGTATTAGCCTGCAACCCACAGGCATTCCATTGCCATGGGAACAGCTGAGGCGGTAGAAAGGTTGTTACCCACGATTGGCTCATCACCTTGAAACACTGCCAATTATGATTCTTGAGAGGTCTGACCTGATCCTGGTGTGACACATTCAAACCCACCATCGATGTTAAATGCTCTCTCAATTGCAAGCAGCTTTGGATAAAAGCGTCTGCTAAATGAATGAATGTAATGTACAATACACTGTTTTAGTAGTTTTGCTAACGGCTCAGGAGTTGAACCTGTTGATTTGGAACCTCCACCCACAACCACATGCTTGACTTAAATGAACATTAGAAATACTGCACACTCACCTGGCTTTGGTTTTCCTTTCGTAAGATTATGTATGATACTAGCTTGGCTGGATCTGTGATCTGAGCTCAGTTAGGTGATTTGTCTCTTGCCAAACACTACATAAGCCTACACGGAATAACATCTTAGAGATTTTAACCAGACACCCACAAAACACCACACATCATTACAGACCCCATGACGTGGCTTGACAAGCACAGTTTCTTTCCGGTGGTCTATTGAAAATATAAGTCTGGACAATACAGCTGCAGAAAAAAGCAGCATTTCGTGGCTATTTGTGTATGTATTGTGGCTATTTGTTGAATTTCAAAAAAATCAAACCTCAGGAGTGACAAAGCCATTCAACAGCAATGTGAAAGACTGACAGCATGACAAGACATATTAAAACTGTGATTTTTTTTACTTTTCTTTAAAAAATGCAGAGCATTATTTTCTGTTATTTCCACCTGTTTCTCATTCTTCATTTTCTGCCACAAAATATACTTTTTTATTTGATTTTTGTAAGAAATATTGTGAGTAATTAACAGAATGAAACAAAAATGATAATTTTACCTAAATACATACTATAAATAATAAAAGTACATTTTAAAATCAGGAAAACGGTCTTTGAACTAATGGCGATATACCATAGAGTGACTGTTGCCATTTATTTAACATGAATGTATTTCACTGTGATAGCTGTGATTTGTTACTTAGTTTATCGCACGGGGTATTAGGGGACAGGACATTCTCATACAATACTGTATGTACTGCACAATGAATCATTTGGTCCGAACACACTGCAAACACACGTGAACTAAACCCCAAGTTTCCGATTTAAATTCAGTGTGGAGTTTTTGATACTCAGTTCTAAATGGGTATCAAAGAATGGCTTCATTTTTAACTCAAACAGACACACCAAAAATTTGTAAACAATAAGTGCACACACATCATAAATGAGTGAAGGGTTAAAGGAGAAATGTATAATTGAAAGAATCGTTGATCCACTCTTTCCCAACCTTCCTCCATGTGGACTTTCAGAGCAGGCAGTGTAAGAGCGTGTGTGTCTGTTCTACTGTATTTTCAGGGCATTACTTTTTTATGCAGACATTGGCTCCGTGCTGAGAGAGTGAGAGAAACTTTGTGTGTGTGTGTGTTGTGTCCTCTCTGTCAGCACTCTGCTGTCTCATGGGTGTATTTGGAATAATGTATAAGATCTTTTTCATGTTCTGAAGTGTGTTTACTTTCCTCCAGGACACACACACACACATACAGGAGACCTGCTGCTTTAGAGTCCTGGAGAATCAAATTGTGGTTTTATTAGATAGTGCTTTAGGAGGGCCATATTGGGATTACATTTTTACACGCACACACACTGAATCTGACCGCAGAGCAGAAGATCTCCTGGGGTCTCCCGTGTAGGTGTGTAGCAGTGAGATCTTTCTTTCTTGTCCACTAAGCAGCTAACACACACTATATGATTTTAGGATTATAACCTTATTACCCCTCATTATTAGACAGAGAAACATGAACAAAAGCGTTAACATTGAATAAATTGTTTAAATAGAACATTGAGTTCAAAAGTTTAGGGATAACGGTTGAGCGAAGTATCAGATAGAAGAAATTTAAACAGGAAAAAGTTTTCAGCGACAGCAACTGGAATATGGCAGTGGACTTGGATTGATCTGATTGTTCATTTAATTGTTGTTAGCTCAAGTGTATCATGCTGTACAATTGGAGTTATATGATATAAATTCAATGCAGAACATGAAGTTAACTGCCTTTTGTGATTAATCTTGACTTTTGTTAAGCATCTTTGTGTTGAAGTTGTTTGTCCAATTAACATCTTTTATTGTTTTTTTACATGTCAGAGTCAGAAAAGCATTAAGTTTATGTTCATCAAACCTGCTATATTATGCAACATTTCTAATGTTATGTAAGCAATAAGCCCCAAGAAGCAGTGGTTTAAAGTGCATTTTATAACAGTTAAGGGCTTAAAAAATAACCTTAGCTGTTACAAAATGCACTTGTAGCCCACTTCTTTGCGGGGCTTTTTTTTCATAAAATAAAGTACATTTAATGATATTTGAGCTATGTAGAACTCGGCTCAGCCAATCAGAATGAAAGACCAGAACTGACCGTTTTATAATCAGCATTCACTTGCATTCTTCTCAATCCCGAAATTATACCCACTTACGAAAGATTTCAAACATTTTGACTGAATGTGTAGTTGTAGTACATAATAACCTGACAGTTGTGTGGCATGTTTTGTGAGCAAAATTCAAGATTCAACAACTCAGAGTATGGGCGATACAAGAGCAGGCTAGAGTTGAATTATAACAAAACCCACTATGAATATGGGCAACAGAATATGTTATGCTCCAGAGTTTCTGTTTAGAATAAATATGCATTCAAAAAGTTAAATCTATGTTATCTATTCTAGTTTCCAGCATGACTGGAAACCATCCTGTAAGCATTGGGGTTGCACTAACAAACATTTACATTTACATTTAGGCATTTGGCAGACGCTTTTATCCAAAGCGACTTACATTGCTTTATCCTATACATTTTACATAGGTATTTGCAATGCTCTTACCACTGAGCTACAGGAAAGCTGTCAGGCAGTCAGGTCATATTTCGCTCAGCTGCGTAGCAAAGTTCAAGTTTAGTGAACTCTGACCTGTGAAAACGCATCACTTTAGTGCGTGAGACCAATAGAAGACCAAAACTTCACAGTGTGACCTCTCGGTACAGAATTGTAAAAGATGGAGGGATGGCTTCTGCCCATTTACGCACCACCCTCTAATCGAATTTCGCATGCTCAAAGTTTAGTCTGACTGCGGCATAATGTCTTAATTAAAATTGAGATATAGGGCATATGAATTGAAGATAAATAGATAAATATCTACTTGAGCTATTATCGTCTTTTTAAATCTGTGTTGGAGTTTTGGCATTGAATCTAGCACAGTGAAACAGCAGTAGATTAACACGCAATATTGACCTGCGTGTGACTCAATGTTTTGTGATGCTAGTGGGATGCATTGGTTGTTTGACGGTAAATAAAGCGTCTTGTCGCTGTGATCCAGTGATAAGATTCTCTGAGATTTCTCAAATGAGCAGGTACAAACTCACAAAAGGCCCCGGCGAACACATATACACCCTCTTTCAATCGTTCTAGGATTTTATGAGCATGATTTTAGAGTCATAAAAATATTCCTGTCCCACGCGTTCCAGTGTGTTGCTATGGTAACAAGTGCTGACTCCACGGATAAGACTGATCTTTAGCTTCATACACTCAGCAGCTATTCAGATGCTACGCAGCGCCACCTCAGATCACACACAAACTCTGAGAAGAGTAACTTTTCTTATTTTTAGATGTTGTGTATAGATCCTTTTAATACTCATAGAGTTGTATATTATTAGTCAATTTTTTCCGATCCCATTCATGTCTGTATTCTTTTTATGTTGTTGTACAGTATTGTTGCGTTGTGTTTGAAGTTAAACCGTTATCTATTACTACACGTTGTGTTGATGGGAGGTGGATGTGGTTCTCGATTGTTAAAATCTTCATTAAGAGTGAGAATGCAAAGCATCTTTAGTAGAGCAAAGGCTGTGACTCTAAACCAGTTTCTTTTCCCTTCTCTTATTCTGTGTCTCTCGTTTGTATTTGTGGTAGTAGAAATAGGGTAGTACGGTTGCTCAAGGCTTCGGGCAAGTCTCTTTTGCTTTACAAAACATTTTTTTCTCATTAGCACTTTTGTTTCTACGCTGCTGTTTACTTTCATCCAAGTATGTATGAGAATGGGTGTGAGTGTGCGGGAGTATGCATGTGTGACGGTTTGTGTGCATGTAAGAATGTTTATTTTGGGTTTATTGGTTGTTTAATCATGAAACAAAGTAAAATTGATCCATAAATGTTAGTGGTGTTATTAGTGAATCATAAGGAATGTTCTAGTAATTGTTATTCGTTTTGAAGAAAGTAAGAATAGATTATATTTGAAAACACTGAATTGAATTGCATTCATTCCCCCTCAGCACTTCTTTGTCAAATTATGTTGAACCGAACAAAATATTGTCCCAGATAGCACAAGTACGTCTGTAAGACGTCTGCTAAAGATCTCGAAAACATTTGCTGTGTAAAAACATCTGCTAAACATCTTAGAAAGAGCAGTTTTGGATCCATTCTGAATCATAAACATCTTACAGACGTCTTCCAGATGCCTATATGACATCTGACTGCAGACATCTCTGTGCGCCTACACTTTTAAATGGTATCGTCTGTTTATACTCATTAGAGAATTTATAGTTCTTCAGAAAAGAGCAATCATAACACACGTACACCACCTCCAACTCCATGTGGATTTACCAGATCTGCACCCACACACACCTCCAAGTACAACGGCCCCAACTAATGCAGTGGATTATAAATGTAATGAAGTAAAGTGTGTCCTTATTAGTTAATTATTTCCATCTCTCTGGGATAACCCCGCAGAGACAATCACACGTTTCATTACAGAATAGACGCACACACATGCTGCCCTTGCTCTGTTATTGATGTTGTTCAATGCGTCATTTCGGACATTGCTTATTCCGGCAACATTCACACCTGCTGAGTGAGGCCTTTTGGCTTTTTGCTGTGTGGACCTTCACTGTTTTACCATAGGACACCCCACACACACACACCGCTCACAAATATAACAAAGGGTAATGGCTTTATTTGCAGAATTCTCAGATGAACTTGCTTTGCACTGCTCATAAAAAATTATAAAACTATACATTTATACATATATTGTTTGCTTGCTTTTTCACTAATTCATTCTCTTTTCTCCTCTTTGACAGGTGGCACGTGGTACAAAGATAGCCCAGTGCTGGATTCCAGAGGGATAGCTAGACAGCACAGACCCTTGAGGTGAAGGAGGGTGCATGGATCGCTTAAGGACAAAGACATATGCCTACCTCTGGTTGGGCGTGGTCTCCGTGGCAACAGTTTTCCTCTGTGCAGAGGCCGGAGCCACGCCAAGCCCAGCCCTCCATAACAACATCACATGTACTGATAAGGCAGAACGATGCCAACCTGGCATCATCTTACCCATCTGGTACCCCGAGGACCCCTCCATGGGAGACAAGATTGCCAGGGTAATTGTGTACTTTGTGGCGATGATCTACATGTTCCTCGGGGTTTCGATTATTGCAGATCGCTTCATGGCTGCCATTGAGGTCATCACCTCTCAGGAAAAGGAAATCATCATCAAACGTCCCAATGGCGAGACGACGACCACGACGATCAGAGTGTGGAACGAGACTGTGTCCAACCTGACCCTCATGGCATTGGGCTCCTCAACCCCCGAGATCATGCTCTCCGTCATCGAGATATGCGGACATGAGTTCCATGCTGGTCAGCTCGGCCCGGCCACCATCGTAGGCAGTGCTGCCTTCAACATGTTTGTGATCATCGGCCTGTGCGTGTTGGTGATCCCTGATGGTGAGGTTCGGAAGGTGAAGCACCTGCGTGTGTTTTTTGTGACGTCAGCATGGAGCGTGTTCGCCTACATCTGGCTCTACATGATCCTGGCCGTGTTCTCGCCCAACGTAGTGCAGGTGTGGGAAGGTCTGGTTACCCTGGCCTTCTTCCCCATCTGTGTCATTTTAGCTTGGGTGGCCGACCGCCGCCTGCTCTTCTACAAGTTCATCTACAAGAAATATCGCACGGACAAGCACCGCGGTGTCATCATCGAGACGGAGGGTGACCGTTCCAAAGGCATCGAAATGGACGGAAAGATGATGAATTCTCATTTTGTAGATGGAGGAGCTGCAAGTAACTTGATCGGCCTGATTGAGGGAAAGGAAGTGGACGAGTCTCGCAGAGATATGATCCGTATCCTGAAGGATCTGAAGCAGAAACACCCAGAGAAGGAACTGGACCAGCTGGTGGAGATGGCCAACTATTATGCACTGTCACACCAACAGAAAAGCAGGGCATTTTATCGTATCCAGGCCACGAGGATGATGACAGGGGCCGGGAACATCCTCAAAAAGCATGCGGCAGAGCAGGCCAAACGTAGCACAAGCATCCAAGAAGTTCATGTTGAGGAACATGAGGAGTTCGTTTCCCGTATTTTGTTCGAACCAGCTGTTTATCAGTGTCTGGAAAACTGCGGTGCTGTTCTGCTCACTGTAGAGCGTAAGGGTGGCGACATCGGCAAGACAATCTATGTGGATTATAAAACAGAGGACGGTTCAGCGAACGCTGGAGCGGACTATGAGTTTACAGAAGGCACCGTGGTGTTCAAACCTGGCGAGGTCATCAAAGAGATCTCTGTTGGCATCATCGACGACGACATCTTTGAAGAGGACGAGCATTTCTTTGTGAGGCTCAGTAACGTGCGTGTACTGGAGACCGAGGATGAGGTGCTGTCACCCAGTAGCCTGCCGTACCCAATGGCCTTGATAGGATTCCCTGCTGTCGCCACGATTACCATCCTTGATGATGACCACGCGGGCATCTTCACCTTTGAAAGTGAGTCGATGCACGTGAGTGAGAGTGTGGGCATCATGGAGGCGAAAGTGTTGCGGACGTCAGGTGCCAGAGGAACCGTCATCATTCCATTTCGTACTGTCGAGGGACTTGCTAAGGGTGGAGGAGAGGACTTTGAAGACGCTTACGGAGAACTTGAGTTTAAAAACGACGAGACCTGGTAAATATGCTTTCCTTCATGTGTTTTTTATGTAAAGGGATAGAATAGTTTGCCCAAAGAATTGAATTCCCTGTTGTTGTAAACTTTATTTACTTTTGTAAAAAAATAGCAATTTGATACAGAGTCACCTCGGCTGTCAAGCTTCAAAAACACACTCAAAAACAACAGCATGTGATTGTATGACAGTAGAGCTTGAAATACAGACAGATTAACAAAATAAAAATTTTCTGTTGCTGTTCTTCATATAAAGATTCACATGAGTGTGCGTAGAAAATGACAGAAATTTAAGTTTGGGTAAACTTTTCCTTTTTTCCATTTGTCCGTTTGTGTCCAGATTTATGAATTTTGAGGTGGTGTCAGTTGCTAGTCGTGTCTGGTCACGTGATGCTTCGCTGCAGTGACAGTAGTGAAAGGGCACATGTACAGTGTATAGCCGAAAGATGTGAAGCTTTGTTCCCTGCTGCTTGTTTTTTTGCCAGGCTGTAAATAATCTGAAGTGACAGACAGCAGTCAGGATGGCCGATCAGTGCTTGTTTACTTTCAGAGGAATAATAACATGCAATTTAATTACTGTGACATATACACATTGTTCTGTTTAACACACACACAAACACACAGTAAGCTTTGGGGAGGAAGGGGGCGTGTCATAGGTTTCTTTCTGGAACGTTGGAGTTTAATTAATCCAGTTCATTCATATGAGGATTGGGATGAGATCCAGTAATATAGTAACAGAAACAGAGACATGTGGAGTGTTGGTCCAGTCGTGCTGCTGGATATTAATAGTTCAGTAAGAATTTTTTGCACCCCATCTTCTGCAGTCCATATGTTGCTTGATATGTTAAAGGCAGGATGGTGTTAATAAAGCAATAAGCCCCAAGAAGCCGTGGGTTACAGTGCATTTTATAACAGCTAAGGGGCGTTGTTAGGCACGACGCGAAGCGGAGTGCCTAAACCCCCTTAGCTGTTATAAAATGCACTGTAACCCACGGCTTCGCGGGGCTTATTGCTTTTATAAAACATACTCCATATGCTTAGCATGGTTTCATTAAATAAAGTAAATAAAAAGATATTTAGGCAATGTGGTGCGGTCAGCCGTTATATATCGGGTATTTTATAACGGCTTAGAACTCCGCTCAGCCAATCAGAATCAAGGACCAGAAATGACCGTTTTATAAACTGTATTAAACAACGGCTACTAGTATTACAAGTTATAGAATGGATCAGTTAATTTATTTTACTATTAGGATATTTTAGAAGTAAGTCCTCTTTAATTTATTAATTGAATGAGTTCTCTAATAATGCAAAGGGTATTAGAATAAAAGGGGTCAGCAAAGGGTCAGTAACAAATTTGTTAAACATGCATAGAAAATTACATAGTAGACATTTTAAGATGGGGATGGGGGAGACATGAGGGGACTAGTCCGGCAAGTGAATTCAGAAGATTTTAGAAAGAGAGAATGTAGAAGATTTCCATCTTAATTAGAAATAGCTGATCTGATGATTAAAAATCTAATTAAAATGGTCTCTACACTGGGAACATATACCTCAAATATCAATCACAAAAAAATAAAAATAAAGAAGTATTAATACAGTCAATTATGTAAAATATGCAGGAAATGTGTTGAGAAACATTGTGATAATTAATTTATTAGAAAGAATCTTCCAAATCAGTTTGAATTTTTAGTGAATTTCGTTTACAGTGAAATGTGTTTAAATTTGAAGTGTAATGCTTTTTAAAATATCATACATGACAGGAAACGTCATGGACATTCATTGGACAAAAAGTTATATATAACTTATATATACTAACTTGTATATATATAAATATATGTGCAAAACTGAAATGCAAAGTTTTTATGTGTGAATGTGTGTGTGTGTCGGTCGGGGATCTCCTTCTAGGCTGGTGCTTGCTATATTCCCATGATGCTGCAGCACGATGCACCAGAATGCACCAGGAACCAATTCTCTCTCTCTTAGTCTTTTTCCTCTTACACACATTCTCTCTTGCTTTCATTTCAGAGATCCGGGACTATCTTTTTGGCACAGTCTTTAAGATGCTGTTGGCAGAAATGTATTATACAGCTTATGTTATTTGTTAATGTTGCTGTTTATGTTTAAAAAGGCTTTATTTGAGTTAGTGTAGTTTATTTATAGACCAGCTTGCGAGACGCCACTGGTCCAGAAGCACTTCCTGTTTCAGTTTTTTGGTTTGTATTTTACGAATATATATTTAAGTCTAAGTATTTAATTAACTCTTCTTTTGTAGTATTCAAAACTAGTATCCATAATTTTGAGTTGATGTAGTTTGCAAGTTGTTTTAAAGTCCCATTGAAATAAAAATTACAATTCTTATTTTTACATAAAATATTGCAGCGTTTATATTAAATAGCATATCAATGTGGGTCGTTGTCTTTCTAATATTCATGTTCCCTCATGATCTTCTGTTAAAATCTGAAAATGCACTTTCGCCCTGAACAATCCATCTCAAATGACGTAAATCAGAAGGCTTGGCCAGAGCAGAGCCATTAAGAGAGAGAGTCGCGTCAACTGTGTTGACTTTTTTTCACAGCAATGGCGGTTCTTAATAGTTCCCCGGAAGTTACTAGTAACGCATGGACCTGTGACTTAACAGACCTACTGAGGTAAACTTCTAACCCATTTAAAGATGAAAGCCATTTAATGAATAAAAAAATGAAAGAAATAAAGCATTTAAAGAGAAAACAAAACTTCCTGGAACTATCTGAAGGCTCCATGAATCACGTGACGGTCCGCCGTTTTGAACTTCCATTGGCAGAACTCTCTCTCTCAATGGCTCTGGACCAGAGTATCCCTTAACTCCTCCCCTTCAACTGTCAGTCTGCTGCCAGTTTCATGTCAAAATCCATGCATCAGCTGTTTTTAAACATCCAATCAATTCGCAGTGAAAAAGACAAGCCACGCCTACTTTTTTTCTCCTTTGTAACTCCTTTTCACTTGGAAATGTGTCAGACAACTGAAGTAAAAACGTTTGCAACTTCCGGTGCATTGGGACTTTTATTTAGTCACTCTAGTTCACTTACTGTGCATCTTGTGCAATCTTTGCACTTCCATACATCAGAACTTAAAGCTTTAACATATTTCCAAAACCAGTTGTCAACTGTCAGCTCTGTTTCTTGTTTCACATGCAAAGAGGATGCTTACATAAGCGGTAAAAACAGCCCTTTCAATTAAAAGGGTCAGCGAAAATAGTCATATAAAAGTAAATTATGACTCTTTGGCACAGCAATTTCTTAACATTTAAGCAGACTTCAGGGAGAAAACGTAAATAATGAAAATGTATAGTAGGTCAGCAGAAAGGGATTCTTATCCTCCTCTGATTGTCCTCTAATTCTTTGTTTTCCCTCGCTCGCTTCTCTTTGAACATTCAAATCTTTTTTGTAAGTCTGCAGTTAATGCGTTGCTCCTAGCACAATTAATCATTTAGATAAGTAAACATTAGTAATTAATTAGTAGGTGCTTTCACAGAATACACTTTAAAGTGTTTCGATTTCAGCATAGACAACGACTTGCTCGAGACATTTTAGCAGGCAAACATTGTGTTTGGAGATATTTTGCTTCTATTCACTGTAGGAGTGTAAGTGTTTGTGTGTGATTTTGAGAGTACTCTTGTTGTACTGCATCCACCGTAGACATCAGCTTGAACATCTAGCGACTCCAGTGAATAAAAAACCTAGGAAGAGAGAGAGAGAGAGAGAGAGAGAGGAGGAGGAGATGAGGAGAACTGATTAAATTATGGATTAAATAATGGCTCTAAATAAGATGAATACATTTTCATGATTTAGGAAAAAATTATTGGATGAAAGAGGAAAAAGAAATGATTAGATAAAAATACGTCTGCTTTTAAAAACATTTTCTTAATTAGATAGTTCTTAATTATAAAATCAATTTACTTAATCTACATACATTCTTGAAATTGTTCGCTTCATTTCCCACAAATGTCACCAAATGTAGTAGGTGTCTTTAGTCTTGAGATAACTTCATAGGTAACAAAAGACACAGTTAGGCTAACTATAAAACTACTTAAAACTTTTCTTGTCATTTTTATGAGGCAAAAACTATAGAGTGAGTTGAAGATGTGAGTTGAAGAAGGTTCTTGTGTTCTCAGGAGGAAGCCTCTGGTTTAATGGCAGGAGTGTGTGATGATCCTCAATAAGAGCTGTATGGTGGCACACTGTGTGAAAGTGTGTGTGTCCTTGGGGCGGCAATTCAATCTGTAGGAGTTTAAATTCAGTTTGATCCCAGCTCACTCTTTAACTGTCTCTGGACAGGACTAGTTTACCCTGAGGAAGTCAGTTAAGTGTGTGTTCTAACACAACCTCTGTTAAAAATGACTGCGCAAATTGCCTACTGTTTCTCAGCAAACTCACAGCGTGAATCGCATCCTGTATTGAAAGAAATGTGTTATTTTTCTATTGGTCGTTCATAGATCATGTTATGTAAAATGAAAATTAAGGCTGCGATCTGTAACATTTATATTTATACCGTGATCTCTGCAGGTTCCTTCATGTATCCTTCACTTCAAGATTTCCACTAAAAATCTTACTCGACAGCTCAAATTATGAATCATTATCATAAGCTTACCATTGCTAACTGGGGTAAGGGAAAGGAGACAGTTTTATGCACTTTTAAACATTTTTATGCGCTTTCTTAACTGATGTTTTTTCACCGAAAAGGTTACAGATTGCAGCTCTTAATTTTTAAAGGGACAGTTTACCCCAAAATAAAAATTCTGTCATCCTTTACTCACCCTCGAGTTGTTCCAAATCTGAACTGTGTGCTTTCCTGCATTCTTCAAAATATCTTCTTTTGTGTCCAACAGAAAAAACACATTTGAAAAGTTGTTTTTCCCACTATGGTTGGCAATGATGGCCAAAAAGTTTTTGTTACCAGCATTCTTCCAAATAACTTTCCTATTAGGACAGTCTGATCATGATCATTTAAGAACAAATGTTAAGGATGTTTTTTATGTCTTTGTAGATATCGTTAGCCATAATCCACCTTAAATACTGTTTAAAGTCATTGTGAGATTTATCCCGGGTCATAGTCAAGGCAAGAACATGGCCCACAATGTTTCATTCAGCGCCTTACCACCGAGCCATTGTAATTAACATCCACAGAGAAAGTGCCGTGGAGCCCCGTGGTATTCCTTTTGTGATCTTGAGACAGTTGGTCTGAACACTGGCAGTAACATTACGGAGTGAGATCGATCGATGAAATAATTACAGCACCATCTCACCGTGAAACAGGATCCCATCCGTGAGTCTGTCTACTGTGGTTTTCCACCGAGACAATGCTGATAAAATACATGCTTGTAAAGGTCACTATGACGATTTGTCTGATCGTACTGGAACAATTTGTGGCATCCAGAAATGTTGCTTTCTGAAAAGTATTTGAATACAAAAATAAGATCATTTACTGTTATAGATTACTTTTTAACAAAAAGTTATTGCAATAATTGCCAGTATACTTGAAATGTGTATTACATTGGGAGTATACATATATAATAGAATTAATAGAACAACAGTTTTTCTAAATGTGTATATGTTTAGGTAATATAGACATTTTTGTTTAGTTCTGTGAACTACTAACAATATTTCTCCCAAATTTCTATTAAATAATTTCTTTCTATTTGCATTTATTTGCAGAAAATGGTCCAAGTTAAAGAAAAGATGCCTGTGTTTTTTCAGACCTCATATACTCCAAAGAAAACAAGTTCATGTTCACTTTTAGTCAACACAACAATAATATGTCATTTTTTTAGGGAAAGTTCATAATTTTTTATGTGATAACCTTTTTATCACCATTTTTTCATGTACCTTGTCATGCTGTCAGTCTTTCACATTGCTGTTGGATGACTTTGTCACTCTTGAGGTTTGATTTTGTTGAAATTCAATAGACACTGGACTGGAATGGCCACAATACAACTATAATTCCTGATTAAATGAAAATTTGGCTGTAAATGAACTGTATGTATGACTATATTGTGAATATTTAGAATATCACCCAGCTCTAAACACGTAGCCAGACATGTGTCAAGTATCACAAGCATCACCCTCTCCATCCCATGAGCAGTTCCCATGGTGACGGGGGCCTGTGGGTTGCAGGTTAATCAGAGGGTAATGGTGTGGCCTCTTATAGTTCAGTACAGACATGGCCCCATCAAAGTCTCAAAGAAAAGGGGTTCAGCATCACACTAGCAGCTAGCTAAGCACGTTTTAAGCGCCTCTAGCGCTAACTACCCTGGGGTACGAGGTTCAGGTTTGTTGTTAATAGCCGCCAATGGACTGTCGCCTGAGGTTAGCTCCAGGAAACAACGTTAACAAGACTAAATTATCTTGTGTAGAAAAGCTTGCACTTTCTTACCGGCCTCTCTAGAAGAGCGTACAGGAAGAGAGTAAGAGAGATTGAGGAAATACAGGATAAAGTATCGGGGAAGGATGGAAAGTGTGTGTGCAGCCAAAGCTTTGCTCCTTTTCAGCTAAAGGAAGCTTTGTCTCCTTGGCAACCACAGAGAACACGAGCTCGCAGGCATGTGCGTGCACTGTGTGTGTGCATGTGTGTTTCTGTTGAGTCAAATTAGTCTGTGAACGTGTATCTCTTGTGTGTGTATTTGCCCAACAGTGCAGACATGTATGCGCTCGCACAAACACACGCGTATACTCCTGCAAATGCACACTTTTCACTGCAGGGTTTATTTTTAGCACGTGTCTCTTATATAATCAGGGTGACACTGGGGAGAACACAAACCCTCTCTCTCTCTCTGTCTCTATCTCTCTCCTTCATTTCCTCCTTACTCTTCATTTGTGGGTGTGTGTGTGTTGTAGGCAGATGAGATAGAGGTTTTCTTAAATGCATATTTTGTGATGCAGTAATGATGCTCAAGAGTGTCTCTGCGCCTGCATCTTAGAATTACTGAATATAGACGATGCGATATCATGTACAATACACACCTTACACCTTACAAGCACACTTTGGATCAGTATCACCTTATTTGTGCATCTAAAAGCATTTACACACATTGGCATACTGTGGCCACATGACTGCGAATCGATAGCTATGTTTGGAATGGCATACTACGTACTATTTTTAAAATAGCGTGCGGTATACTGTGCACGGTATAGGAATTTTCTGTATGGATGGAATACCCTAGCAAGTACATTTTACGATACGTGCAGATATAACCAGCACACTGCATTGAATATACTATCCCACATTGCCAAGTGCTCAGCTTGACCTTTTATGTTCAGTGGGACCAATTAACCTGAAGCTATAGCGAACGTAGTAAATACTGTGTAGAATGAAGAAAGCAGCAGACTAGTTGGCCTATTCCATTCTGAACAGAGCCCATAGTTGAGTTGTGTCTTTTTTTTCCTACCTGATCTCATTTTTTTCTTCTTCTTATCTCTTTTTCTTACATTATTTTTAATCGTTACATATGTGATAATCTTTATGCTTTTAAACACTTGCCTGTAAGTTTAAGATGATCCTTTGATGAGACTGTGCAGGTGCAGTGCTAGGTTCTTCAGAAAAGTAGTTCAGTGTGTCTCAAAATATTGAAGGTTTCGATTTGTACGAATATAGCATTAGGAGAATCTAACACTGTGATTCTGGTGACAAGCAGTTTGTCTGTTTAGATAGAATGTGAACTTGCTGCATGATATACACAATCATGTCTAATCAGAACATATTTGATGTTTAATATACTTAAACAGAATTCGCTGTGTAATATGTATAACGACATGTGTGTGGCCAGATTTTGAGTGCTCATTTTTTATTGTGGTTACAGCAGTTTAGGACAACAGTAACATGGAATCCTTTATAACCCAATAATACATCACATCTGTGTGAACAGCTTCAGACCTTGCAAATGCATGTCAGTTTTGTTGTCTGTCTATTATGTGATGCAAAATATTTAGTATGTACATTGCATAAGCAATTTCTATCACATCCGATGTAAAGTGTCTTCTGTGGAAGTACCAGGCAGCATTAGTCAGATGTTCAGGCCTGTCTTTAGATATCCCTTAAAGAAAATGTTGTGACCTTTATTTAAGTGGGCAGCAGCACTAGAGTCGATGGAAATTACAAACTTCAAACATCCTCAATGATTAAGGACAATGTTGAGTTTGAATTGATGTTTGTTGTGGTTTTGGCTTCTCAGGTGACTGTGTGCTGTTGCTTTTTTCGTGCGTCTTTGAATAGAATTCAGATTTCCATTTCAACAGGTTTCACAGAAGTGTGTTTGTAAGTGGGAGGAACCTGTTGAACACTGCGAACATGTTGGCGGTGCAAATTTTGTGAGTTTTGATTATGTTATGAAGAATGATGAAGGTGGAGTGAAGACTGATGAATCTCATAGACTGCAGATCTTGGTTATTATTCAGCTAAAAACATGGATGTTGACAGTTAAATTGTGAATTCAGCTGCAGGTTTTGGAATGAAACACCACATGAAATCAAGCTCACTTTGCTTTAAATGGATAATTCACCCAAAATCCACTGTAGAGGATCCAATTTAGAGGCAAAACCTTTGATGAATAAATAATTTGGGTTGAACTAAACCGAACTTTTAAATATGTGCATTCTCATACGAGTGTATTGCATGATTCGGATTTGAGATTGTGATCGCAGGTGCAAGGTTTAGGTCCATTTGCGGTCAGTCCCAACAGTGGGTCGGGTCACTGGAGCTTTGAGCAGGGCAGCGAAATACCAGAAGCCAAAGAGAGGGATGCCACCACAAGAGCAGTGGCTTTTTTACTCAAATTTAAATTGTTCTGAAGTCACACACACACTCATTTTTTTTCTAAAATGTTATTTTTATTTACATGATTCAGGTTAAAACCTGTTAACTGTCAGAGCCCTTTTTGAGCCTACACTTGAAAACGCATGTTGGAACTAAAATGGCGGTTACTCATGAATTCTTTGGAATACACACTTACGATTGGTCTTGTTTGAAAAAAGAAAGTAGCTGATTATTGAGAAAAAATATATAGCTTTTCTTTGATTAAAAAATACATTAAAAAAATACGGGTCGCAAAAGGATAACAAAAAATCTAAGCACACTCTGTATAAAAAAGAATCAATTACTTTCCCAACATAAATTATAAAAAAAACCACCAAAGAAATCTATACTCTAGAGTCTTAGAACTTTCCAATGATATATAGTTTGTCATGATTCGATTAGAAATTACATGCACAATATTGACGCAAACTTAGGTGTCCTGTATATGGAACGGGTGACGGTTAACAGGCTACTATTGTACGCTTCTTCTCATATTCTATGTGAAATTCTTATCGTCTTAAACATCACAGATGTGGTAGACAACATCACATCAATACCTGTCACATAAAAACATGAGGATGATGAGGAATACATTTATCCTGGTATCAAGACATGAAGTTACCAAACATGACAACAAAGTCAGCAGTAACATTGTAAATAAATCTGGCGAACAGTCAAACAATGTAAGTGTATTTATTATGCATGCCCCTGTGCATACTGGGAAAGGGGAAATGGGACTCAACCGTAAACCCATTGTTTCCCTATTTAAACTAAAATAATGACTTAAACGGACAGTTCACCCAAAAATCTAAATTCTGTTGATATTTACTCATCCTTGAGTTATTCCAAATCTTTATATACATTTCTTTGTTCTGATGAACACAGAGAAAGATATTTTGAAGAATGTTTGTAACCAAACAGTTCTTGAACACCATTGACTACCATAGTAGAAAAAAATAAAAGGGTAGGCAGCAGTGCGCCACAACGGTTTGCTTTCCTACATTCTTTCAGTAGTATCTTGTAGATTCTGATACAGTGAATCCAACCATGTCTGTTTTTCCAATAAGTATGTTAGGAGAGAGAGAGGGGACATTTGGGTATTATGTGTCCACTAATAGAAGAGAAACAGGGCAGAGAAGAACAGAATGAGACCATTAGTATGTCTTACTGAAAGACATATTAGAGCAACCAGAGGGGATGTGTGAGTCTGAGGACAGCTGTACTGTGAGCAACTGATCCGAATGATGGGAGGGGCTGTAACAAGTAACAGACACACACACACACGCTCAAATACTCTCATTTAAACACATATGAAACAGGTGTTACTTACAGTCACAGAGAAACCAGGTCAACATCCATCACATGCCGAGTTATAAATACACACACACATGCTGAGAACATTGAAAAAGTGACAGAATGTTCGATAGAGCCCCGGATGTTGCTGATCCAATGATGAGCGATGAGCAAATTCGAACAGTCCACAGGGGCCGGGGGTCTGATTTACCTGAACCCCATTTACCGGGTTAAGGTTTGTCTGGTTTGTATGGCCTAATTAGCCCCTCCAGATAGATCCCATAATCGCACCATCTGGTTTCAAACTGCCTCTTTATCGTAGTGACGGAATAAATCAACTGTGTACAGCCATCATATGTATATAAGTGAGTGTTTCTTAATCACGTGCAGTGAGAAGCTGCATATGAGACATGATTATTAAAATTTGTGACATCTATTGAATGGACATGGTTTGGGTTTATATATATATATATTACAATAAATTACTCATACCATCAAACAGGTATTAAAACTCCTATATGGTCTAGGTCCACTCCCCCTTCAATGGAGTTCTTTAAACTCTTATACCCCAATCCTGCAGATACTCCTCTGTCTACATATATGACCGACCTGTTGTAATAAATCTGTAAAAGATGATTTAGTGTGTTTGCATGAGCTGTTTGAACTCTGACCTCAGGAGAGCATATTGACCCCTCACCTCTGACATTGTTCCTTTTTTTCAGTAAAACCATTCAGGTGAAAGTTATTGATGATGAGGAATATGAAAAAAACAAAAGCTTCTACCTGGAGCTGGCAGAACCACGCATGGTGGATATGAGCCTTCAGAAAGGTACAAACTCACACATTGTTGACTTTTTCTCTTTATCATTTCATCTCATTTAGAGTCATTTATCAATCAAATCCTTTTATTGTCACTCAACCATATACACAAGTGCAACAGTAGGTGAAAAATTTGGGTGTAGTTCCGACCAACATGGCAGTATGACAGATATGTAGATTACAAGTAACAAAGAATTACAATACTTTACAGTAGACATTTCTTGTACATATTTAATCTGTCATGGTATAGCATAACGAATGACACACAATTATCGTGTAACTACACAGCAGCAAATGTACACACAATGTGCGTGATACATATACATTTAGTGGTTCATGGTCAGATTTGTGGTCACATGACCATCACCCTTAGTTTTTTTTTTTATGCATTTTATTCTTTGTTTTGCATTGTTTTCATGGAGTTTTCACGGTTGGCAGTGAGTGTTGTTGTGATACAGGATTTATTGTACAGTAAACACAAATGAATGTTTAATCCACTTTAAATTATTTTAAAATGATGTTATGTAATGTAAAACATGTTGGTTGTAAGATTTTTTCCATCCTGATGAATCCAAGACTCGCAGGTCACAGGTCTTCAACTGATTCATCAACGATTTGTAACGCTTTAAAAATGGCAACATTACACTCTTTGTCTTGCAGCTGTTGCACAGCTTCCTCAAATGTGTTGAAACAATTGTTTGGGGAACTGAACGAACAGTTCAGTGCTTTTTCTCAGGCTTCTTTCTGTGAGTTTCTATAAACATTGACCTAAACGCCAGTGAAAGTTCTTAAAGAGTACAACCACACACACAGTAGGAACCCAGATAGTCAAGTTTGTCTTTCAATATCCCTTCATAAATCAAGCAGACGCGGTCAATGCTACCAACACCCACACCACAGCGCTGCGGTACAATTTGTGTGCGTGTGTGTTTGCATGTATGCATGTGTCCTTGTCCTAGTATTGTACCCTTCAGAAAGAATGAGAGATGAAAAACAGCTGGTCCTCTCTGTTTGCCTTCTCATCTCGCATAGACATCATAGAACAGCCTATCTATTTTGACTTATTTTCAAACCTACCTGAGCTCAAAAAACCCACATGCTAGCTCTGTTTAAAACTTAGGTGAGCTACATTTTACATTAACATTTATATTTACATTTTAGGCAGACTTTTTTATCCAAAGCGACTTACATTTCTTTATCCTATACATTTTACATAGGTATTTGCAATCCCCTGGGATCGAACCCACAACCAATGCTCTTACCACTGAGCTACAGGAAAGGCTTACTTTTACGAATGCTTGATTTTACATAGGCAGGAACTCCTGGAGTGCTGTACTGTAAATAGCATTTTGCTGGCAAAACGCGCAGGAGACTCAATTCACAAATTAAATTCAATATTAAAATATTAAAGTATTTTTACGGTCAAGTACTTTTCAAGGGTTTTAACTTAGGAAAAGTTCAACTTTAATACATTACAAAGCATAAATAACTTTTTAATCCACTACATTTCATAAATACCTGTGGAGGATCTATTGACAGAAATGCAATATAATATTCAAACTAATGTCTTCCGAGGTGTATAAAGACCTTGTATAATAAAGGCATAATGTTTTTATTAACTCAGAATGAGCTATTTCTATCTACATAGACAACGGGTCCCTTTACATGGAATTCGCCATGTTGTTTCTACAATAGCCATGCCAGACGAATTGCTCTACAGAGCGCTTTTCATAAATATGTAGTCTTCTTTGTCAAAGAAGAAAGCGTGACGACATCTTAGTTCTGTGTCCAGGGCCGAAGCCAGAGAATTCTGGGCCCCCTGAAAAAATATCGATGTGGGCCCCCACCGCCTTGCAAATAATAGAGGGACATTTTATATCATATCACTTTGACGTAGTCAACTTCTAGCAGATGTAATGTTGCTGTAAACACTTTTTTAGAAGTTAAATGTTTATAAATGTTATATGAACTTATGAAACATTGTCTTTAATAAATGCATGAACAACCTTTAACAACCTAATAAAAGACAATACACTAAAACAGATGATATGACCAGCAGTATGTATAAAAGTCTTTTCAATCAGTATGATAACAAATAACTGCAGTTAACATAAAAAAAATGGAAAAGAATGCAGTCATGTAAATAAATAAATAGACCACTTAAATGTTTCTAAAGTCTTTTTGTTTCTAAAGTCTTAATGACAGAGCCCTACCTTTTGAGGAATGTCTTGATAGACTAGGATACAGCAATTCTACAGGAGTTCCTTTCTCCTTTTTATGACATCTCAGATTTTCCACCACCTTTCACCCCACTAGCGACGGCCCTGTCTATGTCAGCTACTGTAGTGCTTCAAAAGGGAGGAGGGAGGAGTGGAGTAAATCATTAAAACTTAACATTAAATTACCATTAAAAATCGAATATTTGCTTACTTTTCCTCAAGTATTTTCCCAAAAATTTTCTTTGAGTAAAAGTAAGAAAACACTAGATTTTTAACGGTTGGAGTAAAAATTATGACATATACTTCATACTGCGGTGAAGTATTTTTGCTACTTAAATATGTATTTACGGACTGTCCTCCGGCGCTGTGAAATGAATGGACATGAAACTTATATTCATAAATATAAAGCACTAAGATATGGGATTTTTAATATTCTATTTCTTTAAATAACTATTTTTTATAAATTATTTTCTCAGTATTGAATGAAATATACATGTATTAATAATCAACATTTTTATAGCCTGGCAGCTATTCCGGGTAATCTTTTTCTTTTAGCAATGCATTGCGGGTTTGTCTTCTCTGTAAAGGATTTTGTGTCCTCTTATTTGCATTTACAGTATAAATTGATGACTGGCATGTTTAGCCATAAAACAAACAGCGACTTCGAAACATTATACAGTTATTAATCTGTTAATAAGCAGACAGTAGGAGTTAAACATCACTGTAGAGGAGCATCTCCTCTATCAGCATCTGTGACAGATAAAACATGGTGTCAGATGTGTTGTAGGAGCTTTGAAACCAAACCTGTAATAGGAGATACATCATCTCAGATGCATCAGAACACAACTTTAAAATCGCTGATGTTGTGCTGTCGCTGCAGAATATGTCAGGGCAGTCGTAGGATCTAAAGCAACATTCCACACTTTATGCGTCTAAATACGCATAAAAACGCTTACTTTGGCGGGGATCTCTCTTATCATCCATGTATAGCGCTAGACACCGTTATGAAGAAGGGATGAGACGGTTGAAGTATAAGACGGGTGAGGAGAAAGAGACAGGCTGGAGATGGTTGAGGCAAATGAGGAAACAGGTGAGACAGGTGCAAAGGGAGATCAGAACTGGATAGTGAATTACACGATTACCAATGCTCACTAAAATATGACCTCCCTCATATGTATGTATGTTTCAGAGAGTGATCACTATCTTTACAGATGTCTTTACAGAAAGAAAACAGCTGTGAACGAGCCCAACGACAAGGAAGTGTTTGTCTGAGTATCGACACCCGCATCCCACAATTCCATTACCTCATGCAGAACGCAATAAGAAGAGAGCAGTCTGGAAACCGTTGCCAGGGCACCATCAGCACTGTTGCTGATGTGAAATAGATTTACATATAGCTGTTGAATTTGGAGCTTCCAAGAAAGAATAGTGAGAGAAAATTGTATAATATGTAGCAAATAGATGTCGTTCAGATTAAATGAGTTTCTTTGTTAATTTCTCACATCTTGTATGAATGTTATCATGAAGAGAGTTGAAGGTTGAAAAGCACAGAGCTGGCAATAGGTCACAATTAACAGGTTCATAATCTTCATCAGATTCCTCCACCCAACTCACAGATATATTCAAGCATAAGTTATGGGCTTCTTATTTACAATGCAGCTTCTCATTACGGCTCTGTATTTTCTACGCAACACGCACGCACACTTAATCAAAGCTTCTTTGTTCACCATCTCATTCATCCCTAGCAAAAGAAAAACTCTGTCATTGCCGCACTGATTACTACACCATTAAAGCAATGTTCTAACACACACACACAGATATGGTTAGACAATTAAATACAATTATTTCTCAAATCCTGATATTCAGTAAGTTTGTGTTTGCTTCTAAGAAATACTTTTTATAATATTTTGTTCAAATTCTGAAGTCCTGCATAAAGCAATAGGAGTCAATGGAAAGTCATGCCAAATGTGTGTTTGTGTCATGTGTGGCTGTTTATAAAGAACCCTTGACTGTTGCTGCAGCAATCGAACCTCTCTGTGCGACATTAACATTCACCGTGTAAATATTCAGCCCTCTTTTTAGGGCTTAGCACATCTTTGTTCTATCGCTTTTAAAATGCCACCACGACACTCTTGTTGCTATGGGCAACCACATGCTCAAGGGCTCTGGATTAGCCCACACTATCACATCTGATCACATCTGCACGGTCACACCTGTCGCACCTGTCCGGCTCGGAGACTCTGGGTAGGGTGATGAAATGCCGGGGGCTGGGAATATTTTTATTTGTGTTATCTGAGTAAATAAATCCTGTCCAACATCTCACTGCTTTGTAAACTCCCTCCACATTTATCTGTCTTTGGTGTCTCATCATATTTTCTTCATGTCATTTCATTTTTGTTTTCTCCACACCCAGCTCTGTTATTAGCTGACGGTAAGTTTGAGTGTGAGTGTACAGGTGCGTCTCTGGGTTTTGTATGTGGTATAAAGTGCACAGTCTCCTTTGGATTGTAGGGTTTTTGTGTGTTGGTGAGGTGGTGTGTGTGTGTAAATTAATCTGTTGAACTTTTGTTCTACGGCGCAATTTACATTTGACAATCTACTCAAACAATACCAATTGACACAAAAATAATAATTTCTACCATTAATTACTTACTTCTCTGTTGTTCTAAACCAATATGCTGTTATTTTTCTGTGGAAAACAAAGATTTTTGAAGGAAATACAGTTTATATACAATAAGAATTTATAGGACTGTAGGGGTTAAACGGCATAAAGGACCATAGTATTAGTATTTAGATTGCCTTTTAAAACCATGTGCATAACAACATATGGGTTTTGAACAATATGAGTCTACAGTCTGAGCATTTTTTTTTGCAGGGTTTGCATGTATACCTTTCCTGTTTTAAAACTCACTTAATTATGATATTTGGCTTTGTTCATGAAATACGAGCAAAACAAACCTCTGTACTCATTCAGGGTACTCATTCAAGGGCGGGTTTTTTCTCACGCTGGCTGGTTGACGTGTGGGCGTGCTCCTTCGCTCACTGGAGGAAGCGTGGGCATGCTTTTCCAGGAGAATTGTCCAATAATAGAACCCATGTTCGGAAAAAACTTTCAGAAACCTGTACGAATCGTGCCATAGTGAATCAAGCCAAGAAATACTACGTCATACGTTCAACTCGATTTTGACCATGTTAAGCTTGAGAAGCCACCACGTTTAACAGTGTAAAGAAGTCGGAATGCATGAAATAGCATGTTACCTCCGCTTTAACATTATAATATTGAATTCATCAAGAATGATTTTACAAACTATTTACATATAAATTTGTTCTGCTTGTGATTCATAGAGTAAATTTACATGAATTCATATGAAATTATATGATCACTCTAGAAATATTCAAAATAATTATTTCAGTGTAGAAATAAACTACATAGCCCTTATAAAACGGATGAAAATACTTCCCATGTGCATTGATCTTGAATGTACAAATTATTACAGAATGCATGGGAGTGTTAGTGTAAATTCAACATTGCTCTTTGTTCATTCTTGCTTGTAATGGATTGATGTTTTCTTTTCTTTTTTTGTCTAAAATTGTGGCACTAATGCAACACTCACTACAATCTCTGTCTCTCTTGATCGTATTCAGATATACCTGAAAGGAAGTTGTCATCTGAGGAAGAGGAAGCAAGAAGAATAGCAGAAATGGGGAAGCCAGTATTGGGCGAGCATCCAAAGATAGAGATCATCATCGAGGAGTCATATGAGTTTAAGGTGCCGGTTAATAATACAGACATCTAACGTCACTGAAGTCTTATAACTGGAACAAACTACAAGACTTTTGCTCAGATTTTATATTTTCAGTCTGGACTTGTTGCAGAAAGTCTGCACCAGTCTACAGATTTCATCATGTATTGTTTTCTATGCAAACGTTCAAAACCTCTGCAAGTGTATGATGACTAGTTTTTTAAATCGATTTTACAAGTCTCGTAGTGTATTCCAGCTGTTAGGTGTTATTAAAGACTTTTACACTTCATTTTAGTGTTATAATAAATTGTTTTTCCTGTGTGTTTGTTGTAGAGTACAGTAGATAAGCTTATTAAGAAGACTAACTTGGCTTTGGTCGTGGGCACAAATTCCTGGAGAGAACAATTCATGGAGGCTATAACTGTCAGTGCAGGTGATTACCAACACTAAACAACACTGAAACCTCAACAGATCACTGAATACATCTGTTCAACATGCTAGCTAAAACAATAATACCACACCATACACTGCAAAACTAAATAAATCACCATTGAGCACAACACTACACAAAATCTACACAACATCCCAAATGTAGAAAAGTAAGTTTTTGGTTTATCACCAAAACAGAAATTCCACTAAAAGTGACAGTTCATCCAAAACTGAAAATTCTGTAATCATTTACTTATATCATATCCTTTTTTATTTCAAACCTGTATGACTATCTTCAGCAGAAAACAAAAGAAGTAATTTTGAAGAATCTTGGTAGCGGAACAACGGCAGTACCCATAGACTTGCATTGGTTTTATGTTCATACAGTAGAAGTTAATGGGTATCGATATTCGGTTACGAACATTCTTTAAAATATCTTCTTTTGTGTTCTGCGGAAGAAGGAAGGTATAGTAAAAAGTACTATATTTAAATTGGCTCTGTAATATCAACAACATTTGATGGGTCACGTTAATAACCACAAAGAGTAAACCAGACCAATGTTCTCTAGGGTTTAAAAGCTAAAATGTGAAACTCATATTTTGTTTAAGTGCTTGAGTTAATTATTCAACTAAAATTCATTTATAAATTGAGCTGTATATTCTCTGAATTGTCTTTTTAGAAGTGAAAACTTTTTTGAATAAACTTTTTAATAACATTTATCAACTTATAAAACTGTTACATCACATGGCTTTCTGGTGTGTACGTTTGAGCATTGTCACAAAGTTATCAGATTATTGACCTAAATGTAAAGCTGGCTTTGTACAGTTGTTTAATGTGGGTGATAAGCAATACTAAAATTATTTATTTTATCTTCCAATCTTCTTTCTGTCTTGTTATTCCCACTTTTTTTTGTTTCTTTCCATCCCTCTTTCTTTCTCACTTATATCAGGAGATGAGGAAGAGGATGAGGGAGGAGAAGAGCGGCTGCCATCTTGTTTTGACTATGTCATGCACTTCCTGACTGTGTTCTGGAAGGTTCTGTTCGCTTGTGTCCCACCCACGGACTACTGGAATGGTTGGGCATGTTTTTTTGTTTCCATAATCATCATCGGTCTTTTGACGGCTGTGATTGGGGACCTGGCCAGTCATTTTGGCTGCACTATTGGCCTGAAGGACTCTGTCACTGCTGTGGTGTTTGTAGCCTTGGGAACATCTGTCCCCGGTGAGTGTATGCTTTTATTTGCCTTTTTATTGTTTTAAACAGTTTAAAAAGTTTGTTTTCTACCCTATTGTCCTTCACCTGTTTTTGCTTCTATTGAACTTAAAAATAAGAAACGAAGCGGGTTTGGTGTCATCTCCAAAACAAATTCAGTTTACCAACCTTACAAGTTCTTAATTTGTCTCTCTCTCTCATTTCAGATACCTTTGCCAGTAAAGTTGCAGCTGTGCAGGACACATACGCAGACGCATCCATCGGTAACGTGACAGGTAGCAACGCAGTGAACGTGTTCCTGGGAATTGGGGTGGCGTGGTCGGTGGCCGCCATCTACTGGCACATGCAGGGTCGTGCGTTTGAGGTGCAGGCAGGTTCCCTGGCATTTTCTGTCACTCTCTACACCATCTTTGCCTTCTTGGCGGTGAGCGTCCTGCTGTATAGGCGCAGGCCTCACATCGGCGGAGAGCTGGGGGGCCCGCGTGGGCACCGCATCCTCACCTCGCTCTTTTTCTTCAGCCTGTGGTTTCTCTACATCCTCTTTTCCAGTCTGGAGGCTTACTGTCATATAGAGGGCTTCTGAAGAGAAGAGTTGGGGCGGGCTAGGAAGGGTTTGGGGGAAATGGAGAGAGAGATGGACACAAGCAAACTTAAGCTCAAACAACAGAATAAAAGCTACGGACTGATTCAAAAGGTTGCTACGGTTTTATCAGTAAAGGAATTGTGGTACGGAGGAAGAGAAGATTCGTCCTTCAGATCTCTTCATCCTGAGGATAATTGAAAGAATTGTAAAGCATTCGATCCGAGCTCCCCGAGGGGTGGGACAGTCTTAACCTGGAGTCTGAGCTTTTCACAGTCTATATTTTTCTCAACACATGCTGAGAACGACTTTTTTCTAATGAAGTATTTTGGGAAAAAAAGACACAAAAAACAACAAAAAGAAAAAAGGATTCAAAGGACTATTTTCAGATCTGCTTCCAGGATAAGAAATAATATTTCAAGAGAAACATGATATATATAACTACGTGAAATCTGTTATCGAGTGACATTTGAAGGACCCATAAAGTTTATTTATTTTTTCGTTGTTTAGTTTGGTACAGTAAGAACTGACACAGAGCTCCCGGCCTGCATCGTCAGGCCAATGGTCCAGCGATGGAGAGTATCAGAACGCAAGCTTGGATAAATGGAGAGTTGAACATGAACAATGGCTGAACACTGCATTTTCTCCCTGATATTCCTGTATGGATATAATCTGCTTCCATATATTTTCTGTACTTTTGTGTATTTCCTGCAAAGGGTTATTATTTAGGGACTTCAGAGGGCAGAGCGTAAGAAAAGAAGGGGCTACTTGGAAAAAAGAGGCCTTTTTGCGTATGGAAGCGCTACACTCACATCCAAACAAGTCACTAGTGTATTTTCTGATAAGACCGTGAAGAAAATCACACTGCATCTGCTATAAATTGTTGTTTTTAATCTATTAGTGTTTTAGTCTTTCGGTGTTATTAAGGAAACAAAAAGCACCCCAAAGAGTTTTCCTACATAGACCCACCTCACCCAGAGAGTCCTCCACTATAGACTTACCTTGCCATTATACCAAGAGTTCCCTACATGTGCATCTAAACAGTGTTAGAAGTGTCAGTGATGTTGGTGGTGAGTTTTATTCAGTGGGGCCTTTGATTCAGATTGGTTTGTAATGTTTACAAGCTGGATCTAAAATTACAAATGAGAAGACATGACGGGAAAATTAATGTGTTGACTAACATAATACTTGGCTATACAAAAAAGAATAATATCTAGTAGGGCTTTCAAACGATTAATCGTAATTAGTTGCATCCAAAATAAAGGTTTGTGTTTACATAATATATGTCTGTATACTGTGCATATGAAGTTTGTATTTATAAACATAAAAACAGACATATACATGTATATATGTTTAGGAAATATTAAGATGTATTTATTTATATTTACCAATAATTGAAATCAAATATAAATGTTTGTTCAGTTTTATATTTTTCTTAAATATATGAATGTAAAATACAAAATTAATATGCACAGTACACAGACATATTTTAACAAAAACCTTGATTCTGGATGCGATTCATTACGATTAATCGTTTGACAGCCCTAATATTTAGACATGGAGATTAGCACCGACATAGAAATTATTTACTAACGAAAGTATCTTTCACAGTTTGTGAATCTTTGAGCAACTTTCATGTCAATGGAAAATGTACCACCAAAAGTTGATCTTGGATGCTAGTTTTCAAAAAGCATTTTATCCAGAACGTGCACGATGACACACATGAAATATTCCTCACATCCAGGCTAAACTGCAGCTATGAGGAACAAAATCACATTGTGTCTTAAGGCACGTTCACATCAAGAGCGATAATTATGATGGCATATTTACCAACAGACTATAACTCACGTTTCTTTAAGCACTTGCAATGTAGTTTGGCATTTCAAGTCCTTAAAATGTTATCTTTGTCTGTTAGATAAACAACAAACGTTGCTCTGTTTAGTATAGGCCCAGATATTTTTATTTATTACATTTGAATTGATCTGTAAACGTTTTTTTATCGTTATGGTCCTTGGTGTGAACAAGCTTTCATTTATGTTTATATGAATGGTGCAGTTTTGCTAAAAGACAGAAATTGGACTATTTTATATCTATTTTATGCTGCGAGTAACACAATGACTTGCATTGTTTCATACTAATACGCAAGGAGAAAAAGGCTTAATAATGAAGATTTGGCCAAACATTAATTTTCGACCCTGTTTACAGGCCTTGAAATGGAACAAGCTGACAAACAACTAAAGAGTCTTCTGTGATTTTGTTCAACCAGTCGAGGAGAGTTTTCGAGTTTCAGGGAGCAGTAGAAAGATTTCGTCCAAAGAGAAATGGTTTTGGGCTGAGGTGCAACGCGTCAGCTTATTTAGGAGTGGTCATCAATTTGTCCGACTGACTAAAGAGTTTTTGTGCCTATTTTTGCTGTGGTGAGCTGAACAGGACGATGCGGGTGGGGTTTCTGCATTATCAGGGGAAGTGATGTCAGGAACAAATAATTGGTTAGGATGGCCAATAACACGCAGAGCCCAGAACCAAAGAACAGAACCATAGGCTGCCTCCCTGAAGCTGCAGTGGTTCTCTGGGCCACTGGGGGGCTACAGGTCCTCTCCACCTTTATGTTAATAGAACTCACACATTTTGTGTGTAACTGTGCGTGTGGGTATATGCTGGTGTGTGTTACAATAAATATTTATCACCTCTTCAAAATTAGAGGCCAAATCAGTTGTATCCTGTTCACCATAATTAAAGTTGAACTGCACCTGCAGCGAACATTTAGTTAATTTTAATATGTTTACATTCACGTGCAGCTGTGTGTGTTTTTGAGAGAGAATGAGAGCTTTTGATAATGTTCTCCAACCAAATGCAGATGTATCCACAACCATTGCTTGTGCTGACTAAGTGCTTCCTACAAAAGGTTCATTCTTGTGTTTTGCTGTAATGGTTTAAAACATACAAGAACCACTTGCTAATGACACAGAAACACTCACATAGTTAATATATTTTAATGTATTTGCTTTTTGTGTACATATGGCACTGCTAAATCCACACGTCACATGACGTCTCGCTTTCTCTTTGTACAAAAGCTGAAGTGTGTTTTAGCTGTACAAATGCTTTTTAATTCACACATATAAGCTGTTCTGTGTAACCACTAGTTGGCAGGAGAAACAATGCAGAGACAGTGGAGTTCAAAAGTTCAGTAGTCCACATCGAAATACTGTGATGTCAAAAACGAAAAATTAAGAATCAGTATTTCTAGGTCACTACATCGATTGTGTAAAAAAAAATAGTTTTCACTAGTGGCCTCAAGCTTTTCGACCCCACTGTATGTTTCTTGGAGATAAATATCAGTATGCAATTGCACAGCATTCAGCCGCTTTCTGCCAATTTGTATGGTGGAATGTGTTCTGCATGAGAAGTAAATCTACATCACATCTAATAATGAATTCAGTGGTGCTTACGTGCATTACGTGCTTACATGCATTGCCAAGAGTGTTTGTGTGTATCTTTGATATTGTTTTTGGTAGCAGTATTATCAACTTCATTGTCCAAAACACACTTTCAGCTTAGGAGTGCTGATGCCTGGCGAGGCCTGTTTTTAAATAGGTGTGGTGAGATGGTTGAGCATGGCGGACAGCTGCCCACCCCCTTCCCACCAGCTTTGAGCTTTTCTACTGCCAACTAACATTTCCAGCTGTTTAGATGCAGGTGAACTGATTTTAAAAGAGATTTCAGATGATGTCACTTATAACTCAAGTCACTAAAGTCTTACGGATGTATCAGGGGTCAGACTCTCTTTCTCACGCACACACGAACACTCCTCTTCAGCCAGACGATGAAGCAGATGGCGATTACGTTCATCTATTGTTGTTTTCTTTCTGACTTTGTTTTTTACTTTTCTCTCTCACACACACACAGACACAAAGGAAGTCATGTTTTATTTTCAGGGAATTATGCATGAAATTGACCTTAATTTAATTAATTTATGTCCGCTGGTTTATTTATTTTGAATTCTTTTGATCAACAGAAAAATAAAATATATATATTTGAAAAATCCCTCCGATATCTGCTGTGATAAATGTTGTGTGATGGATGTACCTGGGTTTACAAAAGTCTTGTGTTTTTTAGCAAAACCATATTTATCATGGGTTTACTATTGTAACTATAGTTTAACCCTGATATTTATAGGTAAACTGTGGTGATAAAAATGGTAAGCATTTACAAAAAATCGGTTTCTATACTTTAATTATAATAAAACCATGGTTTATGGGGTAACAAATGGTTATCAGCAGTCAATTAGCAAAATGTATTCACAATGCGAACAATTTCTCCTGAAGTGTTTTTCGCCGTATTTACCATAGTGTGAAATATAAATATTTTTTCCACCTAACTTTACCCATTAGAGCTCCACGTCATGGGCTCGTGCGCTGTCCCGTTCCTGTGGTGCTGAACTCCTCCTACCGCATTTACTGTGAAAGAGATTTAATGGGCGGGTCTTCGAAACGAAAAGACATGATTGACGCACCAATTGACCCAATCAAAACACAAGAATCGGCCATTCGTTAACACGTTAAACCGCTGGAATCATGTGCTGGGAGGGTGACGAGTGCTGCCTCAGAAGCGGGCGAGGGGCGCGGGACAATGTTGTAGCCAATTAAAGCAAAAAGTGCCTTATGTTTGGGACCGAAAGACCGTTAAACGTGACCGAGCGGTCCTGTTTATGATATGAGGTGACCAGCGGGTCTGGGGAACGGTGAGGCGAGAGGGTGTTTGGATTGAATGCGGTTTCTCTGCTGCAGCTTTGCGCCCGACTTGAGCTCTGCGGCAGGTGAGGTGCTGGACCGTCGCCCCTATGGATCGGCACCATGGATGCTTTCAATTTCTCCTTTAGCAGCAGCCCGGATAGCAAAGAGGGCGATGAAGGCGCGGAGCCCTCCGTCCGAGCAGGGATGCGTATCCCCGGGCATGGCCCTGCAGCGGCTGCGACTCCGTCTGGAGCCGGATACTGGACCGCCGTGTTTGATTACGATGCCACTGCCGAGGACGAGCTCAGTCTAAGGAAGGGGGATCGGGTAGAGGTGCTGTCCAAAGACTCGCTGGTGTCAGGGGATGAGGGATGGTGGACAGGTATGATCGAGGACCGCGTCGGTATTTTCCCCTGTAACTACGTGAGCAGCGGGAACGGCATCTCAGAGAAGATTCGGGACACGCCGGAGGAATACGGCGATTATTCGGTGCCTCAATTACACTGTAAGTAACATAGGCGAGTGGGAAATAATTTATCTAAATAAACAACATAATGTGAGTTCAAGGATATCAAGGATATTGTTACTTTTAATATTTGTGTCTTTGTTTATTTGTTTGTTTTTCCTTCTGAGATGGGTTCAGAAAACCAACCTGATCTGTTAATTGCTCCCTGTCAGAGCTGAGGGTTAAAATGATGAAGCAGTTGCTACATACAAAATGAATGTGCATGTCGACCTACAAAACTTATGTAGTTAGGACGCATATCTCTGCTTCTTTCTTACTTATCCAGTCTGTAAAATAGCTGGTACAAACGGGTCATTAGCTGGTTGACATGGTAAATTGTTTGTTGTTGGTCTAAGATGACCTGGTAAAAAGCAGCCAATATGTTGCAAAACAGCTTCGTTCTTAAGATGGATTTTCCAGCAGGGAAGGGACCTCGCAAAGCTTCCTATATAGTCTTATCGAATGCACTAACACACACACATGTGTTTCTCAAATGCATCCACAGTCAACAGCTACAATGTTTGCTGGCATCAGTTTTGCAGAATCATCCAGCTGCCGGCATTTTGGTTCAGAGCTGTATAGCGCTGGAGCAACATTGTATGTCTGTTGCTTTTCTTGAGGCATCTTGCTGGTTAATGTACAGTATGGATGAAAGCTTAACCTTGTCCTTATTGTTTTTGTCTGAATGCAATTTCTTGTTCTGAGTGTTCATGAAGGGTCAGTGCATCTCTCCCGCTTTCTGTTATCAATTGTCCTGTGTGGTCATGTGTTTCTTGATGTGTGGTGGTGGTCTTCTGTTTTTTCTGGATGGCTGCTGGCCTACTTTTTATCATGTGGTTCGTGCCAACTGCAATATTAATAAGAGACACAGAGGCCCAGACACACCGTCATTATACGAGCAGCAGTGGAGAGAAGCTCACATGCGTCACTGTCTTAATGCTTTCCATTTTCCTTTTCTTCAACATCCATCATTCCACATGATCAGATTCCTTCTCACTTCCTTACTGTGTTACATACGCACGCTTACTCACGATTTCCCTTTCTTAGGTATTAAAACATATTTACATGAGGTTAAACTAGCCACATCTCTGTGGAACTGTGTTACATCTGTTCTCTCTCTTTTCATGCAGTGCTCCAGATAGATTTCAGTGAGTTGGCTTTGGAGGAAATGATCGGAGTTGGAGGTTTTGGTAAAGTGTACCGTGCCGTTTGGAAAGGCCAGGAGGTTGCAGTGAAAGCAGCCCGCCGGGACCCTGACGAGGACGCGTCACAGACGCTGGAAAGCGTACGTCAGGAGGCCAAGCTCTTCGCCATGTTGAAACACCCTAACATCATGGGCCTTCTGGGCATGTGTCTGCAGGAACCAAACCTCTGTCTGGTCATGGAGTACGCCCGTGGTGGGCCGCTTAACCGGGCACTCGCTGGGAAACGTATCCCTCCGCACACGCTTGTGGACTGGGCTGTACAGATTGCACGTGCCATGCTCTACCTGCACTGCCAGGCCATCGTACCTGTCATCCACAGAGACCTGAAGTCTAGCAACAGTAAGTGAATTGCCACTGTTAATAGACCCTATCACGTTTGCTTGACAGGTTGCTTTTGCAAAATGCGGTTTTCATAGATAATCACAGAAAATATCTGTCATCTTTTAGTAATTGGTGCATTTGAATAAGTCAAAAGTAGCTTCACTATAAATAGACTTGAAAAATGAAAAATACGAGAAAAGACTTAATCATAATATTGAATTTTAAATAAGTCAGAGAGTTACAATTTCCCTTGTCATGGAAACAATGCATGTGGATGTGTTTTCTATTTATTTATTTATTTAAAGGGATAGTTCAACCATAATGAAATATCTTTAATCATTTACTCACCCTCAGATTGTTCCAAACCTGTATACAGTTTTTTGTTCTGCTAAACACAAAGGAAGATATTTGGAAGAATGTTTTCCCTACTATGGCAGGAATTGGGGGATGAGATATGCTCGGTTACTGATATTCTTCCAAATATCTTCCTTTGTGTTTAGCAGAACAAAGAAATGTGTACATGTTTGGAACAATCTGAGGGTAAGTAAATTATGAAAGAATTTTCATTTTTGGGTGAACTATCACCATAATGCCTCATCTCATGCATTGGCTCTCTGAGTGTGTAAGTGGGTTGTTATTCTGTGTTAAGCAGTTGACTTTTCTTATTGAATCTTCTAAATCCAAAGCCTATTACAGGGGATTTTCCATCACCTTCACTCCTTGCCATTTGATTGGCTCGTTTAAACATCATCTGGTCTCTTATGGGCCACCTACATATTACTAACCCTTTGATGTTGCTGTTTAAAGGTACATTCCCAAAGCTTTGGTTGGAAACCAAAGTCAGCTAATTTTGACATCACACAAACGAATAAAAAATCAACACACTGACACACACACTAACATATGCCAACTCACACACTCACAGCCAGGCTGTTTCTGTCAAAAATCATTTGTAGGAGTAAATTCATTTTGGGATTGTTACAAATTGCAATCAACCATCTTTGGAAATGATTGATGAAACCACCTCACCATACAGAATTAAACCAGCAGGGGAGTGCTGTGTTTACTTTTTTTGCAATAAGGGGTTTGATCAGTCCAGCACAATGTTTGTACACAGTCCCTAAACACAGTTGCCTTAAATAGATGTGACTTGTTTACTCTGTTGTTTTAGCTTTACACGTGGAAATCACAGCATCTGTTCCAGCCTGTACTTACTCTACTTCTCTTTTTTTGCATCTTCTGTTGGATATTAACCTTCCCTCCCTTTATATCTGCTTTCCTGTTTTTCATTTGCTCCTTCATTCCTGGATCTATAATATAATTATATAACTATAATTTTCAGTTCAGATGCAAAACCCTTTACATTTACATTTAGTCATTTAGCAGACGCTTTTATCCAAAGCGACTTACAAAGTAGGTAAATAATGGAAGTAATAGGAACAACATACGAAAAACAAAAATAAGCACAGTAAAACTGTTCTCATATAACCTGCCACTCTATGCAAAGCAAAGCTTTTTCTTTTTTTAAGGATAGAAAGAGTAGAAAAGAGTTTCAGCCGATTCTTAAAGATGGTTACAGAATCTGCTGATCTTGTAGCAGAGGGCAGATCATTCCACAAATGTAAAAACAGATCTAGAGAAGGTACGTGAGAGAGATTTTTTCCCCTTTTTGGGATGGTACTACAAGACGTCGTTCATTTGCAGAGCGTAGGGATCAGGCGAGTACAAAAAGTCACCTCCGTCAAAAATGAGATTATGATGTTGAGTAAATGCTAATTGTATACGTTACTCAAATAAATTTGCTTTAAAACCCGCTAAATACTACACTCTGCCCAGTCAAAAATATCTGGTATTGCTGAAAGTAAATGTAGGAGCCTGATCATTTTTTTTTATTTAAAGAAAAAGACATCTTGATGGTTTTAGAGGGTTTTGCATCTGAACTCTTCATTTCATAATTTTAATATCACAATTTAATGTAACTTTTTGATACACCACAGTTGCATACACTCAGCTGTTATTGTGTTTTACTCCACAGTTCTGATTCTGGAGCGGGTGGAGAATGATGATCTGAGCAACAAAACTCTAAAGGTGACTGATTTCGGTTTGGCTCGAGAGTGGCATCGGACCACGAAGATGAGCGCTGCGGGGACGTATGCCTGGATGGCTCCTGAGGTCATCAGGTCCTCGACTTTCTCCAAGGGTAGTGATGTCTGGAGGTGAGAATGAAGAAATGTGTGTGTTTTGCCTACCTAAAAATACATAAGTCCTTTGACTTTGTGTTTTTTGTACACTAGAGGGTGCACACATTTTTTATTTGAATTGAAGTTAGAATGTCAATTTGTCTTCAATAAAAAAAATGGCCTTCCCAGAACTGTTTGCTTTCCTATATCCTTCAAAATTTCTTATTTAGTATATACATACATTTTATTAAGTACATATATAATATATTTATAATTTCTACTATGGTATTGAATGATTTCCCAGAACTGAAAATTGCTAACATTCTTCCAAATATGAGGGGGATTAAATTATGAGAGAATTTATATTTTGGGGGAAACTTTACCTTTAATGTAACATGTATAATTATTATGTCCTGTTTCTATTGTATGTTTATGGATGTGTTTCGTAGTGTTTGTGTTTTTGTGTTACTGTCGCTGTCTGTGTTCTGCTATTTCTGGCACAAAAAATTTTGACAGCTTTTGGTTGTCTGTAAAGTTTTGTTTAAACTCCAAACTCTCTGTCTCTTTCTCTCAGTTACGGAGTTTTGTTGTGGGAACTGCTGACAGGAGAAGTGCCATTTCGTGGCATTGATACCCTGGCGGTAGCTTACGGTGTAGCCATGAATAAACTGTCGCTGCCAATCCCCTCCACCTGCCCTGAGCCATTTGCCAAGCTAATGGAAGGCAAGATAACTATTTATTTTCAGTTTTATACAAGTTCAATATATTTGTTTAGTTGAATGGAATACTGCATCCCCCAATTTCCATGTCAAATATTTTTGCTGGCACTCTGTTTAGCTGACAGGCTGTCTGCTGTTTGTTTGTTCATCTACTGTAGACTGTTGGAATGTGGACCCTCATGCACGACCTCCTTTCAACAGTATTCTGGACCAGCTGACAACTATTGAGGAGTCTGGATTCTTTGAAATGCCAGCAGAATCCTTCCAATCCCTCCAGGATGACTGGAAGCTGGAGGTTCAGGAGATGTTTGACCAACTCAGAGCCAAAGAAAAGGTCTGAATCCCCAAAAGATTTTTTATTGTTACTATTTGACTGTAATAAGGTTCAAATAAAAGAAAGGAAGGAGGCGGGAAGCGGCAGACATTTAAATAAAGTTTTAATCAAATGAAATCAAAAGTAAAAAGACAGCCGGCAGCCCCTCACGGCCGACTGCCGGCCAAAAGAACATACATACAAACGTAAAAGACATAAACATGTTTGGGCCTCATCCTCTCTCGTCAACAGTCCCGTCGCTCGTCCTATTATGCTCCCAATCTCCTCCGTGAGATGCGGGACCGGTGTGCGCACTGGTGATTCAAACTATCAATCATCGATTTTTACATCACATTTATTTGGGTAGGGCAATATTTTGCAGAGATACAACTATTTAAAACTCTGGAATCTGAAAGTGCCAAAAATGTAAATATTGGGAAAGTTGCCTCTGAAGTTAATCAGATGCACTGCAGCAGGCCATCCACTCACAAAAATAAAGTTTTTATATATAAAGGATTGGAAATTTACCAAATATCTACATGGAACATGATCTACTTAACATCCTAATGACTTTTGGCATAAAAGAAAAATCAATCATTTTGACCCATACCATGTATTTTTGGCTTTTACTAAAAATGTTCCCCTGCTACTTAAGACTGGTTTTGGGATCCAGGGTCACATTTATAATTTGCTTTTATAGAAACATTTTCTGTATTGTCTAACTATCGCTAAGCAAAAATTGTTAAAACACTAAAATAGAACATCAAGTATATTTGCGATCAATTCAATGTAAAACTCACTGCTATAGTGGTGCCAAACTACTTAATGGCCAAATGTTTTTTTGCATTCTTCATCAATGGACGTTGGACATAAGTAATTCAGTTTATTAGATTATTTATATTACACAGAGCAAATTGGTGACTAAGTAGGATCTTCTCTCTGTTTAGGAGTTAAGATCCTGGGAGGAAGAACTGAGTCGTGCCGCTCTAGAGCAGAAGTACCAGGAAGAGGCTTTACGGCGGCGTGAGCAGGAATTGGCGGAGAGAGAAATTCACATCCTGGAGCGAGAGCTCAACGTCATCATTCACCAGCTGTACCAGGAGAAACCTCGCGTCCAAAACCGGCATGGAAAGTTTCGGCGCAGTCGGCTTAAACTGCGTGATGGGAATCGTATCAGCCTGCCGTCTGGTTAGTATTTTACAGGGAGCATTATCCCTACATGATGCCATAGAATAACCTTTTTTGCCTAAATGGTTCCATTAAGAACCTTCACCAATTGAAGAGCTTTGAAGAACCTCTCTTCTTCACAAAAGGTTCTTTGAAGTGAAAGAAGGTTCTTCAGATTATAAGGTAAGAAAAGATTGTTCCTTAGAGAACCTTTGACTGAATGGTCCTTTATGGAACCAAAAATAGTTCTTCTATGGCATCTCTGTAAAGAAGCTTTTTAAACACCTTCATTTTTAAGAGTGTAACTAAAATGGAACCTCCTAAGTGATGAAATGGTATCTCTGGTTTTGGTCTCAATAGACATGACAGTTATTTTATACATACAACAGTTATTTATCCCTCTCAGTGCATTATGGGATTGCCTTTGGCCAAAACAAAGTATCTTAAAAGACAATAGTTGATGGTTACTGTTTGCAAAATATTATTTTATATATTTTATTTTAGGATTATGGCATTTTATCAGGATTAACACATTTTTGTGTCTGCATATGAGATTGTATCATGGCTTGTGCATAAATTCTTTTATAAACTTATGCGTATATGTTTCAGATTTTCAGCATAAGATCACAGTACAGGCATCTCCATCTTTAGACAGGCGGTGGAGCTTCCTAGGTAGGAACTCCACCCCTCCTAATAGCCCCTCTGTTTTGCCACGCCTCCGAGCAATCCAGTGTAAGTATGTTTGTGTAGGTGTCTGATTGACTCTGCAAATACATGTGCATATACTGTGTGAATACAATATCCATACGTTATCAAAAACGAGAACCTAATAGAACATCCCTCATGATGACAGTGACCCCTGGGGTTGGAGTTCAACCTTGGGGTCGTAATGCTGCATTCCAGTATGATGAAGAAGAGGAGAGAAAATGCTCACGGAAAAAAGGGAGAACGCAACGAGAACACAGTGCTGATGAAAGGTGTGTGTGTGTCTTCACATATATAATTTTCAACAAATATGTTTACACTTGCAGATGTGTACACTGTGTGCGTGTGTCTGTGTCACAGTTTAAGGACACCTAAAGAGAGCAGTCGGCAGCGTTCTTGCAGTGCCCCAAACCTGCGCCGGTCCCCCAGACATAGTCCCGCTGTACCTGGAGTGTCCAGCCTGGCAGAGATGGGTACAATTCTCTTTACGCCACACAATAACAGCAACAAAATTTACCATCACACATGCATCACAATCTATGGCTATAACCACCACACTGAGGCATTATGTTGGACATTGTACTTATGTAATGTTTTCATTACCGTACTACCTTTAACAACTTAAACTAGTTTAACATGTAATGAATTTGAACAAAAACAAAATTACAAACATTACACAGATATCATTTTTATTTTAGTGTAATCAACAAAGCAGATAAACAAGCATAAACTGCAAACAACTGTAGCCTGTACCTGAGCTCGGGTTTGGTGATGATGCAACATTGTGAAATCTCTCCGCCCCCCCCTCGACTGTCTCTCTGTAGAAAATGAAGACTGCTGCTTTCCATCCGAGTCAGCTGACTCTCCCGGCCAATCATATCTCTGCATCCCGCTCCACAGGGATGGAGCCGCTGCCGACAGTTACTGCATGGAGAGCGGTGCGGCTGTTGTGGCCCCTGACGTATCTCCCAGTTATACACGACGTAGCCCTAGCGGGAACCGCAAAACGGAGCTGGTGTTGTTAGGCTGCGGTGCGGCTTTGGCTGCCGTGGCTTTAGGCCATAACCTTTTGGAATTTATGCGTGTGGAGGAAAGCACGCGCCCGCGATGGGAAGGGCTGTTTCACCGTAGTGGCAGTCAGAGTCGCGGCGCCAGCCCACCCACACGCAAACTTTTCAAACGGGAAAGTCCCCGTCGACCCCCGCCTCTTCCCACCTCCCTCACACTGCTGTCTCTCTCGTCTGTCTCTGACTGTAACTCAACCCGGTCTCTCCTTCAGTCTGACAGCGAAGAGCTACTTGTGCTCCGCCCACCTACCCCACATGCCCCACCAACTGTGAAGACTCCTCCTCCTCTGAACCCACTGGTTAACACCCACCTGGAGAGCTTCAAGCGTCATCCTCGACAGTCTCTTACGCCTACACATGTGCCCTCAGTACCCAGTGCCACCTGTAAGCTTCATCGCACACCTTCAGATGGCGCAATAAAGACAGCATGCCCATCTGCTTATAACAACCATAATTACAACCAAACCACACCCTCCAAAACATTGCGGGAGCTCTCAGGTGAGAAACTTAGTCAGAATCTCATATTTAAAGGGAAACACAAAAGAAGATATTTCGAGAAATGTCTTTGTGGTTTAGTATCCATACTAGATAGTCAATGGGATTGAATGTTGTTTGGTTACAAACAACAAATATCTTCTTTTGCGTTCTATAAAAGTAAATCATTCAGATTTAGTAATGATAAGTAATTTTACATTTTTGGTTAAACTGTCTTCTTAATATTCAAGAGTACATAACATGTGATCATGAAAATAACATTTCATGCCGTGTGTAATGTTGCCGTGTTTGAAGTAAGCAGCCTACAAAGTTGTAAATCCGAAGGTGAATGAATAAAGTTATTGGCTTGGAAATCACGAAAACGAGTTATCCCCGATTCGCAAACCACCATAGATTTATGTCTCTACATTTAGTCCCCGCCTACGTTTAGAAAGGACTGCCCACGAAAACTGCACTCTTCTCCCCCAAACACTCTAGCTTGTGAGCCTCATTCATGGTAGACCAGTCACAGCAGACTAGACCATCTGACCAATCAGACTAGGCTAGCTGAAAGGAGGGGATGAGACAGATGAATCGCGCAACGAACCAAATTTTGACTCTTTGAGTCAGTCAAGAAGTAAGGGAAGAATAATTACCTATTATTATGAAATAATAGTGTTTTTAGAGCTTCTCTGTACATAAACTTGTTGTTGGACACTCAATATAAACCACAGGAGGACCTTAAAAATCCCAAGTTGTGTATTCTTTAATATTAAAATGCAATACGTATCATTAGTATTTAAAAATTAACATGTCTTGTATGAGACCAATCTGTAACTATGTGTCTTTTGTGATGCCCATCTGTAGTGAGTCCAAGGAATCTAAGCGAGGACCCCACAGAAGTGCCCCGTTTGCCTGACCCAAATGTAATATTTCCACCTACACCACGTCGGCGCTTCCAGCCTGAGCGGCCCAAGACTCTTGATTTCATGGCTAGGCCCCGGCCTTCTCCCCGAGTACGCTGTGGATCCCAGTGGGGTGAATCCCCTGCTCATACCTCCAGCACTGAAACCCCATCCACTGTGGAGTTTGGAGGAGCTGTGGCCGTCCTGCCCACTCCAATGCAAGAACCAACCCCCTGTTCCCCTTGGGTGAATGACAGCCTTTTGGACCAACAGGATGAGGGACAGTGCAAGGATGGGACACGACCTCTCTCATCGGATCGTAATTTAACCCGAGACTCACCTTATAGAGTGCGGCCAGGGTTCTGTTCTTGATTTCAGTCTGAGTCATAACTTAAATACAGTGATGTTAGTGTGAATTACAAATTCAGATCAATCATGAGTTTAGCATGTAGGCAATAAGTTCAGACAGATTTGTCGAAATGACATCTACTGCTGATTGCAAGGGTATAAGAACAAACATACACTACATTTGGATGGTTTTACAGAACTGATTTTTTGATTTTTAATAAGGGAGAATTATCCTGCATAAACCAAAGGTAATTGGTTTTTGCATAATTCAGATGCCGTTCAAGATCAAACCATGTCTATTTTATTAAGAGAAGGTTTTCAGTAACACCTCGGAACACATATATACACTCCTGGGGTCCAAAGTAAGAGTTGCTTCTTCAAGCTATTCCTCAGTCAAACGAAACTCACCACCAAGTATAATAAGCTATTACGATCCAGAAGCTCCTTTAATAACCGGACTGATTTCTGAGTCCTTTAGAAATGTACAGGGTTCGCAGCTTTTATCTTGAAGTACATTAATCAAGAGAATTTTTGATTTGCAAACTTGTTTATTATTGGTATTGACTGCTTAAGCTGTCCCATTGCACTGTATTAACATTCTGTTTGTATGTGCACTCGTCTGCATGTTTATGGTAGGATTAGATTCCTGAACATATTGGACTAGCTGATGAACACTGGACGGTTATTTTCTGCCTCAACTCTTTGAGTGTTCAGGTTTAATTTGTCATACATGGACGAGATTGTAAACCTTTAGAAGTGCTTTTTTCAAGTTTCATGAATGTATAGTTCTGTCAGATCTCTCATATTTATACCATTCAGAAACACTGATTATTCTGTGATTTTAAGCATGAAGCACATGAAAGCTAAAACTTCACTCTCCAAACCTCAGTCACTAGTACTGTATACGAGAAAATATTTTTAAGAGTGCTGGTAGAATTCATTGGCTCTAAATGGCAACTATACAGTAGTCTTCCAGTTTTGGGTCATCTAGAGTATGTGTGCGTGCGTGTGTGTCATGATGAATGTATTTAATGTGGAATCTGTGCTTTTTTTGCGTTACATTCCTTTTGAGATTGTTATTGCACATTTACATTTCTTTTAATAATAGCTTTTGTGCAATATTTATAAAGGTTTTCATATGCACATTAATTCACTAATTCCTTTTATTTATTAAGTTATTTTTGTACGTTTTCACATGATGTTTTTGTAATTTATGATGGAACTGGCGATAAGAAATGTGTTGTCTGACTTTCTGAACATGCTCAAACATGCAGAAGTGTTCATTCTTTAGCCCACGCTCAGGTGTCTAGATTGAGGTTTAAGTTCTGTCTCTCTTCCCTTAATCTTTCATCTCATGTTCTGGAAGAAGTTTCTTTAGAGCCAAAACAACATTTAGAGCCAAAACACAGAGTTGCTTGGGTCTGTATTCCATTTTCTGTCACTTTAAGCAACACTTCACACAAAATAATAATTCTGTCACCATTTACATTTAAAGTGATAGTTTACCCAAAAATCTACATGCTGTCATCATTTACTCACCCGTGGTCTTTCCAAACCTTTATGACTTTCCCTCTCCCGCAGAAAACGAAAGAAGATATTTTGAAGAAAGTTGGTAACTGAACAGCACTGGACCCCATTCACTTCTGCTGGATGGACACAAAACTAATGCAGGTGAATGGGGTCAAATTCATACCGTTTTGAAATGACATAAGTAGTGACAGAATTGTAATTATTGGGTGAACTATCCCTATAAGTCTCTTTATGTAAAAGTTATTGTATTACTTTTATGATGCTTTTGCATTACTTCAGCTTTATTCAGTCGCTGTTTATGCTTATTGCTTAGAAAAATCTGACCAGCCCAGTTTTAACAATAATTATTTTGGTGTTCACAAAAGAAAGTCATGTTGTTGTTTTGAACAACATGAAGGTGAATAAATGATGATGGAATTTTCATGTGTAGTGAACTTTCTGCAGTGTTGACAGAGCATCAAGGAATTCTCCCTATAGTTTTCCTCTTCTGGCTTGTGTAGCCAACATCAAGAGCATCTTTTGTCATTCACATCGGTCACTTCTGTTTTGGAGATTTGTGTTTGGGGTTCAGAAGCTGCTGCAATGAAATTTTTACTCGCACATGAGCACATTACACTTATGCAAGAGCTCAATTAAAGCCCTGAAATGCTGAAATGGGGTGTTTTGTGACTGACCATCCTTCAACTCTTAACAAAATAATGTGCAAATATATTGTATTTGTACTTGTTAGTTTTTTTAATTGTTAGCAACCTCATTGAACCATGTTACTCCATATTTTACACAATCTGTAAATGATGCAGTTTTCAAGAGGCTTTCATTCCTCCGTAACACACAATGGTGTCTGGCTGCTTTAAAGCCAGCATGTCTACAAAACCCATCCCATCTGTCTCTAAGGATGATTTCCATGGAACCTCACCATAGCAACCAAAACGGAACATTAAATTGTACTATTTTGTACAATCTTGCTGCTAAGCTACAAGTGAAACCCAGTTGAGTAGAGAAATCTTTACGATAAAGCAAATGAAAAATAAAGCAGACATCATTTAAAAAGATAAGTTTAAGAGACCGTTAAGTCAGCACAATCAAAAAACAAACACTCCAAAATATAACAATGTTCACAGTTTATTTACTCCTACATGCTTTTGTATGTTTGTGTGACACAGTGCTAGATTCACATGCTCATAAACCTCCACTGTGTGTATGTGTCGGTACACCTAAGTTCACATTATGCTAGTCAGATCTTTCCCACTGCGATGTGAATGTGGGTGTAAAGTGATGTGTAGGTTAGATATAATCAGTGCTGGCAACATTTTCAATAGTTTGACATTTAATTGCACTTCAAATGAAGCAGCTTCATGTGTTAATAGAAAAACTGAGGGGACATCTGTTCACACGTTGGCAGCTTCTAATTTCTAATTCAGAATTTCTGATAAAAACAGTTGTCACGGTCTAAAAACAATAATATACGTGAACACTATGAAACTACAAAATAATCTGCTTATGTTCCGTGGGGCACAACCTTTTAGACCGCAATCACCTGTCAATGAGATCTGTAATGAAACACAGTGAATAAAAGCGAACCTCTTGAAAGCTATAATCGTATACTTCAAAAAGTATAATAAATGGCATTGAGTTGTCTTAAGATCTCCGCTCGGATCTCCTTCAGCACACTTGATTCAGCTCTTCGGTCTGAGCCAGAAAAGGTTTCTGACAGGACGACAGCTGACACAGGTGTGTTGACCTTCACTGGAATAGTATTCCATGAAATACCAAACCTCGTCCATAGAGAGTGCGATGAGGGAAATGTGGGGTGTCCGCAGTGGAAAGCTATTAAAGCAACAGCCGTTTATGGAACTTCACATTTCTCTCTCTGGGCGTTACGTCGAATTTTCATTTCCGTCAGCTGAATGTAGCGGATAACATTCGTGTCTGTCTCACAAAAACACGAATAGGAAACAGCTGTTTAACACAGAAAATGCAGACAGGATGTGTAGTGACAGAGCAATCTCTTCAGTTTTATGAGTGCAGTACATTTAGATTTGAGTAGATTTGAGATTGCATACAAATGTCTAAACTGACTGACCTGTGGGCTGTTGTTTGTGTGACTCCTTTAAGTAGTGCAGGGCTTTTTGAAAGTCTCCCAGGTGATAATATGCCACACCAGAGCGATACAAAGCTTTAAAGTTCTCCCCCTCCTTTCTCAAAACCTTCAGACAGTATTCTTTGACTCGTTCATAATTCACTAGCTCCATCTGCAACAGACAAGCTACACACACATTGCACACATAATAAATTATGGTGATCTGATTTACATGGAAGATTTGTCTGATGAGAATTCATGTACATAACTATGATGTTTATAGTCTGTGAGGCATCAAAATCTAAGGTATGATGTAACAACCCATGGCATGATCCATGACGTCATTCTGCATGCAGAGCATGGAATATTCACAATCCCACAGTTGATTAAATTCAAAGCTTTTGCCAAATATTTAGTATTGGGGAAAACAATCGTTTAAGATTTTGACATTAAAAAGGACAATATAGATCGATCACTAATTAGAACATTAGGGGAACCCCTTCAATGGTGGTTATAGCCCCGTTAAGACTTAACAAGTGACATGCGTAAAATTAAATTAAATTGAGTACACTGTTGTGATAATACATAATGTTCTATCGCACCTGCTAGGCTGTTGTAGCACTCAAGCTCCGCGTTCTCCACCGCACCTTTCTGCTCTTCCGTCAGGCTGGACTTGCTGATGCTGGTTAGGATGCTGGACGGAGACTTGCTGGTGTCCGGGTCCCCCAGCACGCGACAGAGACCCTTCATTTCCAACAGCGCGCGGTGGTACTTTCCGATGGCCTCGCGGTATTTCTTATCCTTGTAGCACTGTGTGCCTTGCGTCTTAAAGTCCAGGGCACGTTTGACCAGTTCTGCGGGCTCGTTTTGGGTTTTTACCATCGAACCGCTCTGAGGAGGCGCGTGCGGCTGGTAGCGCCCGTCTCCGCGGCTCCAGCCACCGGGAGGCTGCACGACGCACTGTGGCGGACCGGTGGAGTTTGAGCCGATCGACGTGATGTTTCCCTTGCGGATCATTCCTTCAAACCTACCTTGTTCCACACTCATTTCACTGATCAAACTATCGGGATGCGTTCTCCTAAAACAAATGATTTTAGGCGTCTGTTACTCGTTTGCGTTTTAAACGGCTGTTCCACCCTCTAAGATGGATTCCCCGACGGTTCACACAACACTGTGAAAATTGTTGTCTCCCCACCTTTTTTTCAGCGGAATTGACAGTGCACGACACGTCTCGTTCTAACCAAACGACTCAAACTAGAGTGAGCGTGAGCATCATTGCGCGCGCTCGCGCTGTCCTTAAGAAATGCGGTCATCGCGGATGGTGCGCGATAACCGGTCTGTCAGCCCCACCGCGCGAGCTCCCGTTTCCATTGGAATCCAGAAGAGCGCAACTTAGCCGTTAACGAATGTGTGTTTCACTTGCTCAAATGATGATCTCGTGTGACGTGTTTTTTGCTCCGGAATGCAAAACTGAAAAAACAGCAGCTGTCAGTCAACGATAGGCTATTTAAAAACACTTTATGTCTCCTTCCTTTTGATCCTCCCTTGGTTCAGAAGATCTGTTCTCCTCTCTTTCATTATGCCCGCAGTAAATGCAATGTCAGCCCACATGTTTAACTGCCTAATAAATGTAATTTTCTTTTCGTCCATTTGTTTGCAAAACGTTGCGATTTTTTCCCACAGGTGTGTGCTCCAAATGCAAGTGTGTGTGTGTGTTGGAAATGGTTCTGGTACGGCCGTAGTGTAGTGCTCTGGGTGTGTCGTGATTGCGGTAATTCGTGACGGGCGGGGAGTTCTGCTTTGACCAGTTTTATTTTTTCACATTAAAAACACGAAGAGCCTACTTACAAATCATTCATCAGATTAACGAATTTATTAAATAAACGTCAGACCTTTCACAAATAGGGGAACGTTAGAAAGGTAAAATTGTACATTTTTTAAATAAAGTGCGTCTTATTCTCAGTGGTTAAGTAGCCAGATCTAGATTTGGGGCGCTACATTCACTGGGTTTGTACGTAGAGTTCATAACAACTGGCTTATGTGTTCCTCTATACCGCCATCTCTTGATAACTTAAAGCACTTTGGCATTTGGATTTGTTGGATTTTGAGCATTCCTACGCCACACTGCACTAAAATCTTGAAAAATATTCTGCCTGCACGGATATTTTTTCATTCTAATGAATTGTTCTCTGCTCATTTTTTCTTACCAGAAAAACCTTACGTTGAAAGAAATGTCATTGACAGTCCACTGTCATACGTCATCAACCTGCGCCCGTTGTTGAAGATGGCGTCGGTCGATTTAAGAGGTAGTTTATTACTTATTCTTCTTTTGTTTACTATCATTATTCGAGTATTTAACGGGAATTATTAGGGTTCTATCTGTTAATTTGTTGAACTAAACCGTGCATAAAATAGCATCTTATTACCCATTAGCATTGTTGTTTTGGTTCGTTGTACGGGGCGCTGTGGTATTTATAAGCGATCTATGTTTACTTATGTTTATTGTATTCTTATATCTTTGCACATAATAAGCATTTTTTTATATTTGACAGATAACCTGCTAGGCATCTCGTGGGTAGACAGTGGCTGGGTGCCCATCCTGAACCCCAGCAATGTAGTGGAGTATTTTTCTGAGAGGAGCAACCCTTTCTATGATCGCACCTGCAATAACGAGGTGGTGAAGATGCAGAGATCAACACTGGATCACCTCAAGTAAGCAGATTCCACACATTAAGTAAAGTTTTTTGTATTATTTTTACTATTTTCACAGTTTAATTTACTAGCAGAGCTGAATGATGATGACGATGTGTGAAAGATCATTGTGATTTGTGTGTAGTCAGATGGTGGGTGTAGAATATATTTTACTTCATGCTCAGGAGCCAATTCTGTACATCATAAGAAAGCAACAAAGACAGTCACCAACACAAGGTAAGTTTTTTTCACAGACACACAGCTGTTTTTTCTTTCAACTGTCCGTGTTGCTGTCCTTTTGTTGCATCTACAGCTTAACATGAAACTTCAGCAGAGTTGTTTTAATCAGTCATTTCAAATCAGAACAGTTCGTTTCTTTCTGAAAAAGTGGTAAGAGGATAGACTATGTGTTTGAATTTAAATACAGAGATAGATCTTGCAGTATATGATCTCGGTCAGTTTTGATCTCTTGGTGATTCAAAATATATTTTAAATTAATCCGTGAGAAGTAAATGATAAAAAAGGTCTGTTTTAATACTTTTCGGTGTTCTGTTTCCTTGTCAATCTTTCTGCAGTGATCCCCCTTGCTGACTACTACATCATAGCTGGAGTGGTGTATCAGGCACCTGACCTCGGATCAGTCATCAATTCAAGAGCAGTGTGTGCATAAATCGCATCTATTTATTTGACGCATGCACTTACTGTAGTGCAACCTCTTAAACATAAACTTCCAGAACTTTAATATTTTTAAAATTTTGATGTGTCTCAGCTCTCGGCAGTTCATGGGATCCAATCAGCGTTTGATGAAGCAATGTCCTTCTGCAGGTACCACCCATCCAAAGGGTACTCGTGGCATTTTAAAGACCAGGAGGAGAAAGGTACAGGCACTTCTCAAAAAGAACAGCTATACCTGTTGAGAGATGTTTTTTTTTTAACGTGTTGTGTTTGTGATAATAGAGAAGGTAAAGCCTAAAACAAAGCGGAAAGAAGAGCCCAGTTCATTGTTCCAGAGGCAAAGAGTTGACACGCTGCTATTGGACTTACGCAATAAATTTCCCCCGACTTATTATCAGGTATAACGAATACGTAATCAAACACCAACTGTTTTCTGAAAAGTTACACTCATTTGGTCTCTTTCTGTTTCAGCCAAAACCAGGAGAGAAGCCTGTCCCAGGTACACAAACACACCACTACATCCAGTTTCTTTATTCAAATTTCTTGTGAGAAATGAGAATTCATCAATGTGTTGTATTTTCCTGACTTTCCATAGTGGAGGTAAAGAAAGAGCCAGAGGTGCCACAGGAGACAGTAAAGCCACAAGAAGAGAGAGAGACAAAACCTCCAGCCCCACCAGGACCTGCCAGGCCAGCCCCACCTACACCCAACAAACCACCACCTGAGAAACGTGCTCGCCTCCAGTGAATTAAACTCACACTTGATACTTCATTAAGTTACCTGCAACACTGATTCAGTGTTGGAAGTACTGCATCAAACAACATCTCAGGACTGTGTTATGGTTATTGTATATCAATTTGTAAGTTTTTGTAATAAGGAAAAATAATTTTCTGTATTTTAGTGACTGCATTTCACTGTTACTGAGCTCAAACTTATGGAAGCTGACATTTCATTTGGAAATGAAAATGAATGCTGTTATTGATCTGGTTTTCTGTGTCTAACTTGTTTTCATGCGTATGCTGTACAGACCGTTTACTGATAATTAAAGCTCAATATTTGCACGTTTTGTTTTACTTGTAAGTGCACAAAATGATATTGTTAATAACCACGCCGATAGACATTATGTAGTGCGCAGCGGCCTCTCATGGAGGTACGGAGAAGCGCTTCTTTTGCGCTGATGAAACAATCCAGACGTTATCTGCTTTTTGTATTCAATGCAATTAAATAGACCAAAAGCCAGCAAAACTATTTTGACGACAACTGTGTTCGTTCAACAACTGTAACAATTAGCTTGACCCAGTTTCAACCAGCCCTGATGTTTTTTTTACCTGGGTGCGCGCGACATGTACATACATAACTGTAGCATACACTGGAAATGTTTCGGAAAACATTTCTTACATACCATACATACCTCCTTACAAATTACAAGCGTTAGATTTACAAATGATAACAAACGTTCAGTTTACTTAATCATTTTGGAAAACAAAAGTTGTTATGAAAAAAATCACAGCTCTTCAACAGCGTAGATGTTTTTGTTCGTCGATGCTCTCTTTACGCCGCACAATGGCGCTGCAGAACAACGCGTTTCTCCAACGTGTTCGACGCTGTTCTCTACTCGAGACGTACGCGAGAAGCGGGGGTGCGCAGGGCACGACGGGAAGGGAAGCGCAGCTTTGGAGGACCGCAGAGAAGAAGATGGCTACGACGGGGCTCGAAGGGCCAGCGCCGTGCGTCGTACTCCGTGACGGCTAGACAGGGGACAGGGGGGTAAAAATGGGGTCGCAGACCCTGCAAATCCTTCGGCAGGGCGTGTGGGCTTCGGTGACGGGCGGATGGTATTACGACCCGCACCAGAACACCTTTGTGAACGCGCTTCACCTTTACCTGTGGCTGCTGCTCCTCTGCCTCCCGTTCACGCTCTACATGGTGAGGGATTCAGTTGTCCGTTTTCCGTTATGTTCGTGTCTCCATCCCTTGCCCTCCGGTCTGCATCATTGTCCTCTCCATTCCTCTCTTTTCTCGGTATCCCCTTTTTAATGCCTCCTCCTCGCTACCTCTTCTACTCGTCTTTGTATGGACCTTTCCATCTTTCTGTCTATAATCTTCTTTCCTCACCTATCATCCCTGCTAAAAACAATAGAAACCGTCACAGAAATTCTAACGGATTTAAGGGTAATAATGCGATTTGTATTGGTTTTTTAATATAAACTATGTTCCCTTCTGTGTCTCCGCTTGGTATTTGTTGTGTTCTTTTGGTGGGCTGTTATCTGGGGGATGAGAACCAATACAACACCATTAAAAATCCTACTGGTAAAGGCCCAAAACACACCACATAATTGAATTTTGCAATGGTTTAATGGTGAACAGCCGATGGTTCTTTCACAATGATATTTGAAATGGAAATTGTCTTTCAGCAGCATCTTATCTGTTCTTATCTATCTACATGATATGGTCAGCACTTATTTTTGTAATCTGCAGAAATGACAGCTGGGTCAGATCATTTCTGCCTGTATGTTTTTGTTTATGCGTTGATTGGATTCTGCATTGAGCATAGTTGAATATTAATGACCTGCTGTGAGATGTTCTCTTTTGTTTTTTTTTGTCAGGGCAGGTCTGTGTGCTAGATCTTTTATATAGGTGGAGAACCTGAGACATTTTCAGGTTTGCATTTTAAAGAAAGTTCACCCAAAAATGAATAATATGGCAGAAAATAGGGTATGATACTTGTTTGGTTAATGACATTATTCCAAATATCTTCCTTTGTGTTTTGTGTTTAAAAATATGCAGGTTTAGATCAACCTGAGGGAGAGTAAATAATGACAAAATTTTAATTTTTGGGTGAACTTTCCCTTTTTGGCCTGAGTGCGATCCTTGTAACTTCCCGAACACATCCATTCACCCATCAAGGTATTATTCTTTCAACCACAGCTTCAGACTTATCACGCAGTTCTACAAAAGTGCCATTTTTACAACAAGCATTTTATGTTCCTCCCAGCATTTTTTATAGGTATTTGATATCAATAAGGGATATGTGTGTCGGATATGAATATGTGTGTTTGGGGTTGTGTGGTGCTGGGAGACTCAGATTAGAGACACAGATGCTCGTTCAATGCTAGGCTGTTTATAGCTGCTGCCCTCCGGTTGTGATTGAAATAAGGCTGTCTCTCTTCATAACCCTGTAACTCTGTATCACAGGCTCCTATATTTATATATTATAAATATATAACGGAAGGATGTTGATAGGGTGGAAACATGAGCGTATCACTGCCCCAATGAAACAGATGGGAAAATCATGTGACCCTTAAAGGGATACTCCAACCCAAAATGAAAATTGTGTCATGAATTACTTCCCCCAAATTGTTCCTAACCTGTATACATTTCTTAGCAACTGACATTTCTGGGACATCATTGACTACCTTAGTAGGAACAATTTTAATGGTAGTCAAAGGTGCCCTAGAACTATTTTCTTAAATTCTTCAAAAAAATATAATCTTAATCTCATTTTGTGTTCAACAGAACATTTTATCCTACTATGGTTGTCAATGGTGTCCCAGAAATGTAATTTCCTCACATTTTTCCAAATATCTGTCTTCGTGCTCATCAGAACAAAGAAATTTATACAGGTTTTGAATTAACATTTTTGGGTGGAGTATCACTTAAATGTTAATTTATATTCTAAACGTGGAGGTTACGATCACAGCTAGAAGAACCCGAAATCATAAAAATTGGTTCATTTAAAAAATCTCATGTTGTTTCTCTCTAATTCTCACTCTCTGTAGGCATTGCCCCCTACCATGGTAATCGTGGGTATCTACTGTGGCGTGATAGCCGGTATGTTCGGACTGCTGAAGGCAGTGAATTACCGACTCCACACTGCGCTGGATGAAGGTGAGGTGGTGGAGCTGCGTGCCAAAGGAAGTGAGGGGCGGGGTCAGGGGGCGGAGCGTCAACGTGAGGGTACCAACACTCGGCAGGAAGACTCAAACGGCCCTGGGTAAGATTTGTTTCTGACCATGTATGAATGGATTCTGTAAGTATTTAGCATTATGAATATTAAGAACCGAACATTGAATCGGTTCAGGAAAGGCATTGAGTCAGTTCAGGATTGATCTGAGTCAGCTCAGAGAGGTTTTATTTCATCTCCGCAAAGTTTTGATTTGGAAACATAGCCGGTGCTCAGTGGTAGACATGTTTCTGAGTGCTAATCTGCTGTCATGCTGAATCTGTTTATCACCCACTGAGAGAGTAAAAGTGAGGAGGGAAAGGGATGAGTTCATTAGGAGAACCAGAATACAACTTTACAGATATATGTACATAGAGCTGGTGCCATTGTTTATTAGAGCCAGAAAGAGTCTGCACACCATCTGAGGTGAAAAAATGGTTGATGGGCACATTTTTTACGAGAGCAAGGCAAGCATTGCTGACAGAGTCAGTACAAAGCATTTTGGTGACCTGTTCTTGCATACTACACTGTTTTAATGCATTAGACCACAAACATGTTTTTGCACATTTTTATGTGTACGTAAGAGTGAAGAGGTTTTTTAAATTGAGAAACCATGACACACACACATCTGGTGGGACATTCCTGGTTGTCTGGGTCATTGCTAGGTAAGACGGCACTAATTGGGCAAATGTATGCTATTTCTGCTCAGAGGCCCTGAGCTACATTTGATCCTTATTCATCCACCCATATGATTCTGCTGAATGATACCATGGAAACCCTTTTATATGAGCATTATGATGTCATTTCCAGTAATGATATAAAATAAATGAAACGTTATAGATCTCGTCAGTCTCTGTGTTTATAGAACGACAGTTTTAAATACAATCATATTATCTTGAAGGGATAGTTCGCCCCTAAAATCTATCATTTGTTCATGCTCATTTCTTACAAAACCTGTATGAATTTTTTCTGTGGTACACAAAAGAAGATATTTGGAGAGATGTCAAAACAGTAGAAGTCAATGGGAGCCAGTGTTGTTTGGTTTCCAACATTCTCCAGAAACTCTTTTTTTTCAGAAGAAAGTCAGAAATAAATTATTTAAATTTTTAGGTGAATGATCCCTTTAAAAAACTGAATAAAGTATTCCCAGAAGTCTACAGGTCCGGGGCTCAGCTCACAAAACCGTGGCAGGCCCGGCTCGGTTCATGAATATTAATTATGTGATGGTGACCCTAAATGATTTTCTGAAAGCCATATGTGAGTTGGTGAGCGTTGGTATGTATGTGGGATTATAATTTCTCACAGATCGGCGTTATGCGCCGGCCACAATTGTTTTTCCTTCTGTGTCAAATTAATCCACTTTAAAATATAACGCTTATCATTTGAATGCAATATTAATGCAATATTAGTCATTCTTAAAATTGATATCTGCTAAGTGACCAGCAGATATCAGACACTAGATATCATCTCCTTTGCGGTGGCGCCTGATCTGCTGCGGGTTTGATCATAAATGACATCAATAACGTCCTGTAGCCCTCAGGACTGTTCCTCTGTTAGTGTGTTGCTAGGTAACTAACCTTCCTCTCTCTTTCTATGTGTGTGTCTGCAGGGATCCGGGAGGTGGAATAGAGATGTCTGATTTTCCAAGAGAGCAGACGCCACCGGTTGACTGTAGTTCGCGAAACTCATATGTAGGGATGGACTCCAGCCATCAGGTCTGTTACCTGTAGCTACTTTGCTTGAGCATTGCTTTTGCACCCCAAAGGTCATGTGTTACTGGTAAACGTGTGTAGTCTCATAATTGGGTTAAGTCTGCAATCCCATAAACTATAGGATGATTTTTTTGTTGTAAAATGAATGTTGTTGTTTTGTTGGTCGGTCTGTCTTTAAAGGGACAGTTCACCCAAAAATAAAAATTCTGTCTTCATTATACACCCTCAAGTTCTCAAATCTGTATAAATATCTTTGTTCTAACGAACACAGAAAGATTTTTGGAAGAATGCTTGTAACAAACAGTTCGGGAACACCATTGACTTCCATATAGTCTATAACAACTCGAGGGTGAGTAAATGAAGACAGACTTTTTATTTTTGGGTGAACTGTTCCTTTGAGGACAGTGCTGCCATCAACGCATCTGATATTAAAAATGGTGAAATCTCAAGGGTGTTCTGGATTAATACTGTTTGTCCCACTTTGTATGTGTGTGTTAGTTCAGAGGCTGTTGGTTGAATTAAAGTCATAAACCAGAAACACTGTAAACGAGATCTAATAGCTTCAGGTCGTTCATGTGACTAAATTAATTACTGTGTTTGTGCCAAATTAGTAACAGTGACAGGAAGTCACAAACATCATGTAAGTGACTCACTGCAGCTTGTTTCATTGATCTCTCTCTTGCTCTCTCTATCTTTACAGATTACATCCCACGGTGGCCCAGTCACAACAAAACGTGAGGCTTTTATTTCTTGGCTGTATGTTTCTGCCTTAACCCATAGAAAAAAATCCAAATTTATATGACCTAATTTATTTTGTGTCACAAAATAACATAATTTTTTTTATCTTTCCTTTTGTTAAATTTACATACTTACATAAATGAACACATGCAAAGGGAATTTAAGATCATTTTTTGGTGAACTATTTCTTCACTACTTCTGTTTTGATGACTTTGTTAAAAATCTAGCATCTGCTTCAGTCTGTGTTTGTCCCTCTTTGGTTTTTTTTAGGAAAAGTGGAAGCTTAATATTAATTTACTTTTAAGAAAACCTTATTTAACTTTACACTTGGAAAGGGTAGTCGAAAATGCAGAATTCAAACATTTTCAACTGTGAGATTTTCTTCTTTATGGATATGAACTGTTGTAAACTATCAGAACTGAAGTTTATGTAAGCAGCACTGCAGTGTAACTGCAGCACCAAATGCTTATAAAATCTTCACACTGACAGTGCTTCTGCCACATAACAAATTCACAGCTGTATACAGAACATAAAGAGACTTTTGCATCAGGTCTTTTTTAAATAATAGGTTTGTAGTTTTCACCATTACATGTTGCAAAAGACGGTGTCTGTAAATTGGTCTCCAAAGCATTATTTTATGTTTTTTGCTGAGTTCAGCAAAGTTGCTGGTCTTCTTCACTACCGCACTGCATACGTGCACAGCATAAATTCCGTAAACTGTTAATATGAGCACAGTTTACAGAGCTTTGAGAGACAGGCCTGACATTTCAGTAGAGATAATACAGGTAGTTCCCCAGAAGTTTTATGACTTAATATTTTGTTGCAAACTGAAAGGACACATAAGTGTGAGACACGTGTATTGGGCCTATAAATAGAAGCGTTTCAGAGAGATGAGGTTTTCTGCATACAGAAGTGATGTGTCAGAGGGTCTGCAGTACTGCGGTCACAGGGTAGCTCAAGAATGTCTTTGAATTAGGATGACATTGTGTGTGTAAGAGAGAGAGGGTTTGAGGATGAGTTGAGTAAATATATAACTTTGTGTCTCTTCGCAGGAGTTGGAAAGATTCCTGATGACATCAGCTTGAGTTTGGCTCCAAGTTGCAGTCAGGACCAAGGTGTGAATCTTAAATAACACTGTGTACAGCATAATGTAATGCAAATTAGCCTGCAGAAATTGTAAACAAAGTTTAATATTGATCTAATTTTAAAAAAGTCACCATATGTGCCATCTGCATTTTTACTCTTAACTGGCTCAAAGGAGCTAAAGTGGCATTAAATGAGTTTCTCAGAGTCACAGACACGTCGTATAACATATTTCTGTTCAGAGCAGAAGTGAGACTCGGCTGTCAGATTATTTTCTTAGCTTCTATCTGACTGTGGTTTTGTTAAACTGGAAACTACAAAACCTATAATATAAAGCTTTGCACTGTCTCTCCAAACCAAAGGTCTAGTATAAAGGCTTTTTGTGAGGGATGATGAGGTCATTAGTTAAGAAAAGCACACAAAAAGGTTATGTCTGCACTGCATTCTGGCTCTAACTTTTTAAAGCTCAAAATTAATGACCTCCTGGACAGTGTGTTTTTTGTCTTAGTTGGGTAGTGTGCACTATGTAGATCTAATTAAGTTTGACAGATGACTGCATCAACTTTAAACACTTCATCAGTGTTTAGGATAGTGTTTGTTTATTCTGTTAAACGTTTTTTTTTCTCTTATTATTGTAGTAACTGGTCTGTCCTAAACTCAAATCCAGCAATCGATCCCAATGTAGAAAAGTGTTGAAGTGATAGTTCACCCAAAAATAAAAATTCTTGCATCATTTTCTCACTCTCTTGTCAATTCAAGACAATACCATTTTGTTTGACTTTCTGTCATTCGCAGAACACAAAAGAAGATATTTTAATGAATAATGCTAACCGACCCCCATTGACTTGGATTGGTTTTGTGTCCATACAATAGAAGTGCATGGGGTACAGTGCTGTTCGGTTACCAACTTGCTTCAAAATATCTTCTTTTGTGTTCTGCGAATAAAGGAAATCTTAACATTTTTGGGTGAACTATCACTTTAACGTCATTTTACCAGTTTAATGTGAATTAGGACCTTTAAGTAAGCCATTTTTATCTTAAACTATGTTTTTTAATCCCTCTTTAGATTTGATGTCGGACCCAAAGATGTTCTGCCTCGTATCCAACGACTCTTTTGCCTCAATGCAGCCATCAACCTCACTGGCTCAAGACCTCTATGGCTCCACCCCCCATCCGTTCAGCCAATCACTATCCTCATGCGATACAGAAATCACTGCCCATCTTTCCACCCACTCACAATCCTTCCGCAAAGAGTCGTCTCGTCCACGCGGATTGCCTCGCACCTCAAGCTCTGCTGGGTCTGCTTTTCCAGATCCTTCGATGCCTGAGTTCAGCCTGTATCCTCCACCACGCAGGGGAGGACTTGATCCTGTGTGCGAAATGGAGGCTTCCAAGACACAGAGGGCGACGGAGAGCTCCGAGCAGCCAGAATCTGGAACTCCTAGCACTTCAGGAACGGTATGTCACAGGTCGTGTCAGAAAGAGGGCCGCAGGATATCACGGTCCGTCTCCCGAGAAGAGGAGTGTCCTGGGGAAGGGGGATCTGGTCTGTACCAATCAGGGGCTGTACGGGGGGGTCGGGCAAGAAAAGGTGGACGGAGTGTCGAAAGTTTGCTGAGTTTAAGCACACGCAGTAGCGGCTCCACCGAGAGCTACTGTAGCGGAACGGACAGGGATACTAACAGCACCCTGAGCAGCCTACACAGTGAGCAGACCAGCTCTACACACGTGGAGAGCCTGCTGTCGCTGTCTGGGGATGAGAAAGTGACGTCAGGACACAGTGATCCACGGACCTCTAATGTGGCCTCGGGGGAGGCTAATAAAAATCCCCATGCCAATGAACTCGCCACTAAACTGCCCCCCGTTGATGTCCCCAACTCCTCAAATTCAGAAGGCCAAAAGGAGGAGGGGACTCAGGAGGCGGGGTCAAGGACTAGTGCAGATGTCTCTGCTGTCAACACCCACCAGCATAAAGAGGCGGAGCCAGACAAAGTGCGAGCCAAAGCGGGCAATCTTATCCACAGGGCTGCCTCTTCGTCCGGTGAAAGCCGCAGCGGTCGCCGACGAAACGGTAAGCAGCGCGCAAGCAGTTTTGACGCCAGCAGGCACCGTGAATACATTTGCGGGCGTGGCCTAGCAAAGCCTCGCTCGGCGGTGTTCATGAAAGGAGAAGAAGACTCCAGCGACCAGAGTGAACTTAGTTGTGCCTCCAGCCTGCACTCCACCCACCAGCTCAGCACAGACTCCTCATCCAGCACACCCCACTCATGCCCCTCTCCCGAGAATCGCCGCGCCACCCTGCGGGCCAAAATGCACAGTGCGCAACGCCACAGTCAGAAGGAAAGAGAAAGAGAGAAGGAAAAGGGAAAACGCAGAGCTTCACGGCGCACTCCTAGTACGGGCAGCGCTAAAACACACGCTCGGGTTTTGAGCCTGGACAGCAGCACGACGGCTTGCCTTAATGACCCCCATCTTTTGGGGGCGCCAGCGAGTTCCAGACCCCTTACGACTTCCAAGTCAGACTTGGAGGCAAAAGAGGGTGAGGTGTTGGATGCAGCGTCGCTACTGGGAAGAGCTTCTCAACTTGAGTCGGTGACCCGGTCAAGAAACAGCCTGCCTTGTCCTATTACCCTGAGTCACACACAAGACCCAGCGGCAGGATCACGTGGTAAGCACGCACGCGCACACACACCCCAGCGCTACTTTTACTGAAGTGAGTGCTTGTTCATGCACTTATTCATTAAATCCTGTGAGGTCAAGTACTGATGTCATGGTGAAGTCATTCCAAGGGGGAGACATAGGTTTACCAGTTTATGTTATTATTAGTGTTTGTTCTTGGTTGAACTAATCTTTAAGGTCTAGATTGAGAGTATTTTGACAGAACATGTTATGTAGCCAGCACATAACAAGCTTGTTGCTTGGAAGCATGAAGTTACTCAACATTTGGCTGATACAGCTGGGACCCACGAACCCCTGCAGAATTAATGAAATCTTGCTCTGACAGCCTGTTGAATGTACAATAGAAAGACCTGCAGGGTCAATGGACTCATCGGCTCTTTAGAGAGATCTTGTAGTGTGTTTTTGTAGCTCATTGGTAGTGGATTACATTTGAAGTGCAAATGTTGTGGGTTTGTCTCTAGAGCACACATACTTATATGACAGACTTGCATACGGATAACATATTTGGAAAAAATTGTCTGACAAATGTATGCATTAGTGTGTGTCTTTGTGTTTATGTGTATTTGTATTATAAAGAAAAATATTACTCTGTTAAAGGAACAGTTCCCCAAGAACAAAAATTCTGTCTTTATTTACTTACCCTTAAATTGCTCCAAATCTGTATAAATGTCTTTGTACAGAGAAAGATATTTGGAAAATGCTTGTAGTCAACATTAGTAGGAACATTTGCTTTATATTTTTCTTTGTTCGGTTGAACACAATATATTATGAATGATGTAGGAAAGCGAACCGTTCTGAAACAATTTTGATTGCCATTGTGATTTGTCCAATGGTAGTCAATGGTGGCCAAGAACTGTCTGGTTACAACCATTCTTCAAAATATCTTTCTCCGTGCTCAGCCTAACTTAGAAATAATTAAAGATTTTAAACAACTCGATGGGGAGTAAATGATGACAGAATGTTTATATTTGGGTGAACTGTCCTTTTTTAAGGTGGTGTAAAGCTGATTCAAAACGAGTCGTTGTTTTGGCAGAAATTGTCAAACTAACCAACTGTTTTTGCTGAAATCTCACCTCCTCCGTCACCATCAGAATAGAAATGAAAGTGACAGACTAAACAATGTTTATATTGCACATTTCGGTGGCAAATCGATGTAATGTAAGATTGAGTGAAATAAGAACAGGACTACTGCACAGACTTGCACAACTGAAGTAGACAAAATATAATTATATGAAAATATATATTCTGCGTTACTGACGTGACATAAAATTGCTCAGAGAATGAATTTATTACAAATATATTGAACGATTTTTTTATATTTTACTAAACCCTTGTTGATAGAGTCTAAACATAAAAAATGTCAGTCTATGAACAAAATTTATATTTTTGGAAATGGAATAAACATGCGTTATGGATGTGACAAAAAATGGACGCGTTTTTTGGGAGACGAAAAGCTTTGTAGGATTTTTTATCCTGAAGCAATAATACCCAATGAATGGAGAAGGGATGCCTGTTTATAGAACATAAAATATTTAGTTAATATTTATTTTCATGTGTTCATTTATGAGTAATATGAAGCGTTATGGATGTGACAATCCTGAAAATGGCACTTGCCTGACAATGAAAAATCATGCACTAAAAATAAAACAATTGCTTTACAAATTTGAAGAGAGATCTCACATGGGTATATGAACCACCAAAAGTTAATATCTGTGCTGTCACCATGGTAAAAAACGTTGGTAAAAACTTATTTTATTCATGGTAAGGTTGACATTTTCAAGGAACTGCCCACTGACAAACTAGGAATTTCTTAAAAATAAAAATGTTGAATCTAAAGTAGGTTTTTTTGGTTTTCTATGAAAAATGATCAAATCCACAATGTTGAAGAGACTTAAACTCTGAGTTTAGAATTAGGATTTTGGACTCCAGTTGTGTGCTTTGACGCTATTGGTTAATAATTAGTTTCTGTTCTCCCTCTTCCTCTGTCATTGTTCGTCTGGAAGCACAAAAGTGTGAGATACATTTGGGCATATTTGTATGTCTGCTTGTTAAGAGGGTTTGAAATGAAGGCTTTTTATGATGTGTGCTTTACTTTTTTGAAAATAACAGGAGCACTTGTGTTTGGTCATGATTTCGTTGTCCTATTACTCAGAAAATAGCTGAATCTGAAAAAACATGTTTATGGGCCTTCTGGTCCAGTGTCAGCTTGTTTAAACTTTGTTTGTTCTTGTAATAAAGTTTTACTTCAGCGATGAATCATCAGTACAGACACATCAGGGACAAAGTTCATACCCTTTAGTCCAGTGCGCAATTGCTATGATCCCACGATTCATATGAAAATGAATGTGGAAGTAACCTGAAATAATAAAAGTTGTTGTTAAGCACTTCCTTTTTGGCAGAAAGCCTTCGAGCAGAAAGATTGTAAAGACAAAAGAAGAATTTAGGAATTTGGCAAACTCATTTTAACATGTTTAGCCAATAACATGGTTTTGTCACCGATCATTTGCATAATGCATTGTGAATTTTTTTTATATTTCTTCAAATGTTGAATATTGTATTAAAGCAACACTTTATTGTTCTTCGACCTTAAAATAATTTTTTTTAGTGTAGGACAAAGTCCACTGCGGCTGCTCCCGAAGCAACCTCAGAGCGGCTACAACCGTACTCTGTGTTCACACAGCCCTGCCAGCTTGCGGTAGAGTTTCCAAACAATGTTTCTGCATTAGTTTCATCGTTTCGGTTTGATAAGTTTAGTGAACAAATTCATGTGTATTGCGCTGCCCACTGGGAAGCTTTTACAGAAGCCACATTAACGGCACTAGTAACAGACAATTGCGCTTATCGACCACATTGGGGAACCTGTGACCAAATGCTCCAAAGTGTTGCTTTAATTTGTATAAACATCTCTTGACATTCTTTCAAGCTGAAGGGCTTTGTAATAGCTCACTGCCTGTTACTCCTCACGGCAGGTCCAGTAAATGACGAGACTGTCACTTTCCGCCGCGAGCGAAGTACGTTCCGTCGACAAGCTGTACGAAGACGGCACAACGCAGGGAGTAACTCCACTCCCCCTGCCTCTCTGATCGGATCTCCGCTCAGGTACGGCTCACCTGGAGAATCACTTTCAGAATCACTCTTTCGAGGAGCCCATCTGTCCAGGTGTCCTGTGTCCCTTTTCTTTCCACTTTTACTAGCAAATTTTAACTGACATTTCTGCACATTATTCCAGGGCACTGAATGGAAATTTTAATCCCATCACATTTGCTTACTGCTCACAATTGAATCTCTGCGTCATACTACTTTTGTAAACAGTCCTTGCAAACAGCTTACATTTCTTATTATCTATTTAAATCATGTTAAATGTTGTATAATGTTATCACTATCTAGTGGGATTTTTATATTTGATACAATTTCAAATAAAATGTGTGTTTTTTTATGTCATTTTTTTGCTGAAATGTATTAAGTCTGATTTTTCTTTTTTTCTATAGTATAGTTAATCAAATTAATTAGATTTTGAATTGTGTACGTGCAGAAATAATGTAAACCGTTTCGAAATCTCTCTTGCTTTTCTGGGAGTGAAATCTGAACACTCGCCCTGTTCTATTCCCGTTCAGCACCCCTCTCATTTTACACTTCCTGTCCATCTTTCATAATGCCACCAGGAGTCCCCCACCACCTCCATTCTCTCTATAATGTGACCTTGAAACATCTCATTCTGTTTTCGTGTGTCATGTTTCATCTCCAGTCTGCAGGAGGCTCTGAGTCAGGTATCTCAAGCCTCAGGGTCACAGGTCAGAGGACAGCCATCCCGCACGCAGTCCCAGGTGACTGTATTGAGCACTAGCGCCTCCCTGCTGGTCAGGAATGGAAGTGCGCAGCTGGAGGGCTGTCCAGATAAGGCCTCCACTGTGGGTGTGGCCAGCCTACAGGATGATTTTGGTATGCACATCATTGAGTCGTCGACAGATGTCTGTTATAGTTACGTGCTATTTGTCTCACACACTTGTATAATGTTTTTTGTGTGACCCCTGACCTCGTGTGTTTGTGTGATTTAGGCAAGCTGACCCCACCTCTTTATGAGGTCGGAGAATGTGACATGTCCCTGGTGAACTTTGAACCCGCAACCAGACGAGCCTCCAACAACCTCTGGTGAGTTATAGTACATACACAGACAAAACACAGAATCCTTGCTGATTTTCCAGATTCATTATAGAATTCCAGATTCATTTTATCCATCACATGATGTCTCTCTCTCTCTCTGCAGGGAGACAGACTCCCACCTCTCCAGTTCTACCTCAGTTCGTTTTTACCCTCATGACCTGGTGAGTACTAAAGAACACACACACAGTGCACACACTCTCTGACCTCACTGGTCTGTATTATGTTGAAATACAGTTCTCCCACACATTGTGTTTGGTGTCATCATACTGTACAAGAATATGTGTTGTTCACAATGGAGCTTGTGTTCGAACAGTAGCACAACTGAGACAATAAGCCCAGTGTATGTGTGTGTAAACTCACTCCATCTTAGTTCACTTTTCCTCAGATGCGTCTAAATCGGCTGCTCTCCATGGACCCAGAGCTGTTGGAACAGCACGATGTTGATGGCAGTCCTGAACTGCAGGAGGCTCCGAACTGCACGCAGGACTCCGCGCACAATCACTCGCACACGCACGCACACAAAACCAAGCAGTACTACCGATTCTGGCTCTTGCCGCACCTCTGGGTCGGGCTGCACTTTGATAGACTCACACTACTGGCCCTCTTTGATAGGTACACACACACTCATACACAGTATGTGGGTAAGACAGAATGAGCTCATAGCCTGATGATGAATTTGTGTGTGTGTGTCAGGAACCGGGAAGTTCTAGAGAATGTGCTCTCCGTTGTTCTGGCGGTTCTCGTGGCCTTTTTGGGTTCAGTGATGCTGGTCAATGGGTTCTTCACTGACATTTGGGTCTTTCAGTTTTGCCTTGTTATTGCCAGCTGCCAGTACTCATTACTGAAGGTAAGTTTGTTCATTTAGGTGACACGCAAAGCATATGACTTAGAGGAAATAACACACTTTAAGGTTATCATTTCATAATTGATGAAAATATCTTTATCCTCTTTACTAAGAGCGTCCAACCTGATTCTTCCTCCCCCCGACATGTGAGTCACAAACACACAAAAACACACTCCAAATAACGAAGTATACAATCCATTATGATCCAAAAAAAATAACATGCAAATAACGAAAAAGGAGAAATGATTTTCTATTTGTCTCATATGTGCGTGTGTTTGTCTGTGTGTGTTTATAGGGTCATAACCGTATCATCGCCTACAGCAGGCCCGTGTATTTCTGTCTCTGCTGTGGGCTGATCTGGCTGTTGCATTATGGGAGTGTAAACAGCAGCACTAGTTCAGTGTCTCTGTATGGAGTCGCCCTGACCAGCTCCGTCTTGCTGTCCCAGGCCCGAGATCTCCTCATCGGTGAGCACAAGAGGCCCTAAATGCCCAGAAGATGAATATATAGGAGTTCTTGTTTTCTCTTTTTTGAAATATGCATGCAGTAAGGTTTATCTCAGCATTACTGCGAATGTGACAGCGTGCCAGAACTGAGCACAGATAAAATAATGCTGGTGTGACACGACTAAAGTACTCGAGGATTTTAAACTCTCTTTTTCTCTCTCTCTGTAGTTTTCACCTTGTGCTTCCCCATCATCTTCTTCATTGGGCTGCTCCCTCAGATTAATACTTTCGTCATGTACCTACTTGAGCAACTTGACATGCATGTCTTTGGAGGAAACGGTAAAACTTGTGTGTTTGTAGTTGTTTAAGGGGAAAAATGTAGTAATAACGATTTTGAATAATGAAGATTTATATGCAAAATTGTCCTTGTAATGTCTGTGCTCATTCCCAGCATGCACCAGTCTGCTCTCGGCTCTCTATAGCGTCCTGCGCAGCATCGTCACTGTAGCGATGCTCTACGGGTTTTGCTATGGAGCCTTGAAGGTGATTCACCATTGCTTTTTAATTCTCCTCGGATGTCAGTTTGCCTCGAAGCGGTTTGATTTTCTGTGTTAAATACATTCTGAGCACATTCACACTAAAGATTGTGTGGGTTTTCAGGACTCGTGGGATCCTCAGCACATTCCTGTACTTTTCTCAGTGTTTTGTGGGCTGTTGGTTGCCGTTTCGTACCATCTCAGTCGCCAGAGCAGCGACCCCGCCGTGCTTATGTAAGTCCTGTGGGTGGGTGTGTGTTTTTGACCAATGATGCTAGTATTTTTCTTGCTGTCAGTGTTTTAAGTTGAGCTGTTCGAGTATTTATATCTTCTTGTAGATGTATCGTTGGATAGTTCCTGTTATGCATAGTTTACATATCAGGGGCTATCTCTTCTAACAGAAGGATGGAATTTAATATTTTTACTTTGAACACCCCATCCCTCCCTTTTGATGCACTACGGCAACTGACGCGAGACAAACATGTTGTCATGTTTTCACTTCTTTGCCGAAGGACATAACGTATTTATGAAAAGCATTCTTTGAAGCAGTTTGTCCCTTTAGGGCTACTGTAGAAACAACACGGCGAATTCCATGTAAGGGGACCCGCAATGTATCCAGATAGACTGGTTATTAAAACATAATGCTTCATTATGTAAGGTCTTTATACATCTCAGAAGACATAGTTATGTATATTATATTGTCAAAATAGATCCTCCAAAAAATGACACACTGGACCATTAAACCAACAACGTCCTTCAGCATTGTCTAGACACATAGCACAGACTATGATGTGTCAGTTGTGTTCTTTGTGAGATTTAATGTTTGCGTCTTTCTGTGTGTGTGTAGCTCTTTAGTGCAGTCAAAGGTCTTCCCTAACATTAAAGAGAAAAATCCAGAAGATCCCCTGGCTGAGGTGCAGGATCCTTTACCCGAGAAACTTCGTAACTCTGTGGTATGCAACCCATTATCGTTTTTACTAGAAAAAGTTTTCGTTTGTTTAGCGCACTAATTTGTCCTAACTGACACATCTATGTTGCTCTGTTCCTTTCTGGCTATAGAACGAGAGACTGCAGTCAGATATGATTGTGTGTGTCGTCATAGCTGTACTCTATTTCGCCATTCATGTGAGCACAGTCTTCATCGCCTTACAGGTAAAACATTATGATCCAACGACAGGTAATCACACCTATTTTAAACAAGATGAATAGCTCTGATATAATATTCTTTGGACTCAACCGGATTGACTTAACACTTGAAAAGAAGACAAATTAAAATGTCTCTACTTCTCACACTCCACCTCTCTCTCTCTTCTCTTTTAGCCGTTTTTGAGCTACGTTCTATATTGTCTAGTGGGGGCAGTAGGCCTGTTAACTCATTACCTGTTGCCTCAGATGAGAAAGCAGTTACCCTGGTACTGTTTCTCGCACCCGCTGCTCAAAACCAGGGAGTACTATCAGTTTGAAATCCGGGGTGAGTACAAGTAAAACACTGGTTCTGTTGGGATACAGGCAGCAGTAACTTTACTGAAGTGTGTGTTGTGCTTGCAGGTGCCGCCCATGTCATGTGGTTTGAGCGTGCTCATGTGTTGCTGCTGTTTGTGGAGAAGAACATCCTGTATCCTCTGGTTGTTCTCAATGAGCTGAGCGGCGGCGCGCAGGAGCTCGCCAGCCCTAGGAAACTCAACACAGAGTCAGTATTACCACCTCCAACATCTTTCAGTTCTATTAAAGATCCAATCTTTAACTTGCTTAAAATGAATAAAAAATATATTACATAAAAATGCTGTACTGTAATTTACTGAAGATTTTTATGCAGCATCGCTGTTTTACATAGAATGCAACGACATGTTGTATGTTACCTGTATGGTACCTGAACATCTTTCTATCTTGAGCTTCCTAAATAATCATAAACACCTTTGCATAATACAAGCAATCTGTCAATTTCCATCTCTCTCTATTTCTCTCAGGTTTGGCGCTCTAATGATAACAGTCGCTGGGCTGAAACTGCTCCGTTCTTCCTTCAGCAGTTCAACATATCAGTACGTCACTGTCCTCTTTACTGTCCTGTTCTTCACTTTTGATTACAAGCAGTTCTCTGAGACGTTGCTGCTTGACCTCTTCATCATGTCCATTGTCTTCAGCAAGGTAAGTCAAAAAAGTATTTTATCCACAATTTCAAAAGTTTTGTTTATCTAAGTTGAATTATTATATAATAAATGTATTGATAAATAACATTTGATTGTTGTGATTTTTGTGTTTTGTAGTTATGGGAGCTCTTTTATAAGCTGAAGTTTGTTTATACGTACATTGCTCCGTGGCAGATCACCTGGGGCTCTGCCTTTCACGCCTTCGCCCAACCGTTTGCAGTGCCACGTATCCTTAACACACTATATTTTAGCCGTAATGTGTTTTTTTTTTTTTTTTTTTTTTCTTAACTCCATCCATTGCAGATTCGGCTATGTTGTTCGTTCAGGCCATCGTTTCTGCCGTGTTCTCCACTCCATTGAACCCGTTCCTCGGCAGTGCCATTTTCATCAGTTCATATGTTAGACCTGTGCGCTTCTGGGAGAGAGAATACAAGTAAGATATTCTACCTTTTATGTCTTGTTTTTCTTTGTTGTCTTTGTTTTCACGTTTCGGATTTTGTTTGTTTAAGTACTAAGCGAGTGGATCATTCCAACACCAGACTGGCCTCTCAGCTTGACAGAAACCCAGGTACAGCCAGATTTATTATAGTTTAATTTTTACTACGTTACTTGGTCGTTTTGTATTGTAAACTTCAATTTAGTTTTTTGTAAGTTTAAATGTCCTTAGGTTGACACTTAAAAAAAAAAACAGTAAGTTTAGTAATACATAGATGATTGTAATTTTTTTTTTTCAATCAGTTCAAAGTTTCTCTTTTGTATTTATTATACACGTATAGCTTTAGTTTAGATTTAAAAAAATTTGTAAAACAAATTTGTTCCATTATGTATATCTATTTCAGAGTTTCTGGGTTTTGTTTGCTCATGGATGTGTAGTTTTTAAACCTGCATTGTCTGTCCCTCATCTCTGCAGGTTCAGATGATAATAACCTGAACTCAATCTTCTACGAGCACCTGACGCGTTCCCTGCAGCATTCTCTGTGTGGTGATCTTCAGCTGGGCCGCTGGGGAAACTACGGCACTGGAGATTGCTTCATCCTGGCATCAGATTACCTCAACGCTCTCGTTCACCTTGTCGAGATCGGCAATGGACTCATCACCTTCCAGCTCCGAGGACTTGAGTTCAGGGGTGAGTCTAGTTTATTGGAAAATAAGTGAGTGAGTTTCCTTTTTTTCTTTCTTACTTAGTTTCTCTCTCTCTCTCAGGGACGTATTGTCAGCAGAGAGAAGTAGAGGCGATAACGGAAGGAGTTGAAGAAGATGAAAGCTGCTGTTGTTGTGAACCTGGTCATCTGCCCCACCTGCTCTCATTTAATTCTGCTTTCGGCCAGCGCTGGCTGGCATGGGAGGTTCTGGTCACTAAATACGCCCTGGAAGGCTACAGCATCACCGATAACAGCGCAGCGTCTATGCTGCAGGTGTTTGATCTGCGGAGAATCCTCACCACGTACTATGTCAAGGTCAGCATACAGCTCTTATATCTTGTAACAAAGCTAAACTGCTTTGAGCTTGAGACTAGAGGTGGTAGAAGCCAAATCTTTTCTTTGTACTGTTCAACTATTCTGCATATGTCTGTATTTATATTTGTCTGTAGGGGATTATTTACTACGTCATTGCGTCTCCTAAACTGGAGGAGTGGCTGGCGAATGAAGTCCTTCTCGAAGGTCTGAAGAGCTGCGAAGAGCGCAACTATGTGGACCTGGATCCGACCTTTAATCCCAACATTGATGAGGACTATGACCACAGACTGGCCGGAATCTCTAGAGACAGTTTCTGCTCTGTCTACCTACTGTGGATTCAGTACTGTAACTCACGTAGAGAGAGGGTAAACACACACACATCATGACGAACACGTGGATAGAAAAAGAATGCTGAGATGTAAACAGTCTTGTCACTACTCTTTCTCAGCCACTGGACTGTGAAAAAGACTCGAAGTTGGTTCTGCTTTGTTATGGTCTGTGCGTTTTGGGAAGGAGAGCCCTAGGAACTGCATCTCACCATATGTCCAGGTGGGGGCGCAAAATCCTTTTTTTGCAGCTAGCGTGATGTACTATACAACTTGCCGTGCGTGCGTGTGTGTGTGTATGTTCTAATGTATTTTTACATTGTCACAGTAATCTGGAGTCATTCCTGTATGGGCTGCATGCCTTGTTTAAGGGAGATTTCCGGATTTCATCCGTAAGAGACGAATGGATCTTTACTGACATGGAACTGCTGAGGAAGGTTGTCGTGCCTGGAATACGCATGTCACTTAAACTGCACCAGGTAAGAGGTGTATATTTGTGCGCTTGTGTGAGACACCGGGGTATTGATATTATATGGGACCTTGGACAACAAAACCAATCTAATGGGTACATTTTTTGAAATTGGATTTTTAAATCATCTGAAAGGTGAATAAATAAGCTTCCTTCTATTGGTGTAGAGTTGATAAGGATAGGACAATTTATGGTAGAGATACAGACGTTTATATCTCTGGAATCTGAGGGTGCAAAAAAATCTAAACATTGAGAAAATGGCCTATAGAGGCGCTATAGCAGGCGATCCACTCACAAAAATAAAGTTTTTATATATTATAAAGGTTAGGAAATTTACAAAATATCTTCATGGAACATGATCTTTGCTTAATATCCTAATGATTTTTTGATAAAAGAAAAATCGATCATTTTGACCCCTACTTTTTATTTTTGGCTTTTACTAAAAATGTTTCCATGCTACTTAAGACTGGTTTTGTGATCAAGGGTCACGTATGTGATGTTTTCTCACTGGTTTACTAAATGTAATGTTGTAATCATGTGATTTTGCCGAGAGGTGAAGTCTTCTATAATGACTCTCTGGGATTTCATTTGATACAGATTGGTCAGTCACAGTATTAGTCACTTATTTACATATAATTATATGTTTTAATGGAAATGATGTCTGTCTTTGCAGGATCATTTCACATCACCCGATGAATACGAGGAGTCATCTGTGTTGTTTGAAGCTATCTCGACTCACGAGCAGACACTTGTGATCGCTCACGAGGGTGACCCGGCCTGGCGCAGTGCTGTGCTGTCCAACTCTCCTTCTCTGCTCGCCCTCAGACACGTGTTGGATGAAGGAACTAACGAATATAAGATCATCATGCTTAACAGACGCTACCTCAGCTTCAGGGTCATAAAGGTGAGGGAGAGGAAACAGAATGGAAGAGGTTAAAGAGAGAGTCGCTCTTTGCATAGTTTTATGTATTGAAGAAGACCGTTTAATATTTATATTACGTAAATTGTTGTTTTGTGTGTTCTCAGGTGAATAAGGAGTGCGTGCGTGGCTTGTGGGCGGGCCAGCAGCAGGAATTGGTGTTCTTGCGGAACAGAAACCCGGAGCGCGGAAGCATCCAGAACGCCAAGCAAGCGCTACGCAACATGATCAACTCTTCCTGCGACCAGCCGATCGGATACCCCATCTATGTGTCACCCCTGACAACCTCTTACTGTAATACACACCCACAGCTGGGATACGTACTGGGTGGACCAATCAGCATCAGCAACATAAGAAACTTTATTGTTAACACTTGGCACAGGTTTGTGTGTGAATATAAGAGAAAAATATTCTTTGAATATTAATATTTGAAAAAAGTGTTGTTCTTTTTATGTAGACTGCGCAAAGGTTGCGGTGCCGGCTGTAACAGTGGTGGGAATGTAGAAGATTGTGATGCAGGCGGTCTGTCGTGTGGCAGTGGGAATTCTGGGAATTCTGGGACAGGAGCTAGTGATTCCCAGCACAGCTCAGGACCTACAGCACCACATGCTTACACGCCTCATTCTTTAGGTAAACATGACTCGTACTGACTAAACACACTGTTATTGTTAACCCAGACAAGGCCTCATTAAAATGTGTTAATATGTGCAAATCCTCCCTGGGTTTTTAACTTTTGTATAATTTGTGACACTTTATTTGCATCACATTTTTGCAAAGCATATGCAAAACCTCTTGGTGTAGAAAAACAAACTTTGAATGTTGAAATTTTGTTGTATGAACTTGAAACCCTCTTGAATGTTTTGTTGTTATCAAAGTTGAAAGGTCATTAGTTCTGTACAGTTTTAAAGCTTTATAGCTCCTAAAATGTTATGAAAGGATGCTAGGGTGTTTCTTGGTGTTTCCTCAGGTGTTATGGGTGGATGTTGCTGATGGATGGGTGTTGTGGGTGGATATAGGTGATGGATGTTTATAGCATTTGCAGTTAATTTAGCTGGGGTCATGACCTGAATCAAAGTAAATTGAAGTAACCTACAGTAATCTCTTTCTCTCCAGGTATGAGTCAGAGTTCTCAGTCTGTGCAGTCTGGTTTGGTGCGACAGTCACCCGCCCGTGCTTCTGTGGTGAGTCAGTCGTCCTCGTATCGGCACAGCAGCAGCCGTCAGTCTTCACTCCGCACCTCTGTGACGGGTCTGGAGCCCTGCAGACGCTCCTCCAGCAGCCAGCTGTCTCTCCGCACACTGCCCACCTCCCTCCAACTCCGCCTGGGCACCAATGCTTCGGGCGCCTCTGACCCGCCCGGGCCCTCCAGTTCCCTGTCCGCCCACTCCATCCCTCCCTGTAAAAGACACGCCCACGCACTCGCAGGCCTGCTGGGAAACGAGGCCTTAGGGGTGGGGACGGACCATCATCCTTACCCCCACCATCATCTTCACCACATCCACCATCATCATCACAATCCGTCGCTGTCCTGTCTGAGGAGGGATGACATCTCTTATAGAGTGCAGGTGAGCATCTGGTGGCTGTTTCTCTTTTGGTGCGTCTGGATTTTGTTGTGTGGATTTAATATTTGTATTTTGTATGGGTGTATGTGTAGATCGTGGATGTCAGTCAGGTGTTGGATGTGATGAATCAGTCAAAGAGGAAGGAGCTTGTGTGGCCGGATGAGAGCATGAGACTGAGAGCCGGACGGAACTTCTGGAGAGAGTGGTGCCCCCTAGAGGGCATGGAGGGTCACGTGAGTGCATCACTGATTCTACCATTTCATATATTATTTTTCAAAATATCTTAATCTTTTTAATCTCATCTGTAGGTGGTTCATCGTTGGGTGCCTTGCAGCCGTGACCCGGTTAGTCGGTCTCACATCGATAAAACCATCCTGCTGGTACAGGTGGAAGATAAACTGGTTCCTATTGTTGAGACTGGAGTAATTGAACTGGGGGCAGAGGTGTGAGGACACGCAATCTTTTAATGTCAGGCCTCTGCACGTGCCGATGGACAACAGTACACACTCCTTCCCAGCTGCTGATCAGGGCACAGGAAGCCAGGGAATTGTGCAAAAAGGAAAAAATACACACAGACCCTGCAAGAAGCACACTTGCTAAAATCCGGACAGAAAGCTGCCTTGCTCCGTGTTTCTCGGATATGCTGCATGAGAGATCAGCTCCTGTAAACTTTTCTCTCACTCCGTTTCTCCTTTATGAGCAGCAGTGGTCTCATTCTCTCTTTAAGTTTCTATGCATCTCATCAGCTGTCTGTAAACACATGCAAACATGCAGGGAACACTGAGACATGCTTGATATACAGTACACACAGAGAAAACGGTTTTTATTGCAAGTTTTATTTTGTATTTTCTGCCAAATTAAGTCAGGGGCGGTGTTGCCCTGGAACTGCAGTGAGTCAGACTGTGTTTAATAGCTGCCAAGACAGACGGATAAGGATGGTGAAGATGATCCAATGGGATCTCATACAGTCCATCTTTATCCCCGTATATTTTGTAAAAGGATACATTTCAAAACAAAGAGACAGGTGTTATGAGAAACTTTAACTTGCACTATGATGTGTTTTTGTTTGTTTTTGATTTGCAGCTGTGCACTACTCTCTTAGATCACACATTATTTATTCCTATGCGATTTGAATCGCTATGGTTGTTGATGCCTTTTGAATGATAAATGCGAAATCATAGACACATTCTATTTCTGCCATTTTTCTTGAGGACGGAGGTGGTTTTTACCACATGTAGTTATGTATGAATATATATATATATATATATATATATATGTATATGTCTGTAAAAAGTTTTGGCTTTGAATATTTATTATTGTATTTACATTTTGTTATATTGTTTTTCATTTACTGGACAAATAAAGATGCATAAATATAAAGAACCATCGATTTAGCGTATAATAAATACACTGTATGAGTGACTGATGAATGCAAGTGCAATTTTATTCTCATAAATCATAGTTCATCATAGTTTAGTTCATATTCATGTGATGTGAGGGTGGATTGCTATCCATGATGAGATCATCTGAGGATTTTTAGCTTAACATGTTTATTGATATACAAATTAATTTAGTGTTAGTGTTAGCTGACCAGTAATGCTTTGATTTTGTGAGTTTATTCTTTGTTTTGATGGTGTAGCTAGTGATGCGTGTAGGCTGCCATAATCCATATTGAAATATTTATAAACTTCTATAAAAAGAAATGAAACAATTCTAAATTAACGCATTGAACGAATGAATATAAGTAAATAATAAATGAACTTTCCTTAAATTTAAGAAAGCAATTTATAGAGACTAACTCTGCTGTTAGGTGTAGTGTTGTACCAAATTCGATCATCAAATGTTGAGAGAAATCATGAAGACCAAGAAGCCAAGTTTCAAAGTTTTCAATCTCAAATTTGTTCGAACAAGTCAAAGAGGGACATACAGAGTTCATCTGAAGATACCCAACGACTACACATCTGACTCCATTTTTTATACATTCATTGCAAGTTGTTATCACAGTTTAAACCAATCATGTTTACTTAACATCATCTTCCAATCAGTTTTCATATGATATCACCTTTTCGTTAGCCTGTCCCTCTGCGCTCATAGTTCTGACCTACCTTATTAAGTTTTAATGGTGGCATGCACCTCTCAAAAACAAGTGCCTCTTTATCTTTACACTTTCCTTGGGGTTTTGGACGATACATGATTTAACCATGTTTTTATTAAAAATGAGCTCAATGTTTAGCGATAATGATCTACCCATGAGCTACCCAGTGTCCTTGATTGTATTTGATTTAATGAAACTTCTCTAAAAAGTGTGTGGGGTCTACGTCTTAGTGGTAAAAGATATTTGGTGTGTGTGCAGATGTGCAAGTGTTCACACTCATAACATTAGCTTTGTTAAAAATGAGCTCACTGTTTAGAGATACCAGCGTTCTTGACTCTATGAGACAAACCAAACATCCTTATTAAAAATGATGTGTGGTGTATGTGCAGTTAAGATAAGATGTTTGTTGTTCATGCAGGTGTTCAAGAGCTCATACTTATACATGAGGCCCAATATTGTTTCATTAGAATACATGAAACCTATAACTAACTAAATGTATTATTTTATATAAGAAAACTCAATACTATAATAGAAAAACCACTATAGTAGTTGGCTATGTTTAAAGATTTTAATTTAGTTATGAACAGCAGGAAGTCATGTATAAGTACATTTTGAGGGACATTTTTAGTTGTATTAATATAAAGGAAACAAGTTTAAAGAAAACTTTATTTAACTACATTAAAATTACTTTATGTTGTGATCCTCACAAAAAAAATAACTTCTTAAAATAAATCAATTCATAAAAAAATGAAATTAAGAATGAATCCTTACAATAGCTTCTTCCTCAATGAAATTTAAGTAAGTGTACATTATTGTAGTGGCTGGAGGAAGAAAATCAATGGACCAATTTAACACGACAGGTATCCGATCTGGTTCTACCTTAAAATTAGACAAAGCACTAAATTCAGCTGCTTGCCTTGAAGAGGCAATGCTGTTTCTCTCATGACTACTGTAAAAACATTACAACAGGTGATATCACACCGGTGACCAAAATATTCACAATGAAACAGCGGTCATATGACAGTCCGATGACCTGATCATGTGCAGTCAAATACTCTCCAGATCTTTAGGACAGGTGTCAACTGTAAAGCTTCTTTATGAGAGACTCCCAAAAAATTTGAGGTTAAAACTGGTTGAAAGTTTTCAAACAATTTAATAAATCCCCCAAAACCAATGGCATTTCCCCGAAACTTCCCTAAACACCATAGCTGTCAAATTACTGACAAACCACAACAAAATTAACCCTGAGACTGGTTTCATACTCGTAAATGATTCGTTGTTTTGTTTTTTATAGCGAAACTCATTCCACATGACCGAAGAGTCACGCGGTCCGTAGAAGCTCCGCCCAGGCAGAAATAAAAAAGAAATGATTGGCTGGCGAGCCGCGATGCTTTACGCTGATTGGATGCCGTTGCGAGTCCGTTGCAAGTTCTCGATATTGCGCATGCGCCTCAAGCTAAAAGCTAGAAATAAAAGCGTCCGGTAGGTGCGGGTCATGTATTCTGGCAGTGCATAAAACAAAAGGTAAGTGTTCAGCAACAGCTAATGCTTTAATTTTCGTACAAAGCTTGTGGAGATTGTTTGTAGCTTTTACTTGTGTTGCGTATAAAAAAATACCCTGAAAGAAAATAATTATTTATTTACGCGAGGACAGATAAAATGGCCTGGTGTTATTAAAGCTCTTATTTCCTTGTTCGATTGTAGGGAATACGACACTCGTTCCCCAGAAATATACCACAAACATCATGGTCACTTGGAAAAACTAGACTCATTACAGCAGTAGCTATCATCGTAGTAACTACGTTATTTGTAAAGATAAAAAGAGCAGAAAACGATTTGTTTATATTCTGGTATAACTCAAAAGGATAAGATGGTCTCAGTCTTACTGTAAAGAGTCTTACTGTCAAAGGACATCTGTTGACACAGATAACAAGCTTCATGTCAAAGTTATTGGCTGACTTCAGAAGCTCAGTGTATATACGAAAGCACTAATGCAATATGTGTTGAATAAAAATATAGTGTATTACAAATGTAAACATTTTTGCTATATAGTTACATCAGGCATGCAAATGTGTTGCCTTTTGAGGGAAGTATGAAATTAATTCTGTGCATGTTTTTCTTATATTAGTAAACTGCAGACATGACTCCACAGACAGTAAGCATTTTTGGCCTCATCTTGAGTTTGGGACTGGCAGTTAGCGCTTTTCCTGCCGAGCAGCCAGAAAATGGAAAGCACTGGGTTGTCATTGTGGCTGGATCCAATGGCTGGTACAACTACAGGCATCAGGTGAGAGCGCATTGGATTTTCCCATCTACTATAACGATTGCGTATTTGTTGTCCAAACTATAATAGTGTTGCATGGTTCTGTTTTTAATGTGCAGGCTGACGTTTGCCACGCCTATCAGATTGTCCACAAGAATGGAATTCCAGATGAGCAGATTGTGGTGATGATGTATGATGATCTGGCAAAGTCCCCTGAGTGAGCATTACCTCTATTTTTTTCTCAACTAATGGTATTCATACCTGGAAACCACCTTTGGAAGAGATAATGCATGACCTGGGAAGTTGCTTTGTTCTTTTATCACCGTTGGGGTTTTGAACGAAAGTTATACTATTCAAGATTGCGGAAAATGTACCGTGAGGTGTTCGTCTAAAAATGTAGGCTTTGAAAATAAATGTTTCAGCCAATATTTGGTGAATTTTGCACAACTTTGACATTTTATCGTTATAAATTGTTTATGTAGGTCAAGTATTTTTATTAACTGATGAAGAAAGACTATTGTTTTATAATCTTTGGATGAATCACATGGTGTCATTGTTAATGTTTAACCTAAGAAAAAGATAGGGTTGTGTTTTTGAATATGATCCAAATGACAATTCAAATCAACAACATGAACATACAGTATAGAGTTTCACATGACTATATTTGTGTCCAGTAACCCTACTCCAGGAGTGGTCATAAACAGACCCAACGGAACTGATGTTTACAAAGGAGTGCTGAAGGACTACATTGGTAATGTGAGTCGTTCGACTACATCTGAGATATGATGATAAACAGAGATTCATCCATTTATTAATATGCTGTGTATTTGTGATTCAGGATGTGACTCCTCAGAACTTCCTGGCCGTGTTGACAGGCAATGTCTCTGCTGTGAAAGGAGGATCTGGCAAAGTGCTGAAAAGGCAAGTTACCGTAGTAACAGACAGAGTTGTGGTGTGTGGTTTGCGTGTCTGCAACATTTATGTTAGTATCGAAATGAACTTAAGTGGCATTTTAGTGTTTTCCTATTTCCATTAATGTAAAATCTCGAATAAAATGTTCGTGTATTTGTTCGTGCATGCTGAGTCAGATATGCCGTTCAACAGGTCTTGTGATGTTTCAACATGTTTTTCTGTTTCTTCCTCCTGGCAGTGGTCCAAATGATCATGTGTTTGTGTATTTCACTGATCACGGAGCACCAGGTCTTCTAGCCTTCCCTAATGATGATGTAAGCACTATCCACTTCCTCTGCACATTTCACTGAGCCAGATCCCGTCAACCTCTGGCACACGCATTACTGTGGGGTCCAAACATCTTCGAACACTCTTGTGAAAATTAATCTGTTTTACAAATCTAATATTCTAACTGTACAGTAGTTAATCTTAAATGTCCTGTGAATGGAATTTAACGGCATCTAGGCTGAAGTTTCAAATTGCAACCCATTGCTCACTGACTCCAGCCCTTTCTTTCGAACCATTATGGCAGCTGAAACATGATTAAGATGCTGTCAGGTTTTTACTTCTTTGCCGAAGGAGATCATGTATTTACCAAGCGCGCTCTGTGGAGCAGTTTGTCTCTTTAGGGCTACTGTAGAAGCAACATGGAGAATTCTATGTAAGCGGACACGTGATATATGTAAATAGAAATGGCTCATTCTAGGTAATAAAAACCGGTATACAGCCCCGAAGACTTAGTTATTTAGATTTACATTTAGTCATTTAGCCATTTATCAGAGTTATGCGTTTATTATGCGTTTATTATGCGTTTATTATGCGTTTATTATGCGTTTATTATGCGTTTATTATGCGTTTATTATGCGTTTATTAAAAAAGTAACACATTGGAGCTGAAAGCTTAAAAAAAGTATATTTTTAAAGATCCCAAACCTTAGCTTAGAAGGTGGTCGATTTTGCTTTTTAAAATGTTCTCTAGCTTTTTTCTCAAGCAGGGGTCCATCTAAATGGAGAACTAGTGTTTCTTTACAATACGATTGGGCTTTTGCGTGCTGTCAGCAATGGGTCAGCTGACATTAAACGATGAGTAACTCATTTAACTCAGAAGGTTGCTACATTGACAACTTTACAGTTATTGTGTCTCTAGGGAGGTTAAGAAAAATGGTTTCACTTCTCTATAACTGACATGTGACCGTGAGTTTATGCAGATGTTGTACATTTTTCCTCTTTAATCATACAATGCCTCTGTCATTATTTTAGCTTCAGGTTGATGACATGATGGCTGCCATCAAGTACATGCATACCAACAAAAAATACAAGAAGGTGACTGTTACACATGTTCTTTCATGAATATTTGATTCTAAAATGATCTCCAAAGCATGACTTCTAAACATCTCTCTCTCTCTCTCTCTCACACACACACACATAGATGGTTTTGTATATTGAGGCCTGTGAGTCTGGTTCTATGATGAAGCCCCTGCCAGTTGACATTGATGGTGAGTTTGTCTCACATCATTGCTTGTGTGTGAATCGTACAACATAGTAACAATTGTTCCTTGATCTGTCTCAGTCTATGCCACAACTGCAGCCAATACTCATGAGTCCTCGTATGCCTGTTACTACGATGAGGCCAGAGACACATACCTGGGAGACTGGTACAGCGTCAATTGGATGGAGGACTCAGACGTGGTTAGAAAAAACGTGCATCACACACTCACAACTCATACTAGACATACTATACCTAAAAGATATTTTATATGGTGTTGTGTGTGATTTCATAGGAGGATCTGGGATCTGAAACATTGGCTAAACAGTTTAAGATCGTAAAGACCAAAACCAACACCAGCCACGTGATGCAGTATGGAAATAAGGTATTGGGCAATTGTGACTTGCATGTCTTATCACAGCACTTATCTCTATTTTCTAGTGCTTCATCACTTTGGTAAGCAAGTCTCTGATAAAAGCAGAGATGCTGATCTAGTCCGTATCTGCATAGCCTGTTAAATTCCAAACATAACCAATTTTGATATGTGTTTATGTTGCAGACGATATCCCATATGAAGGTGGTTGCCTTCCAGGGTAACAACAAAGGTGGCGTTAAGATGGCCGAGCCTGTATCTTTGCCTGTGATTACGGAACATGACCTCATGAGTAGCCCGGATGTGCCACTTGCAATCATGAAGAGGAAACTCATGAAGACCAACGATATCGATGCTGCCCACGCTCACCTGAAGGAAATCAAAGCACATCTGCAGGTATGAGATGCTGCCGCGTACCGGTCACTCTATGATGGGTATGACAGACTGATATTTGGTGATATGAACAGAGGGAATAAAACCTTGAGAATACTTTTTTTTTATAATGTGTTAAGCAAAATAAGTTGCACCTTTTCCATTAATCCCTGAAATGTGTTCTTATTGTTTATGAAAAAAAAGCATTTGTTTTCATGGATGTACTTGTTTTTGCATGTGAAGGTACGTGAGCTGCTTGCCAACACCATGCGTGAGATCGTGGAGCATGTGGTACAGGAGAAAGAAGAAGTGCAGAATTATTTGGATGGGCGTGAAGACCTCACACAGTATGAATGTTATAAATCAACTGTCAATCACTACAAGCAACACTGCTTCAACTGGCACCAGCAAGAGGTACAAAAAGTAATCTGGGGTTTTTGTGTCATGTGTGATATTCTTAGGTTCATACTTTTGAACCCATCTGCACCTTTAGCGGATTATTTATACAAAATAAATTGACACATTAAAAACCCCTTAATCAACTTTAGGAAGCATATAGCATTTTAACTTTGTTCCACTGTGTGTTGCAGTATGAGTATGCTCTGAGACACTTGTACGCTTTGGTCAACATGTGTGAGGGTGGATACCAGGCGAAGAGGTAAAAACACATTCTTAACATTTTATCTTTACAAATTATTTTAGAGTTTAGTGTCTATGATAACAATTAACCAAAAATCAATTAGCCTTTTTCATAACGCAATGGCGCCCCCTGTCAGTATTAGCTGGTATAAATTGTTATCTTGGGGGATGTGAATGAAAGTTTGATATTTTATTTATGATTAAGAACTGCTTTAATATTTGTCTATTCTTGCAGAATCACAATGGCCATGGACCATGTGTGTTACTTCAGACAGTAAACATGTGAACTTGAGGGCTTGTGTGAGATGAACTACACTTTGCACACATGAATCAGGTCGTGAGGGAAATCTCTATAATCACACTGACATCTATTGCTAGCTTTGGTTTTGATTATATGTTTTCAAAGAATTGCACTTAATTTTTTATGTGAATGTTTTACCGCTTTTATATTTTACTCTAAAGAAAGACGTTGCCCTGTGACTCCTGAGAAACCTAATGGACCAATACCATTATTTTATTCTGTGAAAAACTTTTTACGTTTCAGTTACTTTATTAATGAAGATGTTTTAAGAGTGTGTAAACTGTTTAAACATCTAGAGAATGATTGAGGATGTCCTGCATGATATCGCATGGCTTCGCTATTGTTTAAAATAATTTCAATCCATTTAAATGAACACTAGCTAAAATGCATTGTGTAACATGATGCACTTAAAGATTATGTTTTAAGGTCATGATTGTTGATCAACTTTGTAGCAAAGCCATGACAATGCCCAATAAAAACAAACTAGCTCAAACATTTATTGGTAATGGACTAATACATTCAGTACAATTTAGTAGAAACCAATTAATCTACCTGAAACCTGTGGTCATACTTAAGAAGAAGTGTCTTAGATGACTGAGATCAGCTTTTATGGGAAATGGTTGCAGTTTGAGTAGCTAATGAGCAGGTTTGTTCTGTGTAATGACTGTGGTGTCAGGCTGGTCATTATGCCAAGTACTCTCCACTTAGAGAAAATTTGAGCCTCAACCCTCTGAACTAAAGGTGGTATGTTTGCTAGATTTAGCTTTCTGAAAGCAAGTTCGAACTGGTGACAAAGTAGGCTAAACCTCTGTGAAACAATACACTGAACTACATCCAGTCTTCCTGTCAAAATATATTCTGTTATACAGTATATTGTCATTTGATTATAACAATAAACTGGTATTGAGTGGAGTTTCGAATGTTTCTGTATTATATTAGCCCTTTGTTGTTTCAGGCAACGGTTGGGTCAAATACAAACACTTTCTAAATTAATTTCACCCAGCTTTTGAGTTTGTTACTTTTTGACACAGCATGGGTTGCAAATAACCCAGCAATTTTTCAGAGTGTATGCAAATAGAGACATGGACCAGGAATATAGAGTTATATTGTAAAAATATAGTTTAGACACATCAGTACACTGTAAAAAACCCAACGCAATTCAGTACAATATTTGAAATGCAGGTAAAACAAATGTAAAATAGTAATATTAAGTTTTTTACAGTGTAGAACATATCTTTGTGATAAACATGCACATAATAAATGTATAATACACATTTTTTAAGTTATGAATCAAGTTTGAGCATCTTTTTTACCTGGTGGGTTGGCTCATTTGAAAAATTCTTAAAAAAAGATATATTTCATTTTCCCAAAAAGATTTTCTAATTACATGAAAACCAAAAGGTTTCCTGCATGTTTGTTAAATGAAACTGACTGGTGTATTTTCTAATACTTTTTGTAGATATGGACAGGAAATGATGTCAATGACCCACATATCTTTTATTTCATGCTTTTAAGAAATGAAAAATTATCAAACAAAGTTTGCCTAGCTGTTGGGTTGAATTCAGCTGAAATGCTTTTCTCATCGGTTCATCCTTTCCAATTTTTTGTTCCCAGAGCTTTGACCTGTTAAAGCAGGTGAAGACTTGTGTTACATAACATGTTCTTGGCAAACGAGTTGCTCCGTACATCATTTTTTTGAGAAAATAATCCATCCATTATGCTTATGTACTTTCAATGAGAAAGGCCACTAGTGTCTTATGTAATATTTTATATGTCATTGCCTGATCTTTCAATACACTTGATTCAGCAGAATGTGTGTTCAGGTGTGAAGTGGTGCTTACTGGTTTGGTATTCAGCCACCCTATAAGGCGAGATAACTTTAGTAAGGCAATGCTCGTTTACACCATGTGTTTTTGTGTGAGAGAGTATGTTTGCCTAAACAGTGAGGGAAATAATTATTTGATCCCCTGCTGATTTTGTAAGTTTGCCTGCTTAAAAAGAAATTAAAGGTCTATAATTTTAAAGGTGGGTTAATTTGAACTGATAGAGACAGAATATTTATTTATTGATTTGCATTTGATGAAATAAGTATTTGATCCTCTACCAACTAGCAAGAATTCTGGCTCCGCAGATTGGTTATGTGCCTATGGACCACAGATTAGTCCTGTCACTTAGAAAAATGGCTCCTTAAATCAGCTTATATGTATACAGTATAAAAGATGCCTGCCAATAGAATCTGTATCTTCCATTTCAACCTCTCCACCACCATGGTCCAGACCAAATAGATTTTAAAGGATGTCAGGGACAAGATTGTAGACCTGCACAAACCTTGAATAGGCTTCAGACAGACGCTTGTGGTGAGGAGGAGACAACTGTTGGTGCGATTATTTGGAAATAGAAGAAATACAAAATAACAATCAAATGCCCTTGGTCTGGAGCACCAGGCAAGATTTCCCAATGGAGTAAAGATGATCGTGAGAAAGGTTAGCTCAGAACTACAAGGAAGAAGCTTGATAATGATTTCAAGACAGTTGGGACCACAGTTAGGAAGCAAACCATTGGTAACACGCTATGCCACAATAGATTGAAATCCTGAAGAACCCACAATGTCCTCCTGCCCATGAAGGCCCGCCTGGCTCGTATGAAGTTTGACAATGAACATCAAGATGATTCAGAATAGGCTTTGGCGAAAGAGCTGGGACTGTTGTGAGACCAAAATTGACTCCTGTGTTAGGAGGGAGAGAAATGCTGATTATGACCCCAAGAACACCATCCCTACAGACAAGCAAAGTGTTGGAAACATTATGCTTTAGGGCTTTTTATCTCTGCTACAGTCACAGGATGACTTCACCGCATTGAGGGGCTGAGGGACGGGCCCATGTAGCGTAAATTCTTGGACGAGAACCTTCTTCCCTTAACTAGAGTCCTGCATGTGCCTTTAACATTACTAAGACCCAAAACATATTGCCAAGTCAACCAAATAGTGGCTTAAGGAGAAGCACATTAAATGTCCTAGCTAGTCTCTAGACCCTAGTCCTATATAACATCTGTGAAGGAGGTTAAAACTAATTTGCTGAGCGACAGCCAAGAAACCTTAAAGATTATCAGAGGAGTGGACAAAAAAGTATCCTGACAAATGTGCAAACCTGGTGACCAACTATCAGAAATGTTGTACCTCTGTGCTTTCCAACAAGGGTTTCACCACCAAGTACATAGTACTTTTTTCTCTGGGATACTTATTTCACTGACTGATATGCAAATAAATGTTTAACCTTTATGTAACATTTTTCCCCTCTTTTTTTCTTTATATTCTGTCTCTATAAGTTAAAATAAACCCACCATATGAATTATAGACCCTGCATTTCTTTGTAAGGAGGCAAACTTACAAAATCAGCGAGGGATCAAATAATTATTTCCCTCACTGTACATGTATGTGAAAGACAAGTATGATGAAATGTGAAGTATAATCTCCACTATCTGGAATGCTCATAAATCTGTCGAAATTTTTTGCTGTTTAATTTTATGACCTTTGAAGGGATAGGTCTCCCACAAAACTAACCCTCATCTGATCCTGTATGATTTCCGCCATAGAACACAAGGTAACATTGGTAACCACCAAACAACATTGGTCCCCTTTGACTTCCATTTCATGGACACAAAACCACTGAGAAATTTCTCAAAATGTCTTCTTTTGTGTTTCACAGAAGAAATGTTTTGAACCACGTAAGAGTGAATACATAATGAGTAATGACAGATTTTTGGATGAACTGTCCCTTTAATGTGAGGGTTAGATTTCGGGTAAGGGTGCCCAATCAACTGTCCCGCATAGTTTAGCCCCAACCCTGATCACACACACCCACGCGTAATTTCCAAATAATCCTGAAGACCTTGATGTTCTGGTTTCGGTTGATCAGGGCTGTAGCTAAACAGTGGCTTTCTAGGAGCAAGACTGGACACCTCTGATATACATATCCAGGCGCAGAAAGTGATGATTCAAGTAAATCATCCAAAAAATGGTCTTGCAATCTCAAATCAGCACATTTCACAAATCAGGAAATTAGATTTACCAGTACAGCTGTTTTCACAAGATTACAATGTTCAACATGGTGGGATTTTGTTAAATGTGTAACTCCATAGTCATCAATATGACTGTGTGGAATGACGACGTGTTGCAGGGATGCCAAGTTTGGCACAATTTTTATTGGCTTAAATAAAATGATATGTTTAATGTTTACATGCAACACAACCTGTCTGCTTTATTTCATGATCTAATTATTAGGATGTTTTTAATTCACAACACATCCCGCTATGATGTGGTAGGTGATGACTAAGTATAGCCACAGCAATACATCCTGTCTCACTCATTAATGACATAAAAGCAACACACCCTTTGATCAGTGTTTAATGTTATCATTACACCAGGATGTTATTAAGTCTAGATGTAATTGTAACCACGTGGTGGCGATACTGAGCAGTCAAGAAGTCCAAGTGCTGGAAACTCCCTTCTGATTCTCACCTGGAGCCTCTTCACAGGATTAAACAGCGGAGAGTATTTCACCCTTGAGGAGCGCCGTCTGTGAAGACTGATCCCTGAGTGCTCACAGTGCCACTTTCCATGGAAGAAACGTTTTGTAGAAACACTGGAATATTGCGGAAATGTCTCACCTGAACTTTCCACACCAGATGCACGTGGATTGTCCGATGTAAAGGACTTTACGCCGAACAAGGAAACGGACGGACGGATCCAAAACTTAAGAGGTAACGTTAACGTTACGTTGACAGCCTTGCTTAGTCTACCCATATGACATCGCTTTTTAGCTAGTTTTTAGACTTTTAAACGCCGTTTAATGCTTTTGAATACTTTTTTTGATAATAAGTTAAAAGAACTTGTTCCTATCAAGTAAGAGTGAGTTTTATCAAATTTAAAATTAAGTGCTAAATCTGATTCGTTCGTTTCGAAAAACTATTTTCAGTTGTATGCGTGCGTTTTTCACTTTATATATTTGTGTTAGTTCTCTGTCCATGCCATATTCAGTCCCTTATATACAGGTTTATTACATATTAACTTTTAAATAATGGCACAAAAATGCGCGCGCTCGTGGAGAGACGAGACGCAGACGCTTCACCTTGAGTGGGTTTGGACATTAACCTGAATCAGATAGAGGAGACCTGCAGGGGTGAAGAGGAGGGAGACGGAACGACTCCAAACACATAAAGAACACAAGAGCCGCTGTTGATCATGTGGGAGAGAGAGAGCGAGAGAGAGAGAAAGGGAGATTGTAGGTATTGTTGATTTTTGGGTGTGCCTCTGTACCCGTCAGGCTGCCATGCATGGGCTTGTTTCTGTAAAGATTCCAGATCAGTTGCGCAAGGAAGTGCAGAAGGTGTGTGTGTGTGTTTGAGATGGATGGAAGCCACATCACTGCCCTAATGTAGGAAAATGCGGATGGAAATGAAATAATAAATGAATTTAGTGTTTCTTTGATTTATGGCTGGTTTGCTTAATGGTGATGTGAATCTGTCATACCCACCCTGCTTTGATGTTTGCATGGTTTTGGACATATCTCAATAGCAACGTGGTGCGGCCAGAGCTGAATGGTATGGTGTGGTGAGTTGTTTAGAAAATGTGCTTGTGTCTTTTTGCAGCGAACCAAAAAAGTCTGCATCATTCGGACATGTATTTGCATTAACGATTTTTTTTCAGTAAATTGTCTGTTAAGACTTCCTTCTACACTTCTGACTCAAGGGTGTGTGTCCTCTTAAGCCAAATGTTGGATTTGTGATGACTTTCCCACACTGCTGTTGTTTTATTCTGGGAAAATTAAAACGGGTTTCTCATTGGCAACCGATGTGAGATAATGTGACTGACAATTGCCTGGTTTTGATTCTGGGCACTATGGTTGTAAGGGAAACCTTTGGCACATCAGACCCATAACCATTGGACACATTGATCATCACTGTGATGGTTTAATCAACAGCTTGTAGCACTTTGGTGTGCTTTTGTGAAAGATCTTATTTGTAAAGGGCTAGACTGAGTAGTTTTGATCTTTAATCTAAAACACTTGATGATGGTTAATCTGCCACTTGATCATTATATAATGAGGAATATGACTAGCAAGGCTAATTGGGAGTGATACAGGTTTGCATGGGGATAAATGAGAGAGTAAGATCATGTTTTCTTACAATGTCTGGGTGAGAGAGACATAATGGAAAAAGTGAGATATTTATGGATTGTGTAGATGGTTTTAGAAGCAACAACATAAATGATTTTAGGGATTAGGGAAAGTTCACCCAAAAATGAAAATTCTGTCATCATCTAGTACTCATCCTCAGGTGTTTCTCTGTGTTCCGCTTTAACACATATATAGATATTTGGAAGAATGTCAGTAACCAAACAGTTCTCATCCCCTATTTACTGCCATAGTACGGAAAATGAATACTAGGGGAGTCAGTAGGGGATGTGATGTGTCTGACATTCTTCCAAATATGGACTGACCCAACTACTACACACTGGAAATAAACTTCAGGCAAAGTGTGTGTGTCTGATGAAACCGTCTTTAAGAATGATGATGACAGTTCTGGATTGTATTTAAGTGCGATTTTATAGAGAAGAATGACGAGGTGTGAGAATGAGGTATTTCTGCGTTTTCAAAGGAATCGATAATGAAAACGATACAGTTGACGATTGATTGGCTTACAAAATATGTGACCATTGTTAAATGTAAAGGACTGTAGGTTAATCATGTAAATGGAAACATTGTAAGTATTCAGTCTTGATGTTGTTCTATATGAACTGATTCCAGGTATATGGATAGTTTACCCAAAAATGAAAAATGGAGAGATAGATGAAGAATGTTTATAACCGAAGAGTTCTGGGCCACTATTGACTGCCAAAGTGGGAAGAAAAACTACTATAGTAGCCCAGAATCGTTTAATTTCCCGCATTCTTCAAAATGTCTTCTTTTGTGTTCAACAAAACAAAGAATTGTATACAACTTTAGTTTGAGACTTTCTTTGGACGATCTAACCCTTTACGGTCTGAGCGTACATCCATCAAAACATAAAATTAGTACTCAAAAGGAAAACAGGATGAGAGAAGACAACCGTGATGGAAGGAGGGGAGGAGCTAGAGGAGGAACCCACATGAGTTATACGATTATCAGTCTTTCAGGAATGCTGTTCCTGCTCAAAACAAGCTGCTGCAATACTCCCGAACACACAGATACAGATCACATCAAAAGGTCATGGTGATCACATTAGAAAGAAACCTGACATGAGGCCTCTGAAGTTTGGAGTTGAAATCACGATTACATTTCATCATATAAAAATATGTTCCTCTCCAGGGGATTTATTTCACGTCACACGGATATCTAATATAAAATATACCCCGGGTGGTCTTCTCATATTCATGTGTTGTGTGTTTTTGCTTGTGTGTCTATTGCGCTAATGTACTGTAATAGTAGCTGTCAGGGAAAACAGCCACTCCCCTGGCATGCGTACACTTAATGTGCAGTTAGCATGTCGGCTATTAGCACTTTACTCCGTCTGTTCCTCACGACGATCAGCACACTCGAGTGGCACTTCTCCTCAACACTTGGAGTAGAATTACAAATGTTTTGACTTGGAAACACAGACAGAACTAACGCTTTTAGACAAACGTGGTGACGTTGCAACTAGTTTGCGAGTGTAATGCCTCAATTGTAAGCCATTCAAGATACATCACCTATGAGTTAACGTCTCATCTCTTAGACTGGAAAACCCCTCTGCACGAGATGTTTGGGAGCGAATGGAAATCCAAGTCTGTACAATCTTCCTGGTAAACACTGCCATGTAAAAACTCAAAAATGCCTCCGTTTACAGTCTACGCAACTCTCAGTTCTGCATTTGTCTAATGTGACTGCAGCTTTCCTGGTTAATAGCCTCAGGCTTTTTATCTTACAGATTTCCTGTAACCCACATGAACACAGACACACGGCCTCACCTGCGCGTCTCTGCTGCAGCGTTTGCAGGTGTGCTAAGCCACGTGTCAGTCTCCTGCGCTCACCTCAGTGAGTGCAACACAATATGCACTTTAATGTGTAATACTGTATTTCAAAATTCCATTTTTAGTGTGACAAACTATCTGCCACAATGTTTATCATCTTGACTCATTTTATGAATCCACTAACTAACAGTTAAGATGCTTTGTCACAAATTATTTTCAGGTCGTGTGACTTCTGCTAAATCTTATTGGCTGTGCAAACTAGTCACATGACGCGCCATGATCACTGAGATTTACGTTATCGACAGTGATGCCATTTTAACTTGCCTCGCAATTAACACGTGTTGCATCAATCAATAAGCTTAAAATATGTTATCCTTTACCCAAAAAAGTTAATAACCCAATGGAGTCATTAGTTTAGTGGTGGGATGTGCTGTATGGAGCTTTGCCAGGTTGACCCCTATACAAGATGATAACATGACAGAATTTTAATTTAAAATTGTTTGTTTTCAAGTGAAAAAGACGTTGCAGGGGGGGATTAAATTATGAATCATTATTCATAGGGTGAACTATTCATGTAAAAGTAAGAATTCTGTCATCATTTATCAACCTCTCTGGTTTTTTCTGGTGAATATCAAAATTTATTTTGAGAAATGTCTCGGTGGTTTTGTATCCGTCCAGTGGAAATCAATAGGGCCAATGTTGTTTGGTTTCCCACATTCTTTAAAATATCTTCTTTCGTGATCTGCTCAAGAAGGTCATGCAGGTTTGGAATGAGGGCGAGTACGAATTTTCTTTATTGCGTGAGCTATAAAATCCTATTGGGTGATGTGTATACCATATATGCATGAAGCAGAATTCAGCCTGTTAGCCTTTGCGTTTGTTCCCATGTGTTTGCGCACTTTTATCTGGAAAGCAGGGATCTGTGCAGGGAGTCTTATTGTTGAAATGTTGTTGTTTTTGAGTGCAACCTTGAATCCGCCCTAAACTGTTACTAGATCACATGACCCACAGACACACCTTGACACCCCTGTAGGATCAGCAGAACATTTTTCTCAGGGGTTGTGAGAAGTTTCTGTATGGGAGTGTGTAATTGTGTGCAAAGTATGCTTGCATATTCGTGAGGATTAAAGCTCAGGTGGAACAAAACAGACCTGTGATGTCATGCAAATAGTGTCCTGACATCTATTATAATCATTTCTAATATTACCTAACTGAATGCAAATGAATCATCTGCAGCCTGCAGAAAGCAGGTCTGCCATGTGAGTCTGTGTTTTTAACTTCGCTCCTAGATCAGACTGATGTGATCACCATTTTAAAAAAAGTGTATTGAACACGTGGTGCTCGCATGCTGTTTTCATGATGTTTGTGTCTGTGTGTTTCCATAGCGATGGAATGAGTCAACATCCCGTCATCTGATTGGTCCAGTGACTGGGTGAAATGCTAAACGTAGCTCACCCATGTGAAGATGTCTGCATCACACGCACGCACGCACACACACACACACACACGCACACACACAATGTATCTACCCGACCACTATTTATATTAAACGGCATCATTTTCCATCAGTTGACTTTGTCTTTATGTTCATGTGACGTTCAGACCTTTGTGAATGTGTGTATCTCTCTTACATTACTGAAATGACCTCCCTGGGTAAATAGCACATCTGCTGGGTGTGTTTATGCCTGTTGATTCAAGATATCATTCCTGTGTTTAAATGCTTCACACATCGTGTCTGTGAGTGTGTGTGTGTGTGTGTGTGTGTGTGTGTATGCATGTGTTGTGTCAGGTGTGTCTGTGTCTGTGTGTGAGACCATGTATCAGCAACACTCCATGTCTGTTGTATCTGTGTTTCTGTATATGTGTGTATGTGAGAGAGAGAATTAGTAACTCTATGTGTGTTGTGTGTCTGTGTGTGTGTGTAAGGGTGGAGCTGATGACTAGGTGTTCAGGAATGGTGCCTGTAGCTCATTGAGTGAGTCTGGTGTAATATACACACCAATTATATGAGATCCTGGTCTATGTAGACCAACAATTTGTTCGAGAATCCCAATTTTACTTTGTTCAGCAAAACAAATACACCCTGTTGTGTTCTGGACATCATCTGGACGTTCTATGCACCGGTAAAATGGCCAAACCTCTGTAGATGTTTGTCGCCAGTCTCTTGCTACGAGGTCTTGGAAGGCGTTCCTAGCTTTGGTTGCTCTAGTAACAGTCAAAAACAAACCCTGCATTAAAGACGGATGACGTGAGCTCAACTGCTTTACACCTATTGGTAGTCACTCCAGAGGTCAAGTTAATTGAAAATTCTCCGTCATTGACAAGGTTTTTTAACAGTAACGTCTCTCATTTCAACGGATTACAATAAGGGCAATTCGTAACTCCCGGTTTTGTCGTTTCCCTTCATTAGCGAAGGGACGTGTGTTTCCCATTCATTAGCTTACTTACAATGCCTTGTACGTTTTGGAAAACGTGCGCACGGTCAGCCGAGACTCGTGGTGCACATGCATCTGTTACAGACCCCCGCATTGCGTTGACAAATGATGGTCAACTAAAAGTCTAGCACAACCTGAAAGACTCTCATCATTTGCGTAAAGTTGAGGAAATCACTTCTTGTCGCCAACGGTCATTTTCGCTGAGGTCGCTAAGCTACCATTGAAATAAACGAGATCGCGTTGCTCTGTCGCTGCTAGTCGCTGGCTGTGTGAATGGGGCGTACACGTTAATTTATCCAAAAATGAAAGTTCTGTCACAATTTACGTTCTGTACCTTCACGTCCCAATTCTTTGTTCGGTTAAACACAAAATAATATATATTTTGAAAAAAACAACTGTGGGAAACCAAACAGTTTTGGCACCGTTGTCTATTATTCTCTAATGGTGTCAATAGTGTCCAACAGCTGAACATTGTTCCAAATATTAGTAGGTTTAAAACAACTTGAGTGTACAGTAAGTTAATGACATGGGTTTCATTCTTTTAATGAACTATTCCTATAAGGTGCATTATGAAAATGCTGTATACAAAAATAATTATGGAAATGTTAAAAATATATAACTTTCTTTAAAGACTGGTAACAGGAGTATTTCAGGGTGAAATCATCCAAGTAAACATGACCAAAGATCACGTCATCAGATTTTTACGGATGCTTATGGCTCAATATATCATGTTTTTATTTTGTGGCAGTTGGCGTGATGTCATCCGGCCGTGAGTCTGTGGGGGACCTGATTCCTCCAGATATGCTGCAGGTGTTCTTCGAGGAGCGACAGGGGGGCAGAGGCAAACGGGGCAGGAAAAGAACGGCATCATTCAGCCGAGCATTCAAGTGGTTGAAGAGACAGCGTAGGAAAGCCCGCAAAAACAATTTGGAGATACGAGGAGGCCTGCTGGACCCCGGATCACCTCTGGTGTTACCACCTGCTATACTTAACACAGGTAATACTTCACCATCTACTCCTGTCACAGAAAACACATGTAAACACGCGCTATTTATTTATACAGTCATGTTGTCTTGGAATTGTGTCTTTCTACTTGTGAGCCTAGTACTTTCTTTCTTAGAGGAGTTTTATGTTTTGCATTACTAATATCTAAAACCAGTTCTGTGTTTTTCATAACATAAACTGGTTCTGTAAGCAAATGTTTCTGAGGGAAATTACGGAAAGAAAACTGAGACTTTCGTAACTGCTGTTGGGGACATAATTCTGGAATGTTTACTTTACTGAAATGTAACTACAGTAGCTAAAACTGAAATTTTCTTTATTGTGTTAGGGTTTCTCTTACAATAAAAGGATAGGCATCGAAATTACACATGTCAGTGATTTATACAGTTCTTCGATTACATAATAGCACAAATGATGTCAAAACAATAGATGATTCCACAATTCTCTTTAAATGTCTACAAGTTTGGTATCTTCTTTCAAATCTTTTGCACTCTTTCCTTTCCAGCTTATTCTTCTTGGTAATTTCATTTCCTCCTATTTGTTGACGTAATTTGTATTCCCTTTGTGTGTGTTGTACCAAAAAAGACTGACTTGTCCAGTAACCTTTACACTTCCATCAAACATCAATATATTGAGTGTGTGCCTCAGTAGACTTGGAAATGTTTGTCTTATGTTTATCACAAAGTCACAAGTTTTTCCGAGTTGGAATTTAAACACACAATGAAGATAAAGGTTAGCCCTTTGCTGAGGTCAGATAAAATGCTATTTGTGTTAACTGTGGGTTTTTTTTAACAGTGCGTTTGTATGTTCGTCTGTCTGTGGTCTAGCTAGGAATTAAAACAAGGATGCCTTGTTTCGATTTGTATGTTTTAAATCCCTTTGTGTCCTTTGTGAGACTACACCTCAACTCCACCCATTTTAGTGAAGCAAGAAGCCACTTAAACACACACACACACTAGTCTGAAAGAAACATATTGTAGTTTTCACAATGATCTATATGGTGTGTAACCACAGAAAAATAAACAGCTTTTATGTGATGGCCAGTATAGGTCGCTACCTGCTGCTGAAGTTTGTTATGGAGTTGAGAAGGGTGTTTTTTTACACTTTTGCCCCTCGACGGTCATTAAAATGGAAGTCACTGAGAAGAATTCAGTAAACTGCGTTTTGATTTACAACAGTTTGCATTTATTTGAAACTTAACTATAGGAAATATGCAGGATTAGTGAATTCTCCTTATGCAATAATAAAACTATACATATTCCTATGTATTAACAGTCAATTAATTGAATCAATATATATTTTATTGAAATTATTTTTTGTTCCTGTATGCAGACTTGGATGGAGAATAGCAGTGGGATTGCTCAACCTTATCGACCGTAGCATGAATGTGTGTTTCATCATCTTTCTTTGAGTATGATGAGATGTGATTATTCTGGGTTCTTGTGAATGACCCTCTGTGCTGACTTTAAGAACGGTCACTTAACTAAATCTTTGTGTGTTTGTTAACTTGATAAGATTATCAGCTACTGCTCCCTTCGGATATGGAAACACAGTAAGAGTATTGACTTATTAAAGGAGTTTGACAGGGTTTATTGCTGAGCTCTATGTGGTCTGTTCTTTGTGAGTTTTAAATAATATTTTGTTTTTTCCATGAAGTGAGAGGGTACCCCTCCATGCTAAACTCTCTGCTACAATGATGGGGTGTCTTGTGTGGTTGATTCGTGTCCCAAGTCACAGGAGGTCACCTTCAAGTTTAACAAATGAATAAAATAAAGTTCATAAACATGCTACATCCATATACAGTATATGTTTGTATGTGTGGGCCTTTCAGGTTGTCATAGTGCGGTGTGGGCTTAGGTTGGAGAATTTGTTGAAATTCCTTACCCACAGGTATTAACTTTTAGTGTAAACAAAAGCGATATTGCCGTTTAGTAAGGACGTCTTATAAGGAGGTCATACTGGGAACATGCGCAATATTGTTTTGTATCCTGTATCCCAGACCTTGCGATATACAAACTTCCTGAGGGATGTGGCCAGTTCAGTCTGAACAAAGAACAGCTACCTACAATTGACTTCCCATCAAATCCTTTCCTGCGTTTTTGACATCTCCTGTCAGAAGTGGCACACTTGCCAAAAGTTACACTGTTGTGACCTTCTGACTTTCTACTCATCATGAGAAATCTCAGTCATTCCTCAACACACTTTTTGAACTCTGTGTCTGTGAAAGTTTGAGGGATGAGGACAGACCGAGTTTGTGTATACGTTTGTTTAGTGTTATGAGTGGGTGTGTTTTTGCAGCATTCCAGAATTAGCCTGGGGAATTTGACAGTGAACAGGTGTGAAGTTGGTAAAACTGGTTCTCTCTTTGGTTTGTGACTAGAACCTAGCTCGGTTACTGTGGACCAGTGTTTCTCAATCTTTTCTGCCATTCTCCACTTCGGAGGTAGGGAAGGGGTCCGAGCCCCACCTGTCCCCAATAGCCAAAAAACAAAATGGTAATAAACTTTAGGTCCACTGTCTTCCTGGTTTTCTTTTCATTCCATCTCACTTACCTCCAACGTGAAATCATTCTTGTATGGTTCTATTTGACAATTGCTTTGAAATCTGATAAGGCTCAAGTAAGGCTTATATTGAAATGTGTTACATGGTCAATAAATTAAGTAATGCATAGAGATGGGCACAAAAATGACCAAATTTCCATCCGGTTGTCGTGCCTCACTTGTCATGTCTCTATTCACCTATGAGGTTTGTGTATTTGGGATTTTTATGCCACAAACTTGCATGTTTCAAAGTAAACGTTTTGTACAATTACAGATGAATTTGAACTGTACACCTCATCCCAAATTGAACTGAACCTTGATCTCTGAATGATCTCAGACAAAGTCACTGTTTTTATTTTTGGCAGGCAGATTTAGGGCAAAAGCGTATGTTCTCGTTCCATCTCAGCCAGTATGATTTAAAGAAATAGTTCACCAAAGTTCTCTCATCCCAGATGTATGTGACTTCCTTTCTTTATTTGAGAACAAATAATTAAATTTTTTAAATCAATTAAATGATTCATTTCGGTAATGTCATCTAATGCGTAAACTTGGCAACGTTCCAAAAAGCACATCCATCCATCCTTAAGAAATATGATACTAGTCACAAGACGCACAGGAACCAAGCAGATTTGATGTTATCAACCTGCAGTCGTGTTTGAACTTTTCGCACCGATTTCTATAATGTTACTCTCTCTGTGTGACTTTAATTTACTAAAAACAGAGTCATTTTAAGGTCCAGTGTATGAAATTTGTGGCATGAAGGTGAATTTGAGAGGGGCTCACTCCACCCCTCCCCCTCTCATTCTGAAGACACCTATAAAGCCTGAAGACATAAGACCTATTCGCACAGGATTAGTGTTACCTGGGGACCTCTAGTCATTTGTAATAATTGTAAAAAGGTTGTCTGTGATCTTAATCCTGATGGATTGGCGATGTCTGTAATTTGTAAAGTAAAAATTCACCTGCAAATGACCTACCATACAGCACCGAGGCCCTGTGATAATATTAGTCCCGTGCGAATCGGCATCTGTGTGATTTTGCCGGTTCATGTATCCTTTTTCAAGGTTTTATCCACCGTTTGCAAATAACAGAGGCAGTTTCAAAGTGTTTTGATATTATTTTGGCTGCTGGGTCATATCCATACCTGCCAACACTGTCGTTTTGACCGGGAGTCTCCCATCCGGTTCGCGATCGCAGGTCTCAAATCCTGACAGGTACGTCATATATCTTTATACACCATACAACAAAAGGCTATACAAAGTATACTCAAAGCCTTGCTATCATATCTGGGAAATAATTCTGTAAATTAGAGTAAAATCACAGGCTTCACTTATCCCGTGCGAATGCGCCACATGAAATACAGATGTGTGGAGGTCATTTCTAAATCACACAAGGTCCCCAGATAATTCTAATCCCGTGTGAATAGGGCTTTAGTTATGTATATTATATTGCATTTCTGTCAATAGATCCTCCAAAAAAATTACACACAGCACCTTTAAAGTTTCTTATATGATGGATGTATGTGCTTTTATTATTTATAAGAGAATGTTTTCATATTCAAGTAAACTATTGCTTTCACTTTTGTTGCTCCGTGTTTACATGAAAACCAACCATAGCCTAGAATCTGTAATCCCTGTTAAGTTCTTTTTAGCTATTGCTATTTCAAATGACGGAATATTACGTTACTGTTATATGATATAGGTGTGGCAAGCAAAGGTTTTTCTGCCAGCTTTCAGAAAAGCAGCAATGACTAAAAATCTGGTTGTGTGGCACGGTTAATTAATCTGCAATCCATCAACATGCTTTTAAGACTTTTGTGTGAGCTGTCCTGGAAATGAATTTGTCTTAGTAAACTAAAACCTTTACCATTTATGCGCATTGGGAAGAATAATGCCTCAGGGAACAACAGACAGTTTGCTCAGAAAGACCGTTCCACAAATCCTGCAGCTTCATGTTTTCATTTTTCTCCAATTACACTGTACGTGCAAACGGCACGATGTAGCAGCTAAAGTTTCGCCGCTGATCTTTGCTAAACAAACAAAAATACTATGAACCTGTTCATCAACACAATCTTTTGTATTATAGGCTTAAATGAAGCAAAACAAAATAATGGTATGAACTACTTGTACATACTTTGTACGTCTGTCGGGCTTGATGCAAGTTAGCTCAGGTCAACGACGAGACTCCTAAACAAAACTGTTTGGTACCATTAAAGGAAGTACACTTAGCAGAGTTGGTTTTGTGTAACTTCTATTACATTTAGATATAATTGTGGCACCCCTGTTAAATTAGACTTTATGGTGGTCAAGTTTGTGATTGTCATTCAAAGCTTCATTTTATGACTTACAGTTCTTGTCAAAAGTAAATTTTGAGGATGTAACCCACAAAAGACTTCGGTTTCTATATAGAGCTGTAGTTGTGTTATGCAGTAGAAACTTCCTTTGTTAGACTGTTTGTACCCTAACATACTTTAGGTGCAGTCTGTGTGAAATAGTGACTTCATACGATCATTTCCTAGGTCAAAATATGACATGAAACTGGTCTGGGTGACTTCAGGTCCCCGTTCTGCCCCCTGCTGTCTAAATAAAGCATGACAGCCCCTTCAAGAAAGTTGAGCTGAACTCCAGGCAGAACATGCATTGCATTGCCTGTGGGAGGCAGCTGCAATTGATAAAAAAAACTACACTGTCTGTTTAAATTACCTGTTTTTGTCACTCTCTTTAGCACATCCTTTTCTATCCCTGCCTCCGATTTCTACTTTTTTCTCTGTTTTGATTTTGTGTAAATTGTTTTAAAGGGTTTTTATTAATATAACTATTACCTAGACTGTGTGTGTGTAAGTGAACTATTACATAGACGGGGTAAGTGTTTGAGACCCCTTGCGGTTGCAGCTGTTCTGACATCTGCTCTCAGCATGTCCATGCATGTCACACTGCTACTTTTATTTGACTTTCTTAGAAGGTTATCAGATTTTAAGACGTGTCTCAACAATTATGGTGATCTTATTCATTGTTTGGAGTAGAGCGCTTTTGTTTTGGCTTTTTGTTACTAATTCTGATTGGCTGAGCCACATTTGCAGATGTTAAATGTTTATAAATATACGTCTGTGATCACACGTACTATGCTAATAAACATAATTAAATTGTAAAATTCTAGTTCTATTCTTATGATTCCTTTGATAAATATATGATTTGTTTGTCTTAAAAATATCTAATTTGTATTCTATTTTTATATCTATTGGTGTCTTATAAATTGCTTTTGCATCATCGTGCTAAAAAATGTGCTTAAAAACGTTTTGCTTTATTATACAAAAAAGTTTGCTTTTTTTCCTCTGGGCTGAAAAGATGACCTCTGTGGTTGTTATGCTATCTAAATTGTTCAAAATCGTTTCTGAGAACATGTTATCTGTGGTCTGCATGTCTCCCGGCACATATCAGTGGTGAGACATAAACCTAAAGTTGAATGAAAACATTGCACAGTGCAGTGTCACGACCAGAGAAGTTACATTCCTCTTTCTATCACTCCATCACTTTTGTTCATTCTTAATTTTTATTAAGAAATTTAAATTAATTTAAATTAAGAAATTAACAACAAGACATTCTGATAGGAGAGCAGAATTGGAGGGTCATATTTGAATGTGTGTATGTGTGAAGAAAGTTTTGCTATCGCAAAAACTGAAGAAAGCTATTCTTCACGAAAGCTGCAAGTCATATTGCAATTTGAATGGCAACATTCTTTGCTAATTTAGACGAATGATTTTCATGTGCTACAAATATCAAACAAAACCTTTGTTTATGTAATTGGTGGTTGTCTGGTTTAGTAAACCATTCCTAATCATGATGAAACAAGGTTTGGAGGTACAGTACATGGTCTGATGTTTATATCATTCGGTTTCACTTTTAATATTTTAGTTTGAGATTAAAGAGGAGTCCAAATGTTTTATCTCTATTAATAATATATTGTTAACAAGGTTATATTTGACATAACATTTGGCTATTCAGGAGATAAATTACATGTTGCTTTTGATTGATTGACTCATTGAAAGCAGTCTTTGTTCTCAAGGTTGAGTAACAAGTTTTGTTTGCCTTAAGCAAACCTTTGACCTAGCCATTTGCTGTGTTTCCCCCTCTTGTGGCAAAAGTGAGTAAAAGGATTGAAACCAATCTAGGAACATCGTCTTTTAAATTCCACAGGCAGAAAACAATATATTGTATTGATTTCAGTTTGCCTGATCTGTTTAGCTTTGGACTGGGGGTAAACCCTTTGTTGACACAGTGCTACCCAACTGAGAAATCATTCACTTAAAAAATAAATTAGCCGTCTAACTTGTATTCTTAACCAGATGTTGTTTTCTTTTCTTTTTTCTTCCTTAATTCACACAAAAACTTTAATCACTGTTTAAATTCAGGTTAGCAGTATTTTTAAAATGGCTGGTTCCCACTTTTGCTCATTTGTAAGGCACTGTGCTTACAAATGCTGAAAGCTTCTGCTGAAAGATTATTTATAAATGTAAATTAATGGCTTAAGGCAAAGGTGGGAGAATGTCTCCTGGCATTAGTCCTATACTGCTCCCATCGCAACATTAAAAATATTAGAAACAGGGTTTTTTTTGTCAAACCATATTAAGCAGGATTAATATGATAATGAAAAACTCAAGTTTAAACTATTGAAGACTCGTGGGGGGATGTATGTATCTTTGTATATTTACTGCACTATGCTCTATACATCCTGAACACCCTGTTCAATCTAAAACGTTATTTAAATCTGTCATCTACAGGTCTATTAGAAATCAACCTTATACTGCTCTCTCTCTTTCTACTTGTAGAGAATGTTTCAAGTCCTCATCCAACCCTGGAGTTCCAGGAAAATGTGTTTGCGGAGGGTATTTCACCCAAGTATGTCCTGGACCTGCACACAGAGGCCCAACAGGGCCTGAAACTGCTGCAGCAGGAGGGTAATACATCTAATTGCAATTTTACAATTAACAGGAATTTAAAACCTTATCTTACTTCATGCATCGTACAAAGATGCAACCATGTTTGAAGATAAATACTTTGTTATAATGAAACTATGTTTTGTTTATATTTAAGATGATCAAAATGGGACGGACTACCCTGATGACCAGAGTATGATTGTAAGTAATTATCTTTGCAATCATTTAACTTCTTGTTTTATTACAGATGTATTCAAAACTCTTTCCACTACAGCTACATTTTGTTTTGAGTACCGTTTAAAAAAAAGATTGCACTGCATCTAAATAATGAAAGGTTTAGATAGTAGATTTTAATAGTTTTACAAGTTAATTTATTGATCATTTGTAATGACTGATGAAGATCTATTGATTTAAAGTTTTAATTGTTGTTGACCATTTGCTCCAGTCAACAGTAACAACCCGGACGGACGACAGCATGGCCTTCAGTGAGTTGAGAGGCTTTGATTCTGAAAGCACAGCCGCCGATACCATTTCGACGCGCTCCTCCATCTCAATGCGATCAACACGTTCTGGACTCAGGCGACAAGGTCTCGCCCTTATTTGTATTTTATCTATCTTTACCATGAAATTCAATATCTTATATAAGTCACTAAAATATGCGAAAAGCCATTATATTAAATGTTGTTTTATACTTTAATTAATTATTTATTTAAATGACATTTTATTATATTGATATTTTTGAAATTATTAAGAGTGATGGTCCAAAGTGATGGCCAGGGGAATATTTTAACAACTTTATTGCCTTTTCATGTTAGGATTAATCATTTAAAATGAGGTGTATTGTACAAAATGGAAAAACCACAAACTTTTCTAGGTATTTATTGGACAACATTATTTGGGAAAAAGCAATCTACAGGATTTCAGGCAAAGTGGTTTCATTTGATTAAACAAAACTATATAAAGGAACAAAAAGCCTGCAGGAAATAAAGCATACATTGACTACAATTTTATATTATTAATGTTCCTAGGTCCTGACTTTGGCTTTGTGTCAATAAATTCCTACCAAAGCTGAGCTTTAGTCTGCACTCTAAATACAACTATGTAACATTAACGGATAACTTTTTTTATTATAATATTAGAATAAAAATGAAGTGATGTCAATTTTCCCAGGATGACAGTACAAATGTGTTTTCCACAGAATGAGTAAAAGTTAAGGTAACATTATTCACTTTTTGTCTCCAGACTCAACGTTCAGACCTCTTAAGCCAGATAAAACTGAGAAACCCAAATCCCATAGGAAACATCTGAAAACCATTGCGGGTATTCCACGACACGTCCAGAGAGAACTGGGTACATTTTACTGCAGTCTACTATTAATTTGAATTACATGTCATTAAGTGTATAAAGTTATTTAACAGAAAGCTTCGTGTGGTTGTTCATTTTATTTATGAAAATTTCATATCTAAAGGGCTGGACAGAGCAGCGTGGATCACCACAAATCTTGATGCTGAGCTACCCAACGGAGCTGTTGTCCTTCCCGCAATGGCTCGCACTGTGGATGGTACATTTACCACCTCGGAGCAAGAGAGAATACAAGCACCTACTCATGATACACTGAACAGGCACACAGGCCACCCCACTCTGACAAAACCCAGCAATGACAGTCTTATCCAAAGATTTATAAACAACCTGTCAGCTGGTACCTTGTTGACCATACCAGGGAATCCATCAGAGAATACTGTCATGTCCATCTCACCCCAGGCCACATACATGTCTAAAATCATCCGAAATGCTGTACTCCCACCATCTGTGGATGTTGTGGCACTCAGTCGCAACCAAAGTCGCAGCAGTGTCCGAACCGTCAGTAAAAGCAGCATGGTGTCGGCCAGCCCCGCTTCAACTCGGGCGTCCTCCAGAATCTCCTCTCATTGTTCCACAGTCCGCTCAAACTATTCTGACTGGAGCAGATCGGATTCCTCAGAAACACTAGTGTCTGAGTCCTCTACCCTCTCCAGCAGTAGCACTCCCCGCTTGGCCAGCAGAGCAAGTCAAGTTGAAAACACAAACCTACCACTTAATGGGAAAGTTCAACACAAGGGCTCCCAAAATGACTGGCCTCACGGGGACGCTACAGACGCAAAGATGGAATCTGGTGGTGCTCTCACACGTAATCTCTCCGTGATAAAAAAGAGCAAGAGACCTCCTGCTCCTCCCAGCAGATCGTACTCGTTACACAACGGCAAACAGATCAGGAATGCTTCCTCAACCAAGCAGGAATTTAACCAGAAGACAATCATATCCCCATATAACAGCCTTTCCAATGAGACAATGCTAGCAGAGCTAAAGATGAGAAAGAATGGAGCGTCATACACAAATGGCACCAGTAAGCTTATTGAATTTAAGCAATCCCTTCTTTCTGCTAAAAGTTTAATGAACGGCAAGATGCATTCTACTGCAGTAATGGCTCTCTGGTCTCTGCTTGACATTCCGGATCATCCCACGGTTATGGCTCCCCCAGCTCCTCCTCCAGAGACCTGGGCTCATAACCAGCGCACTTTTGAACTGTTGTGTGGACCGGGACCTGTTAACTATGCACGTTGGGCTAAAAAGAGAGGTCTTAAAATTGTGGATCCAGAGTATACATCGATGGCAACCATCGGTAAAGTCAAACCCTCTCCTCCAGATACCGCTCCACCAGCTACACTTTGGTGGCAAATCAAATCCCCTCCACCTCCTCCAGATATTATTCCTCCACCCCCTCCATCAGATGCACTTCGGTGGCAAGCCAATCCTCTTCCTCCAGATACCGTCCCACCACCCCCTGCTCAAACTGCGGTTTGGTGTCAATCCAAATCCCCTTCAGACACAGTTGATTCAACCCATTCACCAGCTGAATGGATTCCTCCTCATCCTATGTTTTCCCCTCCTGTTCCTCCAGTAGGTCCTGGTTCTTCAAATTCAGTTTTTTTGCAAAATGATACTGTCGTTCCTCCCCCTCCTGCATTTTCACAACTGTTTTTACGGACAGTGCCATCAGATATCCCGCCGCCACCACTACAAGTTCCCCCTCTGCCACCACAACAAGTTCCCCAGCCACCACCAGGTATTCCTCCACCACTACCACAAGACGTTCCCCTATCACCACCAACAGATATTCCTCCACCACCACCACCACGAGAAGCTCCCCTATCACCACCAACAGATATTCCTCCGCCACCACCACAAGAAGTTCCCCTACCACCACCAATAGATATTCCTCCGCCACGACCACAAGAAGTTCCCCCACCCCCAGACATTCCTCAGCCATCAACACAAAAAGTTCCTCAACCACCACCACAAGTTCCCATCCAACAACAAATTCTGCCTCCACCACCTCCAACACCACCTCCTGAGACAAAAAAAATCCCACAAGAATACAAACCTTCACCACATGTTATCCTCGTAACATCATCTACTTCTCACCAAACCAATATTCCTCCACCCCCTCCACTTCCCACTGACATTAAATTGGAGGCCAGAGCAGTCACACCTGAAAAAGAAGAGAAACAGTCAAGCAGTCCCAGTCCGGCTAAAGAGGAGACTTCTGCTCCCATGGTCACTCAATCTCTCCTACAAATGGTTCGTCTCAGGTCAGTCAGGTCCAATCAGAGTCTGGATGTAAATCCAGATAAACCCTCGCATCCCACACAAAAATCAGGTGTCAGTCAAGATGCTCCTCCAAAGCCACTCAGACGGTCGTTGATTATGACATCGCTTCCCCCGGATCTGGAAGCTCTGTCTTGCACAGAGTCAAAACCTGAAGCTCTGTCCTCCAATGGTCATGCAAATTCAACAATTGCATCAGACACTTTGTCAGTTAATGGTGATGAAAGTACACAAAACACGACGCCTGAGCCAACATACTCATTGGTCACATATGCAACCTCTGCACCTGAACCCTCCGCTGAACCAGAGCTTAAATGCAGTACCCCGGAGGAACAAATCCAGCATAAGCCATCTGAACCTGTGACCATTCCAAACACAACAGAACCAAAAGTTGAACCAATCATCAATGAGCCCAAGACCCCAATTCATGCAGAAGAACCCTACAAGACCCCCGATTCTTCAGTGAAGCAAGCAGTCATTATTGAAATACCCTCAAAGCCAGAAAGTGGGCAAACAAAAACCCAGACATCCAGTTCTGATCAACCCGTCATCTGTCCATCAACTCCCGTTGTCCACCCACCAGCAAATCCCTCCATGAGTCTCCACGATGCCATTCGTAGAAAGACTGCAGCTAGTGCTACATCTAAAGACAACCAAACAAAGCGCTTCAGTCTGCTATCCCCTCCACCAGCCACAAGTGGCCATACTGCACCCGCCTCTCCTGCATCCACGGCCAGCTTCATCTTCTCCAAGAGTACCAAGAAGGTTGTTATAGAGACGCCAACGTCCCCAGCGGTTCAGACAGATCTGAGGAGGACTCTGGTGGCAGAGTTAGCCTCTGTTTCTGATTCACCCAAGTCTATTGACTCACACAAGACAGCTAGTAAAGTTCCTCCACCTGTCGCTATAAAACCCAAATCTAAGGTAGAAAGTGCTGCCCAGAACTCTGCAGGGGCTGAGAGAGGGCTTGCGCAAACAGTGACTGTACAAACTGCCGGACAGGACGTACAGACAGAGAACTCTGAAAATGCCAACAAATGAACCAAGTGTTTGTTTATTTGTGATTATTAACCCTTGAGTTTTTGCCTTCGTTGCAATTGAAACTAGAATTTAGTGCAACAGTTTAAAGCATTTTCCAGAAAAGTTTAGCTTTTGTTAAATATAAAATAACAAAGTCTTTATGTACAGATATTGCAGGCATATTGCACTTTGTACACTGGATTAGTGTAATTGATTTCCATTCAGCATGAGAATGCAAGTCACTGGTATTTGGTCGTCGAGATTATAAATATTCTTGTTTTATTTATATACGTCCACTGTGCCACAGTCCTAGACAGAGTATGTGCTAGCTTCCAATTCCATCTTTAAAGTCGATTGGGTAGCACTGTAAAAAAGCAGTATCAGAACAGATAAGTGCTGCGAGAAATGTTTGTGTTTAAAATGGAGAGACCAAATCAAACTCTGCTGTGGAATTTTAGGAAAAAGTCCAGGACGGCTAGTCTGGCATTAAATTATGCCAGAATATTGGAGTAGTTATAATGAAAGGTACAGAACGTAGGTGAAATGATTGAAAGAATAAAAGAAGGGAAGCTACATTTTTAATCCAAAAAGCAGAAAGGTGGGAGCATGGACCACTGATTTGGAGGGGTTATGCTTTTTCTATTTTGTAGTAATCACCCTCTCCAGTCTGTCCTGCTGTCCATGGTCAGGTATACAGTCGATATGTGTAAATGGAGCAAAAGCTCTGTTTGTGAGTGTGCATGTAGGGCCAAGGAAGTGTTCAGAGAAATCATGAAAGAACTCTTGAACGTAAGCAAAAAAGTTTATGAAAGTTTATTAAAAAGTTTGTGTTAGTTTACATTATCAGTGTAAATTGCAGACATTTGTCAGATACAATAAAAATGAATGTTTGCATTTAATATATATTTTTCCCCATGCACTATGCTTTTTAGGATTGTTTATGTTCCTATAATTTCACCAATCTTTTCTGTCTCTGATTATAATCTCTTATTATGGAGAAATGTCTAATTAAGAGAAGTTACAGAACAGGTTCTCTGCAAAGATTGAAAAGTTTATTCATTGTGTTTTACAATGTTTTGAAAGTAAAGAATGTCAAAAAGTAACAGGGTGACTCTTTGTCTAATGTGTTATAGTTGAGTTTTTATGTTAATAAACAGAGTATAAGTATACGAATTATTGTATATCAGGCACTTCAAGGTAAGAGAACACTCAACAGTGCAACACATTTAAGTAGTCTGGTCAGTGTTGTAATGTGGTTGTCCTGTTAAGGTCAGGAATGATCAGTGCCGGGTGTGATCGTGACAACTGTATTAGTATTTTACTTCCATTCACATTTATGGATGTTTTAATATTGGATTATGTTTTATGGTTATAAGTTTTATTTTTAATATTCAGCATTATTTTCATAGTTTCTGTTCACTAGGGGGCGGCATTTTGCTTAATTTCTTCTGAGCATCATGTGATAAGACTATCATCATCAGGAGACAATAGTTTGGATCAGCAGGGAATTCCTAATGGGTTTGTCGAGTTTCTAAAAGGGCAGTTACAGCCTAATTCATGAGTAGGCTAAATATGTTTATTTTTATTAAACTGCTGGCAATATTTCGAATGTTACGTAAAACCAATGAAACGATCAATTAAAAGAAAATTCACGTGTTGGCGGACACACCGGCCGGTTTGGTACATCTAGGGCTACAACAAATTATTATTTTTAATCGATTATTCGACTAATCATTGATTGTTTTAATTCCTTTTTGGAAGGCTTTGAACGATTATTCAGCTTTTGAAATTAGTTGAACCATGGGGTTATATTTATTGTAATTACTATAAATAAAACCAGGAGATCACTTCAACTTTAAAGAGAGGTTTTTAATGAACTGCATAGGTTAATCACTGTGTTTTTTCTGATTCTGTCCAACTCAGTAATGCATGCTCTATTTGCATTGTTTCAATTATTTTGATTTCCTAAAATAGTCCAGGCTAAGTCTCAAAGTATGAGATAATGTGCATCAAAGTTTGATTTTTAAGAATTCTTTTCATTGGGATTTCAATAGCGTTATTCAGTCGACATTAAACATATGAAGGTCGTGAAAGAATGCCATATAGAAATACCAGGAGACGACTCTGGTGCTTTTGGGTTAAAACCACTTCTAGGATGATATTGCCAACGCGAAAACACAGAAACAGACGGAATGCTAACGAAAGAGATGTCCAAGTGAATTAAAAGAAACAATGGGTCTCATTCACTTATAATTGCGTAGATTTTTCGGATTTATACGCACATTTGAACCTCTCACGAAAACTTTCCGCCCAATTCACAACTCATGCGTACGCACATGAATTTGTTCTTAACCTCGTCCTAATCTTGGTGAATTTGGAGTATTCTATATGAGCGCCCGCGTGCACGAGTTTAGTCATTTGCATAAAACACAGAGTCCATCTCCACATTAGGGCTTTCCTCCTAACATTTCCTTTACTACCTGTCGCCACCAAATAACTCTGCAAAAAACGGATTACCACTACTATACTATGATAAATCCATGTTAAATTGTCCGAGGGGTCTTGACTCTGTCGAGCGAGCTAAATCGGTCTACCATGATGTTGTCTGTTTTTTATTTAACCCATCTTTAATCCTAAATATTGCTTAACATCGATTGCTGCATGGATTTTTAGGATTTTGATAATGCTTAATTTACACTTTAAAAATCAGAGTTATTTCATAAATCATTAACATATTCTAACATTTACAAACATTAGTTTTTTGTTGCTTAAACTAAATATGAAAATGTTGTGATGTTTCTGTTTTAAAAACGCACATCTTCTTTTCTGTTGTTTTGACCCGTTTTTTCTACAGTTCATTTTCTGCAAAAACATTTTTATTTGAAATTTGGGAGAAATGCTGTCAGAAGTTCAGAGAAGTAAACAAAAACTATAATTTTACCAAAACACATTCGGATCAGAAAAGAAACGTTTAAAAATGGTCTCTTAATTTTTTTGCATCTATATAATGTGTGTGTTAAATGCCCACCCAGGATATCTGCTGCCCCCCCTTTTGCAACTGCACCAATATAAATAGTGATTTATTTGTTTACAGTTTTTTGTTTTAATTATTAAATGTATCAATTGATTCCTCATTTTCTTTCTAATCGACACTCCCGGTCCTCCGCAGATAAGCTATACAAGTATAGTTTCTCAAAATTCACATAGAGTCATCCGGAGAGTGATTTTTGCTGTCGATCTGAACGCTTCTCCGGCATTCTGTGATTAAAGGCGATCAATAATAATCTTGGGGCGTTCACTGCAAGATAGGTTAAGAAATTTCACTGCATATTGTAACTCACTGAAATTTGCTTGCAAGCACACACTGCCTCACCTCTACCTATGAATTCCGTTCTATCAGATTCTTTCATAATTCACACACAAACACGCCGGATCGAGAAAACTACTCTTAATAGAAAAGATCACTTGACATAAATTACAGAAACTTCTTAAGAATATTCTTAAATGCAATTCTCAAATATTTTCATCAATCTTTGTCAATGATTATACTTGTAATTTTTCCAGTTGTTAAACTTTATTTGTGTAACAAGCTCCTCGCGACTCACGGTCTTATGTAAGCGTGTTACAGTAAACGGCATTAATGAGAATTGCTAGAATACTTCTTTAGCCTATAACACACTCCGTTCCACTCGCTGGTGATCAAAGACCACGCCCATCGCGAAACGACCAATGAATATTAACACTAGCCCCGCCCACTGGAAAAGTTTTTCACGGGAACTGAATATTACACAACAGCGTATGGAATCCGTAGCAACAATATTCAAACACTACCATTCGGTACAGCACTTTGAAAAGAAACACAAACTCTCTGTAACAGTGCCTTTTCACACCCATTGCCAACAATGACCTCTGCTGGTTAATCCTAGGTATAGCGCCTACAATTACCGGACAGATTTTTGTATCTGACGTGGTGTGACGTACCTCCTGAGAAACGGTAACGTTACTTATTATAACCTTGGTTATCTCATATCACTTATTTCTTAGCTGTCATACTTAATTTAGAGAGAAATCTAAAATAAATGAAATCCTTGAACTTCTCTGTCTCAACTTAAGTCATCAGTAAATTGTATGACATACCTGTCTCATCTGAACCTGCTGAGGATCCACTCGGTAAGGGAGGGAGCGTTTCGGGGACTCTCCCGTTTGGTGCAGCTTGACCTCACCCACAACAACATTGACATCCTCTACCAGGTACATATCAGGTCTCCTTCAGATTCTGTGTGTTCCTAGATGTAAAAGTACAGGATCTGATCTCTGTGGTTATCATGTGTGTTTTAACCATCTCTCTCGATTTGGCAGGAATCATTTGATTGATTATCATCATTGAAGCAGTTATATTTGGATCGAAACCGCATTGAGGAGATCCACCCATGAGCGTTTGCTTCACTGAGCTCTTTAAACCTGCCATCTCTCACTCACAATCAACTTGTCTACCTCCCTTACATGGTGTTTCAGGTAGATCACCACTTCTCAGTGAATTGTAGATGATTCTCGATAATTATCAAATTATCAAGACGATTAATTTGTTTTGTTTTGAACCTTAATGGTCTCTTTGTTGAAACCATGTTTAGATTCATCTAATTTTGCAAAATAACACACAATAAATTGATCTCGAGTCTCAATGAGTTTTGAGAGTTTGTTACTGCATTTATCATCTAAATTAATTAGATAAATTAGATAAAAAAACATGTAAATGAAGAAACACAAAGGGAGTTTTAAGATAAAAAAGATCTCTGTATTTCTATTTGATTATGTTAATAGTTAATCTTGACACTTAAAAAGTTTAGAATAATGTTTCAGATGGACAGGGTTTACAATTATCTTACATATAAAAATTATTATTAATATCACAACTAAATCCAAAAAAACCTACTGGTAATGTTGTATTTATGTCACCATACCAGTGAGGTTAAGGCCGGTGAGCTGTGTAGTTGCCGTGAAGGCCTGTATGTAAGGGTTGGTTGTGGCTCCGGTCCAGATGAGAGATGAAGGGAGAGAGAGAGACAGAGCTGATTCTGACAGATCCTGTAAAGCCACGTGCTTCAAAAACTGGTTTGTGAGTTTTGGCATTGTCACACCCTCCTCCACTAGATATGTCATGGACGTTCTCCATCTTGGAGATGATAAGCTGACAGAAGTGCCTAGTGATGCGCTAGGCGAGGCACCTCTGTTGACCGAAGTTCATTTGTCAGGGAATCTGATTCGCTGGATTGGTCCGAGAGCGTTTCAGGGTGTCGCTAAAGTTCTAAAACACTTACATTTAATCTTAGGCATTTGGCAGATGCTTTTATCCAAAGCGACTTACATTGGTTTATCCTATACATTTTACATAGGTATTTGCAATCCCCTGGGATCGAACCCACAACCTTGCGTTGTTAACGCAATGCTCTTACCACTGAGCTACAGGAAAGCTTGTATATTGATAAAATGGGTCTTCAAAAGGTAGAGGATAGTATTTTATTGTTTATATTATATGAAATGAGAATTTCATATAATTAAGAAATTTCCATCAATTTCAGTTCTTAATCTATAAAATGTCCACTGTTTTCTCTTCTGTGTTGTGAAAGTAGATGAGTGCAAAGTCTCTGGCATGGTTTGGTCCTAGCCTGGTGTCTTTATCTCTGGAAGAGAATCAGTTAGAAGAGTTTCCTGACCTTTCATCACTTACTGGCCTGCAGCACCTCACCCTGGGCAACAATCCTTTAATGTGTGCGTGCAAATTACTGCCATTTTACAGGTAAAACACACAAAATCCATTCATCTAAATATCCATCCATCTCAATGTCCCACCTCTGTTTCTTTCAGGTGGTTGTCGAATGCAAGTCTGAAGGTGGAAGCTGTGTGTGGTTACCCTTCTGAGCTTCGGGGTCAGTCCGTGATCAAAGCTGATGTTTTTGTAAACTGCTCTGGGGAAAACAATCAGTCATTCAATGAAACATCCATAAGGATCAATGAAGATAAACTCAACAAACCCTTGCATAGCCCAGCCAAAGCCAGACCAAAGAAACTGATCCTAAACCAGCAGAGACCAAGATGACAGCAGGACTATTACAAAACACATAAAAAGATAAAACAAGAAGATTAAAAAAGAAAAACAGAAGAAAGAAGACCAAGCATTGAGAAATGATATGAGCAAGAGTTTTGTCCTTCAGTATGGTGAATCTTCTACAATAAACTTGTGCACAAACTGAAAAGTGATTGCTGATAACAGTTAGTTTACACATGTTGATTTGACCAGGTTTAAAGAAGATAAGGTTATACAGAAATGTAACGTACCTTTTTCTCTGGTCGACATAAGTTATGTCTTCCATATTTTGACAGTAAACCAGTAAAACCGAACTTCTCTATGTGAGAAAAAAGATTGTTTATTGTCCAAAAGTTAATTTGCCCACTTGAATTTAGTAAATGCAGGTTTTAAGATAAACTTTAATATCAGTTCAACATTATTAACAAACTACATACAATACTGCCTGATTTGTCTTTCAAGCAAGTTATTTCCTGCTCCAGAGGATCCAGAGAATAATTTTTCTGGGGTTAGAATGCCCTTTTTAATCAATTTTGCATGCATTTTCCCCTCTAAAATGATTGAACTGTCTGGTTTCTTCTGTTCAGGACTGCACCGTGTGTAATCTGTAAAAGTAACCACAAGGGGGCTACAAATCATGTGATGCAACAAACTGAGCATCACTGTTTCTGTTGCTCTCCAATTGAGTCCCATGCAGTTAGGAGACAACAGTGAGGGAAGAGAGCAGGAGATGAAAAGCAGTCAGGACACTGATGAGGATGTTCTTATCATGTGGGTAGGATCGAGCTGGTACCTTCCTATTCTTAAATAAATAGTAACTTTCAGTATGTCCTATATTTTATGTTCCTTTGTAGCTAACTTACTACTTGCATTTTTTCATATAAAAAATGCTGATTGTGGAAAACATCCCCTATTGGTCATTTTCGTCTAGTTCTGTCAGAAAAAACAATGCAAATGCTGTTAATAAATTGCTGTCTTCATTTTTTATGTGTACATGTCATTCATGCAGAGTAAAATCATGTCTATGAAACCTTTCCATTATTTTGATGAATAAAAGTTGGCTAATGTAAAATATTTGTCATATATCTTAGCAGTTTATATAATATAGGCTAAATATTACAGTGTTGAAAATATATTTAAAAAATACATAATCAAGCTTTTTACAGAGTGAGTTTTAATTTCTTTCTTAAATATTTACATAAAACAAAGACGTAGGATGTGACAATAGGAAAGAACAACATACATTGCATGATTCCTGAAATAAACAACTGCAAGAGTATTCCAACAATTATGTTTCGCACATTTTTATATCGTACAGATTACAGCTGAGATGATCAGTTACACAATTGTAAACAAAGTATTTTATAAAACAGCCAATAACATGAGTTAGTTAATAGAACACTTTTCCTCCAATCAGATCGCGGCTTGGCGTCCCTAATGCTACGTCACTACAGCAGCAACCGCATCTAACGGCATTTAACAAAAGTCAGCGTCTCTTGCCTTAGAAAATAGTTTGTTGTATATTTCCGACGACCTTCTTACTATGCATCCCGCATACAAAATGCTTACAGCCGGAATAAGGATTTAGGAGTCTATCGGAGAGGATTTAACACAGCAACAGCCTCTTTCACCGGAGCCTAGACCGAGGAATCGTCAGGACGGGACACATCGACTGAAAGCAGGTTTTTTCAGTTTTTTCTTGTCCTTTGTGTTTTCTATACTTTGAATCTGAACTTTTTGGCTGTGTTTGTCGTGTTATTAATGTCAGTGGCGTCGTCGTTAATCTCGTCATATGTGCATGTCAGAAAACCGTCGTGTAGTTGTTTTAGTCCGTGATTTTGTGCTGAACGGTGAAGCTGCCCACTCTTCTTGGCAAAAATCCTCCAGTTTCTGCACGAGCTTTATGACCTGCACGTTTTCTTTCTCATTGACAGTTGGTCCAGCTTTACTGACTTTAGGAGGAATCACGGGCTCCTTTTTGAAATAGCCAACGTAAGGAACCAAAAGCTCAAAATGTCCGGGCAATTTAGGACTATATTTAGCCAATTTATATATCACGGAGGGCCAAATTACTCAAAATGAAATGATGAAGTCAATGTTGAAATATTTAAATAGGTTCAATTGTTAAATTTTAAAATAACACCATTGGTATTAAAACATGACCCTTTTACGATTCATTATTTAATATGTAGGGCCTAAATGAAAAAAAAAAATCTGCCTGTTCGATACTTGTAAGGTTCCAATAAGTGAAGATACAGTTACTACAGGGTCCTGTGAGAATGTTGGTTTTTGTGATTGAACAAAAACAATTATTTGATCTTCTTAACCTCCAATGTGAAGCCGGCAGAGTTCAGGTGATGAGCATAAGGGAACATAAAGGCAAGAAAAACTTACATGAAACCTTTTGCTTTCAAGACCTACTAAGTGGCATCAGCGTCCACCTGAAGAACAACTGGATTCAGCGAATGGATACCCCGACCTCATGGATCGATCGACAAACAGATGGATCAACGACGGCTATAGCTCCAGCATCTTCAGTCCATCGGAAGCGAAGCAGCCCTACACCATCATGCCTTACAGGAGGAATCATCTCATCATCAACTCATCTCATCTCATCATCAACTCATCTAATCATCAGCTCATCTCATCATCATCTCATCTTATCATCAACTCATCTCATCTCATCATCAACTCCTCTCATCATCAACTCATCTCATCATCAACTCATCTCATCATCAACTCATCTCATCATCAACTCATCTCATCTCATCATCAACTCATCTCATCAATAACTCATCTCATCAATAACTCATCTCATCATCAACTCATCTCATCATCAACTCATCTCATCATCATCTCATCATCAACTCATCATCAACTCATCATCAACTCATCTCATCACATCTCGTCTCAACTCTTCTCATCTCGTCTCAACTCTTCTCATCTCATCATCAACTCATCACATCTCGTCTCAAATCAACTCATCTCATCATCAACTCATCATCAACTCATCTCATCATCAACTCATCTCATCATCATCTCATCATCAACTGATCTCATCATCAACTCAACTCATCATCAACTCATCTCATCACATCTCGTCTCAACTCTTCTCATCTCGTCTCAACTCTTCTCATCTCGTCTCAACTCTTCTCATCTCATCATCAACTCATCACATCTCGTCTCAAATCAACTCATCTCATCATCAACTCATCTCATCATCAACTCATCTCAACTCATCTCATCATCAACTCAACTCATCATCAACTCATCTCATCATCAACTCATCACATCTCATCTCAACTCATCTCAACTCATCTCATCATCAACTCATCTCATCATCAACTCATCTCAACTCATCTCATCTCATCTCAACTCATCTCATCTCAACTCATCTCATCATCAACTCATCCCAACTCATCTCATCTCAACTCTTCTCATCTCGTCTCAACTCTTCTCATCTCATCATCAACTCATCACATCTCGTCTCAAATCAACTCATCTCATCATCAACTCATCACATCTCATCTCATCATCAACTCAACTCATCACATCTCATCATCAACTCATCACATCTCATCATCAACTGATCTCATCATCAACTCAACTCATCATCAACTCATCTCATCATCAACTCATCATCAACTCATCTCATCATCAACTCATCTCAACTCATCTCATCTCAACTCATCTCATCATCAACTCATCACATCTCGTCTCAACTCTTCTCATCTCATCTCAAATCAACTCTTCTCATCTCATCATCAACTCATCACATCTCGTCTCAAATCAACTCATCTCATCATCAACTCATCTCAACTCATCTCATCATCAACTCATCTCATCTCAACTCATCTCATCAATAACTCATCTCATCATCAACTCATCTCATCATCAACTCATCTCATCACATCTCGTCTCAACTCTTCTCATCTCGTCTCAACTCTTCTCATCATCAACTCATCTCATCATCAACTCATCTCAACTCATCATCAACTCAACTCATCATCAACTCATCTCATCATCAACTCATCACATCTCGTCTCAACTCATCTCATCATCAACTCAACTCATCATCAACTCATCTCATCTCATCATCAACTCATCACATCTCATCATCAACTCATCACATCTCATCTCATCATCAACTCAACTCATCATCAACTCATCTCATCACAACTCGTCTCAACTCTTCTCATCTCGTCTCAACTCTTCTCATCTCATCATCAACTCATCACATCTCGTCTCAAATCAACTCATCTCATCATCAACTCATCACATCTCATCTCAACTCATCTCAACTCATCTCATCATCAACTCATCTCATCATCAACTCATCTCAACTCATCTCAACTCATCTCATCATCAACTCAACTCATCATAAACTCATCTCATCATCAACTCAACTCATCATCAACTCATCTCAACTCATCTCAACTCATCTCATCATCAACTCATCTCAACTCATCACATCTCGTCTCAACTCTTCTCATCTCGTCTCAACTCTTCTCATCTCATCACATCTCGTCTCAAATCAACTCATCTCATCATCAACTCAACTCATCTCATCTCATCATCAACTCATCTCATCATCAACTCATCTCATCATCAACTCATCTCAACTCATCTCATCTCATCTCAAATCTTCTTATCTCATCTCAACTCATCTCAACTCTTCTCATCTCGTCTCAACTCTTCTCATCTCATCATCAACTCATCACATCTCGTCTCAAATCAACTCATCTCATCATCAACTCATCTCATCATCAACTCATCTCAACTCATCTCATCATCAACTCAACTCATCTCATCATCAACTCATCTCATCTCCACTCATCTCATCATCAACTCATCTCATCACATCTCGTCTCAACTCTTCTCATCTCGTCTCAACTCTTCTCATCTCATCATCAACGCATCACATCTCGTCTCAACTCTTCTCATCTCGTCTCAACTCTTCTCATCTCATCATCAACTCATCTCAACTCATCTCATCGTCAACTCAACTCATCATCAACTCATCTCATCATCAACTCATCTCATCTCAACTCATCTCATCGTCAACTCAACTCATCATCAACTCATCTCATCATCAACTCATCACATCTCATCATCAACTCATCTCAACTCATCTCATCATCAACTCAACTCATCTCATCATCAACTCATCTCATCATCAACTCATCTCATCATCAACTCATCTCATCTCATCTCATCTCAACTCATCTCATCATCAACTCATCTCATCACATCTCGTCTCAACTCTTCTCATCTCGTCTCAACTCTTCTCATCTCATCATCAACTCATCACATCTCGTCTCAAATCAACTCATCTCATCATCAACTCATCTCATCATCAACTCATCACATCTCGTCTCAAATCAACTCATCTCATCATCAACTCATCTCATCATCAACTCATCTCAACTCATCTCATCATCAACTCAACTCATCTCATCATCAACTCATCTCAACTCATCTCAACTCATCTCATCATCAACTCATCTCATCATCAACTCATCTCATCATCAACTCATCTCATCATCAACTCATCTCATCATCAACTCATCTCATCATCAACTCATCTCATCATCAACTCACCATCATCTCATCATCAACTCATCTCAACTCATCTCAACTCATCTCATCTCATCAATAACTCATCTCATCATCAACTCCTCTCATCATAAACTCATCTCATCACATCTCGTCTCAACTCTTCTCATCTCGTCTCAACTCTTCTCATCTCATCATCAACTCATCACATCTCGTCTCAAATCAACTCATCTCATCATCAACTCATCTCATCATCAACTCATCTCAACTCATCTCATCATCAACTCAACTCATCTCATCATCAACTCATCTCAACTCATCTCAACTCATCTCATCATCAACTCATCTCATCATCAACTCATCTCATCATCAACTCATCTCATCATCAACTCATCTCATCATCAACTCACCATCATCTCATCATCAACTCATCTCAACTCATCTCAACTCATCTCATCTCATCAATAACTCATCTCATCATCAACTCCTCTCATCATAAACTCATCTCATCACATCTCGTCTCAACTCTTCTCATCTCGTCTCAACTCTTCTCATCTCATCATCAACTCATCACATCTCGTCTCAAATCAACTCATCTCATCATCAACTCAACTCATCATCAACTCATCTCATCATCAACTCATCTCAACTCATCTCAACTCATCTCATCATCAACTCATCTCATCATCAACTCACCATCATCTCATCATCAACTCATCTCAACTCATCTCATCTCAACTCACCATTATCTCATCTCAACTCATCTCATCATCAACTCATCTCAACTCATCTCATCTCATCATCAACTCATCTCATCATCAACTCAACTCATCATCAACTCATCTCATCTCATCATCAACTCATCACATCTCATCTCATCATCAACTCATCACATCTCATCATCAACTCATCACATCTCATCATCAACTCATCTCATCATCAACTCATCACATCTCATCATCAACTCATCACATCTCATCATCAACTCATCTCATCATCAACTCAACTCATCACATCTCATCATCAACTCATCTCAACTCATTTCATCATCAACTCATCTCATCACATCTCATCATCAACTCATCACATCTCATCATCAACTCATCTCATCATCAACTCAACTCATCATCAACTCGTCTCATCTCATCATCAACTCTTCTCAACTCAACTCATCTCATCATCAAATCATCTCATCATCAAATCATCTCATCATCAACTCATCTCATCTTATCATCAATTCAACTCATTATCAACTCATCTCATCTTATCATCAACTCATCTCATCTCATCATCAACTCATCTCAACTCATCTCATCATCAACTCATCTCATCATCAACTCAACTCATCATCATCTCAACTCATCTCATCTCATCTCATCATCAACTCATCACATCTCATCATCAACTCATCTCATCATCAACTCATCTCATCATCAACTCATCTCATCATCAACTCATCTCATCATCATCTCAACTCATCTCATCTCATCATCAACTCATCTCGTCTCGTCTCAACTCATCTCATCTCATCATCAACTCATCACATCTCGTCTCAACTCATCTCATCTCATCATCAACTCATCTCATCATCATCTCATCTCATCTCATCATCAAGTCATCTCATCATCAACTCATCTCATCTCATCATCAACTCATCTCATCATCAACTCATCCCATCTCATCATCATCTCATCTCATCATCAACTCATCTCATCATCAACTCATTTCATCTCATCATCATCTCATCTCATCATCAACTCATCTCAACTCATCTCATCATCATCTCATCATCAACTCAACTCATCTCATCATCAACACATCTCATCATCAAGTCATCTCATCCTCATCTCATCATCAACTCATCTTATCATCAACTCATCTCATCATCAACTCAATGGATGTGTCAACATTTTGCGGGCTGACTTTCAATCAGAAAGGGAGGGATATGATTTGACACGGTTCATCATAGTTTCATCTTTGTATAACTTGTCTCAACTTTGCGTTGAGCAGTGGTGCCGAACTGTTCTTGGCACACGAACTCCAGTAATTGCATCTACCGTATTTTCCATGCAGATCTGCACTTCAGCTCTCAACAACAGTCGCCTGCTTATTTCAGCACAAACATTGAGACACAACTGTCACTGAATACTGCTCTATATCATAGTGTACAATTATTCAAATAGTGATGATTTGCAACCAAAACGGAATAATTCATAAATTATTGTAAAAAGTAAATTATTATTAAAGGCATTATGATAATACATAAAAATCCTCACATACCAGTTAAAACTGGTTATAATAGAAATCTGTGTAAAAACTGTATAAGGACTTTAAAGAAAGCAGAGTCACAGTAAAAGTTTATGAAAAGAAAAAGTATGATGAAACCTGATGAGCTGTGCCTGATCTTAACCTCTTCTGTCTGGTGGTACATCAGCATCATTCAAGTGGAAGATTTACTATAAGGTGCAATACACCTTTAGCACTCCAGGAGTCACTTGTGATATGCCAAGACTCACTCGGTTGTGCTGTGCACAGCCTCCTTCAAGTCAAGCAGCAAGCAATCCACAGCTGATACGTCTGAGATCAACAATATTTATGGATTGTCAAGACAGCTCTGCCCTCTTTGGGTTGTGATATGGAAGGGAGGCCAGCTCACTCCCCAACCAACAGAGACGCTCTAGCGACAGACGCTAGAGACTGCGGCTTTTAGCCTCCACGGTGCTCAATTTCTCTCACAGTTTGCAGGAGGATATCTGGAGTTTACTCTTGCCATAATGGCCTATGGCTTGCAGAGTTGTATTCATATTTTTCATGGTAATTTGGTTCTATTTTTAGATATTTCGTGAAATGCTTTTATCATTTTATTAGTAATTTTATTATCTTTTTATCCAGAGCGACTTACAGAGAGTTCAGGTGGCAATAAGTGATAATTCATAGAGGAGCAATAATACAATAGGTGATAATACAAAGTAACTAGATTCAACAAAATCTAGACCACTACATGTCGAGAGAAAGAGAGAGGGTTAGTTATTTTATTTTATATTTTTTAATTTGTCTATCTAGTATTCACAGAAGAGATGGGTCTTAAGTAGAGACCCATTTTATATCCACAAACTATAATTGACAGTATATAAAAAAATAACTTTTCTTCAATACACATTCTTTCATATTTGTTTTATTATCATTACATAAATTATTGAACATTACAATTTCCCTTAATACAGTTCTCCAATTTGCATTAAATTACAGAATCTTCTCTTGCCCAAATAACTCTTAAATTAAACAACTCTGTGACTGAAAATAGGTATAAATAATAAAATATAACTAAACTTAATCAACCTTTTTCATTTTTGTACTCTCACAAAAGTCTAAGATGACAATAAAATACTTCAACTTTATTCTTGTATTTCTGTTGCTTTATTTTTTTTTTCTGAAATGTAAAATAACTTAACTGCCACTTCAATAAAAAGTAAAAAATCTGATGAGTGAGTTCTGCTCTAAATATGTACATTTATTTGCCCTTTTTTGTGTTAGTAAAGAACTCAATCAGATATATATCACAAATATTGTTTGATTTATTCATTTTTTATAGTTTGGATTTTTTCAAGTCGTGTTGAATGTCATTTTACCTCAGTGAAATGACCATAGTTTTAACTAAAACAATTAATCGGGTTAAATGGAATTTACATTTGTTTTACACATAGTGAGCGACTTCAACATGTTTTTTTAGTATGTTGGGATTTACAGAATAAGACCCTTACACCAGCTATGAATGAATGAAGAAAAGAGGTCAATAATGTAATTAGGAGAAAATTTACTGAAGAAAAATAGTTTGTAGTTTTGCCAGCAGAAGTCAGCTCCAACACTTACAAGGAGTTCCACGGGCCGACCTGCCTTACATCCTAAATGCAGTAGTATTTAAGCTAACAGAGTCAAGTAACTACGTCATTACTTGTGTAAATCAAGCTCACATGATTGGTTATCAATAGATAAACAAGAACACAAAGCTCTCAAACACTTCTGGAGTCATGAGACGGGACATATAGTCCAATAAATGATCAAAGATGACTGGCATTTGTATAATAAGAATTAAAACTTAAACATTACGTCTTTCTCGTAATTTTCCACTCTTTCTCAATTTCCTGAAACAATACAATCACACACACAAACTCCTCAAGGCTAGAGTGTGTGCTAACAGAAGATGTTTTTCGAACCTATTTATAAAAAGTCCCTTTTCACAGTCACAGCGAGCTAGCAGGAAGAGGGAGACCAAGCATTCATTAGAGACTTAAACCATGAATTATTCTCTACTTTCTGTATCAGAAAAGGTTGGTGTTAATCATGCTTAAATCGTCAATTTAATATAACATAATGCTGAATAATAATTTATTAATATTTGTCAAAACCACATACAAGTATTTATATTTGAAGGAGAAGCGACGGCACCCGTCAGTTAAAGTACAACACTGGTATTGTTGAAGTTTTCTAAATAGTTTTAATCTGATATTTGATTTGTTTGACAGAAATTGTTAAATAGTTGTATTAATACTATAGAAAAAAGTATGTACTAGTAGACATCAACGCCATAACATAATAAAGGTGATTGGGTGTCATCTGTCAATGATATAAATAATTATATAACAATGACAAATATTTTACAGCTAATAAAGGGGTGTGAAAACATAGAAGTCAAACACACACACTGGGTTTACTGCATTATTCCTTAAATACATATTACATGGAGCAATGAGTTTTATTGATGCATTTTCAAAGCTTTCATAAATGTAGATCAAAATGTTTTTAAATGTTGTTTCAAGAAAAAACTCTAAGATGCAGACAGTGTCATGGGATATTTCATGAATTCTTCTCTGTGTTTTTTATTCTTTATCTTATCGTAAATTGTACCTATATAAGTCATTTTTAATTGAAGAACTTCTATTTTAGGAAGTCTTCGTCATGAGGACGATGGTAAATGCTATTCCTCATGACCTCTTTACCCTTCAGTCAAACTGTGACACCAAGCTGACTGTAACATGCATAGGGAAAAATCTTACGCACATTCCTCCTACCATAAAGGAGGTGAGTCCCAGTTGCTTTCTAAATCCATTAAAGCTAAATGTGACTGCATTCTATTTAACAGCATTATTGTAAGCATGCATATCACAATTATCTATTTTCTTTGTTTTTTTGTAGATCACAGTGAAATCGGATCTGAAGAGAAATAATCTTGGAGACCTGAGTAAAGGAGCTTTTAAACACACCCCATACCTGACTCATCTGAACCTGCAGGGGTGTAGGATCCACTCTGTAAGAGAGGGAGCGTTTCGGGGACTCTCCCGTTTGGTGCAGCTTGACCTCACCCACAACAACATTGACATCCTCTACCAGGTACATACCAGGTCTCCTTCAGATTCTGTGTGATCCTAGATCTGCAAGTACAGGATCTGATCTCTGTGGTTATCATGTGTGTTTTAACCATCTCTCTCGATTTGGCAGGAATCATTTGATGGATTATCATCATTGAAGCAGTTATATTTGGATCGAAACCGCATTGAGGAGATCCACCCATGAGCGTTTGCTTCATTGAGCTCTTCAAACCTTCCATCTCTCACTCACAATCAACTTATCTACCTCCCTAACATGGTGTTTCAGGTAGATCACCACTTCTCAGTGAATTGTAGATGATTCTCGATAATTATCCATTATCAAACTATCAAGACGATTAATTTGGTTTGTTTTGGAACTTAATGGTCCTTTGTTGAAACCATGTTTAGATTCATCTTTTTATTTCTAAATGAAGAGTTATTTGCATAAACAGATAACATATATATGTATATTTTAGCAGTTAGTTTATTTTTATTTAGGTAATAATAATAATGAATAACAGATAATACAATTAAACACAGCAAAAAACAAGATTTTGGACTATATCCGTTTTTGATAATATTTCTCAACCAATATTTGTTTCGGTCTCCCAGGGGATGTTGAATATCCAGATGTTACGTTTGAGTCATAACTCTTTAAATAATTTGGCAAGTGAAGCGTTTGCTGGCCTTCTCACACTTACTCATTTGAACCTGGATCATAATGAGCTTCAGTTCTTTCCTACAAAAACTATGACCAGGTATCTCTTTTATTGCTCTATTAAAGGGATAGTTCAGCAAAAAATAATTCTGTCATCATTTATTCACCCTCATCTCATTCAAAATGACTCTTTCTTCTGTGGCACAAATAAGGAAGATATTTTGAGAAATGTCTCAATGGTTTTAATCCATACCATGGAAGTCAATGCGGGTCAATGTTGTTTGGTTCCAACTTTCTTCTTCTGAGTTCTGCAGATGATAAAAGGCACACAGGTTTGGATTTAAATGCAGATAAATAAATGATGAAAGGATTTTTAAAACTCTACCTTTCATACTAAAAGTTAAAGGCTTTTGATATTTTACAAATCTCATTATATCGTGGCAATCGTGGCCTAATGGTCAGAGAGTCGGACTCGTGACCAGAAGGTTGCCGGTTCGATCCTCAGGGCCGGCAGGTAACGATTGCGGTGCCCTTGAGCAAGGCACCTAACCCCTACACGCTCCCCGGGCGCTGCACTGATAGCTGCCCACTGCTCCGGGTGTACGTGTGTTCACCACTTGCTGTGCGTATGTTCACTAGTCACTGGATGGGTTAAATGCAGAGGTCACATCTCGGGTATGGGTCACCATATCTGACAAATAGGTCACTTTCACTTCACTTCACTTCACTATATATCAAATAAGTTTTCACTGTTCTTTATAATTGCCTTTTTTTCAGAGTATTGGAGTTGACTCAACTTGACATGATTTATAATCCCATGACATATCTAGTGGAGGAGGGTGTGACAATGCCAAAACTCACACACCTGTTTTTGAAGTACGTGGCTTTACAGGATCTGTCAGAATCAGCTCTGTCTCTCTCTCCCTTCATCTCTCATCTGGACCTGAGCCACAACCAGCTCCATAACATACAGGCCCTCACGGGAACTACACAGCTCACCGGCCTTAACCTCACTGGTATGGTGACATAAATACAACATTACCACTGGGGTTTTTTGGATTTAGTTGTAATATTAATAATAATTTTTATATGTAAGATAATTGTAAACCCTGTCCATCTGAAACATTATTCTAACCTTTTTAAATGTCAAGATCAACTATTAACATAATCAAATAGAAATACAGAGATCTTTTTTATCTTAAAACTCCCTTTGTGTTTCTTGATTTACATGTTTTTTTATCTAGAGATTAATTTAGATGATAAATGCAGTAACAAACTCTCAAAACTCATTGAGACTCGAGATCAATTTATTGTGTGTGCTTTTGCAAAATTTGCTAAATGAATAAATGTAAAATAAAATGCAATGCTGTGTCTCATTCGCTGTCCTTTAGGAAACCCCATCAGATGTACTTGTTTACTGCGGGGCCTGAAGATATGGACACAGAAGTCTGGGATAAAGCTTCATGGTGCCTGTGCTTGGCCGCCACATCTCTCGGAAGAACCTTTAGAGAATGTGCAGGAACAGGACGTACGCTGCAAACAACAAGATGAGTTGATGCCGGATGATACAGAGAAGGAAGGAGAGGCAAAAACCGAGGATGAAAAGATTACACCAAAAACCAACTCCTTGAAAAATAAATCATGTCCAAAGAATTGCCACTGTGAGGTGAGAAAAAGTCAGAGAAGGAGACGATTGTTGATTTGTCGCCTTCTTTTCTATAACTTATCCACTTCCTCTCTCCGTCAGTCTGATGCTCGACATGCCACTTGTGAGGAACGTGGTCACTTCCATTATCTCCAAGGCAACAGTTTCCCTAACGTCCCCGAGGTGGTGTCCCTACACTTGGACGGCTGCAAGATTCATGACATCGAGGGTGGAGCTTTCCAAGGCATGAAATGGCTGATGTACCTCTACTTGTCAGACAACCAGCCTGCTTCATTGGACACAAATATCTTTGCAGGTTCCCACGACATCATGTATCTTCACCTAGAAGGCAACGGACTTTCTCAGTTTCCATCTTCAGAGATGCTGGCCCACATTCCCAAACTCCTCGAGCTGCATCTTGAAAGAAACCTGATACTTAAACTAGAACCTGTAGGACTTCTTAATCCAATTTCTTAATCCAGTTTTGTCCTTCAGTATGGTGAATATTCTACAATATTTTGCCAGTAAACCAGTATAACCGAACTTCTCTATGTGAGAAAAAAGATTGTTTATTGTCCAAAAGTTAATTTGCTAACTTGAATTTAGTAAATGCAGGTTTTAAGATAAACTTTAATATCAGTTCTAAATAATTGACAAACTGCATACAATACTGCCTGATTTGTCTTTCAAGCAAGTTATTTCCTGCTCCAGAGGATCCAGAGAATAATTTCTCTGGGGTTATAATGCCCTTTTTAATCAATTTTGCATGCATTTTTCCCCCTCTAAAATGATTGAACTGTCTGGTTTCTTCTGTTCAGGACTGCACCAATCTGTAATCTGTAGAAGTAACCACAAGGGGGCTACAAATCATGTGATGCAACAAACTGAGCATCACTGTATCCGTTGCTCTCCAATTGAGTCCCATGCAGTTAGGAGACAACAGTGAGGGAAGAGAGCAGGAGATGAAAAGCAGTCAGGACACTGATGAGGATGTTCTTATCATGTGGGTAGGATCGAGCTGGTACCTTCCTATTCTTAAATAAATAGTAACTCTCAGTCTGTTCCCCACACAAAGCTGTTGTGTGGTTTCAGAAGATTTGCAATAAATCACACAGGTTACTTTGTGTAAGTTTCATGTTGGGTTTTATGGTTTTATTAATAATTTTTATATCTCCTATATCTTCCTATTCACTGATCTATATCACATAGTATAGGACAGTATGTCACATAACAATGTTGATCCTCTCTGACCGTACAGTGGTGTTATATGATTATTAATAATGCTTTTAACACACCTTTTTTCAAAGAGAGGCTTGTTATCGGATGAAATTCACAACAATTTATTTATTGGTACATAGACACCAGATCATTATAATAAAATAAAGAATCATAACTTTACTGAAAATAAATAGTTTTCATTAGAGAACCACCTCCAGCAAGAACAACATAATATATTTATTGTTATTATATTAAATGTTATTGTGTAATACAGTTATTGACACATGTTAGAATATTATAATTAGGGTTGGGAATCGACAATCAATTCCAATTTCCCTCCAAATTGCCCAATCAAAGGAATATGATCTCTTTTACGAAACAGAGATCCAGACTTATAAAAAACTCTCTGAAACAAGTTGAAGTGCCGGGGGAGTGGATCAAGCACAGAAATACTACGTCCAACTCGTGTTTTAACAAGTTGACCATGTTAAGCATGATAAAGCCAGCACATTTAGCAGTGTAAAGAAGTCAGAATGCATGAAATAGCATTTCATATGGACAATAACCTACATCTGACCTTAAAACTGTGAGAATGGGAAGTTTGCCTATATTTTATGTTCCCTTGTAGCTAACTTACTACTTGCATTTTTTCATGTAAAAAATGCTGATTGTGGAAAACATCCCATATTGGTCATTTTTGTCTAGTTCTGTCAGAAAAAACAATGCAAATGCTGTTAATAAATTGCTGTCTTCATTTTTTATGTGTAAATGTCATTCATACAGAGTCAAATCATGTCTATGAAACCTTTCCATTATTTTGATGAATGAAAGTAGGCTAATGTAAAATATTTGTCATATACTGTATGTTGGCAGTTTATATAATATAGGCTACATATTACAGTGTTGAAAATATATTTAAAAAATACATAATCAATCTTTTTACAGAGTGAGTTTTAATTTCTTTCTTAAATATTTACATAAAACAAAGACGTAGGATGTGACAATAGGAAAAACAACATACATTGCATGATTCCTGAAATAAACAACTGCAAGAGTATTCCAACAATTATGTTTCGCACATTTTTATATCGTACAGATTACAGCTGAGATGATCAGTTACACAATTGTAAACAAAGTATTTTATAAAACAGCCAATAACATGAGTTAGTTAATAGAACACTTTTCCTCCAATCAGATCGCGGCTTGGCGTCCCTAATGCTACGTCACTACAGCAGCAACCGCATCTAACGGCATTTAACAAAAGTCAGCGTCTCTTGCCTTAGAAAATAGTTTGTTGTATATTTCCGACGACCTTCTTACTATGCATCCCGCATACAAAATGCTTACAGCCGGAATAAGGATTTAGGAGTCTATCGGAGAGGATTTACCACAGCAACAGCCTCTTTCACCGGAGCCTAGACCGAGGAATCGTCAGGACGGGACACATCGACTGAAAGCAGGTTTTTTCTTGTCCTTTGTGTTTTCTATACTTTGAACCTGAACTTTTTGGCTGTGTTTGTCGTGTTATTAATGTCAGTGGCGTCGTCGTTAATCTCGTCATATTTGCATGTCACAAAACCGTCGTGTAGTTGTTTTAGTCCGTGATTTTGTGCTGAACGGTGAAGCTGCCCACTGTTCTTGGCAAAAATCCTCCAGTTTCTGCACGAGCTTTATGACCTGCACGTTTTCTTTCTCATTGACAGTTGGTCCAGCTTTACTGACTTTAGGAGGAATCACGGGCTCCTTTTTGAAATAGCAAACGTAAGGAACTAAAGCTCAAAATGTCCGGGCAATTTAGGACTATATTTAGCCAATTTATATATCACGGAGGGCCAAATTACTCAAAATGAAATGATGAAGTCAATGTTGAAATATTTAAATAGGTTCAATTGTTAAATTTTAAAATAATACAATTGGTATTAAAACATGACCCTTTTACGATTCATTATTTAATATGTAGGGCCTAAATGAAAAAAAAATCTGCCTGTTCGATACTTGTAAGGTTCCAATAAGTGAAGATACAGTGACTACAGGGTCCTGTGAGAATGTTGGTTTTTGTGATTGAACAAAAACAATTATTTGATCTTCTTAACCTCCAATGTGAAGCCGGCAGAGTTCAGGTGATGAGCATAAGGGAACATAAAGGCATGAAAAACTTACATGAAACCTTTTGCTTTCAAGACCTACTAAGTGGCATCAGCGTCCAACTGAAGAACAACTGGATTCAGCGAATGGATACCCCGACCTCATGGATCGATCGACAAACAGATGGATCAACGACGGCTATAGCTCCAGCATCTTCAGTCCATCGGAAGCGAAGCAGCCCTACACCATCATGCCTTACAGGAGGAATCATCTCATCATCAACTCATCACATCTCAACTCATCACATCTCAACTCATCTCATCATCAACTCATCTCATCATCAACTCATCTCATCATCAACTCATCTCATCATCAACTCAACTCATCTCAACTCATCTCAACTCATCTCAACTCATCTCAACTCATCTCATCTCATCTCAACTCATCTCATCTCAACTCATCTCATCTCATCTCAACTCATCTCATCTCATCTCAACTCATCTCATCTCATCTCAACTCATCTCATCTCAACTCATCTCAACTCATCTCATCTCATCTCATCTCAACTCAACTCAACTCATCTCATCATCAACTCATCTCAACTCATGTCATCATCAACTCATCATCAACTCATCTCAACTCATCTCAACTCACCTCAACTCATCTCAACTCATCTCATCTCATCTCAACTCATCTCATCATCAACTCATCTCATCATCAACTCAACTCATCACATCTCGTCTCAACTCATCTCATCATCAACTCATCTCATCTCATCATCAACTCATCTCATCATCAACTCAACTCATCTCATCATCAACTCATCTCAATTCATCTCATCATCAACTCATCTCATCACATCTCATCATCAACTCATCACATCTCATCGTCAACTCATCTCAACTCATCTCATCATCAACTAATTTCATCATCAACTCTTCTCAACTCAACTCATCAACAGCTCATCTCATCATCAACTCAACTCATCTCATCATCAACTCATCTCATCATCAACTCATCACATCTCATCTCAACTCATCTCATCTCATCATCAACTCATCTCATCATCAACTCAACTCATCATCAACTCATCTCATCTCATCATCATCAACTCATCACATCTCATCTCATCATCATCTCATCACATCTCATCATCAACTCATCTCATCATCATCATCAACTCAACTCATCATCAACTCATCTAATCATCAACTCATCTCATCATCAACTCATCTCATCATCAACTCATCTCATCATCATCTCATCATCAACTCATCATCAACTCATCACATCTCGTCTCATCATCAACTCAACTCATCATCAACTCATATCATCATCAACTCATCACATCTCATCATCAACTCATCTCATCATCAACTCATCTCATCATCAACTAATCTCATCATCATCTCAACTCATCTCAACTCAACTCATCATCAACTCATCTCATCTCATCATCAACTCATCTCGTCTCAACTCATCTCATCTCGTCTCAACTCATCTCATCTCATCTCATCATCAACTCATCACATCTCATCTCAACTCATCTCATCTCATCATCAACTCATCTCATCATCAACTCAACTCATCATCAACTCATCTCATCTCATCATCAACTCATCACATCTCATCTCATCTCATCATCAACTCATCTCATCATCAACTCATCTCAACTCATCTCATCATCATCTCAACTCATCTCATCATCAACTCATCTCATCATCAACTCATCTCATCATCAACTCATCTCAACTCATCTCATCTCAACTCATCTCATCTCATCATCAACTCATCCCATCTCATCATCAACTCAACTCAACTCATCATCAACTCATCTCATCTCATCATCAACTCATCTCATCTCATCATCAACTCATCTCATCTCATCATCAACTCATCTGATCTCATCATCAACTCATCTCATCATCATCAACTGATCTCATCATCATCAACTGATCTCATCATCAACTCAACTCAACTCATCTCATCATCAACACATCTCGTCTCAACTATTCTCATTATCAACTCATCTCATCATCAACTCATCTCATCATCAACTCATCTCATCATCAACTCAACTCATCATCAACTCGTCTCATCTCATAATCAACTCGTCTCATCTCATCATCAACTCATCTCAACTCATCTCATCATCAACTCATCTCATCATCAACTCATCTCATCATCAACTCATCTCATCATCAACTCATCTCATCATCAAGTCATCTCATCATCAACTCATCTCATCTCAAAATATCATCAACTCATCTCATCATCAACTCAATGGATGTGTCAACATTTTGCTGGCTGACTTTCACTCAAAAAGGGAGGGATAAGATTTGACACGGTTCATCATAGTTTCATCTTTGTATAACTGTTCATGGCACACGAACTCCAGTAATTGCATCTACCGTATTTTCCATGCAGATCTGCACTTCAGCTCTCAACAACAGTCGCCTGCTGATTTCAGCGCAAACATTGAGACACAACTGTCACTGAATACTGCTCTATATCTAAGTGTACAATTATTCAAATAGTGATGATTTGCAACCAAGACGGAATAATTCATAAATTATTGTAAAAAGTAAATTATTATTAAAGGCATTATGATAATACATAAAAATCCTCACATACCAGTTAAAACTGGTTATAATAGAAATCACTGTTAAAACTGTATAAGGACTTTAAAGAAAGCAGAGTGCCAGTGAAAGTTTATATGTATGATGAAACCTGATGAGCTGTGCCTGATCTTAACCTCTTCTGTCTGGTGGTACATCAGCATCATTCAAGTGGAAGATTTGCTATAAGGTGCAATACACCTTTAGCACTCCAGGAGTCACTTGTGATATGCCAAGACTCACTCGGTTGTGCTGTGCACAGCCTCCTTCAAGTCAAGCAGCAAGCAATCCACAGCTGATACGTCTGAGATCAACAATATTTATGGATTGTCAAGACAGCTCTGCCCTCTTTGGGTTGTGATATGGAAGGGAGGCCAGCTCACTCCCCAACCAACAGAGACGGTCTAGCGACAGACGCTAGAGACTGCGGCTTTTAGCCTCCACGGTGCTCAATTTCTCTCACAGTTTGCAGGAGGATATCTGGAGTTTACTCTTGCCATAATGGCCTATGGCTTGCAGAGTTGTATTCATATTTTTCATGGTAATTTGGTTCTATTTTTAGATATTTCATGAAATGCTTTTATCATTTTATTAGTAATTTTATTATCTTTTTATCCAGAGCGACTTACAGAGAGTTCAGGTGGCAATAAGTGATAATTCATAGAGGAGCAATAATACAATAGGTGATAATACAAAGTAACTAGTTTCAACAAAATCTAGACCACTACATGTCGAGAGAAAGAGAGAGGGTTAGTTATTTTATTTTATATTTTTTCATTTGTCTATCTAGTATTCACAGAAGAGATGGGTCTTAAGTAGAGACCCATTTTATATCCACAAACTATAATTGACAGTATATAAAAAAATAACTTTTCTTCAATACACATTCTTTCATATTTGTTTTATTATCATTACATAAATTATTGAACATTACAATTTCCCTTAATACAGTTCTCCAATTTGCATTAAATTACAGAATCTTCTCTTGCCCAAATAGCTCTTAAATTAAACAACTCTGTGACTGAAAATAGGTATAAATAATAAAATATAACTAAACTTAATCAACCTTTTTCATTTTTGTACTCTCACAAAAGTCTAAGATGACAATAAAATACTTCAACTTTATTCTTGTATTTCTGTTACTTTATTTTTTTTTTCTGAAATGTAAAATAACTTCAACTGCCACTTCAATAAAAAGTAAAAAATCTGATGAGTGAGTTCTGCTCTAAATATGTACATTTATTTGCCCTTTTTTGTGTTAGTAAAGAACTCAATCAGATATATATCACAAATATTGTTTGACTTATTCATTTTTTATAGTTTGGATTTTTTTCAAGTCGTGTTGAATGTCATTTTACCTCAGTGAAATGACCATAGTTTTAACGTAAAACAATTAATCGGGTTAAATGGAATTTACATTTGTTTTACACATAGTGAGCGACTTCAACATGAGTTTAGCATGTGTCAGAGTTTAGCATCACAGTTAGCATGTAGTACATACCCGAAGTAGACGGAGCAAGGAAGGTGAACTATGGACAGTCAAAAATTGTCTGTGCACTACATGATGTGTGGATGATATGTTTTTCTTCCGTTTTTTTACTAGTACGTGGGGATTTACAGAATAAGACCCTTAGACCAGCTATGAATGAATGAAGACAAGAGGTCAATAATGTAATAAGAAGAAAATTTACTGAAGAAAAATAGTTTGTAGTTTTGCCAGCAGAAGTCAGCTCCAACACTTACAAGGAGTTCCACGGGCCGACCTGCCTTACATCCTAAATGCAGTAGTATTTAAGCTAGCAGGAAGAGGGAGACTACGCATTCATTAGAGACTTAAACCATGAATTATTCTCTACTTTCTGTATCAGAAAAGGTTGGTGTTAATCATGCTTAAATCGTCAATTTAATATAACATAATGCTGAATAATAATTTATTAATATTTGTCAAAACCACATACAAGTATTTATATTTGAAGGAGAAGCGACGGCACCCGTCCCTTAAAGTACAACACTGGTTTGGTTGAAGTTTTCTAAAAAAAATTTAAACTGATATTTGATTTGTTTGACAGAAATTGTTAAATAGTTTTATTAATACTATAGGAAAAAGTATGTACTAATAGACATCAACGGTATGCATAACATAATAAAGGTGATTGGGTGTCATCTGTCAATGATACAAATTATTAAATAACAAAGACTGTAAAATAACACCACCATTTCTCTTTATTTTATGCAAAACATTTTACAGCTAAAGGGGTGTGAAAACATAGAAGTCAAACACACACACTGGGTTTACTGCATTATTCCTTGAATACGTATTACATGCAGTAATGAGTTTTATGTAACATTGATGCATTTTAAAAGCTTTCATAAATGTAGATCAAAATGAAATGTTTTTAAATGTTGTACATAAAGGGCAAAAAGCATTTGATCAATACAGCTTGGAGAATATTATTCTGTGGAGAAAGCTTGTGATGATCAGGAATTGTCATGCAGTCAGAGGGTTTGAAAGCACTGCCCTGAACGTCAACTCCTGCTGGACCAGTGTGAAGGTTTGACAGTGTTATATTTTTGAGATGCAAATTATTAACCTCTTAAATTAATATGGTAAGATAATTTGTGTTCACTGAGATTCCAATACTTGTGCAATGTTATAAACAGATTTTGAAAATTGAAATAAATCAAATGGTTTTCTGTCTGCTCTTTCCATTCATGAACAAAAGAGTAGACCTGCTGTGAAATGTTGTAGTACAGTGTTAAATTGTACAGCCCTTAATAGGATCAGGTCAAAAATTCAAGATTTGTTTCAAGAAAAACTCTAAAATGCAGATGCAGACAGTGTCATGGGATATTTCATGAATTCTTCACTGTGTTTTTTATTCTTTATCTTATCGTAAATTGTACATACATAAGTCATTTTTCATTGCAGAATTTCTATTTTAGGAAGTCTTCGTCATGAGGAGGATGGTAAATGCTATTCCTCATGACCTCTTTACCCTTCAGTCAAACTGTGACGTGTCCACGCATCTGTGTCTGTGATGACACCAAGCTGACCGTAACATGCATAGGGAAAAATCTTACGCACATTCCTCCTACCATAAAGGAGGTGAGTCCTTTATCAATCTGTTATTTTATTATGTTATCATGTTTTTATCGTGTTTTATTGTGTTAGTTTGAGTTATTATGGCTTAAATCAAAACCAACCAACTGCAGTTTGATTGATATAATTGGAATGCACTATAAAAAACATGATTTAACTCATTTAACTCATTTTGGAACCAAACTCTTCATACGTTTTTGTTATCACAAAGTCTATCGAATAAACTGTTAAAAGGATTTGATGATTACTAGTCTACTGCTTTTTTATTTTTGTTGTCATCAGTTAGCTAAGATTTCAGATTTAATGTAAGCTTTGTCTCCCAAACAGAGCATTATTGCCATAGCGACAGCAATAACCTGATGCACTTTCACCCCGTTGCCAATCCTTTTTTTCCGAGTGCGTCAAACCAAGCCTTTGTTTATCTATTGCAAAGGAACCATATCTACGACCGACTAGCCAGTTTTTCTGGATCTTATTTGTGGGCGTTTGATAGAATCTTTAAAAAGGATCCTTCATCTAAACCTGTCAAAGCTCACCTGGAGTGATCTGAAGAGTGTTCTCTGTTGATCTGCTACGGATTCCCAGCGTTCTTCGTAGGATTTACCTCTCTTAAAGCAGGCTTGCCGTGACATGAACCGGAATCTTTTAGCATCCTGCCTGTCTCTCCTTCTTTTCGAAGCATATGGTTTCGGTAAGTCACTTTAACATGTAAACCTTAAGAATTAAAATTGTAATTGAAACTTAATTTTACAACCTAACATTATCTTTAAAAGCCTCTCTGATTGTATCGATATCAGTATCGCCAAACACTAAGTTGTTTTAGGCATAGAGGCTACATTCTGTGTTTATGTAATTGGTATCAACCAAGAAACTATAACACACCAATTTTTTGCGATTAAATTTGTACGGGGATTAAAGACAATTTATTAGTTAAATACGTCTATAAATAGTGTAAAAATATCCATAATATTCGTATTTTGTGGACATTGTAAATGTTTAACCTTTCAAATGTTAAAAGTCATTCAAATGTAGGCTATATGTATACAAACAATTTTAAAAAATTTAGGAAAAGAAAAATTATTAATAGAGAAATTAGTTTTTAAGAGTTTCAGTGTCCTAAATGAATTTAAATCTTTAGAAATTTTTGTTAAAATATTTATTACTGATCCAAAAAAGGAAATTCATTTTTTGCACGTGGCACTTTCCCATTGTAATAATCTAAATATTCCAAAAATTAAAGTTGCTGGTAAAAATGTGCTTTCGCCTTATGTTTATTGGCTAAATTAGCATTTAAAAAAAATCTCTGGCCCCAGGCAATAGAACTACTTTTCTGACATCTAGTTAATTCGTCCTCTATTTATAAAACTCATCCTTAATAATGTATAAACAACAGTAGGCCTACATATTTTTGAAGTACTTAGAAATACTATTTAATATCACATTTGGGATTGTTTTCCAGGTTCATGGTTAAACAAATTTTTAGTCCATTTGCAAAAAAACGCATCTGTGTCCATGATAAATGCCACATGTTTGTTTACACAACTAAATCTTAGTTAGTAACTTAACATTTGCTTTTCTTCACTCTCTAGTTGAGTTAGAGATAACTGTGCCCAGTGGAACTATCATTGGATCTTACGGTCAAGTGCTCATCCTGCCCTGCACTTTTCAAGTGGGCGGTTCATGGGATCTGCGCAGCACTGTGATTACCTGGCAGCGAGGTCTGGATGTTGTTCACAGCTTCTACTACAGCCGGGACCAGCTCGACCGTCAGAATCCTCTCTATGCCAAACGCACCAGCCTGTTCAATCGGGAGATGGCACGAGGAAATGCATCACTTAGACTGGACGGTGTCACTCCGAAGGATGCTGGTGTGTACACCTGCTCCATCAGCACAAACTTTGGCAGCCGGAAGAAGAGTTTTGGAGTAAATATTGCAGGTAAATGCTTCGTGATGAGATTTTGTCTAAACAGTATCATAAAGCAGTCTCATTCTCAGATTTGGGCGGCACATATCCTGGATTTTAACTAACATCCATTTGTTATGTTTTCAGCGTTTTACTCTGAGCCTCGTCTTCAGTTCTCTGTGCTAAATGATGGAGTAAACCTACTTGTGACATCAGAGGGGGGGCATCCCTCTCCTACACTGCAGTGGCTGATAGAAAACTCAGAAGATATCACAAACCAGACACAAACACACCTTATGCAGGACACACATACAGGACTTTACAGTGTGTCTAGTTGGATAAATCTCACTGAAGTCACCAATTCCTCTCTGACTTTCATACTGTCCAACAATCTCCTGGGACAAAATATCAGGAGGGAGATACAGCTGTCCTCAGGTAACATTTTAAAATGCCCTATATTCATCAATACGATTTAACAAGTGTCTGAATAAGTAAACTTAGAGTTAATGGTAGGTAGTTCGGAGACTATTAAACGGATACCCGAAACTCTGATTTATTAAAATGCTCCATTTCCTTGTTCCCTGTATTTTACAGATAAGAGAGAGAAGCAAACAGAGCCAGCACAAAGATGTCAAGGATGCTTCTCATTGATTCCTTTTATTCTGCTGATGTTCGTGCTGATCATAATGGTTTTAGTGTTTGCGGTGAGAAGAAACCTGACTAAACAAAACAGCTTTAATAAGAAGCAACATATGGATCAAACTCAAGCTCTCAACGGAACCGTTTAAAATGTTTATGAACCTTTATAAACACTCTATGATACTTCCTGAACTTCCAGAAAAATATTTGAATATGAGGACTATCGTTGTTATTTAAGTTATTGACCCTAGCAGCATTGTCTTAATAGTTTTTTATTAGATAACATTTCAATCTATTGGATAAGCAGTCTATAAAAAACGGAAATTATTTAGTTAAGGACATGTTACTTGCATCTAAGACAGTATTGATGTTATAGGCCACGTGCTTGTGTTCTATGCTGTGTTTTGCATCTTGTTTGATTCTTTGGATTTTTTAAAACCACTATTTGATTGGCAAATAGATGTTGAAATGTTAAAAATTATTCAATGCAAAAGCAGTATTTTATCAGAATTATTGGTTAATATTTCAATTGAAATATCTTTTATAACAAAAATATTATTGAGAGTACCTATTTGAGTATTCTAAATCCAATATTTTTTATAGGCATTTACTGCATCATTTCCATCCTCTTATCCCTGCATGCAAAGAAACATTAAAAAGCATAATCATTGGTTGCATTTTTTGAAAATCTGCTAGTTTTAGCAACAGTTTGCTGATGGTGGATATAATGTCAGAAACAGTTCGGTCTACTCAAAACGTAGATTGTTACGTCTCTAAGTAAGGATAGATACGTTTTTAAATCCAATGCAATTCATCATCGTTTGTGACTTTGTGATCAGTTGTCCATGTTGTTTCCATTAATTTATACCATATTTTACCTACAAAGATCTAAACAGGCAGTGTGTGTAATTACAAGTGATTATGTGCCTTGAACGTTATTGACCTTTACCTGCTGGCAGGTTTACAAAGTCAATTACATATTTATTGAATTTTAATTCCATCAAACTGGAAATGAATTATATAGTTCATGTCTTCAAACATGTTTCAGATTGTAAACATAGCTACATGAATTTATAAATGTATTAAAGTTGTTATTTATGTTCGCTTTTTTTACTTTTCATTGCCAATAATCTGCACTGTATTGGAAATTGACTCATGGTGGGGAGTGTTTTCACTATTGTACATGTAGTTTAAATAAAGTGATGACTTGAGAATACATTTGATGGTCTCGTAAATATTGGTGCATTGCTATTGAGGATATTTTCCTTAATATATCATCACCGTTTGTTAAAAGTTGTACCCATGAATAATGACCAATTGACATTTGCATAAAAAACAGTGGAATCGGTAAACTGGATCAGACCCTCAGATTCAAGTCGACAAATCAAAGTTTGTTTAGTGTCACTCAGTTGTATGATTTATTCATCAGGAAAAAAGAAAAGACAGCTAAAGTCCTCAAAAGTTTTAAATCATAAATCCTCTGAAATATAATAATAATCAAGGTCTTTTGCAAAGTCCATTTTTCTCACAACACCCTGCTCCATCAGATCATCCAATCCAAGCGGAAACTGTGATTTCTCTTCAAACTCTGAAAGTGAGAGCAAACCCAAATTTTCCTCTTTGTTTGCTGTGCTTTCATTTTCCTCTTCTGCAATGACATGTGACCAAATTAAATCCTCGATTTCTCCATCACCCAGTGTCGAATCATCCATTTGAGAACTTTCCTCCATTGTCCTGACCACATCTGACGTCTTCATTGGAGCTTTGCCCTTTCCAAGATCTGTTTTTAGCCCCTTCACCAGATTCAACTTCCCCCCGTGTTCTGACTGGCCCAGTGATGCAGCATGCTCCATAGAATTTACCTCCTGCCTAGTTTCTTTGCGTTTAAACTTTGTAATCTCTTCTGGTCCTTCAAAACTTACAAAGCTCTCACTGGTAGCCATCAGAATCTCCACATCTCCTTGATTCTCTACCTCCATCACATTTTTAACCTCCTCAGTGAGTTCCACTGTTCTGCTGTGAGACTCATTTTGCATGTTAAAATGGTCCTCAGAAGAGCTCATAGTAACTGAGGCGGCAAAATCATTGTGGGTACGGGACCTTTGTGACTCATTGTCCCGCTTGGCTTCAAACCAGATGGCATCAACATCGTTGTGATCCGAGACCGTAGAGTCTAGAGTTGAAGGGGCAATAGTTGAGGAAAAAGGAGAGGTCACAGGTTCAGCGAAGACTACTTGATCACTGCTTACGAACCCGATCCCTAACACACAAAAGAAAGACCTCTATTTTACGTTAGCTTGGAGAATAAGGAATGATGTAATCATGAATTGTATTTGACTAACCCAAATTTGTGCAAACTGTAAAAAATATATTCCAGGGAAAGGGTGTATATATAGGAATCTGATTGATTGAGTAACTTAACAGGAAAGACGTGGGGAGTGTTCGAGTGTTAAAAGTCACATGCCATCCTGTTTGGTTTCTTAAGTAATACAGAAACTACTAAATATGCATTTTCCAAGTTGTCAATTGGACACAGGCATGTCTGAGCTTTTAACAAACTAGCTTGAACTTGCCTTCATACATTAGGTGTTTGGTTTTAGTGTGATTACAGACAGAATCACAGCAGTCGCAGACAGAATCATGACCAGAAAGAGAGATCCATCTGTGAAAGCAAGACATCTTTGTGGAGGCATCATATAAACATTACACTTGCTATGAAAACCATTTGCGACGAAATTGTGCGTTTTCAAAACTTGTGATACACTGCAGACCTATTTTTTACGTGGTTGTAGAAGCAAGATTTCTGCACTGGACTGGGGCCTCCACCAGAAACAGAGAGCTCACAATGGAGCGAAACCTACAAAAGATAAACCACAACTAAAGTAAGATGAGATACACAAAAATCACAAAGCGCAGTGATATATAGGACTGTTTGAAATTAATAACAACAAATATCAAACCAAATCCTTCTAGTGTGGGCAGAACTAAAGAATCAAACCCACCTTGGCATCGGAATCATCAATGAACTGAAATGAATCAAAGAAGAACTGAACAATGTTGTCTGCTTTGGAAAACCTGAATCTGGCATCTGGATTTATCAGGCTTTCTTGTAAACACCTGCATAGGATAGAAGTTAGTGAGTCTGTGTTAGTATGTGCAAATATGTTGGTCTAATGTGAAGTAATGCAAAGATTATGTTGACAACTGATGCATTTTGGACCACTACCCAAAGTTGTCTATGATGCTGTATTTGGTGCCTCGGTGCACATTTTGGGTTGTAGTCACATAACAGCTGTTGATGAAGAGTTTGACTCCAGCGTTTTGAAGGCGAGTGGAGATCTGGACATTTACTCTCTGACCCAGCATAAGCACAGCAGATCTGACCGGAGAAGACCAAGAATCTGAAGCAAAAGACAAACTTTTATAGTGACCATTAATGATTAGTATTTTACAATTTACACAATGGTTAAAATTATATTTTATATTCTGTACTTTCTTGTTTCCGTTTCATCCTCTGCTTTTGTATTTTAATAAACTCAGAATTTAAGACAATATATTTTAACAAAAAGACAACATTTCAGACAAATGTGCCCTAGTTTAATGTCAATTATGTTTTAAGTGTGTGGCTTGAAATAATACGCCCACAAAACTTACCATCCATGAGCTGAATCCTGAAGTCACCCAACCGGCTCCTGATACTTTTATGCAATGGTACCCGCAACGTAGGTCTTATATCTTCACTGTGCACATTATGCCTGAATGACGATCATATTAGTATCAGTCAAAAACCACCATAAAAGCTTATGAAATGCATACTTATGTTGAAATAAAACAAACCATCACAGAAAACGTAATGACTGCAATGGTTATAATCAGATTTGTATTGATTTAATCCCTTGTAAAATGTTGATGGAATGTTAATAAAACACTATAAACTCCTACTGGAATATAAAAAATAAAATACTTTGCTATTTTGCTGTGTTTAAGTTTAAATAGCACTCAGCTGATGGTTCATGATAATATTGTAAAAGAAAACCATGAGAATCTGTAATGAATCTTTAACAGGGACATTTGATCTGACTTTTTTCTAGTCATGTGAAGCTGTGGAACTGGCACAAAGTTCATTTAGGGACCGTCTCTAAAGTCACAATGACATCATCAATGTTGTAAGTAAATTAACGTTCACACATGATTTGACAGTTTCTTTTAATACAATTCTAAAAGGGTTGCTACATCCTTGACACCTACTAAAGAACTTTGGAGGTTTTCTTGGTAATATTAAGTCATTCTCAAAGGCAACTGAAGTTAGACACGTGTATTCCGACGTTGAATGTAACTTTACAGACGGCCCCTAAACTTTATGCCACCACACTAGCATATTTAACTGAGACTGTTCTTACTAAAATTATAAAAATAAATTGTTATTATGTCAATGGTATGAAATAGATTATGAAAGTAAATTAATAATACTGTGACATCATGTTACCTTTTATTGCGACACTCGACGCCCACATTTACGTTGTGAGACCGGAAGTGGGATCGGTTTGACTGCGGCACGTAACGAAGCAAATATTTAAACACGAAATACTCAGGAAGAACCTGTTATGTGGAAATGAGGTGTGTCATTCTTGAAAAACGAGGAAATAAGATATCTAACGTTTACTTAAAGAATGCTCACCTGATGTTCACCCTGGCAGTCCGTGAACGCGTAGATAAAAAGCAGATCGTTGTGTGGCTCGAGCACTCCGTTACTTTTGCAGGATTTCCCGAGCGTAAGCTCCTCCGGGGTGGCGGTAAAACCGTAAAAAGGCCGCTTAACCCTCAAGACAAAACCGTTGCTCGAGCAATTTACCGACACGTCCGGGAGGCGGTTGAATATGGGCAGGTGATGTGTTTCCCCAAGGATCCGCTGTAGCCCAGGTACTGGTCCACTGAGATGAGGTTTTGGCCTAACTTTGTATCCTGCCAGTGTGAACAAATCGCCGCGCTCAAGCCCTACGGAGTGCTTCCGGTGATATGTTTGTGGATGATCTACTGTCTCATTAACCAAAGGTAAAGAAGAGACACTATAGCCCAATCTTGGGTTGAACATAATTGCAATGATCAAGTTTAGAATTACGCGAGTATAAACGCCCCCTTTCATATCAAGGCTTTGGTGAAAATGTCTTATGTTAGTTTTTATCTACATGCACGTCTTTTGATTATTCTTGAGGTAGCGTTTATCTTACGAACTACGCAATCGAACAAGCATTTGTGTGTTCAAAGATGATTGGTCCAATCAGCCAAGGTTTATCGAAGTTCGTAATTGACTTCCGTCTGCACTGTGCGACATCGGTCGCTAGAGGGTACCATATCGCCCGAGGCGCCCATGCAAGCCAGAGTTACGTTATCTCTATTCTTTCTGAAAATATTTTAGTAACCAAAGCACAAACATCTTCCAAAAAGATTTTATAAAAGAAGTTACGGCATCATTGCAAGTTCCAAAAAAAAAAAAAACAGATGTACAGTTCTCGTCTAATAAACTCACAAAACATAAATCCACTAATAAGACGAGAAGATGTTTTTTAAGACCAATAAAGAACATATACACATTGTACATTTGTAGTTCTCTGTGCTGTTTTATGATAGACCCATAAAATCATCCAACCTTCACAAGGTGGGCAAAGTAAATCTATTTTCGCAAACAAAATGTCTCATGTTTGATCAAGTCAGAGGACTACAATGAGCAATAGACTGCAAGTTACGCAAATTATAATGCAAATCATCACAGGCAATGCCAATAGCCCATGTTTTTAGAGAATAATAAAATTACAGTATGTTGCACATTTGTATCTTGTGAAGGAACATTCACAAGCTCGCTCTCATTCAAAACACAACAAATTGCGATCATTAATGATAAACCATACTGTTCAATTGAACATTACAAGTCCTTCCTATAAACGTTTCTTCTAAAACATTTCATATTGAGTCCTTTGGCATAGTAGAAAAAATGATCTCCTGTATAATGTGACTGCAGTATATGCAAGGTGGGGGATTCAATTCCCGTTTTCATTACTGTAATCTCATTTAAGTTTTTAAATCCAATCTCATAATTTTACACCGTATAAGGCACTATAAATAAATACAGAACCATAAAAAAAACTTAGCAACAGCCCTACACATATTACAAATTTAGATCTTCAATAAATAAATGGAAATTGTCTTTTTTGTTTCATTATAAATACTTGACCTCCATTAGTGCAAAACAAAAAACAAACAAATCTCTTCACAACATTTTCTCAAACAACTGCAACTTAACATTTCCTTAACATTCAGAAACTTTGACTCCATCTTCACATTGAGAAAGTCATTTTATCATTTGAACCTCAATTATTTTACTTTATAGGTCTGCCTCTGTTCACAAAGGAGATCTTAGAAGCAGCAAACAGTGACTTGTTGTTGTTAAGGCTGTAAAAACATCTTGTCACAGTAGTGCAGATATTCAAGGGTTCATATCTATCCTCCACTGTTAACCATATGAGCAAGGAAAGTTCTCTCCTTTTAAGAGCGCAGAAGACTAATGTCGCTTTGCATTGTTTAAAGTGTGCTTTGGCACTGTCTGTAGGCCACAGTGGGAACAGGAATTATGCTTCGATAACAGGCTGCAATGCTTCCATCTCAGAGTCTTGCTCATCACTCCTCCTGCAGGTTAATAGAAACAACACAACATTCTTATTTTGCTAACAGAAACTTCTGTGTCTTACGTCACATAAAAAATGAAACCGAAGAAAATGATCTCTGAGAAAATTATGTGACACTTACTGCAGTAGGAGCTGGAGTTGTTTGTTGTTATACTGTCTGCGTTTTTCATCAATGGGATACATTTTAAAGATGGACAGCCCCAGAGCTATAAGTGCTACAGGTGCAGCCGACACCAACATTTTCAACGTAAAATTCACCGAATCGGGCTGAACACAACCCCCTGTCACATATCCTGCAAAACTATAGAGACAGACAAACAAAAGCGACTGATTTAGATGAAATACGAGGAAATAGATGAAATATTGCTTATGGCGTACCAAAATGTGCAGGAAAATATAATTCCTCTCATGATGGATTCAAGTGAAAAAGGCAATAAGAATCTAATATTCAGACATTCCACCTAAACAGATCTGAATTTATGATGAGCTCTCAGAGACACATTACATGGCTTGATTTCACAGAACGAAGAGAAGGCTACCTTAATGCTAGCGTTGATACCCCAAGAGACACTCCGGAGGCAAATTTGGTAAAGAACACATAGAAGGAGAAGAAAATAGCCTCATGGCCGTGAGAGTCGGGATTCTGGACTTTGAAATCATCTACCACATCTGGAAGCATGGACCTGAAACAAAAGCACATCCGCTTTTGTGTATAAGAATCCAAATCTAATATTTAATACAGACAGAGTTATCATGTATTAACTCATAATCAGTCATGGAGAGTGGAGAAAGTGTAAATTTGTTAATTAAAGTCAATTTCAAATTATGCATTTAGAACAGTTTTTTTCATACGAACACTTACCAGGGCAGGAGATAGGCCGCAGCCACACTGGCACCGGCCGCGATGGATACAATGTAAGTCACAATGAGGTTGCTGCTTATACACACCACCAGAATCATGAAAGGCACCGCCCACTATAACACAAACACAATGGTTATGATCAATGACATCACACACATTTTAACGCTGATGCAGCACGAGAATCAGATACCCACTGTAATGCCGATGTAAACAGCAGTTTTCTTTCCAAACCGGCAGAGAAACCATTGCCACATGGGGACGGTGACAGTGGCAGACAGCTGGAAAGAGATATTGTATATTAGTCTTAACATATAACATTAAACACAGTTAAAGAGCGCACCAGCGTTTTCATTTAAATCCTATTTAGGTTGCTGCAGTTAACACACTCTTTATCTGTTGACCCAAGTCAATGCTGCTTTTAACTCTTTCACCGCCATTGAGGAGTAATCTCGTCATTTAAAAAAAGCCAAAGACGAGTTATTTCGGCAATCAGTGTTTGTACTGTTGTACAGCAGGTGGCGCTGTTAAACACCTTTGGGAAAAAGTACAGAATCCCCGAACCTAGAACATATTTCTCATCGGTTCTTAATGATTGATCTGGGTGGAATCTTTGACAAAAAACTTTAATTATCTCAGCCGTTTAATCAAACTAATGCAATTTTTAAGAGACCTACCTACTTCTAAGGAGTGATAAAAAGAGAAAAAATGAAGATAGAAGAATAAGGTCGTTTAAAAGTAGAGACTCTGTACTTTCATTGGACATATTGTTTGTCCATATATTCTTTACAGAAAATGTACTGTGAGCCATTTAAATTTGGTGAAAATGTTAAAAAACGCTGGCGTAGGCTGGCAATTTTTTTTAAAGGATTGGAAGTGAAAGAGTTAAACTAAAAATGAAGCTCTTTCATGACTATGGAGACGAATAACCTCATCCAATCCCGAGTGTGATTTCAAACGTAAAAACAAACAATTCACAAGCCCTTACTCAACTAAACGGTTAAAAAAAACCTGTTTAGTTACTCACCATTATGACCAGTAAGATATTTTGAAAATCGTTTCTGAATCCCAGCGTGTATTTGATGAATACAGCAAAATTTCCTTCCAACAGCTGAAAAAAGGAAAACACACAAAAGAAGTTCCAATCATATGACTGAAGATTTCTGTAAAATGATGACTTCATTCCTGACCCAGTTTCAATCTGAATCGAAATATGATTCTAGACCCAATCATACGCATGGCCCCTCTCTCACTCTGTATTGAGGGATGTGGCACATTTCAGAAAGTTCCAGAAAGTGCTGTCTGCCTATTACTAACTCGCATAAAGACTTGTTAAAAAACAAAGTTTGAGTCTTCCAAAAATTATAGAATTTAGGTGATCCATCAAAACAGGATTTTAAGTACATGTGCCTTTTCATAAATCGCTGCTGTTCTTCTGAAACCTTGTATCGGGATTGATCTCTTCATAAATCAATATAAATAGCCAGCCCTCATGTTTGTCTCTGGGTTTTGCAAATATAAAACGTATTAAAAAGTGCTTGTCAGATCATTTGAAAAGTAAAGTGTTTTCCATTTCCTGGAAAACCACAAAATTGGACATCCGAGGACAACTCCCTTACCATGAAACCCAGAGATGTGAAGAGGAAGGCAAGCACTAGCTTAACATACGGCCCGTGACTCATCACAAGACACAGTCCAGTTCCAAATGACATGCGCCTATGTGCTTTTAAACCACAGTCATCTGAAAAAGAAACAGAAGAATTATGAAAACTTTGCTATGATTAATGTTGTGTAATGTGTGTGCACATGTAAAGGAAGATAACTCACTGTCTTGCTCTCTCACTCCGACAAACAGCACAACAGCACACATGACATAGATTAAACTTATGGCTCCTGATGAAATCATATACGCACGCCTCTGTGTAAGAGAGAGATCCATCTCATGATCAGTTGGAAAAGACTGATTCAATATAAAATTCTATCTGGATTCAACAAGGGTCAATTTGACTCCGCCCCCTCACCTCATTAAATATTTTGTCATCAATAAAGATTTGAGAACTATTGCTGTGCATGTAGTGATTGGAGCTGTTGGTTACAGACGTGCTGTTAATGCATGGGCTGCTGGCCATGCCCACAATCTGTCCTTGAACAGCAGTGCCAACTACTGAACCCAACACCTCTATAGTCATGCCTGAAAGAGAGGGGTAGAGGAAAGATATTAAAGGGATAGTTAACCCCAAAATTAAAATTCTGTCATCATTTACGCACCCTCATGTTATTTCATATCTGTATAAATTACTGTGTTCTAATGAACACAGAGAAAGATATTTGGAAGAATGTTGGCAATTTTCATTGACTACCATAGTTGGAAAAATTAAATGGTTTGTTTTCCTAAATTCTTCAAAATATCACATCTTGTGTTTAACTGAACAAAAAATATACAATTATTGTTTTCTCCCATGGCAGAGGATAATGACACAGAACTAAAAATTGCTAACATTCTTCCAAATATCTTTCTTTGTGTTCAACAGAACTAATTAGTGCAGAATTTTCATTTTTAGGTGAACTATCTCTTTAAGTTACATCAAATGCTGTTAAGTGATGTAAAAGTACAATGCATGAAAACGCTTGTGTGTGGATGCTCTTACGGTACGCAGTGGCTGAATCCCGTTCTTTCTGTTCAGTGCTGATGAACATAGTCAGAGAAGAATACGGCACATGGAAACACTGTTCAAACACAAACAGACAAAGTCAGTTTACCGGTTTACACTAAAATGTTATTAATATACAGTATATGCAAGTATTATACATTACCAATTGAAATTCTGGACACACCTACTCAATTCTGTATTATAATTTTGTCATCAATTTATATGTCATTTTTCAATTATTTTTTAATTCAGATTTTAGAATAAAAGTAAACTTGTCAGTAGCATGACATAACAAGTGGATCAATAGGAATAATACAGTGACCAAAACATAAAACGATGTGGAGCCACCTGGGATGCTTTTTCAATCTGTACTGCACTTCTTTTAATCTGTATTGTTACTCATTGACATGAATGAAATACATTTTGGGAAAATGTGTGCATAGACAATTAAAATATTTGAGCTTTCAATTCATTAAAAGCTTTTACATCTAAGCCTTTATATTTTTTACGTTATATTTTAATGATCAGAATAAACAGGCATTCAGTCAAAGGTGTCCAGACTTTCAAATGGTAGTGCCTATGCAAGTATGTAAATGTACAATTTCGATTCTCCGTAGGTTTGTGAGTGCATGTACTAACTGTCTGGAGGGACTGGAACAGACAGTAAAAGACCAGATACCACAACATCTTTCCTTGCTCTATTGGAGGAACCACCCATATCAGGAAATAACACAACACCGCTGGAATGGTGGACACCAGAATCCTGGAGAGAAAAGACAGTATTACAATCTTACTGAAAGGTATGGGGGCAGCTTTTGTTTAATCATCATCATCAAGAGCAAAAGGTCATATACTGTTTTCATGGGGAAGGTAAATCAGGAACTGTTTAATGTCAATAGAAAAGCAACTATTGGAATCACAGTGTGCACAGCAGCTGCTGCTGCATTAATGTGATGAAGGAGGGGGAGACATATTCTCCAGAGCACTGCCTGTTTGCTCCACTTCTTTCTCATAAACAGCCATGTTGACTTCGTGAAATCAAGCTTTAACCTGCACAATTCATGGAGATGGTGGTTGCTGGTTCAATCCCAGCATTCACCACCAGTGTGTCCTTGAGCAAGACACTTTACTCCATGTTGCTCCAGGGGGATTGTCCCTGTAATAAGTGCACTGTAAGTCGCTTTGGATAAAAGCGTCTGCCAAATGACTAAATGTAAATGTAATTCATGCATACACTTCTAGGTATCAATTTTCGAATGGGTTTTTTGACCTTACAACAACAAAAAATATATGAATGTAAAGCAAAGCAAAGTGTTTATGTGTCATGTGCTAAACATATGTAATCCAGCCCACTGCAGACATGCAAAACTCTTTTTATAACTCTTTAAATAAAATTTAAATGCATAATGCAAACCCGAAGACAAAATATGTCACGGATGAGCCTTACACCAATCCCATCTGCATTTCCCATCCATATGACTGCTCAATACAGCATTATATTTTTCAAATTCTCTATTTTTGTTGTGCTTTCTAAAATGTTAATCTCTCTTTATTTTTAAGCACCATGTAGCACAAACCACAATCTCAAAACTGAACAATGTACATAGTGATCAGCAAATTAACTGCCTCTCACGTTGCCTGCATGCTGCATGTAATCTGATTTGACAATCCTGGTGGCGTGGTCGCCTCAACCTATCAGAAAGCAGAAAGGTTTTTCTCCACTTGACTCATGTCTTTCCCACATACTGCCAACACACACCTAACATATGACACTAGATAAGTATTATATTACACATGAACTCCTTCGCATTTCTCTATTTATGCATGTAGTCAAATTACATAAACTAAATATTGGTGTGACTGCACATTTGTGAAAGGTCATTCAGTTGATACATTTTATTCAAATGTTTAAACTACATTTAATTAAACATTTTCTCAGGATTCAATTTCTTTTTTTAAACAATTCTCAATTGTTAGGCTATGTTACATTATGCAGGTACCATGCAATTCTACGCTAAAATGAAATTTCATAATGAATTTTTTTTATAAGAGAACAGTCCCAAAGAAATGACAGTGTGCAGTTTTCTTTTACACCCTCATAACTCTTGGCCATCAAATCGGCGAGCAAAACCAGAAGCAGACCGGCTCGTGTGACCTACTTTTTTCCAATTGTGACCCTGTGGACCGAAACCAGTCCGAAGTAGCACGGGAAGATTTTTAGTAAAAGAAAAATAGATTTGTAGGGTTCAAAATGATGAATTCTTTAATGCCAAAATCATTAGGATATCGAGTATACTTATATTGAGTAAATATCATGTTTCATGAAGATATTATGTGTATTTCCTATCTTAAATATATAAAAACTTTATTTTTGTGAGTGGTTGGCCTGCCACAGTGCACCTGATTACCAACTTCATTTTTTGCTCGCTCAGATTCCTGAATTTTAAACGGTTGTAACTCAAACATCAATAGAAATCTTATTTATTCAGCTTTCATATTATGAAAAAATCTCAATTTCTAAAAATTGTCCCACATGACTCATTTTGTTGTCCATGGTCACAAATTATCTCAGCACTTCATTCCTTTCCTCAACCCACCTCTTTCTTAAAGTCACAAGAGGTTTTGGTAAATTTCTATACTTTTGTTTCACCTCAATTTAGAAGACAGTAACACACATTCCGCATGCATCACACATTACAGAAACGTTCACGCTGAACGTTTACAGGAACATACCATGGCATCATGCGTCCGTGGCGTGTCCATGGAGTTCTGCTTACTAAAAACCCAACTGTGGGATCTGTCACAGCATCCCAGGCCCGACCCACAAACAGGATAACAGAAGCACTGAGAGGATCCAACTAGAAAAACATATTCAGTCATTAGTTATCGTCGAGTTTACACAACAATTCAATACTGTGTACTTTATGTTCCCGTCTTAGATGATTCCTCGACCCTTATCACACTAATGCCAATCTTCCGTTTGCCCACGCGATTTGAATGAAGAGATTGTCTATCGCAAACTGTGCTACAATAAAGGGGCTGCAGGAACTTTGATAAAGATGACCAGAGATGTGAAAAGAATACAGCGAGACAAAGAGGTATTACATCATAGTCGATTTAATGTGCCTCAATGGTAAGATAAATGTCATGGGTTCGATCCCAGGGACTGCACATACTAAAAAAATGTGTTGTATAATGCACTGTAAGTCGCTTTAAATAAATGTCAAATGATTAATAACAGCAAAGAAAGATCCTTCTCACCCAGAAACACACAGTGATTTGTACATCATCTAAACCCAAGACTTCATTTTTATAATCCTGTTGTGAGATCTGATGGTACAGTTATTCTGCTGTATGCTCACCTGTGCCACATCCAGCAAGAAGATTTGCAAAAAGAAGCCCAAGGCACTTCCCGTGATCTGATACGGAGCCCCTCCGAATGCAAAACACACCTTGCTGCACACAGTCAGAGCTCTAACCCTCTCCTGCGGTGGTACACGCTGATGGGACAAAAAAAGAGAGAGAGATCAAGAAAGAACAATAAAAGTGTTTGTACAGAGTAAAATAAGAACTGTGATTAATCGTATAGTGAAATGAAACATCCACTACATATATTGTTTAACATGTTTATTTTAGGGATGTCAATCGATAAAAAAAATGAACTAACTTATCACACACTGCTTTTATGTTTTTAAATATACTTTACATTCTAATCATTTCACATTTTATATCCATATTAATGTAGAAAAACAAATTTCTTTAACAGAATCATTTTATGAATGAAAGCCAACATTGTAATATTGTTGGCTTTGCAACCGGTGTCTTTATTTAAAGAAAGAAATTATACTAATCAAACCTATTATAATAAGTCTGCCCTTCCTACCTGTCTAACAGGTTGGAAATATAAAGAAAATAAATAAACTTCTCAAATCCTTTACAGTCTTTGCATTCATTTAAGACTTTATTTAACTCGTTGAAGACTGCCATTGCGAAAATAATAGACAAAATGTGCTATCTGGGATAATCTTGTGTGTTTTTGCTCATTCAAGCACAAAAGAGAAGTTAATACTGATGCGCTGTCTGATAGATTCTGACGCAGCTTCTAGCACATGTGTTCACCAGACAGGACTGCTGTCGCATTGCATTGAGCAGTATTCCACAGCCAGTAGCTGCAGCTGATTTCAGGCCTTTATATGAATAAGAGCATGATTATAATATGTAATAATAGACAATGATGGCAGAAAAAAAACGGATGTTGCGTTAATGGCGTTAAATATTATAAACGTGCTAATCTGAAAAAAATGTATCACACGCGATAAGGCAAATTTATACTTGAGCGTCGGACCTAAGACGTACCTTCTTCGCCATATCCTACACGTTGGATTTCATTTCTACTTCTATATCGTTGTCAGTGTTGACAGGCAATGACAACTAGACGTCAGTGACCACGCGCGCGTTGCTTGTGTAACCAAGACATGAGCCGAAGAAGAAGCAGCTCGTTTGAGAAGGATTAGCAGTGATAGCGGCAGTTACTTTTGCTGCAGATTTGAGATGTTTAATACATAAGTACAAATATTTTACTTAGATAATACATTAATTTACTAGAGTAAACATGACTCTATCTCAGAGTTTTTTGACCTGAGGGAGGGGTTCAAACAGACCAATCCCAGCCCTTGCGGTCCGCGTAGGGTCTGCGTCAAGTTGACGACGTAGGTCCGACACTGGAGTATAAACCGAACTTTAACATTTCTAACACTCCTAATATAAACTCATCAGACTGTTTAATATTCCACATCTTGTTATCACATTGTCCGAAATGTACGGATAGATGCAATGATGTACATACTGACAAAATATATCCCTAGAAAAAGCTGCATTGGATAAAAACATCTGTCAGATGCATACATGTAAATTGTTCATGAAAACTGTAATAAGGAGACAGACAAAGTTCACAGTTATCCCCATAGAATCATCACCACATTTATAAGTTTCATGTAAAGCCACAAATTCATTAGGTGAAGTCAGTGTTACTTCCTCTGAGTCAGTTTTTAAAAAACTGCAACTAGGTACTTCGCTGATGCTAACCTGCTGATGCCATCCAGTCTATGCGATCAGGCTTCTCCACAAAAAGGTTTTGTAAATGCTTTGCCAATTGTTTATGTCAATTCTTTGATCAAGCTTGTCTTCGCAAGCAGGGTGCACAGATGTAAGAACAGGCAAGCAGGACCAAATACAATTATTGAATGATCATATTATGGCACTGTGACTTCAATAGAAGATATAAAAGTACATTTAGACCTATTTACATAGTGGTTGTTTTGGGATGTGAAGAGATGCAACTAAAATAACAACAACAAAATCTAGAAAGAACTGCCTACCTTCCCTTAAATCTTGTTACTTTGAAATGAAATATATTTGATGGGCTGTTTTAACAAATATTTTAGCATGCAGTTCTTTATAACATTAATCTTTAAAACACCAAATTCTAATGGTAAATTAACAACAAAATATTTATTTGCTAATTAATTGAATACATTTACATAGATGACATGGACCATCGCGCGTGCTGATGTAAAGCCTGGAGCAAGTCACATTAGGGAACGCATCCTCTATTAATCCGGGTTTCCTCAAAGACACGCCCTAGTAAAGAAAGCATCTATGAATTGAAATTAGTCCGCAAATAATCGTACTTATATTTTGAAATATCCCTTTACAGTTGGGCGCCGATATACTCTTCCGCTTATCATAACGGCCGCGCGTATGACACGTGCTACTATAATGATTTCCTTCAAGACTATTATACAGAATATTACACTGTTGTTGCATCCAACATTTACCTGCTATAAAATATCACTGTACGTTTGCTATATATAATCAATCAACACATTCTGATTGACCGACCTTGGCGATTTTGATGTCATCTTGAGTCACGGGTTTGGTGGAAAGTAACAAACCGGTAGGAAATTGCTCGGCTCCCTCTCCTTTTGCCATAACACTGATCAGGTGTAATGTTGCTCCCGGAACGGAGTGTGATGATTTATTCCTTTGTTGTATTGAATTATCAGTGTTTGACAGTGTACCGTTTCCACTTTCGTCTTTCAGTAAGACGAGATGCTGCTCAGCCTGCCGGTACTCAACTACAGCCTAGTTTGAATGGTAGTTTCCACGCCCACTCCCACACCCACGCATCCGTCACTCGTGGCAACACAAGCGGCAGTACAACGCTCAACAGAGACAGAGCGTCTCGCAGAGGATTAATGTTAAGCATTTTTATGTGCAGGTACATTATCTTGAAAGTACCCTGCCTCCTTAAAAAAAGGAAATACTACAAAAATGCAGAATGAACACAACAAATATATAGAAAGAATATGTTTGATTGTGTGTTAATCACAATAACACCGAACAGCAGACATTATCGATGCATTTTATATATGGTATACTTATTATATATCATTAATTCATATTGAAATTTGATGTTTACTATTTTATAAAATAGAATAATCAAAATGTTGCGACAAATTGAGCCAGAATGTAGGCCTTACAGGATTGGCTTGATTGACCTTGAAAACAGATTTTTAATTCAAGCAACATGAGGTTTGGGCTCCCCGTGAGATTTTTATCAGCAGCCCAGTCATACACATTTATGGTGTACGTTTTTATTTCTTTGTTTGACAATATATTGACCTGTTTTAAATGGGACTGCAAAAAGAGAAATCAGGAATAGTACAAATATCCTGAAGCAAAATGACCTGTGCTTTTGGAATCACTGAGAGTGGGAAGAAAATTCAGTTTTCAACAGGAAAGATCCAGACTGGAATACTAATAAAAATAATAATAATCCAAATAATAATAATAAAAATGTATTAAAGAGGAAATTTCCTGGAGGGCCTCCGGTCAAAGCCTTGACCTCAGTCCAACTGAGCCTCAGTGGAGTGGACTGATAAAATATGGGATGTGTTCTCTAATCCATCTGTATTTTGCTTGCGTTCAAAAGTCAGCTTTGAATAAAACTTCTGGGAAGATCTTTAATGGTAAAAACTGTTTCGCATGCTTTTTGTAACCTCAAAGTAGGTTACAGTAAAACACAACAATGTGTGCATTTATATGTTGGTTTTTATATGTTAGTGGAGACCTAAACAAACAATGACAAACTTTCGTAATTTATACTGTTTCATTCTGGCCTCTGTGTCTACGACGGAGCTCGGTTCAACGGTGTGTGGCGACATCTGCTGGGCTATAATGAAATGACAAGTATGATAAATGATTAGAATAGAATGGATTGAAATAGAATAGAATAGAAACAATGAAATACAGTTTAGCAGCTCTTCTGGATGACGGGTGAACAATTATAAAAAAACTATTTTTTATTTTAAAGTTTAAACAGAAATAAAATATATATACAGTTAAATGTATAAGAACACCCAAAGACCTATATATATAGACAAAGGCATAAATGCACACAAAAATATAAATCAGCAGGTTTTGAGGTAGGCGATCGTGTTTCAACTTTCTGAGGAAGTAAAATCTTTGTTGTGCCTTTCCCACCTGCTGGGAGATGTGTGTGGACCAGGTGAGGTCAGCCGAGATGTACAGACCCAGGAATTTAAAGGTCTCTCTATCTTCTCTACCTCATCTCCATGTATGTAGAGGGCAGAGCATATTTAGAAAAATTATTTCCTAAAAATGATGAGCGCTTCCTTGTTTCCTGTTAAGGAAACATCAGCAAAACAGTAGAACAGTGGTCTGTATAAAAACACAAACACAATAGCATATAAGCTCTATTCAGCCTGGTGAAGGAATGTTTATCAATTTTTTTTATCCTGATTATAAAAAGCAGAATAGGTCCAAATGATTGAATGGGAGCCAGAGTCAATCAGAAATTGTCCTAACTAGAAACCTTTAATGTTTTGAACTTTTAAATTATTCACATTTTGCCTTTATGCAAACACACTCTTGTAAATTGTAATCATTGTTGAAAGGAGATGTTACCATAAATATAGGGAAAAATTGAGCAATTTCCGGGGGAAAAAATATTTGGCAAAAAAAATAAAAAACTTTGTAATACGAACACAATACAACAGATATAAAATAATGAAATGAAATTCAACATTCTTGTTTTGGCCATATTTTTTAGTACACAATTTTGGAACTATAGCAAAAGTGAGACATGCTCAAGAACATCTCCACATTCATTCAGAGCTCTATTTTATAAAATAAAGTTATTTTTTTAATCTTACAACAAAATTGACTGAATTCATCAGGGCTCAGGAGAGTTGTAGAGTTTGAGGAGATTGAGCTCTGAGTAGAATTTTAAAAGACTACAAATACACTTCTTCGGATTGGTGATTATTTCCACAGGGATAAGAATGGCTGCTGTCTTATTTACCAACTTTTGTCTTCATCCATAGCTTACTTATTTTCCTTATGTTTTGTATTTAATTGTGGGTTATTCTACATGAGTGCAACCAATTCTATTACATCATCTCTTGTAATTTTACAGATTGGCCTAATAAAGTAATTTAATTATAGTTTTCTTTCATTCTTCTTTAGAAACTCTTGAGTGTGTGAAGACAACGTTAAATAATAACTGATGTGAAAGGTGTGAGGTTTCCGTCCTTTATCCATATGCGCATGAGACTGTAGAACAATACCAGCTCCCATCACACTAACCGTTAGCCTACAGCACTAACCCTCTTTTAACCCTTTGTTATAGGGCTAATCTGTTGCCTTAACAAAGACAGTTGCAAGTTTTTGCCTCTGTTAAAGAGGGGGATGGAGGGATAAAGAGAAGAAGCAGAAGAGGGGAGATAGAATGACCTGAAAAGTAGAGTGGGGGATTTGGATACTATTGGCATGTCGTTGGTTGATTTCTTTTGTGTTGTTGGCTTGTGATGATGTTAAGAGTTTTAATTCTCAGTGGTGTAATAATAAATAATTACAAACAGATGTATTCTGTCATGATTTATTCACCTTTACATACTTCAAAACACGTATATGACTCTTCCTTCTGACCTTTTTCAAAATATTTTCCTTTGTGTTCTGCAAAAGAAAGAAATACATGCAGGTTTGGAATGACATGATTAAAGAATTATCATTTTTAGGAATACTATTATGCTATAGTACAAACACTCGAGGCAGGAATGAAGAAGACATTGGATTGTACCCCTTTGAGGGAAGAATGGGGGATGGACGAAACAACAAAAATGATTCTTTTGTTTCTCTCAATCTAATGACGGGTTGGGAGGTGCAATCTTTCTTTAGACGATAGGGGGCGCTGAAACGCTAAACGTCTGAAGTGCATGTATGGTTGTTTCTGTAAGCACGGCCATGGTAAGCTTTTTGACCACTTGACCCGGTGTTTTGACGGACTAACTTCAGACAACAGATGTCCAGTGCAGTAAAAAAGAACATTTGAGCATTTGCGAATATCCCCCAAAAAATCCTTAATTAGTAGCTGCATGTAGGGCTACATGTTTTTTGTGAGTGTTTATTGTTTACAATTTGTAACTACACTTTACTACAAACACTTTGGTTGATTATGGTTACAATGGTCAATAACAATGGTTATTTTTCATATGGGCAGTGTCATCATATAAATGGGAGCTGTGACTCCCTTTCTCCAACTTCCATTTGTGAAGAAATTCAAAGGTGATCAAATGCACACATACAGTACAAATCACAGAGATGTGAAATAAATAAAACTATTGGCCAGAAATCCAATTTCTTTTGTTACATTTTATGAGCCCCCTTTCTCATCAACCGAGACAATTATTGCACTAAACGGACTCACTTGTAAACATCTCGTCTAATTTATCTGTCTCAGACTGTTGGGGCTAAAGTTTAAACTAAATCTAACAAAAATATTTTATCGCTGCAACCTTGCGTGTGCTAGATGGATTAGTGTTGTGTCTGCGTTGGTCATTTGTGTAGATTATGCCCTGTAAGGTCAAGTAATCACACTCCTTCTGGACTAACGTTCACACTTTACCCCCAGCATTTAGTGAGGGGGGTGGGGGGGGGGGGGGGGTTAGTGCTCTGAACTGCATAGTACTCGAGCACAAATCCGTCATGTGTGTGCAGAATATATTTTTAATGTATATTTAAAATAATCTTTAAAAATACCGTGGGAGTGGGATACTACCGTAACAAAACAGGGCCAAGAGTTCGGCTTTGTAGTACATTGTATTTCCTTGTTATTTTATATAAAGCGTTATGTTGATTTTTTGTATTTTTATCAGAGGTCCTTTGTCTGCGACCGTGGTGCAATCTTCTTTTTATTCTCTTCAGTACGCTTAAACATTATAAAACTAACGTTACAAGATTATTCTTTAAACATGTTTTACCAGAAAACTTGAGATAAAAGCAAGTCATTCTACCGCGTACGTCTTGGTTTTTAAGGATCGGCGCTTGTTTTCGACATTTCAGACGCAACATATCGATCGGTGGAATTACATGCATCAGAAGATCATTAAAGGTGCAAATCAACCCAATCATGTTTAGATTTGAATAGTGACGTAGAGGGTTTTATTTTCATTCAAATAATCATTTTACTACCCTCACATTCACAATGAGCGGTGGTTCACACGCTTCGCCCGCCCCGCGCCTCCGGTGGGTGGGGCCACGCCGCGCTCTCTCACACAAAGACGCAGATCTGGCGCGAAAGCACTTTTACCGGCAGCGGGCTGGGGGAGGGTGCGGCTGCACTGCACCACGCGGATCGATCGTTGCTGCCGTTGTAATAGGACACCTGCTTTATTTTCGCAAGACGAAAAAAAACTTTTCTCGTTGTTCAGGTTAAACGGTCGTAAAACAAAGGCGGTTGGAGTCGCACGCACTATTATTCAGCGAGCGCGTGTGCGCCGGAGTTGTGCTCAGTCCCGCTACGGGACTCTGCGCTTCTTTGTTCTGTCTGTCCCGTTGATTCTCAGTGGACTTTGCAAGTCTGCGACCCCATGCATTAGCTGGTAAGTTCATTTGTCATTTAATCAATCAACATAAGATACACTTGACTGTGTTTGTTTGAGCGCGTGCATTTCCTGGATTATTTAAATGCATAACGTGTTTCTTTATTTCATATGATCAAAGTGCGTGTAATATTAATGGAACACTACACTCAATAAAAGTACAACCTGCTTCTCTAAGAAATACCTGATCAACGATCGCTGGTTACATTGTTTCCCACTCGTGTCAATAAGTGACTTTAACTTGTTACTTTGGATGTTTTGTCGCTCCCTGATGCATATCTGCAGTTCTGTCTGCGCAAAACGACCGACGCACGTGGGTTGTCCTCATTGATTTAATGCCATGGTCCGTTGTCTTCACAGATACCTGTTAAAGTTCTGCAGCAATGCATGGCGTAAACGCGCACCCACTATACGGCTGGGAGATGGAGCACTACTTTTACGACGAGATGGACACAGGAGAGGACTTCTTTAAATCGACAGCCCCGAGTGAGGATATATGGAAGAAATTCGAGCTGCTTCCCACCCCACCCATGTCGCCTTCAAGAACGCTGGATGGAGACTTGTTACCGGGGGATCGACTCGGGTGGGCACCCCCGAAGACATTAACATGCGACGAGGAATACGAGGGGTTGCACAAGTTTGACCCTTTGGACATTTTTGGAAATCTCGGCTCTATCATTATCAAAGACTGCATGTGGAGCGGATTTTCCACGAATCACCGACTCGAGAAAGCACAGATTAGCGCTCAGGTTCAGACGACTACCTCATTGCACACAGCCTCGGCTGCACAGAAGGGTCCTCGTGCTGCACCGGGCACGCCCGTGACCGTCGCTAAGGCGGCACAGTGTGTGAATCCGGCAGCTGTACTTGAGCTTCCTGTCCCGCATAAGAAAGTTGCTGCAGGGTCATCCGGTTCTGAGTGTCGTTCAGATTCATCCGGTAAGAGTGTTGACGGTTGATTAAATGTTATTTGCTTAATGGCATGGGTCTATGCATGGACCAGAATATTGCTGAACCAGTCATGTAGGAAGATAGTCTGCTGCATAGGGTCTGACATCCAACACAGCTTAGATTTTGAATTCCCCAATCAAAATACACTTATTTTAACTTCCCAAGACTTAAAACGGTTGTCAGATGCTCCAAAAAGTGTTTTGCCTTTTATGTGGGTGAATTTACACTTTCTGTTGGGATAATCATCTCAAGTCAGACAGCAGGACACTTCAAGAACTCAATTCTGAGTATTTTAATTTAATGAGAGAAATAATAAAAAGTACTAGTCATTTTGTAATTTCATTATTAACATTTATTAATTTGCAGGTGCTTTTATCCAAAGTGACTTTTGTTATTGAATTTTGCATCTACTCCTGTAGACTTGCGTTTATCTCGTTTGTTTTCTCACAATATCAAAGACACCTGTCATTCTGTGTTGGAATGCTGTGTATCTTTTCTCTAAATGGGTCATATTTTGTCATCTCAGATGAAGAGGATGATGATGAGATCGACGTGGTGACCGTTGACAACCGACCGAAGCGCGGCCGACCTCCAAGCCGCCGAACGCCAGTAACCATCATGGTGAGCGCAGATCCATTTGGACCGTGCCCCAAGCGCTTCCACGTGTCCCTTCATCGGCAGCAGCACAATTACGCTGCCCCTTCACCTGACACGGACCCCGAGGATGACTTCGATGAGGAGGAGTCCATCAGCAAACGGCCGTGTCTTGAGCCGCCGTCTCCGCTCTCCTCGCCCGGCACCTCGGACTCGGAGGACTCAAACGAACAGCGTCGTAACTTCTTGGAGAGGAAGCGGAGAGATGACCTTCGCTCAAGGTTCCAAGCGCTCAGGGGGGAGATTCCAGGACTGTCTGGGTCTTCAAAAACCTCAAAGGTGACCATTTTGACGCAGGCGACGGAATACTTGCTGAAGCTACATGCCTGCCAGCGACGACAAGCTCAAGAGAAGAGGAAACTGAAAGCCAAACAGCAACAGCTGCTCCGCAGAATCGGTCTATTGCAGAGTTCCTAAATGACGGACGCTTTAATTGAAAATATCTCAAGGATCCAAAAAGCCAATGAACTTGTATATATCTTGTATAGTCCACATTGAATCTTGCCCTTTAAGGGATCTGTACAGGTGTGTCGAGAGCTTTGCAATGCTTTAGATTGACATGTTGAACTTTGATGAAACATGCTCGTGATGCTAACGTAATGTACATGGTTGGCAAGGAGGAGGAAGCCATTGTTGAAGAATCTTTCCATTTTTGGAAAACGGATGGGTGCCGTGTATGCATGTGGGGTGTTTAGGTTATGTTGTGAGGGGAGTGGGGTCTGCAAGGGTGTAATGTGAGGGTAGCATGTGTTCTTGCACATTTCGTATGTTTGTCCCTGTGAGCTTACTGGAGGAAGCCTTAAGTGTCATGTTCATAATAATCTGTACAAAATTGCCTGTAAATACTGTATTCAGGGGATATTCTCCTCCTTAATCTACTCATGAACAGCACAGAGAATCTATTTTGTTAAAGAATAAAGCATCAAAAATGACCATGTTCCGTCTTCCTTATTTTTCTCGTAACGTTTTCTAGAAAGCCATATCATTCTATCCTCATTCTTTCTTTGTCTCATCTCCGACTCTTATTAATCGAGTGAGGGTTCAAATAATGTAACGCAAAAATATTAGTTTGTTCTATGTTATAATAAGCTGTTTGCAGGTTCCTCCCTTTTGTTTTATGCATGCCGTTGAAACCGAAAGAGGAAGATGTTAAAAGGGTAGTTCAAAAGATACCGTTGTCCGTTGTTATCCTGAACAACTGGTTCAACGGTCATGTTGAAAAGTCGAAGTGTGTAAACCGTTTTGCAGAGAAGCATCTTTGGAATGCCTATTTAAATGCTGGTTTTCAAAATCGGAATCGGAAAGAGCTTTATTGCCAAGTGTGTTTTGGACATACAAGGAACTTGTTTTGGTGAGCGCAGCATCCAGTATACAGAAACGGCTAAAACAGTACACGGAGACCATAACACAATACAGTACACAGATGATTTACACAAAACAATAGTCTCAAAACCTGATTAGGCACATCAAACCATGCTCTGACTGTTTTTGTGTTCTTTTAATGGGTTTTGGCTGCAGAAGTGGGAGAAGCGAGTTATGGGAAGCAGAAAGAGGAAGTAATGCAACCAGCCTCTAAACTTTCTCCTGTGTATCTGAATTTATTTTTACCTGAACGGAATTCTTTGGAACAAAAGCCTTTTTGATAGATCCAATAAAAAGCGCTTACAGAAAACCCAAACATTTAAAGTTCCTCCCTCTCATTTTTTAATAATTTGATAATGCTTCCACCTGACATAACTTGAAATGTTCCTCTTGCTTTGTCACTGTTAAATAGCCGTATCTACTGGAAATATTTGTTACACTGCGACTAAAACTTATTTCAACAAATCTATCTCTAACTTGCATCCTATAGCGGCATCACATCTCCAGTCCACTAACCCAGATTTCACTCCCACGGATACATGGGAAGTCAGACACTCCAAACTGACCCACTGATCCTAATGAAGATAATAGACCAGACAGGCTTGATTATTGTTATGTTGTTATTTCACAGTTCCTGTATTTGTTTTTCTCCTGTACTTTTATATCTGTGTTGCATTCTCTGTCAGAGCATGAGTTGTATAACCACTGCAAGCTGTTACATAGAGAACAGGCAAGTTTCTCCCCCCCTCGTTTTCTCTCTGTGTCTGTCTCTCACCTCACTGCAGTCTGGCCGTTATGTCTGTTTTCATTTATGCCTTATGGGTGTGGCATGTTTATTGCATTGAACTTGCTTTGAAACTCTGAATGTGACTGTCAAAACAAACTCACAGTCATTATCGCTTATGGTGATTTGATCATTGTTTCGTTGTTCAATCCACAAATCTGTAGTAGCTGCAATCATTGGTTTGAACACGTCAGGCGTCTGGGCCCAGACAGACTCGTGTCTCCACTTTTCCAACAAAATGTACAAGAAAAGTGCATATGGGAACATGTGTAGACATATACTTAACTGCAGATTCTTAAACATTCTGTGTAAGTTTGTGTACTGTGAGAACAAACTGTATGTGTGCTGTCAGGGCGTTGATTTCAGGTAATCACAGGATCAGACATGAAAAATGAAGTAAGTGCAGAATGAAATCAGGATAAACTTGCATTATATATTTTATGCAAATGTAGAACAACACGATAAACTTTGACAAAACGAGAATGTTGTCTTAAAGCGATTGTGCACCCCAAAATTAAAATTCTGTCTTTTAATCACCCTCTTTGCATTTCAAATCTCGTTGGATTTCTTGTGCAGAACACAAAAGAAAACATTTTGAAGAAAGTTGATAACCAAACAGCACCGATCCCCATTCACTTGCATATGTTTTGTGTACATACAATAGAAGTGAATAGGGGCAAGTGCTGTTCGCTTACCAACTTTCTTCAAAATGTCTCCTCCTGTGTTTTGAAATGAGAGAAAGTCATACAGGTTTGAAATGACAAAAGGGTGATGAAATGATGACAGAATTTGTATTGTTGGGTGAACCATCACTTTAAATGAATTTACTGCCTCCTTATGTTTAACTGCACGCAAAACGTAAATACACAAGAATCTGTGACCTATGTGCCAAAATAATTTAAGTTTGGATTTCTGCAGATGTCTCTGTGGACATATTTGTATGGAACAGCTGTTACATTGTATGAATACACTTGGATGAATGAAGAGAGCTTAACTGAACCCAGACCAAGTCGCATCATTTGAAACCGCCCCTGTGTGCTGGGATTGGTTGAAGGGGTTGTAGATCAGAGACGGGGGCGTTAGATTGGCGGGGGTCTTTGTCTGTTTTGTGGTTTTGTCTTTAATGAGATTTAGACGCACAGTCATCAGAGCAAAGCTTCAATTTTAAGCTCAGTTCATGATCCAGAGAAACCTTGACTAAGTCTGTCTCTTTATAATTCATCTAGTAATTAACTATGCATGTAAGTAAGTTGGAATTGGTAAAGAGATTAATGAAATAATTATGTAATGTCCATAAGACCACACAAAATAAACCTTAACAGTTTACCCAAAAAAAAAAATTCTGTCATCCGTCACTTACCCTTGAGTTGTTCCATATCTGTATACATCTCTTTGTTGCAATGAAACTAAAGAAAGATATTTGGCTAGTAACCAGACAGTTATTGGCCACCTTTGACTCCCATAATAGGAAAAATGGTGAAAACTGCCTCAGAACTGCTTTCCTACATTCTTCAAAAAATATTATTTTGTGGTCAACAGAGCAAAGAAATGTGTTCAGCAATCTTTCCTACCATGGTAGTCAATGGTGGCCAACCAACTGTTAGGTTACAAGCATTCTTCCAAATATCTTTCTCTGTGTCCATCAGAACAAAGAAACGTATATGCTAAAGATTTGGAAGAACCCTGGTTGAACAAACGAAGACATAATTTTGTTGAACTGTTCCTTTAAAGGGAGTATAGTAAAAGCTCAATTGTAAATATTCTCTTCTGTAATTGAAGGAGCTTTTTACACCTTTGTTGTTTATTAAGGTATCAGTAACCTAAACCTGCTCTTTAAACAGAACCAACCACTGTACTATTTGCTACATTACCTTCATTGTTGTTAGACTGTAGTAAATATCAACTGCACTATTTCAAAATGGAATAAATGAACATTTATGTATTTTGCCAAATAAAATGTTTTTTTGTTTGCAAGACTTGTGTGACGCTGAATGTAGGTCAGTAGAATTTAAGGGGCAGGGTGTGTTCCATCACAACTTCACTGGTTGACCTCGGTACAAACATGCTATTGTTATGTAACTCTCTTCTCCTTCCCTTATCGTATCTCTCTCCTTATATCTCTCTTCCTGAACCGCGTTTCATTCTCTCAATTCATATCCTTATTCTAAAGTGTGGGGCATGGTTAAATTGTCAATATATTAAGAAGCATTTTATAAACATCCATATTCACACACAATACAAAATGAACACTAAACTATTTACGTGCTCCCATAAACAGTAAACAAAAGGACTTCCTACATATACCTTGTAAACATGCTTTGTGTGCCTGCTACTCTCAAGGAGTGTCAGTTACAGTGCGATGCTGCCCTCTGGTGGTAGAATTGCCTACAACATCTTCCCCACCAGTATCCAGTCGAACGAATTTGTCCACAATTTAACAGGTCTGTGCATTTGTTTTAATGGAGTATACAGTATTTTATACAGTGTTGTTTCACTACGTTTACATTGACACATAAACGAAAATGTATGTGAATGTACATAAAGGGGAAAAAGCCCACGTTCTACATACATAGTTTAATAATTATTTAATATGCAATAAATATCAAGAAAAATGAAACTTTTACAGATTTATCGACTGTTGGGAAAAGGGTTACCCGAGGTCATGTTTATTTGCCTGCACAACCGCTTTGCTCTTACGGCTTTGTTTCATTGGCTGATTTGGATGTCTATCAAAGAAATGGCCGCTGGCGCGACGCAACGCGACGAAGCATTCTATTGGTCGATTCATATTGTGGTCCCGCCTGACGAGCTTCAAACCTCGCATTTAATTGGCCGAGGCTTTGCGGTTTAAATTTGAACAGTTTCAAACTGGAGAAAGTTATAAACGTGCAGCGGATCTGCGTGTCGCGCTCGTTATTCAGAGAAGAAAAACGGTTTTTGTGTTAAGTTTGTGCAGTCGGAGTAAGGTACGTATTTCAGATCAAAACTTACATGTATATGAAAGGGATCGACTTCAGTTGTGTGCCAGATTTGGCCAATAAAAGAGCATATCGATCTATATTTGGCAGTGTTGTTCGAATGTTTATTCATTTATGCGTGAATATGAAGTACAGGTACTGATACCGATACAAATTCAATATATTAACACTGTTGTTAAGTGCGGAGACGTTTTTTAGTCGTTGTGGATCATGAAATGTGTCGAACTGAAGGGGAAATGGCAAGTGACTAGTCAATTCAAAAGCATAAGGGCTAATTCAAATCTTGAGGAATGTCGAAACTGCCATGTTTGTGCCTTTTCTATGATTTAGTTATTGTTATGTTTCAGAAGGGAGTACGTTCAATGTAAATTATTTATTTTGTAAAGAGTTTTTTAGTTCAGTATCTGTCTGGCTGATGACGTACCCCTTGGGTAACGCAATCCACATATTACAAATAAATAGTTTTGTTTCTTTTCTTTCATTCCTTCCTTTGTACTTTTTGCACACTGGAAAGAGGAAGGGAGAGAGAAAGAGAGATAGAGAGCGAGCATGTTCTGAAGTTTGCTTGTGTATCCAGGTTAAAACTAATGGTTGAAAATGTAGCCAGTGAGCTGTTTATTGCCTTTTCAGGCAATAGGGATTGCTGAGGTTGAAAAGTGCTTTACAAAGCTGACAGTCTTATTATCAATCCAACATAGTTCAGCAGAATCCATGGAAGGACAGATGAGGCCATGAGTGGTAATGCTTCTTTGAAGACTTTACGAATTTCCTCCTTGTTCCTTTCTTATCAGAAGTCATGCCCTCAAGGGATTGCCACAGTGCCTGCTAGATCATATGCCATCTTTTGGTAAATTGAAAGTAAAAATAAATCTTATGTATAATAAGACTGTATTTCCAAATTGTTTACTAACGTCAGGTTTTTGAAGCTTTGTTATAGCCTTTGACCATCTCTCTAAGGCATGATGTCCTCACAGATCAAGATACACTTTCTATACTCTAAGCACTTGGTTGATGTCATGTTTTTTGGGGGTTGTGATTTTTGGTTACCACATTGAGCAAAGTTGTTGCTCATTAGAAATTAAACGGATTAGAGGTGTTTGTGTAAGAGCGATGCTAAGCTCCCCTGGTGTTGGGTTAGAAGGTAAGATGCCAGCCTTGTGGTCTTATCAGTGATGCCAGATGTGTGTGGTGCCCGTTGGGCGTGACCGACCAAAACGCATGTCGTCATGTTCTGTTTGTGTCTTTTACAGTATGAGTTCCGTGGCGGTGAAGGAGAATCAGGGAGTGTGTGAGGTACGGAAGAACAGCAGTTCTGACGAGTCTTGTGACATTTTCTCTTTGGAGCAGCTGACTGGCAGACCCTCCATCCTGCGGCAGTCACAAGCAGACAACATTAACAAGACTGTTCTCAAAGGAGCAAAGGTGAGCATTACGACGGGTGTTTATGTAAGCAAATCATTTGAGGTTTAAGCTGTTTAGTAATCGGGATCGTTTTCCCCTGAATCAAATGGGGCATTATTCCCTATAAGCACTGCAGTAGTTTATTGGCTATAGTTGTTTTGAAACAGGAGTGCTCGTTCACATTTGCTCACTTTGCTTTTTATTATCTGAGTGGTTTTCTGTTATTTAAATCTGTTTGTTTAAATACTTATTATTTTTTAATAGGTTTGTTTTCAAACTCCACGACGAGACCCAGTCACAAAGCGGATTATGTCCCCGAGCCGCACCAGTGGGACAAACAGCCAGAATGACAGCACTAAAGTACTGGAGACTTTCATGCCCTTTACTGACCAGTAAGTACTAGCGAGTTGATTTTTAAAGTTTGTGTAGACTGGTTAAAAAGATGGATGCATGACTTTATTCAGCAGAACACAACAGAAGATATTTTGAAGAATGTTGGTAACTTAAGAACAGCGGTACCCATTCACTTCTATTGTATAGATACAAAATCAATGCAAGTCAATTGGTACCATAGTTGTTTGGTTACCAACATTCTTCAAAATATCATCTTTTGTGTTCTGCGCAAGAAAGAAAGCCATACATATTTGAAATAAGAGGGCAAGGAAATGATGATAGAATTCAAATTTTGGGATGAACTGATGTTACAAATAACTAATATTACACCTCAGGCAAGAAATGTTATATGTAAAAAAAAAAATTCTGACAGGTTTGGTATTCAGTCTCATTTTGACATGTAACCTTTTATAAGTGTTTTCTTAGGAATATCCACTAACAATTGTATTTATTACAGGAGTTCATTGTTGAACAAAACATCCACCACACCAGTCAGCATGCAGAGTAACAGTTTCTCTTTACCTGATGATGACATCCCTATTCAGAGCAAAGTAGCCTACACACTTGATCTTGACAATCTAGATGCCGTTAACCCTTTCCTGAGTTCTATTAAAATGGCAAATTCTCCTCCCAAACCGTCTACTTTACCCATGAGTTGGGCATCAGAGCTTATAGAGTCAGATACAACTACAGCCATTGCTTGCACACCTAAAGATGAGCAGATGAATCTAGAGGTTATAGACACTCCACTAGATGAGACCCTTCCATTTGTCTCATCAGTTGAAAATTCCCTTGTGGATAATTCTGACAACATGTCTTCAGCAGAAGGCACAGTCATCATCAAGACAAACAACAATGAGAAAAGCATCACAGACACTGAGGAGTCGGATATTACTGAACCAATCCAAGAATTAAAGCTGATTGCTTTTACAGAATATCAGACTCAGGAATCACCACTACCTACTGCAGGATCATATAACCTGGACTTTGACAACCTTGAGATGCTCGATCCATTCCAAACTGGTGGGTCAAAGATCCCAAACTCTCCGATGCTCAGTAAGGCTGAGGGAGTTCCTGATCCACCTCAGACATTTGAAGAAGCCGCTCGGGAACCAAGTGAAGAAGCCGCTCGGGAACCAAGTGAAGAAGCCGCTCGGGAACCAAGTGAAGAAGCCGCTCGGGAACCAAGTGAAGAAGCCGCTCGGGAACCAAGTGAAGAAGCCGCTCGGGAACCAAGTGAAGAAGCCGCTCGGGAACCAAGTGAAGAAGCCGCTCGGGAACCAAGTGAAGAAGCCGCTCGGGAACCAAGTGAAGAAGCCGCTCTGGAACCAAGTGAAGAAGCCGCTCTGGAACCAAGTGAAGAAGCCGCTCGGGAACCAGAGATCTCACCACAGACGTACCCAACAGTCCCTGAGGCTCCCAGTGCACCCGAGGAGAAGTCGACTGTAACCGACGGCTCCCCATCTACAACGTCCCCCAAGGAGAACCCAATCCTGTTGGAGTTTAATTTCAATGATGGAGCTGAAGTCAAGTGCAAACCACCACCAAAACGGCTGGGGGTTAAAAGACCTGCTGGTACCAAGCCTGTCTCTAAAAAAACAGACACCGTGGTCAAGGAGAAGAAAGAATCGGAGCTCAAGCAGTTGTCCCCTAAGAATTTAGAGGAGACTGAACCTGTGGATGTTCCTCCCGTTAAGGGTTCTTACATGTTTGATTTTGATGACCCAAACTTTAACCCCTTTGGAACAAAGGCTAAGATGGGTAACTCCCCGCCACGTGGGATCCAAACCAGCCCGGTTTTGATGGAATCTGCAGTTCCTGTTGAGAAGCGGGTGTCCCCTCCACGGCAGGAGCAATCCGAGACTGTTGTACAGGATGAGGAGCCTAAGCCCAGGTACAAAACTTGAAAAAAGAAAACAAAAAATATGCTTTCTTAATGGCAAACATATAAATGCATGTCATTTAAAAGCAGTAATTAAAGTTTCTTTTCTTCAGGTCTCCTCGGGCTGTTTCTGTAAACAATGAGAAAGTTGAAGAAACCATGTTCTCGGTCACCATGCAGGTAGGTAATATTTCTCTGTAAATTTGTCATTCAACTAGTACGTTGCCGCGGATGTTGATGTATACCTTTCTTGCAGCAAGTGGAAGATGCAGAGGCTTCTATCCCATCTGCTGTTTCCCACATTAACATAACACGGAGCCCAGCCATTCATGAACCGGAGCCCAATGCCACTGCAGAATCCATACCAGATCTTCAGAACCACACTTGTGATCTTGTTGCGATAACACCAAGTGAAGACGAGTTTGTGCCTGGTGCATTTTGTGAGTAAATGTGCTTGTGCTGTTATCTATACCAATCCAGAACCATAAAGTTCTCAACATTGTGCTTAACAATATATCCCTGTACGTTACAGTCATGTCAGGAGGAGACTTTGATGGACAGTTTGATTACCTGGAACAGTTCGGATCAAATAATGTGAGTTTTACTGTTGAATGGTCTTTCAAAAAAGCTTTTACAGATCTTGCTGTTTAATGATCTCCATGTGGCAAAGTTAAAGGATATGTTACCCAATCAAATAAATGCTGAAGTATCAAACGCATTCCTTTTATAGTTTAAAGAGTCTGCGTTGAGAAAGCAGTCTCTGTATTTGAAATTTGACCCATTGATGAAGGAGAGCCCAAAGAAAACTACAATGGAGAACGGTGGATTCAGCATGCCACGCCCCTCTCTTGCCATCAGGTCAGACTCTTCTGCATACAGATACATGTTGGGCTTTAACAAAGCATGACACAATATTTTAGATCTTCAAACAATAATCTTTTGTTTTTAACATTTTGTGTAACACTCTTCGGACAGAAAATTACACAGCTGCGTTTTTTTTTCTGATAGAAAAATGTAGAGATTTCCTTTGTATAGATGTGTTTAGATAATGTGATCACTTTTGTTAATCCTGTGAATTACTAAAAAAATGTTTTTAACCAAATTTTAAATAGAATTGCTATTTGTTTTTATTAGCAGAAAATAATACCACAGCAGTATTTATACAAGTATTTAGAAAAAGTTAAAAATATATTCAATAACCTCGGTGACACATTCGTGTCTTGTTGTGCTGTCAATATTTCACATTGCTGTTGAATGACTTTGTCACTCCTGAGGTTTGATTTTGTTGAAATTCACTGGACTGGAATGGCCACAATAAATCTAGAAACGCTTATTTGAAATGCTCAATATTTTTTTATTTTCCTGCAGCTGTTTATTTTTTTTTAATTTCTGATTTACATATTGTGCAAATATGTGTGTGTGTTAGGATGATGGAAGCTGCAAAATCTGAGGGAAAGCAGAAGTCTCAATGTAACAACACGAAGCTTCTGTGTGATTTGCCTCCACCAGTAAGACGGCAAAAATTCAGTTTATTCATGTATTCAGGAATTCATTTGAAAGTTTCTATAGATACTTTCTTATTTTAATATATTTGATTTTACAGGTGGTGAACAATGTGGTGCAAGATCCATCTGTTCTTGATTTACTTGTTCCCACCTTAAAACAGCCAGTGAAGATGGAGGACTCCATCATAGAGGTTCTGAAATACAGTCAGAGAGACATGGATGCTTCTCTAGAGAGAGCAGAAAAACAGGTCCGTGTTTGTTCCTTGTGTCACACAAGATTTTGTGTGTGTGGCGGTTCATTTATTTTTTATTTTCTACCGTTAGGCGGAGGAGAGGCGACAACAAATGAGTGCTCAGATTGAAACGTTGAGTCTGGAGAATCAGCAAATGATGTAAGTCTGAAATTGAACGCGAACATATTCTTTTAAGTCGATTCTCTGATTTGGTTATTAAAAAATGTTGCTGAAAATGCTTATCTGGGAAACTTAACATTTCTTTGTAATTAAATTGTTCATTTGTTATAGAACAGGATTGTTTGTAAATGGTTGACACCTGAATTACAAACTAGTCACACACTTTCTTATTTCTCTCAGGTTTATACTGTCAGAGTTTGAGGCCACCATCACTCAGATCACAGGTATGATGGATGTTTGATCAGAATTAGTTCACTCATGTGCAATCTGTTGGGTACTTTAATGTCTGTGCGTGTGTTTATAGATGAGCATAAGCAGAAAGAAGACCGGGCTAAAATTGACTTGGAACTAGCCCTTCAGGAAAAAGATCAGCTGGCCAAAGACTTGACTGATTTGGAAAGATCTTTCTCTTCTGTTGTCAAACGCCTAGACCGATGCAAGGAAGTTATTGAAGGATTTAAAAAGGTGCTTTTTTTTGCTTATCCACCAAAGAATGATAATCCCTGCTTTTTACCTCGATAAGTACAACATGCATTTTTCCTCTTATAGAATGAAGAGACCCTGAAACAGTATGCTCAGAACTGCATGGACAGACTACAAAAAGAGGAAAAGCGTTATCAAGCTCTTAAAGCCCATGCTGAGGAGAAACTAGACCAGTATGAGCTTTTCTATGACATACTTTAACATTGCAAACTTGCATTAAATTAATGTTATGTTGAATTGTGTAGTATGGAGTGATTCTGATACACTATACAAATGACTCTGATGTCGTTCCAGTGCCAATAAAGCCATTGCAGATGTTCGTACTAGGACGGGTGCAGAAGTGGCAACACTGCAGGTGCAGCTCAAGAGAGAGCAGCTTAAAGTTCAGTCCCTAGAGAATGATCTGGAACAAAAGGTACACAAACAGGGAGTCAATCTTAAGGGCGAAGTAGTCGCATGCTTACGTATGCATCATTTAAATATTTCTCTTTTCTTCTCTTAGGCTAAAGAAGTCAAAGACGTCACTGAGCTGTGTGATGAGCTGCTGCTGAAAGTACAAAAGCATGGGTTTTAATTTGCTTGTCTTTATTTGTGTTGTTCGTTATGTGTTTGTCTTAAAGCTGTTTTAATAAATAATAAATGGGAGTAATAATGCACTTTTTTAATGTCTTTTTCTTGATGTTTTATGTAGCAGATTGCATTTTAATGACGTAACATTTGTGAAATGATCAGGTTAGGCAGTAGTCAGTGGCACATCTTTGACAACCATTTGTAGTACTTTTCCATTGTTGCTTTTGGCTCTGAAATTACTAATTTTTGAGGTTCTTGGTCCCAATAATCTTTAAGGTCATATTTATCAGTCTTTGATTTATCAGTCCCACATTTCTTCAAACATCAAAACATTGCTTTTTGGTTCTAGATGCTAGAGTTTCAAATGTTAGTGCATTTAAGTTCTGTGTTCGAAGCGAGTTTGCAACAAGGCTTTTCTATCCATGAAAATCGCGTAATGCTTTTAGCAAACAGGTATCCAAGCTATAACTTCCCAAATATGTATCTACGTCTGTTGATGTCTGTCACCATGCAGATTATTTAATGCACATTACAGCAACAATGCGAATGAAAAAGCATTTATTTAGTCGTTCACACACAACTGAAACCGACATAACATTGTTAATGTCCCTTATGTATACCTAAATATACCAAGACATGAAATATTAACAAATATATATGATTCTGTGCTGCACTGATACAATGGTAAAAAAAGAATCTTGCAGAAAGGCAAACAAGCACAAAGAATGCATCGCAATCCATTTCATTATTCACACAATAAATATGTCATCAGCAGATTCACATTTCCTTTGCTTAAATTTGGATATAGCATGTTATGTCCAAATAATCCCCATACATACACAAAGGCAAATAATGAGAACTGTCGCTAAAACATTCTGGTTTTATTCTATTGTTTATTCTATGACTTTTTACTGCAGTGACGGCTGTACTGTGCCATGATTATTCAGTGAAACCTGAAACATAAGTCATCGCCTTAAACAGTCATTCTTATCATACATATATACATGATTTGTAAACAAAATTTCAAGCATGTTTCAAAATAGAACAAGTTTTTGTGTTTACTAAACAAAAAAGTTTTTATCGCAATTGTGAAGTTTTGGATAAAGTCTTACCCACTCAACCAATAATACTAATATACCATTATTCTTTAATTCTAGATTTTCATCAAGCTTCTCTTGGTATGTAACTGCAGTGTGCTGATATCTCAGTAGCTCAGGTCAATATAGACAATCGAATGTGGGTTTTAATATCACAAAGAACCTGCCATTATCTTTTGGTTTAATAATCCATGTAAACTGAGACTGACTTGGTAAAATATCCCTTTGAGAAAATTACACTGTTTTCACATTCGTTTAAATGTTTTTTATAATTCATAATTTTTCTCTATAAAAGTCCCTTAAGATAAAAGTCTCCTAAACATTCTCTTAGGCGCATTCAGTCCCTTATATAAGCAACCTGTTCAACATATTTGTGTTGGGGATGTTAAAAATTATTAACGATTGGTTATTTTCCTATAGGTCAACCGTATCGATTGTCCATTCATTTAAACATATTTAAAAATGTATTGGTGGAAATCAGATGGTGGCCAAACTGCAAATTAAATTTATGCATTTGAGTAATAATCATTTGACACCAAAGAGTCAGCTTTATTGTCTGTACCGTACTGAAAGCCCTGTATCTGTTTAGTTTGGTATGAATACACTACCATTCGTTGGTTCAATTACAATAAGTTCGCTTTTTTAATAAAAATTAGATTTATACATCATCTGAAAGCTTTACATTCATTGATGTATGGTTTGTAAATATAGTTACTGGTTTCTTTTAACGCTTATCGTTGTTAGGACGTTGTGGATGTTGTGGACAGTAGATGAACCCGAAAACGCAAATTCTAAGCTTTACAGACATACCAAACTTGGGTAGTTCCCATAGAGTGGGCAGCAGTGACTGAAGTTTGTAGGTGTGTTTGCGGCCATTTTTTTATTCACGATTCTGCTGCATAAAAATTTCCTCTGCTGTAGGAAATTTACAGAATATCTTCGTGGAACATGATCTTTACTTAATTTCCTAATGATTTTTTACATTGATAATTTTGATTGTTTGACCAAATTTTTTGTTGCCTATTGCCGCAAATATACCTGTGCTACTTATGACTGGTTTTGTGGTCCAGGGTTAAATTTGTGCCTTTACACTTATGCTAAAAATGCTATATTGTCTGCAGTATATACTGTGGCACAGTGCATTATAGTCTCCAATAACATTTCTACGCAGTAGAGCAAAAGGATTTCAAGATTGCCAGTTTCTTTAACCACTATATCAGATAAATCTTACATTCACAAAGCTGTTTGCAAATTCACAAGGCTGATAACACAAGTCTGAAATACAACTTTAAGATAATGAGCAACATCTACAGTGTCTGATGGCAAGGGGGACTCCAACAGCATATACTGAGTCCTCACAAAACATTAATATATACATCTGGAGAGGATAAGGTCAGGTTTAGGGCAAGAGGCAAAAGGACTTTAAAAACGTAATTTAAACGTAGACTTTTATGTTAAGATTTACGCTTCGACCTAGAAAACAAGACAATTTAACCGCAAGCAGCGTCCTAGATTTTAGAGTACTACACTAACCAATTTTAGACGTTTCAATTATTCATGGTTTTAAATAAATGATGCCATATCGGCTGACATCATCATTGCTTCTTAGAGGACTTCCTGACAGCAGCTTTCTACCAGTCACCTGCAAGCCCCATGTTGGAGACCCCTTGGCTAAAGATTGAGGGTGCTTTACAACAAAACATTTATCTGATCATAGGGTCGTCACCGCCGGGAGAGGTCAGGACAGGAAAGTCCCCGAATGTCTCGTTCTTTTCCTCCTGGGGTGAATTGACGGAACTATCCGCCATAGAGGTAAAGGTCAGGTGGTCGTGCTCCATGATGGACAGGCGGTCCTGAGGCTTCTCCTTCTTCAGGTAAAACATCTTCCTCAGTTGCTTTAACTGCTGTAGCTCACAGAAGGTCTCCAGCATCACCAATATCGCAATCAGGCCAATGAGAAGATAAACTGGGACGGAAAAAGATGAGAGAGAATGTTTTATTCATATTTTTTTTAATGGTATATTTTTAACTTCAGGTAAAATATGCTCCAGTTGTGTTATCTTGGTGCTTTGACTTTGAGGTCTGTCTATAATGTTATAAATAGACATCGTAGCATCTTTTATCCAAAAAATCAATCAATTTCAAAATCCTCTCGGTTAACTTTACTTCCTGATCTTATGGTGCATGTGTGGAAGTAAAACATTAAAATAAAGTTTTAATGAAAAGTAACTTTTTTGTATTGGGATTTGTCAAAATGTAATAACTGAAACATAACCGCACTTGGAAAAATTTTGTTTTTAATAAAGGCCACTTGAATGTTTCATGTGCCCCATATGAACTTATCTTAATGCCATAGAAATAAAACATCCATCCCAGAGTATCAAAGGCTTACAAGACAAGCTCATTTGTGTGGGCTTCTTGAGTATGTCGTCCTAAACAACCGCGTGACAGCAAAAATGACACTTTCTCATCGTCCCCCGCATGACAAACACAAGGTGGAACCATCTGTATCCTCTAAACCCACACAAGCTCAAAAACCATGAAGGATTTTGACTGTGCTGCTGCATGCAGTACAACCACTAGATGTAGTGAGAGAACAGGGCAGAGCACCCTGCTAAACCGTCCTTGATTGACATGCACTTCCTGTGTACCTATCGTCTGTTTCTATGACAACAACCACGTGTACGGCTCTCATGTAGCTCAGTGGTAAGAGCATTGCGTTAACAACGTCAGGTTGTGGGTTCGATCCCAGGGGATTGCAAATACCTATGTAAAATGTATAGGATAAAGCAATGTAAGTCGCTTTGGACAAAAGCATCTGCCAAATGCCTAAATGTAAATGTAAATCTTTAGATGTTTAGATATTGGAAATTGAAGGCAGTACAAGTATGTGCTTTCACTTTCATATTGAGTTTTGCTGCACTAAAAGAAAGGAAGTTTAACGTAAAGGCTTCTAAGGTAATCATAGCTAGATGTTTACTTAATAAAGTGCTTTTTGGTGAGATTTACAAAAAACTGTAACATGCGATGTAACATTTTAAGAAAAATAATAGCAGCATTTTGTTGCATAAAAATTCTTGTTTCAAACAACTTAAAGATTTAAAGAATTTGTCTTTAACAATTGCACTGCAAATATGCCTCTGTCACACTTTTGATATTCAAGTCAGCCTTACTGAGATTAATCACTGTGTAAAGAGTTAAAAAAAAAGTTTTCTATCACGGTTAAGTCCTCTCTGGTGTTCTGGACAAACTCCGAACTATCCAAACTGCATACTGAAAATAATGGATATTTGTTAAAACTCTTCGCACACACATAAATTACATTATAGTTATGGTTCACCCACAAATAAAAATGATGTCATAATTTACTCTTGTCATTTCAAACCTGTATGACTTTCTTTCTTCTGCAGAAAACAAAATAAATGTTGTGATACCGAACAGCGACGACATCCATTCACCTGAACTGGTTTTATGTCCGTACAATAGAAGTGAATAGGTACCGTCACTTTTCGGTTACCAGCTTTCCTTAAAAAGTCTTCATAAGGGGTGTTAATCATGAAACAATTTAAATTGTTGGGTGAACTATCCCTTAAACCTAAATTGTTTATATATAAAACAATTTTTTTACACAGAGCCCCACGTACCAGTGATTCCCAGTTTGTAGAGCTCTCTGAACTTCTGGTTAAAGGCCTCTCCTGGCACATAGTCACCCAGGCCGATGGTGGAGAGTGAGATAAAACAAAAATAAAATGAATCCAGAAAGTTCCATTTCTCTTCCAAAACAGAGAAGATAGCAGCAGGTATGAGGAAGAAACATGAGACCGCCACAACTGCCAGCAGAGTTGCGTGAATGAGCCCCACCACCGGTTTGGACAGACCCCAACGTGTGTGTATGTACGTAATGGGTCGCCATGTGCTGAAGACCATAATCCTTTGCACCACAGCCGTGAGGAGGAGCAGGGTAAAGGGAATGCCAATCACAGAGTAAATGATACAGAAAGCCTTTCCGCCATCAGAGAGAGGGGCCATGTGACCATATCCTGTAACAGGAGAAGTTAATGAAATTACCTTATATTGCATATAATTTCTTAAAAAAACATTTGTATTCTCTTTATTAGATACTAGCATTATATTTAAACAAAACACAGAGTCATACTGTCCTGTTGTCAGACTCAGATTCAACACTCGGATTAAAACCCATACTGGATTATCAAAAAATCTATAATTTTGTCCAGCTCTGTAATTTAATTTCTGCTCATGAACCTCTCTACCAGACACTGCAATAAATGGATCGCATTGCTCGGTTTTTCCGCCTCCAACAGTGTGAGCCTCTTTTGAGCTCATAAAATGGAGAATCTGACATTAAGATGTGGTGCAGGCCTATAAAAATCTTACCATTCACTAAAGTCATTTAAAAATAGAAGGTATGGCACAAAGGACCATCTATAAATGACCAAAGGAAAAACTCTGTTATAGCATTTTCTAAGAAGACAATCTATATGCTACTGTAAAAAAGGACCATAAATCATAACTGGGCACAGGATTTGACACTTGGAAGTAACCACCTACCCTGAACATCCTAAAATAGTAGCCTAATTTGTTACATATAAAAGGTTTAAAATAAACTCTAGAGCCTTAAAGGTCCTGTGTATGAAGTTGGGGGCTACTGTAGAAACAACATGGTGAATTCCAAGGGGCTATACAAATCTCGTTCTGAAGTCATAAAAACATAACACTTCATTACGTAAGGTCTTTATACACCTCTAAAGATGTTATATTATATTGCAAGTTGGGGTTTTAAGAGGAACTGAACAGAACAAACCAGCTAATAATACATACACATGTGTGGTTGAACACACCTTTTTAGCATTTTTCATGGTGACATTTCTTTAGTTCTTCATTTCCTTAGTATAACTGGTAGCTGTTATTCTATTCCTTTCACTTAAATGACAAGCATGCAGTAAACCTGCATCTGTGCAAATGAAAGCGAGAAAACTGTGGTAATTGCAAAGCCATTGTTCCTCTATATATCACCTGTCACACGTTCAAAGTACTTTAGTAGATATTAAAAGCTCTTAGGCTCTTTGTTATGTTACTCTAAAGTGTGAGATTGGTGAAATATACAGTGCTTTTCTTAATAGTGAGATCTTTCATTGATGTTTGTGAGTTTGCGTGATATGAATATGAAATTGAATTATTCATATTTTTACAGGGGAGAGTGGGGGATCGCTTTGGGAAAACAAATTCAGACCTTATTATGATTTTATATATATGTGACATTAATGAATAATCGATGGTACTAGCAAGAAAGCCAAGGCTCTCAACTTTTAAAAGATACCATATATCAGGTATTGTGCTTCACAACTTAGAATTGATGTTGCAATTAGACGGAAGATCAGATTTTTTTATTGTGAATATAAGGAATGCTCAAGGATGACGGGTCTTATGTTAAGACATGTTTAGATATAACGTTAAGATATGTCAGTGGGACAGGTTTTGAAATGACAAAATAAGACTTTCTGGGAATTATTAAGTAACCACTAGAAGTGATACTATGACATTTGAGGGTACTAGTCTGATGCAAGACATAGACACCTATACCTTTAGCTGACTCAGGGAAAATCACCCATTCTTCATTGTAAATTATGTCCGGGTCCTATTTCACCCCAAAATCACCAAAATATGTATTCATACAAGTTTTTAGCATATTTGCACAGGAAATACAAGCCTTGATTAAAGACAAATAAAATACTGTCATAAAAATATTGTTGCACAACAAATCTTAAGGGTCCTCAAAAATAAGCTTTACCTTTTTTTAGGTTCAATATATAAGTTTTGTTGTACAGTATATATATTAATTTAATTTTACAGCGAAATTACCTGGACATTCTTGACAGGTTTCGTGAAACTACAATATACGACCAAATCTAAAAAAGTGCTTTACGTTGCTGTATTTTTAAATGTCTGTCTGAGAACAGGATACCTGTCTAAAGTATAACCTTACATCGCTGTGATAAGCCAGGTGTTAAATAAGTCAGCTTTCTACAGAGAACAAAGGAAAGGAGAAACACACGAACAAAAGGAGAGGACGTTTTAGCACTATTTTCTGAAAGATGTTACTGGGGTGCACAAAATGGTGCTCCACCTGAAAATTACTCAAATAAATACAAACAGGGTGTCTGTACTTTCTGCTGAATAACACTAGAAACCTTCACAGAACTTTTAGTAGCTGGCTAAAGAAATTGTATAGGTTTTAAACTCGGTGTCTCTTAGGCGGGAACCAATAGAACAACATTTATTACTGCTGGAATGAGGCCAAAAACACACCACATAAAGTAATGTGTAAGTGTATCAATGTTAAATAGATGGTTTTAATGTTTTTTTTAATGAAACTTTAATAGATTGTCATTGAGGCCTAGATAAAGTATAAAATGGGTCAAATACTCTACACTGTATGAAAAACCTGAATATAACTGGGGCAGTTTTGATCTTCAGAATTGACACATTTACACACTTATTTTAGTATATGTCATGCACTCCTACTCAAGCCTTTCAAGAAACATTATCTGCATTGCGCCATCACTTACCTGTGGTTGATAAAACAGTGCTTGCAAAAAACAAGGAGGACGTAAAGTCCCAGTTCCAGCTAGCAGATGCATTATTGAGGATGGACACCCCATAGTTGCTCCTGTTGAACGCTTTGGACAGAAACTCCTCCAGTCTCTCCTCGGTCAGGCACTTATGCTCCTGAAGGAACTGTCGTTTGATTCCTAGGAGCCTCTGGCGCGTGCGATCTTCATAGGGCAGCTCCACGGAAGAGAACACGACCGCTCCGAATATCAGATACAGAATATAACCGAGCACCAGAAACAAAAAATACCAGGCAGATTTGTTGCTTTGGATCAAGCGCACGCACGAATTACCGGTGAGAGATTGTAGCATCTTCGGCGTTCCGGTTATATCATATAATGATGTCGGGCTTGTGTCGTTGGATTAAGACGTTTCCTTGCTGTCTTTTGGTTAAACGGGCTGCGCAAAATTGAAAGCGGAAATCATCTGTGACCAATGCAGTTGTATCGCTGGTGCGCGCCTTTCTGTATGTCGCGTGTGTTTCTCTTCCTTTGCTCTCAGAGCGCGTGAACTGACGTGTGATGTGGCGGTAGATAGATCTCGGGCGAGCTGTGAGACGTGACGTCACGGACTCTCGCCCACCAGGTAACAGCAAAGAGGGGAAAGAGCGTCACACAAATGCCTGCTTGACGATTAAGAACCTCATGTGTTTAAATCATTGTAGTGATCTAAGATAGAGGGTACAATAGCCTTGGTCAGTTTGGATACTTTTGTGTGATGAGTAAAAACCACATTAAATTAAAGCTGTAGGCCATCACATGTAACACACAATATCAAAACACACTTGTTTGTTTATTTCAAATGTATCAGCATGCTTGATAAATAAAAATGCCAAGAAAAATCAAGCCACTAGGCTATACCTCGTGTTTCATCATTCAGCCTAGACTTTACCCTGTGTGGTAATAAAGTATATTAGTCTTACTGATAACTTCCTCTTCAAGGACTATGGCCCACATCTTTTACACAAATGACTGTGATATTTTCATTTCTTTCACGCCTGGTTTTGCGCAGATGCATTAGCAGACAACCGGGCGACTGTTTCTATGGCAACGGTCTGTGGCGGAATCATGGTTCTGATAGGCGAGTTGGGAAAAGGTCCCCTCCTCATTCATCCAATTATAGACACCATTATCATTTTAGCTAAGTGGTGCTGTTCATGCTGAGGGAAATGTGCATTTCTCCTAAAAGGGGATAAACCACCTATATCTTTACATTAAAAGGAGTTGATCTTTTGGTACCGAATACAAATAAACACGTTTGGTTGAGAAGAAGTTTGTGTCAACTTAAAGACATCTAAACATTTATTTCACAAGGCAGTATGAAAAAGTTTTAAAGGGGTCAAGTGACACGGCTAAAATGAATATTATCGTTTGTTTAGATGTAATGCACTGTGTATACACTATTTAAGGTTAAAAAACTCAGTATTTTTTACAAAGCTCATTGATCTGAAAAGCGAGGAGTGCTATGATTGGCCAGTTACCAGTGTACAGTGATTGGTCGAATTCTGTCTGAAACGTTGTAATACTAATTCAATTAACTTTTTTTAAGCACTGATAGTGTGCGGGATTTCTTCTCTTTTTGCTTATATTTGGACCTGTTGATCTTTTTTCCTAGTAAGCTATCTATTATCTACAGACGTGTAAGGTTGATGGTTCATTTAGCTTAAAAACTGTAAAAATTAGTTTAAGGATTCTATTCAAAAGCTTATTGCATTTAAGGTCAACACATACACATATATAAAAACCTGGCTTAGCCAACATGATCTTGCGGGAAATCAGCAACAGGAGGTTGGATTTAGGAGCGGGCAACCTGGTATGACCTGTTCCACCTCTATAGGCTACTATTGAACTTATACTACATTCACATTTTACTCTTAGTAAAGTCTGAAAGAGAGTTTTGGGTCTGTAGCACTTGGACACATGGGGGAATCCGTAGGTCTATTTCCAAATATCCAACAGCTGTTTAAGGGACACTCCATCCAAAAGTCAAGAAATAATGCCCCATCAAATTGTTCCCAACCGGTATACATTTCTTTGTTTTGTTGAACACAAAGAAAGATATTTGGAGGAATGTTAGCAAATGACAGTTCTGGGACATCATTGACTAGTAGGAACATTTTAAATAGTAGGCTAGTCAAAGGCTTTCCTAAATTCCTCAAAATATCTTATTCTGTGTTCAACAGAACAAAAGAAAGTTGCTAACATTCATCCAAATATCTTATTTTGTTTTCAACAGAATAAAGTATACAGGTTTGGAACCACCTGGAGGAGAGTAAAAACAGAATTTTCATTTTTGGGGAGAGAATCCCTTTAAATCCTATACAGTATGACACGCATTGCGGCAAAAACTCTTAACCTAAAAACCCTTAATAATTAAGCAAGCCTAATGTGAATTATATATGAGTTTTTGTCCTTTGACTTGCTTGGTGCTAAAATAGAGGCTGTTCTGTGATGGCATGTAATTTCCAGATTCTGTTTTGGGAATTTTAGCCTTTGAGTAATATGTGAGGCTAAGATTGATTGGAAATTATTGTTAACTGCTGGGCCAAGCAAACTGAAAACGTGCAGGAGAAAGAAAAATAGCAATGAATGAGAAAATAAGTTTTTGGAAAAAAAATTAAAAAAATGTTTTCCTATCTGTCTAGCTATTATTTTGGGATGTTTGATCCTCAACAGAATCGTTACTGCTGTAAAAATATATCTTATAAAATAGCGCCACCTTGTGAGAAACATATTAAAGCATCCAACACATTCTACGATAATAAACGTATATTATTATATCAGGATATCAGATGCTGAAAAGATAAAAGTGTGTAATCTAAACAAACAGTTACATCATTTAGATGTTTTTTTACAATAGGGGTTAATACTTCTCTTTGATATAATATTTAGATTGTTAATATTATACAAAGATCTATTTAGTGCAAAACTTTTTTGAAAGTAAGGGGTTAATATAGTTTATTTATTAGGACTATTTAGCCTTAAGACTTCTGTTCATTGAAATATTATTTAAAAATAAGCCTTAGATTTTTATAAAATACAACAAAGACAAACGAAAATGACTACTGATCCCTCAGCAATGGTACTTAAAACAGTAAAAATAAAATAAATAAGTAACTTATATATCAACATAAATAATATTAAAATAAATAATAAAATGGAAAAAGCACAAAAATAGCTAATTAAACTAAAATCAAGAAGAATAAAAAAATATAAGATACATGCTAATTTATTTGTATGTTGTAAGGTAGGCTACTTTGTGTTTTGTGAAACACAGCCTTGAGTGTATTAATGTAATAATTATTATATAGCTATTATACGTCTGATATTTTCAGACACAGCAGATTCGTTCGCCCCATGACCTACATTAAAACACAAACAGATGACAAAACTGGCAGATGGATCTTTTGTAAGGTCTTTGTTCTGCAATTCCCGGGTGCGTCTGATCGGGGCGGCCGTGATCCGGGTCGGTCGCAGCTGAGCGGCGGGTCTGATGTACTGCACGAGCTACCGTAGAGTGTGTCACTCCCTCATCAGCGGCTCGCTGGAAACATGGCGTCAGTGCACACACGGGCGAGCCTTAACTCTGCAGACGGATAGTGAAAGAAAAGTGTGCACCGGGACTTATAAGCGCGCACCTGTCTTTGCAAAGTCGAGCTTTATTTTCCTGGACATGTTTTGATTAATGCACGGGTGAAGAGAGAGTCATCTCGTCGAGTCGACCCCGGTTATGGAGCCTCCAGATAATAGCAGGTAAGAAAAGCGCATCGGAGCCTGTGCGTGAGTTTGTATTGAAGATACAGTGTGTGTATATGCGATCACGCAACTGCACTGCCGGGATTCACGACAGACGACACGCTGCCATAAAGTGCTCCCATATACAAGGTATTAATGCGCATGCGTACAACAGGTCCAACCCGCATCCTGCCTCAAAATGGTCCGCTGTGCAGCGCAACACTAAGCAACATTTCCCATTAAAGTTGCAAACTTTTTCCCGAGAAAATAAAAAACCGCGGACTCAAAGAAAATATGTCGAAGGTTATATCTGTTTCCTTGAGGAAGGCTAATAAGTGAACAGGTAGGTAAGGTAACGTAAATAGGATAGTGCGTCTATATGTGCAAGATCATTGTGTTTAGCTAGCGCACGAGTTACATGTATGTATGTATGTATGCATGCATGCATGCATGCATTAATTTAAGTATATGTGCGTGTGTTTGTGTTCCTTTTCACTTTGTGCGTTATAAAGTCTCGGACCTGAATGTTATTTAAATGCAACGTTGCACTGACGAATCTCTGTAAAAGTCCTGCTCTGCGAGTGCGATTGTTAACTTTTTGTTGTCGGTTTAACCTTAAGTTGTTTGCATCAATGCTCCGATGCTTGTTTATCTGCAAGGAAAAATTACGCGTAGTCCAAGTTGGACGTAGATGTTGTTGCCGGTAAAAAGGAAAAATCGTGATTGAATGTTAAAAGCCGGTGTATCACGAGTCTTATGAATCAACCCACTGAGTTGAGCAAATGTTTGATTTGCGATTCCCAGAAATCAGCCGTCTGAGCAGGAATGCTGGGATTTGAGGTGCATCCTCCTGGTTTTTTTAAGTTTTAATCGGGGAATTTGTGATTAACGTTGCATGTTTTTGTCCAAATACAGGGATTTTTGTCCCCGATTTGGTGTCTTTTTTTAGACAAGTTTGGACAGCTTGTTCGGGCAGCTTATTTCCCCCTAAAGCTCTTGTTGGCCTATAGCCAAATGCATGTTTGCATTGCATTATTTGCTGTCATAAAAATGTTAAACCTTTCTGTCTCATGTCATCACTTCTACATTTGAGTTTAGGTTAATTCAGGAATGGGTAGAGTTGTTTGCCCACCGCCATGTGGCCTAGCTGATGAAGCCTTAATTGTTCAAATGTTCTTGTTGTGTGGGGTCATAACAGACATCATGGAGAGCGTTTGCCCTGAACTTACCGCGACAGCTTCTCAAGAATGCCTTGTTGTGTCTTTGACTGCTATCCCCACCCCTTCGAGTAATTCCTTGTGAAAAAATGCATTCAGTGGAACATGTTAAGGACAGGGACAACTTGTTAACAATGTAAGATATGACATGCCTTTTTGTGATTGTTTTATGTAAACTGCCGTGTGCATGGCACAGCACTTATAGAGTGAAACTGCTTACAGTGGCAAGATTGTATTTGGTGCCCTTGTGTGTTGATTTGAGGTCAAGTGATGAGGTCACGGTTATCAGTTCAGGGGTGTTGCCTTGAAACTCTTGGAGATCCTTGGAGCCCTGATGTTTTGGTGTACTTTGCTATTGATATATTCTGCAGCTATCGGGCAAACCATTTGTCTTGAACGTAGTTGTGATGTGAAGAAATTGGTGTTTGCACGTCACTATAAAGCATGCTGTAAATCTCACTCATATCCATTTATGACCACAAGCATTCCACGATTGCAGGATGTGGTGCACTAACAGAATGTTGACCTCGTCCTGGAGGCACCGATGGCTGGAACTCATTAATTCGTTTCTTTACACAGTCTGTGTTGCAATTCTGCATTTTTCAACCCCCTCTTTTTCATAGTTTAGATATCACAATGGCTCATCTATTATGTACATTTGGGCATCATGATATTATAAAGAGATTTTTGGACATAGGAAGCCTTTGGACCTGTTTTACATTGACGCAAACAAACAGTTGCATCAGTGACTTGCTGATTTAAAGACGTATTATTTAGACCTGCTATTGTAGTTTTTTGCAATCTCAGGCCTGGATGAACTCCGTTGCAAATACACTTCATTGCACTATGCTGTAGTTACAATCCTATTGAAGTCAAATGTACAGACCACTTTGTAGTTTCCGTGGATTATTTGTTTGCTTATTCCATCGTTTAGCCCACAATGTCCCTTTTCTGCTTCAAAAAGGAAGTACTCCGATCAGATGATACGTACATACATGCATCATGTATCATCCTAAAAGGGAACGTTTTTCTAGCTAAACTCCCAACTCGCCTTTTGTTTCTCTCATATAATATCTCTCATTATATGCCTTCAATTGTCCATAGAGGGTGTGCACCTGGGGTGGAGGTTAGAATAGCGGCTTGTGTTGAGTTTTCTGTGCGGAGGTATCGGCTACACTCTTGCTCTTACACACCACACATTCCTTTTTACCCTCTGAATGCTCACGGCTTTATGTCATCCACCCACACACAGTCATTCCGCCCTGCGGCATCAAATGATCATTATGTGGACACAGGAAATGATATTGTACAAATCTGTGGCATAGTGATGGGAAATAGAGCAAAGGAAGTGGTTTGTTTAAAATTAGAGGAAGTCTGCATGAGCATTCCTGGAACTTACTTTTCATAATGTGGCCGTTTGCTATTATTCAGTTCATTCATCCACAGCCAACACCGGTCATACTGCATATGCATGGGTTTTGTGCAATTACAGTGGTGAATCATAAATCTAATTGTGTCTAGAAGAAGTCTTATACCAGTGTCCAACCTGTACAACAGGACAACTTTAGTGGCATTTAGTTTCAGTCACGTAATTAAGAATAATACAAAGATATAATACTCTCTTGCAGATGGCAACGTGCAGTACAAGGAGGTGCTTATATTTGTTTGGGACTGGGAGAAAGGCAGAGCTATGTGACAACATGCAGCTGATTATTGGATTTCTGGTTTAGTAATTGCTTATTAATTCTTATTAAGATGTTAAGTTTCTGGAGAGTCCTTGAATGTTAGATTTCACTTTTGTAGAGCGTTTAAATGTTAGTTTCTCCAAAAATGAAGTTTTCAGTAATTTTTTTCTGACAGTATGAAAATAATTATTAGTGGACTATTTCCACTAGTTTCAGTTGAATTTCTATTGCGCTTTTTCCAATGTCCAATGTGCAATGTTTCAAAAAAAGCAATATAGATCTTAAGGGGACATTAACTTACCCTCATGTCAATCTGAACCTGTTTGACTTTGTTCTGCAGAGCATAAAGCAAAGAACATTTGTAACTAAACATCCATTGCATTGTTACAAAACCACTGACACATATCACAAAATAAGCTAAAGAGTCATATGCAGGTTTTGAGCATCATAAGAGTGAATAAATGATGACAGATTTTTTTCACATGTCACAATCATGCATTTTAACTAGTGACATTTACGTTCATCAGTAAACTTCTACGTTCATCAGTAAATATATACTAACAAAGCAAATGGATTAGTTCTTTGAACTATTTGCACCTTCTTGTTTTAGGAAATATCAATCACATGACATCTGGAGATCAGATAACTTTGAGGAATATGAGAGGAGGACAGTACGCTTGTTTACTAATAAGTCTCTGGGTATATCTGTTACCAGTGCATGTAGGAAAGGTCTTTCTGTGGTCATGTGAACTAGTGCATTGAGGCTAAAGAGCACTGAGGTCTGTGTACATGTCTGTTTTTATGTGTCTAGTGTCATTAAGGATGGATGATCTGTTTTTTTACTCCGAGCTTCAGGGTCTCAGTCAGTCAGCAGGGATTGAGGCCGCGTGTTAAAGAAGGTACTGTGTGTGAACGTGTGTGCGTGCACGTGCTCTTGGCAGCCCTCACTTCTAAATTACATAAGTTAGTGGCATGAGTTATTTGTTCCCTGCTGTCAGCGACATGGTGTTCTTTTCGGTTTTGGGCACATCCATGAACATCCTTTGAAAAATTATTCCACTTATTTCCATTCCACCATTATGCGGATTACAGGCCTGGACTTCCTTTGAATATTCCCCTTTGAGTTTTATCCAGGAAATGGTCTGATTAAAGTAAGTGCAGGTCTTGCAAAGGTCTTTCGTTCTGCCTGCACTGTACTATTTTGCAGCATATCATAAAACATAAAACTTGTGAATGCAGATTTTGTAAGTTATTAGACAAATGAAATTTACATGAACTACAGATTTTTCAGGTGTTTGATATCTGTCTGAGGTAAGAATGGCCAAAAAGATTATTTAATCATTGTTAGGACTTGATCGTACATCTGAATTCTGTGTGCTGAACTTCTAAACAAAACAAAACAAAACTTTAAACCTGTGTATATTTGCCTGACAGAGTGAAAGGCTGTTATGTATTAAAAGTTTATGAATATACTACATTGGAGAGCTTAGTGTCCCCCTTGTTGTTGGGGCCAGGACTCACCTGAGCCATTTCGGGCACATATTTACATCAGTGTTGTGGTTTCAGGAGAATGCTGGAAAATAATAAGAGACCAGTTTTCATTTAATCAGCATTTCTAGATGCATTGTGTTCTATTTCAGTCTCTGTTGAATTTGAATCAAACCTCACGAGTGATAAAGTCATCCAACATCAATGTGAACAACTGACAGCATGACAAGATGCATGAAAACTTTGATAAAAATCAAGGTTATAACTTAAAAAATAAATGTTGAACTTTTCCTAAATACATATGCAAATATTGCTGTTGTGTTGCCTTAAAGTTAATATGATTCTTGTTTTCTTTGCAGTATTTGAGGTCTGAAAAATTTCAGAGCATCTTTTGTGTTATTTGTCGAGTTTGCCTTTTCTGCAAATAAATGCATATTGAAAGAGTTTTTATTTGAAATTTGTCATAGTGGTAGTGGTTCACAGAACCAAACAAAAAAGATCATTTTACAAAAACACATACTTATAATAAATAGTATATTCAGAAAAACTATAAATGGTCTTTGAAGTGGTCTCTTAATTTTTTCCGTGGCATCTCTTTTGTAATGGTTTCGCCCAGCCATCTGATGCTGAAACTCGCAGCACACGTGTCGCTCCCACACAATGAAGCGCCGCCAGCTTCAACAATGGCTCCAGTGGAGGGTGAGGTCAGAGTTCATTGCCCTCTCTTGACTGCAGCGAGGCAGATGTGGTCCGCTCAGTTTATGGCTCTCGTCAAAGGCTGTAACATTCCTCTTCTGCATGATTTGTTCGTGGTAATTTTGGACACAGTATTTAGCGGGACAGAGTTGTATATGCAGCAGTAAATCAACAATCTGTGTTGCTTTCTTGCTTTTGAGAGGGGGCCAGCTTCCCCCGGCGTCAGTCCGCGATGTTCCCGTGGGTTGGATGCCATTCAATGGGGTTATTGCACTGAGGCAGATTTCTATAGACTATTACGCTTTAGTGCTCGAGCAGCGTTCATGCATCATGACAACCAAACAAACAGCAGGAGTGATTTCACCGTTTCCTGTGTCATTCCTGAAGGGTTTGGTCACCGTTCGACTCTGCAAAGAGCTGCACCTTCGAAATACAAACAATCTATCTGTTTCCTGGAAAGTTTTTGAGAATTTCACCAGAATGCCGCATGTTTTGCTTTCTGTTTAGTTCTTATTTCAGTGTGTTGGATGTTTACTCTCTTTTCGGAAGATATAGGAACATTGCACAATCAATGCACGGTTTTAAAGTATGAATTTAACATGAGTGAGCCCGTGTTGTCCTAGAGACGTGTGCAAGCTGAATGAATATGTTTCCAGGTTTTATAAGTAGTCCATATGTTAAATGGCGGCAGAAGTTGATGGCTGTATAGAGTGTCAAGCAAGCATGTCTGGATGTTCTGGCACGAGGAGTACAATGCTCAGCAGCAGGTGTTTGAGGCACTTCTGGGCTGTCTGGAGACTCCCGGGGGGGACTTGGGGTGATTTTATGTGCGTGAGGGGCAGATGGATGACTCTGGCTTAGCTCTTTGTGAGGGGAATCACAGATTAACTCAATCAAAGGTTGACCCCACTGTGAAACTGATCCCATCTCCGTTGCCTGACAATGGCCCCGTATCAATGTCATTTTCTTCTCCCACACACTTGCACGTGTCCTAACACAACAATATGCACAGTTTGTCTCGGCACGATGAGTTTTGAACCAGTTTGCTCCCACCCACCAGCAAATGCATTTCATCTCGTTGGTTTCTTTGTCTGGTGGTTGAATTTCCTGCTTTTATGCTGTATAAAGCCGGATTAAACATGCACAGTCCAGTGTGGGTGTAAAGTGAGCTTTAGACAGTTTTCATTGAGTTTGAAACATTTTCTATTTGCAATAATATTCAAATTGACTGAGATTGAAAAAAATGAAGTTAAGGAAAGAGACTTAAACAGCTCATCAGGATAAAAATGAGGTCTGACGACGCATTTAAGCACATGTGGAAAATAAAGGCCAGAGTTTACAGCCTTAAAGGGATAGTTCACCAAAAAAATAACAATTCTGTCATCATTCACTCAGCCTTTGACTTTATTTTTTCTCTGGAGTACAAAAGAAGATATTTGGGGAAATGTCTCAGTGGTTTTGTCTCCAAACAATGGAAGTCAAGGCAGTCCAATGTTTCCGATGTCCCTCAAAATATTTTCTGTTGCATTCTTCAGATCATGCCATTTTTTTCTGTAGAAAATTATATTTCGTTCACAACAATACAAGCATGCATAGGTAAAATAAATTGACATTCAATGTAACTAACAGTACAGTTATTTCCATATTCTGAAGTGGCTAATTTATAATTTATATTATTTAAGTTAATAAATTATATAGTTTTATTTTGCTCAATATAATATAGGATACAGACTTATTACCCACTTCACTGTTTCTGAACCTGTTGCCCTGAGTTTACAGATTGGTCTGTGGTTTTGGGAACTTTTGCAGTGTTGACTCAAGCCATAATGATGTCACTTTGCTTTGTGTTCTTCTCTGTTTCTTGTACAGGCTGTGGGACTCATCCAAAGACGTGCCTCAGCAGAACACTGACCTGGATGAGTCTTGGGAGGAGGCCATTCAGGAAGAGGAGGCTCCATATGGCACCTCCCCTCCTCTCAATCCGCGGCAAATAAAGCGCACGTCCATCAAACACCATAGAACTGGCCAGGGGTCAAAGGGCAAAGGTTAGATCCCTACGCAATGCAAATATCGAAAACATATGGTCTGAAGCCCCCAACAACATAAGCGGTGTGCAGCCATGTTGACCTGTTGCACATGAAAATTAAGGAATACAATCGATTATCAGAACAGGTTTAAGTTTTATCCTCAATAAGAATAGAGGCTGAACATATGCTTCATAATAGGTAGAATTATGATCAATAGTAGTTTTGCTTTTTGCCCATGTATTGAGCAGGTGTCTGATAGAAATTATAATCCTCGCATCCATGTGAATGTAGAATAGAGATTAACAGATAAATGATAGTAAATAAGACTTGTATAAAATAAAAAATTTCATTCTAAAATGTATTTTTTTAAAATGTACATAAAAGCCAAACGTAATACATTTAAAATCAGGTGTGCAGGATATGCAAACATTTTTTTGTCACGAGTACAATTTTCCCCTCATGAGTTATTTTAGAGGGTTAGAGGATTATATGTCAAGTTAGATTAAAATGCGTGTGCAAGAGAAGATGAAAAAATTAAAAGACCACTCCTAAGTTATTATTGAATTTATTAATTAAAGGTTTGTGTTTTAGTGAAATTGTTTTTGGTTCATTCTGTAAATTGGACAGACTTGTCAAAATAACAAAGAATATGGAAATTTTACGGATCTTGTGTCTTGCAAAAAAATCAAGTTTAATACTTGTGTTTTTACATGCATTTTAGGATCAGTTAAAAATTGAAAATTTTATTGAATATGTTTTAAGATTTATTTTCACATTGCTGATGTGTGACTCTATATCATTCAACAGACACTGCACTGGCATTGCCACAATGCGTAAAAAAATGAAAACTGTAAAATTATCTTAATTCTTTCCATAGAAAGAATAACCTGTAGAAACATTTTTCATAACAAAAAGTTGCATAATTCACGCTTTAAATGTATATTTGTGTAACATATGTTTGGTCACCAATTCTCCTCTCCTGGTTCATCTACAGGGAAGCCCCGTTCCTCCAGCCCGGTGTCTCAAAGAGAACGTGAGGTGGCAAAATCAGCCGAACCTCCTGAGGAGCACAGCTACGAGCATAAAAAAAAAGTTCTATCCAACCAGCGTACCAACGAGCGAGACAGCAAGAGGACATTTGAGGGCTCCTTCATGCTAGATTCAGTGTCAAGGACCAGTAACGTCGGATCCAGAAACATGGACCCCCGCAGACCCTACCTGAGCCTTGGTTTGGTACACATGCGTCCCAACCGGCAAACCTCTCGTACCGACTGTCCGGCAGATCGCCTCAAGTTCTTCGAGACTCTGCGGCTGCTGCTCAAGCTCACCTCCATGTCATCCAAGAAGAAGGAGAAGGAGCAACGAGGCCTGGAGAACACGGCCTTCATGGGCCAGAACAATGAAGTGATCTGGTTGGAGTTGCAAGCCTGGCACGCCCGGCGCAGCATCAATGAGCAGGACCTGTACCTGTTCACTGCTCGCCAAGCCATACCTGACATCATCAACGAAGTGCTACACTTCAAGGTGGACTATAGCAGCTTAGCGGGGCACGACAGCAACCTGACAACAGAACAGAGCGACTACTGCCCTGACAAAATCAATTGCAAGAAAGATCCGTTTAGCTTCAGCGACTGTGCCTCATCTTGGGGAGAGATCGATGCCGCTGCTCCATTTTCTTCAACGCTGGAGTGCCGTGAACACCTGCAGAAACAGCGTGTAGCTTTTGATCAAGTGAAGCGGGTCATGTCGCTGTTAGAGTCGGTGGAGGCTTTGTACCCATCACTTCAAACCTTGCAGAAGGACTATGAGAAATATGCCGCTTGGGACTTCCAGGGCAGGGTGCAGGCGCTCTGCTTGTGGCTCAACATCACTCAGGACCTCAATCAGAAGTTGCGGGTCATGGGCACCGTGCTGGGCCTCAGGGACCTTTCCCGCATCGGCTGGCCCGTCTTTGAAATCCCCTCGCCTCGATGCTCCCGCGGCAATGAGGATAACGAGGATGAGGAGGATGAGGGCACGTCCACCCCTACCTTTGAGAACAACGACGGGGAGGAGAGGACTTTGAGCGAGCCGACTAGCGACGGCGAGCAATCACCTTGCCTCACCCCAAAGTATTCGGGCCTCATGTTGGAGGAGGAGTCTCTCCTGAGGGACGATGAGGCTCACTGCTGCCCCACTGCCATCTACAGGCCGTTTGTGGATAAGGCACTTAAACAAATGGGGTTGCGGAAACTGATTCTTAGACTGCACAAGCTGATGGATCGCTCGCTGCAAAGATCCAGAACCGCACTGTTGAGTCACATGCCAGCTCAAGAGGTGAGATGCTTAGCTGGTTTATCTTGTGGTATCCAAATCTGACCAGCCTACATATCTTCTAATACCAGCAAACAAAAACAGCCTAAAGTAGGAAGATAGCCTGCCTTGAAGCTACAGTATGTGTATGATGGTCAATGCAAATGTTTTGTGTTCATAACTTGAAATTTTCTCATTGCTCCGTTCCTGTTAGCTGTCAGCAGCACCGGGTTATTCCTTGCAGCACTGTGACTACCTACCCGAGCTTTTTAGACACTTATCCGACCCAGTGGATGAGGATGCGGAGTCTGAACGGGTATCGTGGAAGGAGCTAATAGACATGGACCTGCCTTCGTTCCGGTCGGCCTTCTTGGTGCTCTGCCGCGTGCTGCTAAATGTCATTCACGAGTGCCTCAAACTGCGACTGGAGCAAAGGCCAGCAGGAGAACCGTCTTTGCTGAGCATCAAGCAGGTCATTACTCATACACAAACATATAATGTTATGAACACCACATTTTGTAAACATCCAAGTTTCATGGACATAAAAACTGTTGTGTGTTGTAGTTGGTCCGTGAGTGTAAAGAAGTTCTTAAAGGTGGGGTTTTGATGAAACAGTACTACCAGTTCATGCTCCGGGGCGTCATCAACGACCCCCAGGGTCTGCAGACTAACGCCAACATCGACGAGTTCGAAGAGGATCTCCACAAAATGCTTGAGGTGGGATTTCATGTTGTAATATGAGTCTGTGTAAATATACCTGAATGCTTCATGCATTGCTTTAAGGAAAGTTGATCACATCTGAGATAATGCACCACAATTTTAGTGTAATATATCCCAGAATGACATATTGTGTGTTTGGTATGATAAACATGCGTGACTGCTGCTAATTGACCAAACCAGTGAAGAAATTATTGTCGGCAACATTGTTTGTAGGGTAATTCCTTCACTGTGACTCAGTGGGGTTGGTCGCGCGTTTGCTGGCTGATTTTTGCTGTGACTCTTCACTTATTGCATTCTTATTGCATTCTTTTTCAAATCTTGATAAAAATGTCCCTCTTCAAGTCCAAGGATAATTTTAGATCAAAGTCTGACAGGATGTTATTGGAGGTATTTAGAAGCGAGCCAAGTCGAGTCTTTAGGGTTAAAGTTGTTGATTTTGTTTTTAAATGCTTTGTGTTCTTTGTGCCTTGAACTGCTGTTTTCTATTGATAATAGCTGCGAATATTTCTTGGCTCACAGTTTGATTTGATCTTGTACTCTAATTCCAATGAATTATTAATGGTACAAACACTTCTTCAGCTTTTTTATGGACTAGCTGTTTTCTAACTTAAGAACAAATTACATAAGAACCTGTCTGGTTTTCCCAAGTCATACGCTGTAAGCATGCACGTAAAATATGTTTTTTGTTGTGCACTGTACATGGGGCTTCAAATTTTGGAAACTACGGAAGATAACTGTTGTGGGGAGATGTATTAGTGATTGTTTAGTAAAAAAAATTGTCATCCTCATGTTATTCGAAGTATGGGACAGACGGATCTCTAGAGAAATGTTACAGTGGCTATAAGGTGCCACAACTCTGATTTGAGTAGAATAGCTTATGGCTTGGCTGAACAGGTGAATCTCTTTTCAACGACTTTCTAGATGTACTATTCATCATTGGGCTTTTGACGTGATGATGGTTTTAAATATCAGCATGTGTTCTCTGTATCGTGCATTCAGGTGTACTTTGACTACATGCGCAGCTGGATCCAGATGTTACAGCAGTTGCCTCAAGCATCTCACAGTCTGAAGAACCTGCTGGAGGAAGAGTGGAACTTCACCAAAGTGATCACTCCATACATCCGGGGCGGAGAAGCCCAGTCTGGAAAACTCTTTTGGTTAGTGGCTTTGTACAATAATCAGGTTCAAACACAGGTGTAAACGAGGAGAAATGTTTTGTGAATTCATAACTCAAACATCATACAGAGGTGAAAAATGAATTTGAGCACATTGCGCTTGCTGTGTGAACACGCCTGTCAATCATACTGTTGCATTGAAAACATCAACTTTGTTTCCCACTTTTTCAGTGACGTCCTTTTGATAAATGCATTTGTATTTGACGGATGCAGTCATGACATCAGACACTGATCATGTTTTTATTCACGCATGGTCATGTGAGACAATGTAAAACAGGTATTTTTGTCTTTTTCAGTGATATTGCTGGCATGCTGCTAAAATCCACTGGAGACTTCTTGGATGCCGGCCTTCAGAAGAGTGGCAATGAGTTCTGGGAGTGTCCGGATGACAGCACTGCCTCGGATGAAATCAGGTGTGTCTCAAAACACTTAATGAGCAATAATCCGCTCTGAACACGCTGTGCGAGACTCATCAAAGCATGTGGAACGTGTATTTCAGTGATGTCTGACAACCTCAATGTGTTCACTCCAAACAATGTTGAACAATATGGATTAAGGGAGGTGCTAAAATTAAGTAAAGTATGACAAGCAGAATATGTTGTGATCTTATGAGACTTGTTGCATGAAACCAAAAGTCTGTAGACATGATTTTAGAAGTCCAGTGTATGAAATTTAGCAGCCCCTCCATTTCGAAGCACTGTGGAGGCTGCACAAAACTATGATGTTGTCACGTTTTTGCACCTTTACTGAAGGAGATAACTTATTTACGAAACATGGTGAATTCCATGCAAGAATCATGTAAATAGAAATGGCTCATTTTAAGGTAATAAAACATAACGCGTCATTATGTGAGATCTTTATACACCTCTGAAGACATAGAAATGTATATTATATTGCATTTCTGTCAGTAGATCCTCCAAAAAATTACACACTGGCTCTTTAAGTGGAATTTAAGGCTCCACATTGACTCAACCAAATATTGTCAGCCAATCAGATTGCATGGGCAGACCTAATAATTGTATGTGTTTTGTTTCACAGACGTTCGGTTATAGAAACGAGTCGTTCCCTGAAAGAGCTCTTTCATGAGGCCAGGGAAAGAGCATCCAAAGCATTGGGCTTTGCCAAGATGCTGCGCAAGGTGAACAGAGTGCAGGCGAAATAGCTTTCTCATGTCAGTGTGTCATAGTGATGGACCTTAAAAAATATATATACATTTTATTTCCACTTAGGACCTTGAGATTGCAGCGGAATTTAGCCTAACCAGCGGGGTACCTTCTCTCCTTCAGGCACTCAAGTCTAAGAGTTATGTCAAGGTGATAACATGCTCCTCTGTATCATTGATATTTAAAATAAACTTTTGTGAAAAACTAAATGAATTGGATATTCTTGTGTGTTTTTAAGGTCCTTATCCCGGGACTGGAGGAGCTCCAGGTGTTTGTCCCGTGTGGCCTAATGGAGCAGAGACTGGTCATCTTGCAGTTGTTAAATGCAGCAGCGGGAAAGGACTGCTCTAAAGAACTGGATGAGATCCCTGAGGATGAAGCCTACCTGCTCATGAGCAAACATGGAGTGGGGGAGTCAAATACCGGTGGCACATGGGCCGACTGGAAAGGAAGTGTTCTCAAACTAGTACCTCAGATGGAAACTGTGGATACGTTACGTGCCATGAAGGTATGGAGTTTGGTGTATAAAGACTCATATGCTGTATAACAAAGGCTTTCACTCAACAAAAATTTCCCTTTCTCAATCTCTATTTTTAGGTGGACAATCTCCTTCTGGTCGTGATGCAGTCGGCGCATCTGGTGGCACAACGAAAAGCCTTCCAGCAGTCCATGGAGGATCTTCTGACCCTCAGCCGAGAGCAGACATCGAGTCAACCCCTTATCGTCTGTGCTCTAGAGCAACTCAAGGTGATTCAGCGTACATCATTTTTCTTTCAATGTTTTCTCATTTACTGGGAGATATCTACTTGTTATCTGTTTCTGGAGTTTGTGGAGACCTACTTTCACATCACGTTAAGCCACATTAGGTTTCAGTTACGCATCACGTAATGCTGATTTAGCAATCAAATGAAATGTGCGAGTGTGTTTTCATGGTCATTTTGAAAGATTGGGGTAAGATACATCAATTCAAACCCACATCGAGACTTTCGATGGTTTTGCTTTATAAGCACAAGCTACAGTGTTATGAAATGAATTGAAACCTCTTAGCAGTGCATCAGCAAAGTTTTCTTCACAAACAGGATGTTTGCAAATACATCATTAGTTCTATCTACATATACATTTGTGGATTTGGCAGACACTTTTATCCAGAGAGACATTGCATTGCATTTTAACATAATGCATTCTTTAGGAATTAATGGCATGATCTTGGCGTTGCATGCATTAAGCTTTAGTTTCTAAGATATGCTGGAAATGCATAGTTATTAAAGACTAATCTTCTCTCATTTCAGAATGAGGCACTCCAACTGTGTATCAAGATCAACACAGCGATTGACCGTGTGGAATACATGTTCACATCAGAGTTCGAAGCAGAAGTGGAGGAAACGGAGAAAGCCACACTGCAACAGTATTACAGAGAGGCCATGATCCAAGGCTACAACTTTGCTTTTGAGGTCAGAGCCCGAGAGGATTTTGCAAATAAGAATGCACAAAAGCACCTTAAATTAATATTTAACACCTTTTAATATACCATGCGCTACATGCCCACTTTTGCATGTGAGGAGAAACGCGCTGTTTTGGTGTGTATCTCTTTAAGTGAGCTGCTAGTCTCCGCCCCCTTTTCAGCAGAAAACGCAGCCAGGGCTGTGAGCCGGTGCTTCCAGCGACAAAACAATAAAGTATGGGCACATAAAGCGAACGAGAAACAAGGTCTCATCTTTGAACACCAAACATATTGTTGTCGATATGCACACTAAGCCATTCGTGAAGCCCCTCCGTTCCCTGTTGGTCCAGTCACGACCTTATTCGGGAGAGAGAATCGCGCCGTGTGTTTACAAACCATACACACAGTTTTCTGAAGTGAAGATACTCAAGACAAACGCATCGCTATTTCTCTAAGTCAATCCCATCGCATGTTTACAAGCCAGAGACATTGCTTTCTTATAGTGAACGGACAAACGTGTCACAGTGACATTTGATCTACTTTTCAGTTACCTCAGGTCCCCGGGGTCTTACTTAAAAAATACCGGTACATACTATGTCTTTATTTATAGCTTTGCCTCGTTCAGTGTGGATGATTTCCATTGAAAACTAAATAAATCCATTGCTCTCTTGTCTCCCGTGTGGTTTGGAACATTGTTCTGTGTTGATCTGTGCAGCCAACCATGGAACAGTTCGTAAGCTTTGTTACTTTTGCCATTGTGTTGGAACTTCACACATGCGAAAATATATATTCCATATATTTAAGTTTTATTAATAAATAAGTGATATTTATTGATATTTATTAGTGGTGGGCCGTTAACGGCGTTAACGCAGTGAGACTCTTATCGCGCGATAAAAAAAATGTCGCCGTTAATCTATTCTCAAAGTCGGGTTGGGAGCTGGGTCTATACTACACAAGCTATGATGACTTTCACTTTGATATTTTAGCGCGGATGTATACATAGATTAATGTCACTGTAGGGGAAGAGAACGAGATTTTTCAACTCGCGTCATTCGCGTCATTCTCGCCGCCTCATCATCTCATAACCAGGGCTTCATTCGCGCGATTCGCGCAGCAAGTAGGTCTATCGCCTCTTTGCATTGACTTAACATGTAAATCACTCGTGTTTGGTCTGAACACAACATAACGTTACTGTGAAATGACCAGATCAAACGTGACGTGCTAACATGGATGCAGCTATGAAGCCGCCGGGTTTGCTTCAGGGAACATTTATTTTTAAGACGCTTCCCAATGGAAACCTCGACAAGACTAAGCTTGTTTGCACCTTGTGCAATGTGGAATTGGTTTACTGTACGAAATTGGTTTACATACAGTTAGTTTAAAAAAAAAACTTTCTCTCAACAGGTAGTGGTCTAGCTTTAGTTGAAACCAATAACTTTGTATTGGCACCTAATGTATTATGGCTCCTGTATGACATATCGATTGTTGCTCCCTAACTCTTTGTAAGTCGCTTTGGATAAAAGCGTCTGCTAAATGACTGAATTTAAATGTAAATGTACTGTAGGAGCTCTTCCAGTCTCAAGTACCACCTAAACACAAAGCATCCCTTAGCTAATGCGGAAGTAAACACAAGTACATCTTATTGAACATAATTTAATTTTCATCACAAATTATCATAGTAGAACAGCTTTCTCAAGTAGTTTGTGATGCATTTTGGAAACAGGAGATGAGCCCCTTCTCTAATGCGCCACCTGGCTTGAGAAACCCGTTCTCAAAGACTTACTTTTAGTCATTATTTGGGTAACACACATATTCTGAATGCCTTCGGCAGAATTCAAATGAGCCATTTTAATCTAGATTAATTCCAAGATTAATCTAGATTAATCTAGATTAAAAAAATTAATCTATGCCCACCACTAATATTTATATAATATTAAAAAAATATATATGTAGGAAGTCATATCAATCTGGAATGGCTTAGGGTAACATCCATTCTTTTGTGAACTATTCCTTTAAGATAAGATGAGCAGAAATTATTTTAACATCAAAGTCGCCTTGTGTAAGGTTGTTGTCCCGAAACATGAAACTGATAGCAGGATTTAAGTGCAGCTAAAGTATTAAATAAAGTAAACGTGAACAATAATCAATGACATGAAACAATAACCAGAAAAGATGGCTAGACAATACATTACGTACATTCCATAACCAACCCTAGACTATCCTACATATATATCATGCGGCAGTCAGGTCAGTCTGACTTCAGTACATCAGAAATTAGTTACTTTGTCTGAATTTCAGACAATTGATCTCAAAACCCTGGAGGAAACGGTCCATCATCTTAAGGCGTCAACTTGCAGCCTTGACAGACTTCCCACATCCTTTTTCAAAAGAGTGTTTTACTGTTTGGAAGCAGATCTCCTAAAAATAGTTAATTCCTCACTGCTCTCAGGAACTTTCCCCGAGTCCCTAAAAAATGCAGTTGTCAAACCTCTTCTAAAAAAGGCCAATCTAGACAAAACCTTACTGTCTAACTACAGACCAATATCAAATCTTCCTTTTATAGGCAAGATCATTGAAAAGGTTGTCTTCAATCAGCTGACCAAATTTTTGAACTCAATTGGCTACCTGGACAATTATCAGTCTGGTTTCCGTCAGCATCATAGCACAGAGACAGTGCTCATAAAGATAATTAATGATATTCGATTGAATTCTGATTCAGGCAAAATATCAGTTCTGGTTTTACTAGATCTCAGTGCTGCTTTTGACACAGTAGATCACACCATACTCCTAAATAGGCTGGAAAACTGGGTAGGGCTTTCTGGATTGGTACTTAAATGGTTTGGGTCATACCTTAAAGGGAGAGGTTACTATGTGAACATAGGCAACCATAAATCTGACTGGACACCCATGACTTGTGGTGTTCCACAGGGCTCAATTCTAGCTCCGCTCCTCTTCAACCTGTATATGCTCCCACTTGGCCAAATAATGAAAAAGTACCAAATTGCCTACCACAGCTATGCAGACGACACTCAGATCTACCTAGCCCTCTCACCCAATGACTACAGGCCTATTGACTCTCTTTGCTAATGCATTAATGAAATTAACAGATGGATGTGTCAAAACTTCCTTCAGTTTAATGAATACAAAACAGAAGTCATTGTTTTTGGAAACAAGGATGAAACTAACAAGGTAAACACATACCTTGACTTAAGAGGTCTAAAGACACAAAGCAAGGTAAAAAATCTTGGGGTCATTTTGGAGTCTGATCTTAGTTTCAGCAGTCATGTCAAAGCAATAAGCAAATCAGCCTACTACCATCTCAGAAACATGGCCAGAATCAGAAGTTTTGTCTCAAGCCAAGATTTAGAGAAACTAGTTCATGCTTTCATCACCAGCAGGGTGGATTACTGTAATGGACTCCTTACAGGTCTTCCCAAAAAGACCATCAGACAGCTGCAGCTCATACAGAACGCTGCTGCCAGGATTCTGACCAGAACCAAAAAATCTGAGCATATCACTCCAATCCTCAGGTCCTTACACTGGTTACCAGTTACTTTTAGAATCAACTTCAAAGTATTATTAATTGTCTATAAATCACTCAATGGTCTAGGACCTAAATACATCTCAGATATGCTCATTGAATATAAACCAATCAGACTTCTCAGATCATCAGGATCAAGTCAGTTAGAGATAACAAGGGTTCACTCAAAACAGGGCGAGTCAGCGTTTAGCCATTACGCCACTCGTAGCTGGAATCTGCCTCCAGATGACATCAGACATTCACCAACAGTAGATACTTTTAAGTCCAGATTAAAAACACACTTGTTTAGCTGTGCATTCACAACCTGAGCACTGTGCTACTTTACATCAACTGCACTTCTATTTCTAATTTATTTTTATTTTGCTCTTATTCTTTTTATATACTGTATACACTCACATTTTTAATCAATTTTATTGCTGTTTTATTGTTTTAAATAATTTGCATTTTAAAGAGACGTTTTATTCTTTCTGGCAATCATTTTATGTAAAGCACTTTGAATTGCACTTGTGTATGAAATGTGCTATATAAATAAACTTGCCTTGCCTTGCCTTGCCTAGACACATGAAACGCTCCGGTATATATACTGTACATGCTACAGAACCACACATAACCATGACACCTTGCTTCATCTTTACGGTCGATAGTTGTGGGTGTAGCTTAGTCGTGAACAATATAGGCAGGCAACTGAGTCGCACCCATACCTTTTCATTTACGAACCCAGGTCTTTAAACACTTGGGCTTCACCAACACCCATCACCAAAACATTTAATCCTCGGTTGCTCTTGGGGTTTGACCCGCTAATAAGTCACATCACATGAAAGTAACATCTGGTGATAGCAATTAACAAGTAATTACCCAATTAAGTTAAGAGCCCTTCTGTACTGTCTTTATAACAGCGTTAATTAGCCATGTGAGCTCACCAGCCAGGCACAGAATGAAGCTCAGGGGAAAACATCTCAGAGCCATATGTTTCAAGTATAAAACAAACACACAATTAAAAGTTTTCTCTTCCAAACACTGTCTCTGTAGTATCATAAAGAGGTCGTCCGTCTGATGTCTGGAGAGTTCAGGCGGAGAATAGGGGAGCGCTACATCGCCTTTGCCCGCAAGTGGATGAATTTCGTCCTCACCAAATGTGAAAGCGGAAGAGGCACCCGTCCAAGGTCAGTAGGTTCTGTTGTAAAACCTAGAGAGTTAACTTGCTGTCAACTGCCTACGTAGGTAGCTGCCTTCTTAGGGAGCTTCTAAACATCATATAACCTCATGTGATGGATTTGGAATACCCTATATAGGCAACATCTCTGATATTGTCTAATTGTCTAACACTAGGCATAATTTATGGGGTGAACATGTAAGATATCATTTTTTTTTAATTTACAATCAACAATTCTCTCTGTGCACTCGCTGTAGTGCATAAAAGATGGAGAAATGCTCTGAATGCTGTCATTCAGCCACAAAAAAGTTTTTGCGTGGAAGCATCATCGTAATGGTGTTGCCTACTATTGTTCCTGTTGGGAACCCACCTATGACCCTTTAAATGCTGTCTACGTAGGTAATTAACTAGATTTTGGTACAGAGACATTATTTCATCCTTCAAAGCTGCTTATGTCCCAAGAAAATGTTTCTAGCTTCATAAATGAATTCTATTGTCACATTGTTCTTTTATCCTGCTCACAAATGCTTTTTTTATTGGCAGATGGGCAACTCAGGGCTTTGATTTTCTTCAAGCAATTGAGCCTGCATTTATATCAGCTTTGCCAGAAGATGACTTTCTGGTGAGTTATCTGGTTTCTGTTGTTATAGATAAGTGTCGAAATGGTTTGTAATTGAGCTACTTATGATTATTTTGTCATGTAGAGTCTGCAGGCGCTGATGAACGAGTGTATCGGGCATGTTATAGGGAAACCGCATAGTCCAAGCAGTACGTACTTTGGTAAGTGTTATCCATCCTGGTAAACTCTCCTAAACTCACCATTGTTGGCTTACTTTTTCTCGTGTATTTTCTGGAATGTTCTGTTCATCTTTTTGGGGGATTGTAGCAGTTTGAGTTTTAGAAGAACGCATTAAAAATAAAATGCTTTATTATTTTTGCATTTTGCAAATATTTGATTAAAAATATTATTGAAATAAGAGCGAGAGGAAAACTAGCACCTTTGCCAGCTCATCGCTGTATGATGAAGTGACTACAATTTATTCTTCATTAATTGTTGTAATTAACTTTTTACTCATTAAGTACATAGTCGATGCCAGACATGAATACAAGTATGAATAAGAAGGTTTTGCATCATTTTGGTCATGTTGTGTCCCAAAAAACGGCCTTAATCCCACCCAAAAATTACAATATTGTGATTTGAACCATATCAGGTCAAAAATACGCCTTTTTTGCCTAAGTAAGGCTAAGTCAGTTGCATTTGATGATTCTGACAACCAGATCGATCTTTTACCAGCCGGCCGAAACAGCCCTCGACCTGTTAAAGTCCCCCGTTGCCACAGCGACCCTCCAAATCCGTACCTCTTCATCCCCTCATCTCACGCTGATGGCTTCAGGTAGGTTTTCTCCCGGGTCACAGAACCATTAGCACAGCTAGTGTCACTTCTGATTCAGTGTTACTACGCTTGTGTAGCTCTTTTGCATGCTCTCGTGCTGTGTTGTTTAATCTGTAGGAGGGAATCAAATGACTCATGCTTTTATTGATGCTTTAACCACAATCTTTGCTGCAATGTAGAGCTTCTTTCTCGTGTGTGTATGTGTACTGATGTCATAGCGTGTGTAAAACTCATGCACACGCCCACCATCACATCCATAGCACAATGCTGAGGCTGTCAGTGTGTGTTTCCAACACAGCTCTCGGAGTCTTCCGTGTGATCTGCGTTCCCAGTTGTGTCCCTCAGGTCCCCGTCCCGCCCCTCCGTTACCCCATGGTGAAAACAGCCACGCCATGAAATCCGCTGGAAACGTCCTAAATGACATCAGGTAGTCAGGACGCCCCTTTTCAAGCCGCACGGAGCTTTGCAAGTTTACAAACTTACATCTGTGTCAGAACAGCATCGCTCGTGGGCTTGTGTGTGGATGTGTAATTTAAATTGCCAAAAATATGAAACGCAGAATGTTTTATGTCTGAGGCAGCAGCATGCCTGATCTTTTAAAATCTTGGAACAGTGTTTTATAGTCTCAGAGTAATGCTGTTTTAACAGAGGATGAGAAGTTAAAGGGGTCATATCAAATGAATCAGAAGTTTCCTTGATGTTCTGACGTACTGTAAAAAATACTGTAACTTTCAAAACTCAGTAGACCAAAAAGGTTTTTGAACGTATTAGTTGTTAACATTTGGATCAAACAAATGTTACAAATGTAAACAAATGTTTTTGTGAACTCAAGCAACGCTTGGATTTTTAAAGAATGGATTCAAACTGTATTCGACTCAAAACAAAAACCTCAGATTTCATTTTGCAGTCACAAAACAAAAAAAAAATGTGTATTATGTGGCTCAGAGAAAGGTTAAAAAAAAAACTAAATTGGGGCAACAAACAATGCTAACTTACCATAATAAGTAAACCATAAGAAAAAATATGAATCATAAAAAAATCCACAATATGACCCCTTTAACAGTTTTTTTTATGTACAAGGATGTGATGTAGTGCCCCTACTTAAATTACCAGCCTGTTTGCGGTGTATAACAAACCCAGAGTTATTCTTTGTATGATGCACTGTCATGCATGTTAATAGTCGATTCAGGTGTTCACAGATTGATTTATTGAATGATAATTGTGTTCTGACAAATACAACCTATAAATTATTATTGCCTAGTGTTGCTTTATAAATAGTTTTTGTTGCAGCATGCTTTAGCATGTGTCATTTAATCACACTGGGAAAATACACGGTCTTCCATGTGTATAAAGATCTCTGGGTGCTTTTTAAGGATGAGCTCACTTCCACCCATGTGATCGATCAGAATTCTTTGAAAGGTCACTGCACCTGATACGGTTGAGTTTTCTGACATGCTTGATACATTTGGAGTTAAACTCACCCAGTATTTTCTTAATCATTCATTTATAGAATAAAGACTATGCATTACAATACGTTTTACAAAGATTTTAGCCAACACCATGTCTACCCCTGTTGCGACCTGCGCCACACGACAAAAGACATTAGAAACGATATATAAAATCCAATATAATTTCATATTTTGTCCACACTGGATGTGGCGCGTCCGGTGTAGACATGGTGTTAAGGTCCAGTAAACATATCACCACGCATGGCTCTACCACAGTCAGCTAATACATTTTTTGTATCGGCAGTCGAAATCTAAAAATCAGTGAATGTGAGGATATTGGCTATTTTACAATGGCTTCAAACTATAATCACGCTCACACATAGATACAGAGATGGTTGAATGTGGTTTGAAAGAGCTTAATACTGTTGTGACTAACATTGCTTTGTTGTCATAGAGCTAGCTTTCCATCTGCTGTAGTGTTGCTGTAAGCATGCGCAACATAACTAACACGTCATTCATTCTATGCATTCTGTTGCATGCGTTGTGTGCCAAACAGTGGATGTTTCTAAACCATCTGTTCGCAAAGATAGTGTTTTAATGTCTTCTCTGCTATACAGGAGTTCTAGTGCACATGAGAACGACCGTCTGTCATCTGTAGCTGCAGAACTGCAGTTTAAGTCCCTCAGTCGCCACTCCAGCCCCACAGAGGACAGAGAGGGTACGGACTTTAAAACTTTTGCTTGGTTTTTGATGCTTTAATGCTTTTTTATTATTTTATTATTTTTAAATTGGGTTAAAGTACGTAATTGGTAAAGCAAGTACATGAAAATCTTTTTAAAATCATCTCCTTACCAGGATTACCCCTTACTCTAAGAATGATTTATAATTCAAGCTGTCAGGTTTTATATCTCTCGAAATGTCTAAATAGCTTCATTTGACTTCAGCTCGCATAGATAAGTATGTAGAGTAACCTGCAATGTTGTTTCAGACAGAGATGGTGATAGAGGGGCAAAATAAATAATTTTTTCTTGTCCTTTCAGAACCTTCGTACCCTAAAGGAGACCCCAGCAGTACTGCCCGTCGCAGCTGGGAGCTGCGCAACTTTATCAGCCAGTCAAAAGGTAGTTTGCATCATAAAATACTTCAACATTTTGAAACTATTTTTAAAAACTTTAAGAAGTGATATTTTTATTTATATCCACGTATTTGAATCGTTGCACGTCAATAGTCCAGTTTATAAAATTTGAGGCTGGCAGTGTTGAGGCTGACACAAGGCTAAGGGCAAAAGTACATAATTATGTATATTATATTCCATTTCTGTCAGTAGATCCTCCAAAAAATTACACACAGCACCTATAAACTAATGCAAACAAACACATTGAACACACTAACTTTATTTTCCTGCAGACACAGCAGCACGTCAGAGCCCCATGGAAGCGGTACGACGGTCCATATTCGCCTTCGACGAGAAGCACTACGTGCTCATGAGACAGCGCAACATCATCGGTCAGGTGTGCAACACCCCCAAATCCTATGACAACGTCATGCATGTGGGGCTGCGCAAGGTCACCTTCAAATGGCAGAGAGGCAACAAAATAGGTAAGAGGTCACCATTAAAAAGCAAAGTGCTTTTCGTGATTCGTTTTTTCTAAAATTTTCTAGACATTTCCATTTGGAGATCAATTCTGTCTCTGTTTACAGGCGAGGGGCAGTATGGAAAGGTGTACACATGCATCAATGTGGACACTGGTGAACTGATGGCCATGAAGGAGGTATTTTTTTAATTTAAGCCATTGCTGCTGTAAAATAGTTTGAGACAGTTTAACATCATACTAGCCAACAACACAGTACATTTTTGAATATGGTAAACGCATCATTAACCGTAAATTTGATTTTAGATTCGCTTCCAACCCAATGACCACAAAACCATAAAAGAAACGGCCGACGAGTTGAAGATCTTCGAAGGAATCAAACATCCCAACCTCGTCCGTTACTTCGGAGTAGAGTTGCACAGGGTAAACAAATTACGTCTTTGTATTTTATATCAGTGTCTTTTAAAAGGATGCAATGGTGTTTCATGCATTCTGACTTCTTTATACTGTTAAAACATGCTGTCTTCTAATGTTTGACATGGTCAACTTGTCAAAAACGAGTCGGACACATGACGTGGTATTAATGTGCTCGATACACTCCCCCAAAGTTCGTATAGGTTTCGGAAAGTTTTGGAAAACATGAAAATCCATTTCTTAACAACTTTTCTTAGTCCCTTATTGGGCAATTCTGGCAGAAAAGTACAACCATGGCGAGGCGAAAGAAATATTCCGCCAACACGTCAACCGACGAGGCATAGCCCGCGTACCATATAGATTGGTTGTGCTGTGGACCTGCAGCTAGTTAAACTTGTTATAGTGAGAGATGTTGAGGTGTGTTTGTTAGTTCACGGAATTTTAGTGATATGTTATATAAACGGTGGATATAACCCTGAATTTGGAGATCATTTGAAACTGATAGATGGCGCATTCCCAGCGCTAAAAGATCCCGGACATGAACTGCATGCGTTAAGTGAAACCACGTGCTTTAGTTAGTAAAAAAGGGAAATATACATGTGTTATGGATGTGACAAAAAAGGACGCGTTTTTTGGGAGACGATAAACTTTGTAGGATTTCTGTAAAATAAAATGCACATTCCTGAAGCAATAATACCCAATGAATGGAGAAGGGATGCCTCTTGATAGAACATAAAATAGTTACTTTCTATAAATTTTCATGTGTCCATTTATGAGGAATATGAAGCGTTATGGATGTGACAATCCTGAAGATGGCACTTACCTGACTATGAAAAATCATGCACTAAAAATAAAACAAATGCTTCACAAATTTGAAGAGGGATCTCACAAGGGTATATGAACCCCCAAATGTTAAAATCTGTGCTGTCACCATTGTAAAAACTGCTGGTAAAAACTTTTACTTTTTTCATGGTAAGGTTGACATTTTCATGGAATTACCCAAATGTAAGAAAACTAAAGACTCTAGGGATATTTGAAGGGTGGGATACTATTCTGAAAGTACTCAGGATTAACATGAGATATGGAGAAACTGTCCGAGTTATGGCCACTTTAAGATCTTTTGAAGTGTTTTCCTCATTTCGGTTGTTTTCATACAGGAGGAGATGTATATCTTCATGGAGTACTGTGATGAAGGGACACTAGAGGAGGTGTCTAGACTGGGTCTGCAGGAACACGTCATCCGCCTCTACAGTAAACAGATCACGACAGCGATCAACGTGCTTCACGAACATGGAATCGTACACCGTGACATCAAAGGTCTGTAGTTACACTTCTTTTCTCCTTACCAAAGTCTGCAAATGTGATAACGTATCAGTTCAGTATCATGAGAATAGAACGAAAAAGTGAAAATGCGTTTCTCTTATTTGTTTACGTCTTAGGAGCAAATATCTTTCTGACGTCATCTGGTTTGATAAAGCTGGGGGACTTTGGTTGCTCTGTGAAGCTGAAGAACAATGCTCAGACGATGCCTGGAGAGGTGAACAGCACTCTGGGAACAGCAGGTGAGCTGGTTGTCCGTTGTAGTTCCTTTGTTTAAACACAAGAGGGCAACTCATACATTTTGAAAAGCGTCACTACACTATAACTCATATCATGATTAAGGATCATGTGGGTTTAAAAAAAGTGATTTTTACTGTAGATAATTTTCTAAAAAAACGTTTAAGGAATGTTGGAATTCTTGGATTATTTTTCACAGATGAGTTAGCTGAAGGAAACTAACATGATTCGATTCATTATATGATTAAAAGGATAATTTGAAAATAATTCTGTCACGTCTAGCATACATGGCTCCTGAGGTCATCACAAGGGCAAAGGGTGAAGGTCATGGTCGGGCTGCTGATATCTGGAGTCTTGGTTGTGTCCTAACAGAAATGGTCACTGGAAAGGTAAAACATACCTTATATTGTCCAGAATATTGTGCTTTATGTTTGTTTCCTTTTTTCACATATAAACTCCACCCAGTATCCTAAAACAATTTTCCAAGCTTGTCCACACATGTTTGTAATTCACCCAAACCAAACCAAACTGCTTCTTTGATGTACAAACACATGACTGCCTAACAGGGCTTTGTTGGGGAAAAAACTAGATTAAGTGTTTAGATTACTATATTACAGTGTATTCGTCTGTTATTACTCTTCAACAACATTTTTCGCAGGAATTTTTTCTTCAGACTTGAAAAATATTCTAACCTGTTTTAGATCCAAACTTATAAACTCATTTTTCATGCTGTATGTTTACACAGAGACCCTGGCATGAATACGAGCATAACTTCCAGATCATGTATAAAGTGGGTATGGGCCACAAACCGCCCATTCCTGAAAAGATGAGCGAAGAGGGGAAGGATTTCCTGGCCTACTGCCTAGAGAGTGAACCCAAACGCCGTTGGACCGCCAGCGCCCTGCTGGACCACCCCTTTGTCAAGGTTTGGACCAGCCACCTGTCATACAGCTCAATTCTTCATTGGTTCACACAAATTTTTGAGAAGGAAACAAGTTGCTTTTGATGGTGCCAAATCTGTATCGGTTGCCAAATTTTCCTGTCTGTTTCTTGAATCAACAAAACCGAAACTAGACCCACCCTGGCTATTTGGTTATTTTGGTTATTACCCTGGTTATTTTCATCTGCAGAAGACCAAAAGCGGTATTTTGAAGAATATTGGGAACCGAAAAGTGGCAGCCCATTGACATGCATTTGTCTGGTGTCCATAACTCCACACAATAGGTTGTTTGCAATCAAGTGGTTTGCTGGAGTACAGCAATAGATTTTCCTCCGTAGGAATTCACTATCACAAACTCAAAGTACCTATGTTTAAGGACCTGAACAACGACCAGGTAGGCCCAAATTTCTGTCAACCCTTACTTGTAATAAACACTAGCTTTCGTTAAAAGAACTAGCCCCTATTAAATGGTTAAGTGAAAAATCTTCCATGAAGCGTTTTCTTCCCCATAGAAGTCCATTATAAGGAAACAGCCAAAACAACAACGTACCAAAACAACAACCAAAATAAATACTTTGTTTATCACCTATATCACACATAAACATTATAACAGAAAGATTTTACGTTCTCAGTTCTTTATAAGGAGCTAGTGTTTATTCTAATAAAGATGTAATAGAAATTTGGATTTACGTGGTCGTTGTATCGGTACATAAAGCTGTTCCATTATAAAGGACTTTTATGGGGGGGAAACGCTTAACCCGAGATTTATCGCTATCCGTTTAATCAGGACTCAAACTTTGCAGCTAGTGTTCATGTCAAGGTTTCACAGAAGTTTGAGCTCATCCGGTCATTTAGTAGGTAACTTAAACCTTGTTAAGCTTTTTAGAAAGTCATCCGGCTCTGCTTATCCCAACCGCAGATTCAGGTGTACAAGTCACATTTATCTCCGTTTCTTAGTCAATGCTCTTATTCCCCCCCCTCATGAACATCAACTTTTGCTACACAATAAAAACACCCTTCATGGTTTGACAGATTTGAATGGTCACAAAGGATGCAAAACAGAAGCAGTTTGAGTTTGTTACAGTGAGTTCCTATGGGCAAAAAATCACCTGCTGCCCTCCATCGGCACTTCGCGCAGTGCCGTTACGTCATGTGCAAACAACCTATAAGTGAATGGGTTTCGCCGTTGTTCAGTTAAAGAAAATGATCTTTTGTATTCTGCAGAGTAAAGAAAGTCATATCGCTTTGAAATGATAAGATGACTGAACTTTCCTACTATCCCTTTAAAGGATGCTGAAAAAACAGAATTCCTGTTTTGACCACTGAACAAGCGCTAATACACAAGCTAACAACGTTGACATGATATGCAACCAGAGGGGTCTGGTAGACCCAGACTGTCTAAATGACTAAATGTCTCATGATGTCACATTATTGGCCGATCGTAAGAGGTCAGTTGAGATGACAATCTCTATTGTCTCAATTGCAGGTCTGCACAGATGAAGAGTGAGGCGGGAGAGCTCGACGTACTCAAAGGTTTACAAAAATGCTAGCACTACTTCACGGCATGAAAGGAACTCTGGACTTGAAAGGGGGAAGACGAAGGAACAAACTGTTTTTAAGCTTGCTCTGCTTAAGCCCCTCACAAAGGGGCCGATCTTACATGTACAGTCACATGAACAGAGAGTTGTTCGGATAAGAGCGTTATATTGTACATACTGTATAAGAATAGTTAAGGGTTTTCTTTGTATAAAGCATATTGTAAAGCTGAAGTTTAATAGCCACTTTTCGTGGCTGGTAAATGGATTTTGGTGATCGTGTCGCAGGGAATACATAGACAAAGGACATTCGTTCAAGGGAGACTTTCTTCTCTGACTGAGCAAAGCATCAGAATGGAGAGTTGGGCAATACATCGACTGAGTGTTCATTGAAGAAAAACATACAAACCTGAGATTTAAATGTGTTTATTTCTTAGTTAAATATGGTATTTTTGTTTGCCTTGCTGCAGAGCCCACTGTTAACAAATCCTATTTAAGCCTATGAATAGTTGCGCTGCGTCGACCCGGTCAACGTCGTGCCTTTACGTTCCGAGCGTATATGAGCATAACCAACCAATGAGAGGGAAAAAGAAGCCAGTCTGACTCCGCCTTTCCGCTGCTGCACTCAGGACAGGTGGACACAGAAAACATGCTCTTACGCAGGCATCAATGTTGCTGGTTCTCTGCTCCTCAAACAGTGTTTGCAATATTTAAAGAATAATATTAAATAAACAGACCTTTTTTAAATCGCCTACTTGTTTCTTAAAAAACATTGCGTGAGTGTTACACTGTTGACATCAAGTTCCTTCCTTTCATCACCGATTCCTCAAATTTCACTCAGGTGAGCAGTTTAGTTTACAAACGGCAGTTTTGTGAAATGCCCACATGTCAATGAGTTCCATCACGGTACGTTAAGCACGATCCTGTTGCTCCGGTGCGTCTCTCACTTATTGTTCATCTGCGCCTCCTTGTTTCCGTAGCTCGAACCCCTGTCAATCTCAGTTTGTCCAATCATCCAGCGGATACCAGCTGATGCTGTAAATTAAGGAAAATGTTTGTCAGTGACTGCACCACCGCCATTATTTATATAAATAAAAAAATACCAATGTCACTATTATAATACTGACAAGGTTCCCACTGTTATGAAGACCTGACAATATCAGGTTGGGGATTTAGTAATTCCAGAGATAAAGGAAAGAGTCTTGGCTCAGAAAGATTGTCTAAGACTGGAAATATTTGGTTAATCTTAAGAGTCAATGTGTGATGGTAATTTAAATGCTTTAAAATTAGTGGGAACCTCATACTAAGCAAAAAAGTTAAACGTATTTTGCTGCAATGAAAGCTTAATTTAAACTGAATGGTTTCTCAGTGTGTGGGTGATAGCTCATGTAGCTTAAAACTCGCTCTTAAGTGGGCATTCAGTGTTTAAATGAAACTTTTACATCTGAAATGAATATTTAAACCCGTTCTCGCATGCTGTGATGCTTTAAATGGGGAAAACACTAAAAATGCATTAAAATGCATGCATTTATGAATCGAGCAACATGCATTAAATGTAGATAGAAGTGGTTGATATACTTACTGCCAGAACACCAAACCAGCCTCCGTTTATACATTTTTTTTGAAAAACAGATTGAATGAAAATACTGTAGAAGCAGTAGAAAATTCCTTTTTCTGCCCCAATAGTAAATGTCTCTGTTTTATTGTTATAAGAATAAAAAAAATTAACCACCCACCCCGGTTGTTTACTCAAATACCTGCTATACAGAGGAAAAATGTAGACAGCACGGTAAAGGTTGACCCTGACAGCAGCCGTAGCGCTATTATGCAAAGAGGGTAGACCAGCAAGGAGACCCAGAATAACCAGTTCAGCAGGGCCCAGGGTCGGTACGGAGCATTCATAATGGGGCCCGGGAAATGACCGGTCTCCCTGTAAGTCTCCTGGAATTGGTCCTGAGAAAAAGCGCAAACAATCACCTATCAGTGTCTACAGGGTGACTCATGCCCAAAAAGGTGCATTTATTGTAATGGCACCCTTTAAGCCAGTCACCACAGGAATTTACACCGCATTAAAAAGGTTTTGTAAACATAGGTTTTCTTCGTCAGGCTTAACAAGCCTATAGGTGTGTTCAAAGTTTTCTACTTTTGCTATAAGATCATCAAGTGGAAAAGTTTTATTTGGATTCAGGATCATGTTCAGTATTAAATGACAATTAATATTGCGTTAAATTATACACAATGCAGGGTTTTTTATATAAGTTTTCATGTTGTTTAGCTGTTTCCTTCTTCAATAACTGCACGCCAAATAATAAAATAGGTCTCTCTATAGTGACACATTTTTTAAATTCATAAAAGAGTAAAATCAAATAGTCTTCTACAAACTCCAAGAGATTTTTGTTCAACCCAAGTACCCATGTGGTGACTTTCATGTTATTTTAAGGGTGAGTAGGCAATCTTGTCCGGAAATGTTTTTTTGTCATGCTGGTTCGAAGTCTCTTCACATCCTGATATAAATCAATAAGTAAAGCAAAACATTGGAGATTTTATAATTATATATCTTCCGTGAACGGCGTAGGGTCAAAAAACGTTAGACCAATCACTGCCCTCAGTCTGAGGGCAATGATAGTCTATGTTAACGTATTTTATATTTTTGTGAATTAAAAAAATGTGTCTGTATAATAAAATAGTTAGTATTGGTGATGACTTTGGTGTGCAATTATAAATATAAATTAATTAAAGAACATGAATTTGGTGGAGTTTGCTGAAAATTATTTGGTTTTATATTCATATGAATTTTTTAAATATGTCTGTATATGTCAACATGAAAACTTAATATAAAAATCCTCCATTGTGATTAATTTAAGGCAATGTTTAATGTCATCTGATACTGAACATGACTGCAAGGTCATGGGTTCTCGATCCCAGGGATAACACAGCCTGAGTCACACACCATATATGGAAGGTCATATACCGTTTCTGGATCCAAATGCTCTGATTGCACAGGCAAACAACATAAAATGTGAGTATACACTGAATGTTTGCTGTTAAACCACGATCATAACCTTTATCTCCATAATGAAATTCTAAATTTCCAGTTTAATAATACGACTTTGAAGGCAGATTGTTACCATACAACCCTGTGAAGCGCACAATTACATTTAAGAGTAGATAGCGTGACCTCTGTTATAATACCGCAGATGGCGTGACTTAAGTGTTAAACTGGACTGTTTACAAAGGCATTTGATAACTAGTCCTAGCCTTTCAGTATAGAAGTGTAAGGCATTAACACCTTCATGTAAGGCAAATAGTGCACTTACTTTCTCCTGATAGAGTTTGTGGAGCCAGGCGGCACATTCCGTCTCGTCCTCGGGGATCGACTCCAGAGGAATCCGCCTAACAGATACACAAGGACTTCTGTAAACATTTATCTAACGCAGGACGTGAGGTCTTTAGGTAACTTTTCAATATGTTCATGTTGTAAAAGAAACAAAACAAAGTATAAATCGTTGCATATTTGAACTTGGATACATCAGGAGAGGCTTTTGAAGAACATATAATAAACAATATAATGTTAAATATTTTCAGATGTACCTCACGTATAAAGCGGCATGGTACTTTTTTCCGTTGAGCACCCCTAATAACGTTGGAATTTCGTTGTTTCTGAAATTAAGCGTAGAATCGTACACAGCAGTAACTACAGAGGAAACACAGACTAAGTCAGCAAACCAAGTCCTTATATGTCAGGTATTCATCGTCATTCATTTAAAGAAATGATTTGATCATCGTTTGCCCAGATCATTGGAAGATCCATAAAATTAGTTTGGCTGTGAAGATCTTACCCGTTCCCCTGAGGTTCTGGACGGTGACACAAAAGCCCTTGGTTCGAGGTAGAAGGTGGTACTTTAGTTTGGGTAGACCTTTCTTCTCTGCCACCTCCATACTGATCTTGTGCTTCTTCTCTGTGAATCGTGTGCCCTCACAGTGCAACAAGAACTGTGTATCATAAAAAATGAACATGACCCCTATGTTTACCAACTATGTAACAGATGAAATGTTAAAAAGACCAAACACAGAAATGCTACAGTGAGTATTTTTGTAATCATAAAAAATAATGAAGGAATATTTGTATAAACTACTCGTTTAATTAATGATTGAAAGAAATGCAAGAAAGAAATTCAAAATAAGTGTTGTAAAGATACCCAAAAATTTTCTGGGTAATCACGCAGGTTCTGTAGGCTCTCCACGACCGACTTACGGTCCTCCTCCCACTTTCTTTTACAGAAGACGATCTCCAGGAAGTACCACATCCAGCCAATCACAGGAACATAAGAAAGCTCTTTTTTTGCCAAAACTTTTGAGCTCTGAAATCAGAACGTGTGCAAAACAATTGTTGACAGTACAACAGCATATCTTGATGATCAAATAAGCATCAGCTGAAATTAACATTCAGTGTTACTTCTAAAAAAAAGACTGAATCGGAATAATTGAGTTTGGGTTTTATCTTACCCCTAAAACACCAAATCTGTCACAAAAGGTCCAGCCGCACATAAAGTCAATCTCAAAATTGTGATTGAGGACCACAATGGCGTTTTCTTTGCCGAAGTAGGAAAAGCTTTCAGGGTCTGTGTAAAGCGTGCATTCTGTCCCGGACCACCATTCCAACAGTGCCACCAGTTCTGGACAAAGACAGAAAAGTAGCAATAAGTAAATTGAAGATTCATAGATTTGTAACACAAAATTTATTTACATATTCATAAATATGTGGCTCAGTCTGTGTCTAGCTGGGGCTGGTCATACACTCTAGCCGTATGCAAATAAGTAGATGCTCCTCCCCACAGTTTGTTTAGCTGTGGTTCTTTTTAAACAGGAAGTAAATGGTTTGCGCTTTGGTGCATTGTGAAAAGTGAAGTGTGTCATTTCTACATCACATAGGCTGGGAAGCTCTCTGGAATCTCACATTTAACACACCTGAAACAGCTAATGTAGGTTTAAAAAAAATGACAGCTTGGTTTGTTCTTTGATGTTGGAAATGTCAAATGTGGTCTGAAAATTAGTTTTGTGTCAAATTTGCTGGACTTACGACTGGAAATGGAATAAGCCAATCGGCAGTTGATCTTGCGTGCGAGTTGCTTGTTTATTGGCCACAGTGGTAGAGTACAAATCTGCAGCAGGTTGATAATAAACCCGCTGACCAGGAACACATAACAGATAATGAGATGACACAGGAACTGAGTTTTAAGCATTTTAAGGAATCCCATCTTTATTGTGTAGTCTTCACTTCCCTAGTCTCCAACAAAACCTGCGGAGAGAAAAACTATCAATGAAAAGACAAAAGAGGATGTTGCATGTATGTTTCTAACTGTATCTGAAATATGAAAATCTACCTCAGACAATATTCAAAATGTTTAGTTAAAGCATAGAGGAAGAGATTTGCCGCTTTGTCTTATAACTTTCAATGTTGTGTGAATAGTCAAAAAAGTTTAGATTATGTATACCTTTTTGTTTAACAAATCTTTAAATTTCTGCAACTCACTGGTCAGATTGTTCATTAAATCATTTTTCAAGTTTTTCCAGTGTACCGAAGCAGAAAGCACAGCAGAGATAGACTTTGCCTTAGTTTAGTAGCAAACCTAAATAACCACACCTGTACCTGCTGATCCAGGTTTTCAGGATTACATTAAAATTACAGTGTTTAATAACGGTTGGAGATCATGCTCCATCATTCAGGTTTTGACACCCCTGTATTAGTGGGAGCAGTGAAGGACGTTTCAAGAATAGACCTTTTTTTTTAGTATAATTTTTGGTGTTCACGTACCATGGCATGTACAGTAAGCATGTTCGCACATTTCAAAATTATACATGAAAAATCTACATAACTTCCTTATTCAATTCACATTTACGCATTTGGCAGACGCTTTTATCCAAAGCGACTTACATTGCAGTAACCTATACATTTATACTTGGGTATGTTCAATCCCCTGGGATCGAACCCACAACCTTGCATTGTGGTCTTACCACTGAGCTACAGGAAATTGATTCATAAAAAGACTGACAAGATTTTATTTTACGTCAAGACCTTTAGTTACAACAAATTGTGTTAGTTTAAGATGGCCATATACATTTACATTACATTTAGTCATTAAGCAGACGCTTTTATCCAAAGCAGAGAGTTCAGGGAGCAATAAAGTGATGTGTACGTCATTCAGGGGCAATAATACAATTTCCACAAAAGCCAAATAGATAAGGTATACAAATACTTTAGTTAGTTATGTTTAATCTTAATAAGGTATTATAAGATATTGTATTATTGCTCCTGTATGAAATATCTATTATTGCTCCCTGAACTCTCTGTAAAACCATTTGGATTAATGCGTCTTCTAAATGTAATTAAGGGTGAACATCTGAAAATACAGTAAGTTATCTTGAAAAACATTCAATCGTATTCTCCTTAAACAGAAAAATGTGTATTATTGTAAAGCAGCTTTCCAGAAAAAACTTTAACACTCAAAAATGATATAAGGGTATAGCAATAGCGACTATTTCTGTTCTCATTTGTTAGTCAAACGTGAAATTATAGCAGATTGCTAAAAAGCGAATTAAAAATGAAAAAGCTTTATTACACCATCGGAAATTATACTGATCAGTAACGTTAAACCATGACATCATAACCCGTACACGCCCACTTTTAGATCGTAACGTAACCATGTAAAAGACGTCAAAATAAAATAAGAGTGTGGCGCAAGTTTGTACGTCATTACGTCACAACAGCTCGTCTGTTTGACATTTACATGAATGGTTTACACTACAGGGTGCGCCTTGTTTAAACTAACAAATGAACCTGACACACTGGCTGATTCTCCAGCGCGTTTTTTTTTTGAAAGAACAGATTCATTTATAAAACTTAAAATAAACTAACAGTTGCGGTAGTAGCATAAATCTCTGAAAGGCTCTTCACGCGCATCACTAGTTAAACATTTCAGTTAAACGTACGCTTAGTTTGGTCCTGTCTCATACGCATCAAGTGTGGGAAAAAACTTTTCTTTAACGGATCCTAAATCGTATAAAATGAAGCCATTCTTCATTCATCAGACAACGCTGTTTTGTTTCATTTACCTTTTTTCTGGCTCTGTTAATGCTGGAGCAGACGTCTCATTATTATCCAAGTTAGAGATGCAGATGTGGATGTTTTAAGTTGAACAAAGCAGACTGAGATCGAGTCCAGCGTTGGTGTTGAACGGAATACGTGACCACACCCAAGCACCAAGACGCTATGAGAAGAGCATTGGAACGTGGGCAGGGACGTACTGAGAGTGTCATTATGTAATTTCCTCTATTCACAGTGAGCTCAGTCCGCATGTTCATGCACTCTTACACCCTTCGCCTGAACCAACAGCTGTACACAATTCAATTGTCAAGGAGGCTAGTTGCAACAGCAGGGCATCACCTTGAACGTGGGGTTTACAGAGCAAATTGTCAGATCAATTGCACCCTCTGCTGGATCACAGCGGGCTTTGCTTGTAAACAGAAGAAAGAAGCGTTAATGGTTGTATTTGTAGATAGAACACGGTGAGAGAGCTTTTTCTAGTACATAAAAATAAAATACAACATCCCATTTTTCTTGTTCCTACAAAGGAATAAAACTCTACACAAGCCTTACATTAATAAAAAGTATACATTGCGAATAGTGATGGATTCGGAAGTCAAGACAATAATAGATCATTTATTGGTTATACTATACAATTTTGAGAAAGGACTTACTTCACAGTTTCTCCACTATGTTTTGGAAAAAATGACTTTGTGAAATATTATCGTAAAACATATTGTGAATGTAATACCAGACGCTCATCAGAGAAAATGAGCTGTACAGTAGCTGGATTTTAAACATGTTTATGGGAGCACATTTTGGCACTCAATAATAATAAGAAATATTAAAATGAACCTTGTGAAAAAACAGATAAAAAATAGTTTCACATTAGACGCTGACAACTCAAATGATTCACACGAATTTCTATTTGCGTATTGCATGAATTTGCATTTTCTATTTTATTTGTAAGCTAATAAGCCAATTTCGTAACCAAGTTATCAAACATTAAGCGATAAAATGTGTGATGAGTGAATACAGTTCAGAAAGATTTCCAGGAATATTATTGAAATCATTTATTTAATATCTGAGCACATCTCAGCAAGCTCATCTCGATTGACTTAACGACGCGTTCCATTGGCTGAGGCGAATTTCCGTCTAAAACCGGAAATGGACGTGGCAAGATGACGAGCTTCTGATGGGCTTCCTGTTTTAACTCTTGACAAAGTAACATCAGTCAGCTGTCTGTCAGCTATCACATGGATAACGCTTTTCCAACATTATCTCTCCATGTCCCGTTTGTGATATCCGGATAGCGCTTTAGGCGTGTGTGTAGGGACGATGCGCGTGTTTTTGCGGTGCCTCTGGGCGCTGATTTGGTTCGGGGTGTCTGCAGATCGTGCAGGTTATCCTGTGTTTTCTGACGAGATAGCCTTTAAAATCCACTGGCCGGGATCAGACTTCACACTGGTAAGTGAAACCATTATAAACTTGCCAGGCGCGAGACATGGCAGTTGTAAATACAACTAAACGTGTCTTGTAGCTTAAAATGCCAGCTTGTATGCTGACGTTGATCCATACGGTTTGGATAGTGCCTGGACCTCACAAAAAACTTTGGGATTCTTCCTGACAGCATTATTGCTACTGTATACTTTCAGGGTTGCCAAATATTTTGTATCTGTCATAATGCATTTGTTATTGTTTTTCATTACTCGTGAAAGTAAGCATTCTTAATGTAATCTGTCCGCAGCCTGCATCCGGAGGACTGTACAAGGAAGATGAATATGTTATTATGACAACTGCAGAAAAAGAGAAGTACAAGTGTTTACTGCCATCTTTGTCTGGCTCCAATGAGGTACGGAAACACATGGCTAACATTTGCCTTTATTATTTTCTTTGATTCAGTTGATTGTCATTCTCTTTTAAAGGATGATGTGAAGGAGTACAGTGGGTCGAGTCCGGGAAAGCTGCTGGAGCCTTTATTCAAACAGAGCAGCTGCTCATATAGAGTGAGTTTGAGCTTTCAGTTTCTGTATATTGCTGCAGTATATTTAAAATATGAAGAACTCATCTGGGTTGCATTTCAGCACAAAAGCAAATGCATTATATTTTGATCACTTGGGTGCTCAATAAAAAAGTACTTAGATTTTGGGGTGAAATGTTATCTTGGCATATTCTTTTTTCATTCATATGATTGACAGTTTTCGGCAGAGTTTGTCTTTACGACAGGCTATTTATTGTGTACGTTGCAGATCGAGTCATACTGGACTTATGAGGTGTGCCATGGGAAACATGTACGGCAGTATCATGAGGACAAGGAGACGGGGCAGGTAGATAATAAATGGTCCCGATATACGCAGTTAATACTGTCCATTATGTTGTATTCACAGTAATAAAAAGTTGGGAAATTATACAAAAAATACTGGTCTCATTTGTCTCTCTTGTTCCCTCAGAAGATAAACGTTCAAGAATACTATCTGGGTACCATGAAAAAAAGTGATGGTGCAGGTTGGGTATCTTTTTATTTACATAAGTTTCTCAGTGATTTCGTTAATTCACAACATCCTCACGTATTTTGTTCAGAATCTGAAACGGAAAAATCGGAGGCCTCTGACACAGAAGGTTCTGATGCTAACACAGAGGTTTGTCAGTAGGACATAGGCATGTAATAAATGTTAGGCATAAAGCTCTGTTTTTTTTTAACTCGCTTCTATGCAATCCCAGGTGCCAACAAAGAATATAGAGGGTCAGTTGACGCCATACTATCCCGTAGAGATGGGACATGGGACGGAATGCTCTTTGAGAGAGAATCATCCTCGCTCCACCACTGTGTTGTACGTCTGCCATCCAGAGGCCAAGCACGAGATCCTGACCATCGCTGAAATCCTCACCTGCCAGTATGAGGTGGTGGTGCTCACTCCCCTGATCTGTCCTCACCCAAAGTTCAGGTACACAAATACACAATCGATGTTTCCATACGCTTTAATGCACATCCTTACCCACCTCACCTCTCCTCTCATCAGGTTCAAGTCCTCACCGGTGAATGACATCTTCTGCCAGGCTCTGGGTGGTTCACCTCTCAGACCTCAGAGTCTCTCTAAACTGGATCGTGAACAAGAAGAGCTACTTAAGCCACCGTTCAGCTCTAGCAGTGAGAGGCAGGTGAGAGGATCCAGGGTGAGCATCAACATTTAAACTCGGCATTTACACTAACATCACGTGTTAGTCTGAACAGGAAGGTGAATAAGACAATTTATGTAGAAAAACAATAAAGGACCTCAATAAAAAAAATTTTTTTGCAAAGGAGGAATTTTCTCCAGTCAAAGATGAAGCGTATACCTCTACCCATAAGCCCCTGGTGGTCGGTGGGCAATCCCATGTCACCGTTGGCACCACCCACATCTCTCGTCTGACCGATGAACAGCTGATCAAAGAGTTTTTGAGCGGCTCATATTGTCTACATGGGGTGAGGATGTGTTCATTCTTATCTGTGTCTGCAGATGGGAGTTCTCTTTAAATGGGATTCACTGCTAAACTCATCTTTGTTTTTTAGGGTGTTGGATGGTGGAAGTATGAATTTTGTTATGGAAAGCACGTCCACCAGTATCATGAGGTAAGAGGAGTTTTCGGATTAAAACTTTTCCAGGATGGCATTTAAGAACGGTTTTAGACGCTGTAAATGACATTTTGTGCAGGATAAAGAGCAAGGGAAGAACATTGTGGTGGTGGGCAGCTGGAACAGTGATGAACATTTGAACTGGGCCAAGAAGAACATAGCCCGATCTTATCATTTAAAAGACACCGGAGCACCCAAAGTGAAGTATGTTTTTTATACATCTTAAGTAAATGTGGCAAATAACATTTTAATCTAAATGTGCTATGATAATTCATTAGGGTTGTATCTCACTTTTATGGCCATGGAGACATGTGTGACTTAACCGGGAAACCGAGACAGGTTGTAGTCAAGCTCAAGTGAGTATTTTTTTTGAGGTCATTAGGTTTGAAATCGACTGAAGTGATAATTCACCCAAAAATATTTACTCACCCCCTAGTCGTTTCAAACCTGTATGACGTTTTTTATGCAGAACACAAAAGAGGATATTTTGAAAAAAGCTGATGACCAAACAGCGCTGGCACCCATTCACCTCTGTTGTATGGACACGAAACCAATGCAAATGAATGGGGG